>CM075689.1:55466855-56705605 GCA_037954015.1 Psophocarpus tetragonolobus
TGTTACTGTTATGATCTTTAATAAAGAAATGTTAAATGATCAATAAAATTATCTTTTAGAAAGAAGATAACTATTTCAAATTGTTTAGCATTTATTAGGCCGTTTTATCGTTACCGTTATGATCTTTAATAAAGAAATTTTAAATGATCTATTAAATTATCTTTTAGAAAGAAGATAATTATTTACAATCTTTTAGAATTTATTAGGCCCAATGATCGTTATCGTTATGATTTTTAATAAAGAAATTTTAAATGATCAATTAAATTATCTTTTAGAAAGAGGATAACTATTTCAAAATTTTTAGGATTTCTTAGGCCCATTGATTGTTACCGTTATCATCATTAATAAAGAAATTTTAAATGATCTATTAAATTATCTTTTAGAAAGAAGATAATTATTTACAATCTTTCAGCATTTATTAGGCCCAATGATCGTCACCGTTATGATCTTTAGTAAAGAAATTTTAAATGATCAACTAAATTATCTTTTAGAACGAAGATAACTATTTCAAATTTTTTAGCATTTATTAGGCCCATTGATCGTTACCGTTATGATCTTTAATAAAGAAATTTAAAATGATCTATTAAATTATCTTTTAGAAAGAAGATAATTATTTACAATCTTTTAGCATTTATTAGGCCCAATGATCGTTACCGTTATGATCTTTAGTAAAGAAATTTTAAATGATCAATTAAATTATCTTTTAGAAAGAAGATAACTATTTCAAAATTTTTAGCATTTCTTAGGCCCATTGATCGTTACCGTTATCATCTTTAATAAAGAAATTTTAAATGATCTATTAAATTATCTTTTAGAAAGAAGATAATTATTTACAATCTTTTAGCATTTATTAGGCCCAATGATCGTTACCGTTATGATCTTTAATAGAGAAATTTTAAATGATCTATTAAATTATCTTTTAGAAAGAAGATAATTATTTACAATCTTTTAGAATTTATTACGCCCAATGATTGTTACTGTTATGATCTTTAATAAAGAAATGTTAAATGATCAATAAAATTATCTTTTAGAAAGAAGATAACTATTTCAAATTTTTTAGCATTTATTACGCCGATTGATCGTTACCGTTATGATCTTTAATAAAGAAATTTTAAATGATCTATTAAATTATCTTTTAGAAAGAAGATAATTATTTACAATCTTTTAGCATTTATTAGGCCCAATGATCGTTACCGTTATAATCTTTAATAGAGAAATTTTAAATGATCTATTAAATTATCTTTTAGAAAGAAGATAATTTTTTACAATCTTCTAGCATTTATTAGGCCCAATGATCGTTACCGTTACGATCTTTAGTAAAGAAATTTTAAATGATCAATTAAATTATCTTTTAGAACGAAGATAACTATTTCAAATTTTTTAGCATTTATTAGGCCCAATGATTGTTACTGTTATGATCTTTAATAAAGAAATGTTAAATGATCTATTAAATTATCTTTTAGAAAGAAGATAATTATTTACAATCTTTCAGCATTTATTAGGCCCAATGATCGTTACCGTTATGATCTTTAGTAAAGAAATTTTAAATGATCAATTAAATTATCTTTCAGAACGAAGATAACTATTTCAAATTTTTTAGCATTTATTGGGCCCATTGATCGTTACCATTATGATCTTTAATAAAGAAATTTTAAATGATCTATTAAATTATCTTTTAGAAAGAAGATAATTATTTACAATCTTTTAGAATTTATTACGCCCAATGATTGTTACTGTTATGATCCTTAATAAAGAAATGTTAAATGATCAATAAAATTATCTTTTAGAAAGAAGATAACTATTTCAAATTTTTTAGCATTTATTACGCCGATTGATCGTTACCGTTATGATCTTTAATAAAGAAATTTTAAATGATCTATTAAATTATCTTTTAGAAAGAAGATAATTATTTACAATCTTTTAGCATTTATTAGGCCCAATGATCGTTACCGTTATGATCTTTAATAGAGAAATTTTAAATGATCTATTAAATTATCTTTTAGAAAGAAGATAATTTTTTACAATCTTCTAGCATTTATTAGGCCCAATGATTGTTACTGTTATGATCTTTAATAAAGAAATGTTAAATGATCTATTAAATTATCTTTTAGAAAGAAGACGATTATTTACAATCTTTCAGCATTTATTAGGCCCAATGATCGTTACCGTTATGATCTTTAATAAAGAAATTTTAAATGATCAATTAAATTATCTTTTAGAAAGAAGATAACTATTTCAAATTTTTTAGCATTTATTAGGCCCATTGATCGTTACCGTTATGATCTTTAATAAAGAAATTTTAAATGATCTATTAAATTATCTTTTAGAAAGAAGATAATTATTTACAATCTTTCAGCATTTATTAGGCCCAATGATCGTTATCGTTATGATTTTTAATAAAGAAATTTTAAATGATCAATTAAATTATCTTTTAGAACGAAGATAACTATTTCAAATTTTTTAGCATTTATTAGGCCCATTGATCGTTACCGTTATGATCTTTAATAAAGAAATTTTAAATGATCTATTAAATTATCTTTTAGAAAGAAGATAATTATTTACAATCTTTTAGAATTTATTAGGCCCAATGATCGTTATCGTTATGATTTTTAATAAAGAAATTTTAAATTATCAATTAAATTATCTTTTAGAAAGAAGATAACTATTTCAAAATTTTTAGCATTTCTTAGGCCCATTGATCGTTACCGTTATCATCTTTAATAAAGAAATTTTAAATGATCTATTAAATTATCTTTTAGAAAGAAGATAATTATTTACAATCTTTTAGCATTTATTACGCCCAATGATTGTTACTGTTATGATCTTTAATAAAGAAATGTTAAATGATCAATAAAATTATCTTTTAGAAAGAAGATAACTATTTCAAATTTTTTAGCATTTATTAGGCCCATTGATCGTTACCGTTATGATCTTTAATAAAGAAATTTAAAATGATCTATTAAATTATCTTTTAGAAAGAAGATAATTATTTACAATCTTTTAGCATTTATTAGGCCCAATGATCGTTACCGTTATGATCTTTAGTAAAGAAATTTTAAATGATCAATTAAATTATCTTTTAGAAAGAAGATAACTATTTCAAAATTTTTAGCATTTCTTAGGCCCATTGATCGTTACCGTTATCATCTTTAATAAAGAAATTTTAAATGATCTATTAAATTATCTTTTAGAAAGAAGATAATTATTTACAATCTTTCAGCATTTATTAGGCCCAATGATCGTTACTGTTACGATCTTTAGTAAAGAAATTTTAAATGATCAATTAAATTATCTTTTAGAACGAAGATAACTATTTCAAATTTTTTAGCATTTATTAGGCCCAATGATTGTTACTGTTATGATCTTTAATAAAGAAATGTTAAATGATCTATTAAATTATCTTTTAGAAAGAAGATAATTATTTACAATCTTTCAGCATTTATTAGGCCCAATGATCGTTACCGTTATGATCTTTAGTAAAGAAATTTTAAATGATCAATTAAATTATCTTTCAGAACGAACATAACTATTTCAAATTTTTTAGCATTTATTAGGCCCATTGATCGTTACCATTATGATCTTTAATAAAGAAATTTTAAATGATCTATTAAATTATCTTTTAGAAAGAAGATAATTATTTACAATCTTTTAGAATTTATTACGCCCAATGATTGTTACTGTTATGATCTTTAATAAAGAAATGTTAAATGATCAATAAAATTATCTTTTAGAAAGAAGATAACTATTTCAAATTTTTTAGCATTTATTACGCTGATTGATCGTTACCGTTATGATCTTTAATAAAGAAATTTTAAATGATCTATTAAATTATCTTTTAGAAAGAAGATAATTATTTACAATCTTTTAGCATTTATTAGGCCCAATGATCGTTACCGTTATGATCTTTAATAGAGAAATTTTAAATGATCTATTAAATTATCTTTTAGAAAGAAGATAATTTTTTACAATCTTCTAGCAATTATTAGGCCCAATGATTGTTACTGTTATGATCTTTAATAAAGAAATGTTAAATGATCTATTAAATTATCTTTTAGAAAGAAGACGATTATTTACAATCTTTCAGCATTTATTAGGCCCAATGATCGTTACCATTATGATCTTTAGTAAAGAAATTTTAAATGATAAATTAAATTATCTTTTAGAACGAAGATAACTATTTCAAATTTTTTAGCATTTATTAGGCCCATTGATCGTTACCGTTACGATCTTTAATAAAGAAATTTTGAATGATCTATTAAATTATCTTTTAGAAAGAAGATAATTATTTACAATCTTTTAAAATTTATTAGGCCCAATGATCGTTATCGTTATGATTTTTAATAAAGAAATTTTAAATGATCAATTAAATTATCTTTTAGAAAGAAGATAACTATTTCAAATTTTTTAGCATTTATTAGGCCCATTGATCGTTACCGTTATGATCTTTAATAAAGAAATTTTAAATGATCTATTAAATTATCTTTTAGAAAGAAGATAATTATTTACAATCTTTTAGCATTTATTAGGCTCAATGATTGTTACTGTTATGATCTTTAATAAAGAAATGTTAAATGATCAATAAAATTATCTTTTAGAAAGAAGATAACTATTTCAAATTTTTTAGCATTTATTAGGCCGATTGATCGTTACCGTTATGATCTTTAATAAAGAAATTTTAAATGATCTATTAAATTATCTTTTAGAAAGAAGATAATTATTTACAATCTTCTAGCATTTATTAGGTCCAATGATTGTTACTGTTATGATCTTTAATAAAGAAATGTTAAATGATCTATTAAATTATCTTTTAGAAAGAAGATAATTATTTACAATCTTTTAGCATTTATTAGGCCCATTGATCGTTACCGTTATGATCTTTAATAAAGAAATTTAAAATGATCTATTAAATTATCTTTTAGAAAGAAGATAATTATTTACAATCTTTTAGCATTTATTAGGCCCAATGATCGTTACCGTTATGATCTTTAGTAAAGAAATTTTAAATGATCAATAAAATTATCTTTTAGAAAGAAGATAACTATTTCAAATTTTTAGCATTTCTTAGGCCCATTGATCGTTACCGTTATCATCTTTAATAAAGAAATTTTAAATGATCTATTAAATTATCTTTTAGAAAGAAGATAATTATTTACAATCTGTTAGCATTTATTACGCCCAATGATTGTTACTGTTATGATCTTTAATAAAGAAATGTTAAATGATCAATAAAATTATCTTTTAGAAAGAAGATAACTATTTCAAATTTTTTAGCATTTATTAGGCCCATTGATCGTTACCGTTATGATCTTTAATAAAGAAATTTAAAATGATCTATTAAATTATCTTTTAGAAAGAAGATAATTATTTACAATCTTTTACCATTTATTAGGCCCAATGATCGTTACCGTTATGATCTTTAGTCAAGAAATTTTAAATGATCAATTAAATTATCTTTTAGAAAGAAGATAACTATTTCAAAATTTTTAGCATTTCTTAGGCCCATTGATCGTTACCGTTATCATCTTTAATAAAGAAATTTTAAATGATCTATTAAATTATCTTTTAGAAAGAAGATAATTATTTACAATCTTTCAGCATTTATTAGGCCCAATGATCGTTACCGTTACGATCTTTAGTAAAGAAATTTTAAATGATCAATTAAATTATCTTTTAGAACGAAGATAACTATTTCAAATTTTTTAGCATTTATTAGGCCCAATGATTGTTACTGTTATGATCTTTAATAAAGAAATGTTAAATGATCTATTAAATTAATTTTTAGAAAGAAGATAATTATTTACAATCTTTCAGCATTTATTAGGCCCAATGATCGTTACCGTTATGATCTTTAGTAAAGAAATTTTAAATGATCAATTAAATTATCTTTCAGAACGAAGATAACTATTTCAAATTTTTTAGCATTTATTAGGCCCATTGATCGTTACCATTATGATCTTTAATAAAGAAATTTTAAATGATCTATTAAATTATCTTTTAGAAAGAAGATAATTATTTACAATCTTTTAGAATTTATTACGCCCAATGATTGTTACTGTTATGATCTTTAATAAAGAAATGTTAAATGATCAATAAAATTATCTTTTAGAAAGAAGATAACTATTTCAAATTTTTTAGCATTTATTACGCCGATTGATCGTTACCGTTATGATCTTTAATAAAGAAATTTTAAATGATCTATTAAATTATCTTTTAGAAAGAAGATAATTATTTACAATCTTTTAGCATTTATTAGGCCCAATGATCGTTACCGTTATGATCTTTAATAGAGAAATTTTAAATGATCTATTAAATTATCTTTTAGAAAGAAGATAATTTTTTACAATCTTCTAGCATTTATTAGGCCCAATGATTGTTACTGTTATGATGTTTAATAAAGAAATGTTAAATGATCGATTAAATTATCTTTTAGAAAGAAGACGATTATTTACAATCTTTCAGCATTTATTTGGCCCAATGATCGTTACCATTATGATCTTTAGTAAAGAAATTTTAAATGATCAATTAAATTATCTTTTAGAACGAAGATAACTATTTCAAATTTTTTAGCATTTATTAGGCCCATTGATCGTTACCGTTACGATCTTTAATAAAGAAATTTTGAATGATCTATTAAATTATCTTTTAGAAAGAAGATAATTATTTACAATCTTTTAAAATTTATTAGGCCCAATGATCGTTATCGTTATGATTTTTAATAAAGAAATTTTAAATGATCAATTAAATTATCTTTTAGAAAGAAGATAACTATTTCAAATTTTTTAGCATTTATTAGGCCCATTGATCGTTACCGTTATGATCTTTAATAAAGAAATTTTAAATGATCTATTAAATTATCTTTTAGAAAGAAGATAATTATTTACAATCTTTTAGCATTTATTAGGCTCAATGATTGTTACTGTTATGATCTTTAATAAAGAAATGTTAAATGATCAATAAAATTATCTTTTAGAAAGAAGATAACTATTTCAAATTTTTTAGCATTTATTAGGCCGATTGATCGTTACCGTTATGATCTTTAATAAAGAAATTTTAAATGATCTATTAAATTATCTTTTAGAAAGAAGATAATTATTTACAATCTTCTAGCATTTATTAGGTCCAATGATTGTTACTGTTATGATCTTTAATAAAGAAATGTTAAATGATCTATTAAATTATCTTTTAGAAAGAAGATAATTATTTACAATCTTTTAGCATTTATTAGGCCCATTGATCGTTACCGTTATGATCTTTAATAAAGAAATTTAAAATGATCTATTAAATTATCTTTTAGAAAGAAGATAATTATTTACAATCTTTTAGCATTTATTAGGCCCAATGATCGTTACCGTTATGATCTTTAGTAAAGAAATTTTAAATGATCAATAAAATTATCTTTTAGAAAGAAGATAATTATTTACAATCTTTCAGCATTTATTAGGCCCAATGATCGTTACCGTTATGATCTTTAATAGAGAAATTTTAAATGATCTATTAAATTATCTTTTAGAAAGAAGATAATTATTTACAATCTTTTAGCATTTATTAGGCTCAATGATTGTTACTGTTATGATCTTTAATAAAGAAATGTTAAATGATCAATAAAATTATCTTTTAGAAAGAAGATAACTATTTCAAATTTTTTAGCATTTATTAGGCCGATTGATCGTTACCGTTATGATCTTTAATAAAGAAATTTTAAATGATCTATTAAATTATCTTTTAGAAAGAAGATAATTATTTACAATCTTTTAGCATTTATTAGGCCCAATGATCGTTACCGTTATGATCTTTAATAAAGAAATTTTAAATGATCTATTAAATTATCTTTTAGAAAGAAGATAATTATTTACAATCTTCTAGCATTTATTAGGCCCAATGATTGTTACTGTTATGATCTTTAATAAAGAAATGTTAAATGATCTATTAAATTAACTTTTAGAAAGAAGATAATTATTTAGAATCTTTCAGCATTTATTAGGCCCAATGATCGTTACCGTTATGATCTTTAGTAAAGAAATTTTAAATGATCAATTAAATTATCTTTTAGAACGAAGATAACTATTTCAAATTTTTCAGCATTTATTAGGCCCATTGATCGTTACCGTTATGATCTTTAATAAAGAAATTTTGAATGATCTATTAAATTATCTTTTAGAAAGAAGATAATTATTTACAATCTTTTAGAATTTATTAGGCCCAATGATCGTTATCGTTATGATTTTTAATAAAGAAATTTTAAATGATCAATTAAATTATCTTTTAGAACGAAGATAACTATTTCAAATTTTTTAGCATTTATTAGGCCCATTGATCGTTACCGTTATGATCTTTAATAAAGAAATTTTAAATGATCTATTAAATTTTCTTTTAGAAAGAAGATAATTATTTACAATCTTTTAGAATTTATTAAGCCCAGTGATCGTTATCGTTATGATTTTTAATAAAGAAATTTTAAATGATCAATTAAATTATCTTTTAGAAAGAAGATAACTATTTCAAAATTTTTAGCATTTCTTAGGCCCATTGATCGTTACCGTTATCATCTTTAATAAAGAAATTTTAAATGATCTATTAAATTATCTTTTAGAAAGAAGATAATTATTTACAATCTTTTAGCATTTATTACGCCCAATGATTGTTACTGTTATGATCTTTAATAAAGAAATGTTAAATGATCAATAAAATTATCTTTTAGAAAGAAGATAACTATTTCAAATTTTTTAGCATTTATTAGGCCGATTGATCGTTACCGTTATGATCTTTAATAAAGAAATTTTAAATGATCTATTAAATTATCTTTTAGAAAGAAGATAATTATTTACAATCTTTCAGCATTTATTAGGCCCAATGATCGTTACCGTTACGATCTTTAGTAAAGAAATTTTAAATGATCAATTAAATTATCTTTTAGAACGAAGATAACTATTTCAAATTTTTTAGCATTTATTAGGCCCAATGATTGTTACTGTTATGATCTTTAATAAAGAAATGTTAAATGATCTATTAAATTATCTTTTAGAAAGAAGATAATTATTTACAATCTTTCAGCATTTATTAGGCCCAATGATCGTTACCGTTATGATCTTTAATAGAGAAATTTTAAATGATCTATTAAATTATCTTTTAGAAAGAAGATAATTATTTACAATCTTTTAGCATTTATTAGGCTCAATGATTGTTACTGTTATGATCTTTAATAAAGAAATGTTAAATGATCAATAAAATTATCTTTTAGAAAGAAGATAACTATTTCAAATTTTTTAGCATTTATTAGGCCGATTGATCGTTACCGTTATGATCTTTAATAAAGAAATTTTAAATGATCTATTAAATTATCTTTTAGAAAGAAGATAATTATTTACAATCTTTTAGCATTTATTAGGCCCAATGATCGTTACCGTTATGATCTTTAATAAAGAAATTTTAAATGATCTATTAAATTATCTTTTAGAAAGAAGATAATTATTTACAATCTTCTAGAATTTATTAGGCCCAATGATTGTTACTGTTATGATCTTTAATAAAGAAATGTTAAATGATCTATTAAATTAACTTTTAGAAAGAAGATAATTATTTACAATCTTTCAGCATTTATTAGGCCCAATGATCGTTACCGTTATGATCTTTAGTAAAGAAATTTTAAATGATCAATTAAATTATCTTTTAGAACGAAGATAACTATTTCAAATTTTTCAGCATTTATTAGGCCCATTGATCGTTACCGTTATGATCTTTAATAAAGAAATTTTGAATGATCTATTAAATTATCTTTTAGAAAGAAGATAATTATTTACAATCTTTTAGAATTTATTAGGCCCAATGATCGTTATCGTTATGATTTTTAATAAAGAAATTTTAAATGATCAATTAAATTATCTTTTAGAACGAAGATAACTATTTCAAATTTTTTAGCATTTATTAGGCCCATTGATCGTTACCGTTATGATCTTTAATAAAGAAATTTTAAATGATCTATTAAATTTTCTTTTAGAAAGAAGATAATTATTTACAATCTTTTAGAATTTATTAGGCCCAGTGATCGTTATCGTTATGATTTTTAATAAAGAAATTTTAAATGATCAATTAAATTATCTTTTAGAAAGAAGATAACTATTTCAAAATTTTTAGCATTTCTTAGGCCCATTGATCGTTACCGTTATCATCTTTAATAAAGAAATTTTAAATGATCTATTAAATTATCTTTTAGAAAGAAGATAATTATTTACAATCTTTTAGCATTTATTACGCCCAATGATTGTTACTGTTATGATCTTTAATAAAGAAATGTTAAATGATCAATAAAATTATCTTTTAGAAAGAAGATAACTATTTCAAATTTTTTAGCATTTATTAGGCCCATTGATCGTTACCGTTATGATCTTTAATAAAGAAATTTAAAATGATCTATTAAATTATCTTTTAGAAAGAAGATAATTATTTACAATCTTTTAGCATTTATTAGGCCCAATGATCGTTACCGTTATGATCTTTAGTAAAGAAATTTTAAATGATCAATTAAATTATCTTTTACAAAGAAGATAACTATTTCAAAATTTTTAGCATTTCTTAGGCCCATTGATCGTTACCGTTATCATCTTTAACAAAGAAATTTTAAATGATCTATTAAATTATCTTTTAGAAAGAAGATAATTATTTACAATCTTTCAGCATTTATTAGGCCCAATGATCGTTACCGTTATGATCTTTAGTAAAGAAATTTTAAATGATCAATTAAATTATCTTTTAGAAAGAAGATAACTATTTCAAAATTTTTAGCATTTCTTAGGCCCATTGATCGTTACCGTTATCATCTTTAATAAAGAAATTTTAAATGATCTATTAAATTATCTTTTAGAAAGAAGATAATTATTTACAATCTTTCAGCATTTATTAGGCCCAATGATCGTTACCGTTACAATCTTTAGTAAATAAATTTTAAATGATCAATTAAATTATCTTTTAGAAAGAAGATAACTATTTCAAATTTTTTAGCATTTATTAGGCCGATTGATCGTTACCATTATGATGTTTGATAAAGAAATTTTAAATGATCTATTAAATTATCTTTTAGAAAGAAGATAATTATTTACAATCTTTCAGCATTTATTAGGCCCAATGATCGTTACCGTTACGATCTTTAGTAAAGAAATTTTAAATGATCAATTAAATTATCTTTTAGAACGAAGATAATTATTTCAAATTTTTTAGCATTTATTAGGCCCAATGATTGTTACTGTTATGATCTTTAATAAAGAAATGTTAAATGATCTATTAAATTATCTTTTAGAAAGAAGATAATTATTTACAATCTTTCAGCATTTATTAGGCCAAATGATCGTTACCGTTATGATCTTTAGTAAAGAAATTTTAAATGATCAATTAAATTATCTTTCAGAACGAAGATAACTATTTCAAATTTTTTAGCATTTATTAGGCCCATTGATCGTTACCGTTATGATCTTTAATAAAGAAATTTTAAATGATCAATTAAATTATCTTTCAGAACGAAGATAACTATTTCAAATTTTTTAGCATTTATTAGGCCCATTGATCGTTACCGTTATGATCTTTAATAAAGAAATTTTAAATGATCTATTAAATTATCTTTTAGAAAGAAGATAATTATTTACAATCTTTTAGCATTTATTAGGCTCAATGATTGTTACTGTTATGATCTTTAATAAAGAAATGTTAAATGATCAATAAAATTATCTTTTAGAAAGAAGATAACTATTTCAAATTTTTTAGCATTTATTAGGCCGATTGATCGTTACCGTTATGATCTTTAATAAAGAAATTTTAAATGATCTATTAAATTATCTTTTAGAAAGAAGATAATTATTTACAATCTTTTAGCATTTATTAGGCCCAATGATCGTTACCGTTATGATCTTTAATAAAGAAATTTTAAATGATCTATTAAATTATCTTTTAGAAAGAAGATAATTATTTACAATCTTCTAGCATTTATTAGGCCCAATGATTGTTACTGTTATGATCTTTAATAAAGAAATGTTAAATGATCTATTAAATTAACTTTTAGAAAGAAGATAATTATTTACAATCTTTCAGCATTTATTAGGCCCAATGATCGTTACCGTTATGATCTTTAGTAAAGAAATTTTAAATGATCAATTAAATTATCTTTTAGAACGAAGATAACTATTTCAAATTTTTCAGTATTTATTAGGCCCATTGATCGTTACCGTTATGATCTTTAATAAAGAAATTTTGAATGATCTATTAAATTATCTTTTAGAAAGAAGATAGTTATTTACAATCTTTTAGAATTTATTAGGCCCAATGATCGTTATCGTTATGATTTTTAATAAAGAAATTTTAAATGATCAATTAAATTATCTTTTAGAACGAAGATAACTATTTCAAATTTTTTAACATTTATTAGGCCCATTGATCGTTACCGTTATGATCTTTAATAAAGAAATTTTAAATGATCTATTAAATTATCTTTTAGAAAGAAGATAATTATTTACAATCTTTTAGAATTTATTAGGCCCAATGATCGTTATCGTTATGATTTTTAATAAAGAAATTTTAAATGATCAATTAAATTATCTTTTAGAAAGAAGATAACTATTTCAAAATTTTTAGCATTTCTTAGGCCCATTGATCATTACCGTTATCATCTTTAATAAAGAAATTTTAAATGATCTATTAAATTATCTTTTAGAAAGAAGATAATTATTTACAATCTTTCAGCATTTATTAGGCCCAATGATCGTTACCGTTATGATCTTTAGTAAAGAAATTTTAAATGATCAATTAAATTATCTTTTAGAACGAAGATAACTATTTCAAAATTTTCAGTATTTATTAGGCCCATTGATCGTTACCGTTATGATCTTTAATAAAGAAATTTTGAATGATCTATTAAATTATCTTTTAGAAAGAAGATAGTTATTTACAATCTTTTAGAATTTATTAGGCCCAATGATCGTTATCGTTATGATTTTTAATAAAGAAATTTTAAATGATCAATTAAATTATCTTTTAGAACGAAGATAACTATTTCAAATTTTTTAACATTTATTAGGCCCATTGATCGTTACCATTATGATGTTTGATAAAGAAATTTTAAATGATCTATTAAATTATCTTTTAGAAAGAAGATAATTATTTACAATCTTTCAGCATTTATTAGGCCCAATGATCGTTACCGTTACGATCTTTAGTAAAGAAATTTTAAATGATCAATTAAATTATCTTTTAGAACGAAGATAATTATTTCAAATTTTTTAGCATTTATTAGGCCCAATGATTGTTACTGTTATGATCTTTAATAAAGAAATGTTAAATGATCTATTAAATTATCTTTTAGAAAGAAGATAATTATTTACAATCTTTCAGCATTTATTAGGCCCAATGATCGTTACCGTTATGATCTTTAGTAAAGAAATTTTAAATGATCAATTAAATTATCTTTCAGAACGAAGATAACTATTTCAAATTTTTTAGCATTTATTAGGCCCATTGATCGTTACCGTTATGATCTTTAATAAAGAAATTTTAAATGATCAATTAAATTATCTTTCAGAACGAAGATAACTATTTCAAATTTTTTAGCATTTATTAGGCCCATTGATCGTTACCGTTATGATCTTTAATAAAGAAATTTTAAATGATCTATTAAATTATCTTTTAGAAAGAAGATAATTATTTACAATCTTTTAGCATTTATTAGGCTCAATGATTGTTACTGTTATGATCTTTAATAAAGAAATGTTAAATGATCAATAAAATTATCTTTTAGAAAGAAGATAACTATTTCAAATTTTTTAGCATTTATTAGGCCGATTGATCGTTACCGTTATGATCTTTAATAAAGAAATTTTAAATGATCTATTAAATTATCTTTTAGAAAGAAGATAATTATTTACAATCTTTTAGCATTTATTAGGCCCAATGATCGGTACCGTTATGATCTTTAATAAAGAAATTTTAAATGATCTATTAAATTATCTTTTAGAAAGATAATAATTATTTACAATCTTCTAGCATTTATAGGCCCAATGATTGTTACTGTTATGATCTTTAATAAAGAAATGTTAAATGATCTATTAAATTAACTTTTAGAAAGAAGATAATTATTTACAATCTTTCAGCATTTATTAGGCCCAATGATCGTTACCGTTATGATCTTTAGTAAAGAAATTTTAAATGATCAATTAAATTATCTTTTAGAACGAAGATAACTATTTCAAATTTTTCAGTATTTATTAGGCCCATTGATCGTTACCGTTATGATCTTTAATAAAGAAATTTTGAATGATCTATTAAATTATCTTTTAGAAAGAAGATAGTTATTTACAATCTTTTAGAATTTATTAGGCCCAATGATCGTTATCGTTATGATTTTTAATAAAGAAATTTTAAATGATCAATTAAATTATCTTTTAGAACGAAGATAACTATTTCAAATTTTTTAACATTTATTAGGCCCATTGATCGTTACCGTTATGATCTTTAATAAAGAAATTTTAAATGATCTATTAAATTATCTTTTAGAAAGAAGATAATTATTTACAATCTTTTAGAATTTATTAGGCCCAATGATCGTTATCGTTATGATTTTTAATAAAGAAATTTTAAATGATCAATTAAATTATCTTTTAGAAAGAAGATAACTATTTCAAAATTTTTAGCATTTCTTAGGCCCATTGATCATTACCGTTATCATCTTTAATAAAGAAATTTTAAATGATCTATTAAATTATCTTTTAGAAAGAAGATAATTATTTACAATCTTTCAGCATTTATTAGGCCCAATGATCGTTACCGTTATGATCTTTAGTAAAGAAATTTTAAATGATCAATTAAATTATCTTTTAGAACGAAGATAACTATTTCAAATTTTTCAGTATTTATTAGGCCCATTGATCGTTACCGTTATGATCTTTAATAAAGAAATTTTGAATGATCTATTAAATTATCTTTTAGAAAGAAGATAGTTATTTACAATCTTTTAGAATTTATTAGGCCCAATGATCGTTATCGTTATGATTTTTAATAAAGAAATTTTAAATGATCAATTAAATTATCTTTTAGAACGAAGATAACTATTTCAAATTTTTTAACATTTATTAGGCCCATTGATCGTTACCATTATGATGTTTGATAAAGAAATTTTAAATGATCTATTAAATTATCTTTTAGAAAGAAGATAATTATTTACAATCTTTCAGCATTTATTAGGCCCAATGATCGTTACCGTTACGATCTTTAGTAAAGAAATTTTAAATGATCAATTAAATTATCTTTTAGAACGAAGATAATTATTTCAAATTTTTTAGCATTTATTAGGCCCAATGATTGTTACTGTTATGATCTTTAATAAAGAAATGTTAAATGATCTATTAAATTATCTTTTAGAAAGAAGATAATTATTTACAATCTTTCAGCATTTATTAGGCCCAATGATCGTTACCGTTATGATCTTTAGTAAAGAAATTTTAAATGATCAATTAAATTATCTTTCAGAACGAAGATAACTATTTCAAATTTTTTAGCATTTATTAGGCCCATTGATCGTTACCGTTATGATCTTTAATAAAGAAATTTTAAATGATCAATTAAATTATCTTTCAGAACGAAGATAACTATTTCAAATTTTTTAGCATTTATTAGGCCCATTGATCGTTACCGTTATGATCTTTAATAAAGAAATTTTAAATGATCTATTAAATTATCTTTTAGAAAGAAGATAATTATTTACAATCTTTTAGCATTTATTAGGCTCAATGATTGTTACTGTTATGATCTTTAATAAAGAAATGTTAAATGATCAATAAAATTATCTTTTAGAAAGAAGATAACTATTTCAAATTTTTTAGCATTTATTAGGCCGATTGATCGTTACCGTTATGATCTTTAATAAAGAAATTTTAAATGATCTATTAAATTATCTTTTAGAAAGAAGATAATTATTTACAATCTTTTAGCATTTATTAGGCCCAATGATCGTTACCGTTATGATCTTTAATAAAGAAATTTTAAATGATCTATTAAATTATCTTTTAGAAAGATAATAATTATTTACAATCTTCTAGCATTTATAGGCCCAATGATTGTTACTGTTATGATCTTTAATAAAGAAATGTTAAATGATCTATTAAATTAACTTTTAGAAAGAAGATAATTATTTACAATCTTTCAGCATTTATTAGGCCCAATGATCGTTACCGTTATGATCTTTAGTAAAGAAATTTTAAATGATCAATTAAATTATCTTTTAGAACGAAGATAACTATTTCAAAATTTTCAGTATTTATTAGGCCCATTGATCGTTACCGTTATGATCTTTAATAAAGAAATTTTGAATGATCTATTAAATTATCTTTTAGAAAGAAGATAGTTATTTACAATCTTTTAGAATTTATTAGGCCCAATGATCGTTATCGTTATGATTTTTAATAAAGAAATTTTAAATGATCAATTAAATTATCTTTTAGAACGAAGATAACTATTTCAAATTTTTTAACATTTATTAGGCCCATTGATCGTTACCATTATGATGTTTGATAAAGAAATTTTAAATGATCTATTAAATTATCTTTTAGAAAGAAGATAATTATTTACAATCTTTCAGCATTTATTAGGCCCAATGATCGTTACCGTTACGATCTTTAGTAAAGAAATTTTAAATGATCAATTAAATTATCTTTTAGAACGAAGATAATTATTTCAAATTTTTTAGCATTTATTAGGCCCAATGATTGTTACTGTTATGATCTTTAATAAAGAAATGTTAAATGATCTATTAAATTATCTTTTAGAAAGAAGATAATTATTTACAATCTTTCAGCATTTATTAGGCCCAATGATCGTTACCGTTATGATCTTTAGTAAAGAAATTTTAAATGATCAATTAAATTATCTTTTAGAAAGAAGATAACTATTTCAAAATTTTTAGCATTTCTTAGGCCCATTGATCGTTACCGTTATCATCTTTAATAAAGAAATTTTAAATGATCTATTAAATTATCTTTTAGAAAGAAGATAATTATTTACAATCTTTCAGCATTTATTAGGCCCAATGATCGTTACCGTTACGATCTTTAGTAAAGAAATTTTAAATGATCAATTAAATTATCTTTTAGAACGAAGATAACTATTTCAAATTTTTTAGCATTTATTAGGCCCAATGATTGTTACTGTTATGATCTTTAATAAAGAAATGTTAAATGATCTATTAAATTATCTTTTAGAAAGAAGATAATTATTTACAATCTTTCAGCATTTATTAGGCCCAATGATCGTTACCGTTATGATCTTTAGTAAAGAAATTTTAAATGATCAATTAAATTATCTTTCAGAACGAAGATAACTATTTCAAATTTTTTAGCATTTATTAGGCCCATTGATCGTTACCGTTATGATCTTTAATAAAGAAATTTAAAATGATCTATTAAATTATCTTTTAGAAAGAAGATAATTATTTACAATCTTTTAGCATTTATTAGGCCCAATGATCGTTACCGTTATGATCTTTAGTAAAGAAATTTTAAATGATCAATTAAATTATCTTTTAGAAAGAAGATAACTATTTCAAAATTTTTAGCATTTCTTAGGCCCATTGATCGTTACCGTTATCATCTTTAATAAAGAAATTTTAAATGATCTATTAAATTATCTTTTAGAAAGAAGATAATTATTTACAATCTTTCAGCATTTATTAGGCCCAATGATCGTTACCGTTACAATCTTTAGTAAATAAATTTTAAATGATCAATTAAATTATCTTTTAGAAAGAAGATAACTATTTCAAATTTTTTAGCATTTGTTAGGCCGATTGATCGTTACCATTATGATGTTTGATAAAGAAATTTTAAATGATCTATTAAATTATCTTTTAGAAAGAAGATAATTATTTACAATCTTTCAGCATTTATTAGGCCCAATGATCGTTACCGTTACGATCTTTAGTAAAGAAATTTTAAATGATCAATTAAATTATCTTTTAGAACGAAGATAATTATTTCAAATTTTTTAGCATTTATTAGGCCCAATGATTGTTACTGTTATGATCTTTAATAAAGAAATGTTAAATGATCTATTAAATTATCTTTTAGAAAGAAGATAATTATTTACAATCTTTCAGCATTTATTAGGCCCAATGATCGTTACCGTTATGATCTTTAGTAAAGAAATTTTAAATGATCAATTAAATTATCTTTCAGAACGAAGATAACTATTTCAAATTTTTTAGCATTTATTAGACCCATTGATCGTTACCGTTATGATCTTTAATAAAGAAATTTTAAATGATCAATTAAATTATCTTTCAGAACGAAGATAACTATTTCAAATTTTTTAGCATTTATTAGGCCCATTGATCGTTACCGTTATGATCTTTAATAAAGAAATTTTAAATGATCTATTAAATTATCTTTTAGAAAGAAGATAATTATTTACAATCTTTTAGCATTTATTAGGCTCAATGATTGTTACTGTTATGATCTTTAATAAAGAAATGTTAAATGATCAATAAAATTATCATTTAGAAAGAAGATAACTATTTCAAATTTTTTAGCATTTATTTGGCCGATTGATCGTTACCGTTATGATCTTTAATAAAGAAATTTTAAATGATCTATTAAATTATCTTTTAGAAAGAAGATAATTATTTACAATCTTTTAGCATTTATTAGGCCCAATGATCGTTACCGTTATGATCTTTAATAAAGAAATTTTAAATGATCTATTAAATTATCTTTTAGAAAGAAGATAATTATTTACAATCTTCTAGCATTTATTAGGCCCAATGATTGTTACTGTTATGATCTTTAATAAAGAAATGTTAAATGATCTATTAAATTAACTTTTAGAAAGAAGATAATTATTTACAATCTTTCAGCATTTATTAGGCCCAATGATCGTTACCGTTATGATCTTTAGTAAAGAAATTTTAAATGATCAATTAAATTATCTTTTAGAACGAAGATAACTATTTCAAATTTTTCAGTATTTATTAGGCCCATTGATCGTTACCGTTATGATCTTTAATAAAGAAATTTTGAATGATCTATTAAATTATCTTTTAGAAAGAAGATAGTTATTTACAATCTTTTAGAATTTATTAGGCCCAATGATCGTTATCGTTATGATTTTTAATAAAGAAATTTTAAATGATCAATTAAATTATCTTTTAGAACGAAGATAACTATTTCAAATTTTTTAACATTTATTAGGCCCATTGATCGTTACCGTTATGATCTTTAATAAAGAAATTTTAAATGATCTATTAAATTATCTTTTAGAAAGAAGATAATTATTTACAATCTTTTAGAATTTATTAGGCCCAATGATCGTTATCGTTATGATTTTTAATAAAGAAATTTTAAATGATCAATTAAATTATCTTTTAGAAAGAAGATAACTATTTCAAAATTTTTAGCATTTCTTAGGCCCATTGATCATTACCGTTATCATCTTTAATAAAGAAATTTTAAATGATCTATTAAATTATCTTTTAGAAAGAAGATAATTATTTACAATCTTTCAGCATTTATTAGGCCCAATGATCGTTACCGTTATGATCTTTAGTAAAGGAATTTTAAATGATCAATTAAATTATCTTTTAGAACGAAGATAACTATTTCAAATTTTTCAGTATTTATTAGGCCCATTGATCGTTACCGTTATGATCTTTAATAAAGAAATTTTGAATGATCTATTAAATTATCTTTTAGAAAGAAGATAGTTATTTACAATCTTTTAGAATTTATTAGGCCCAATGATCGTTATCGTTATGATTTTTAATAAAGAAATTTTAAATGATCAATTAAATTATCTTTTAGAAAGAAGATAACTATTTCAAAATTTTTAGCATTTCTTAGGCCCATTGATCGTTACCGTTATCATCTTTAATAAAGAAATTTTAAATGATCTATTAAATTATCTTTTAGAAAGAAGATAATTATTTACAATCTTTCAGCATTTATTAGGCCCAATGATCGTTACCGTTATGATCTTTAGTAAAGAAATTTTAAATGATCAATTAAATTATCTTTTAGAACGAAGATAACTATTTCAAATTTTTTAGCATTTATTAGGCCCATTGATCGTTACCGTTACGATCTTTAATAAAGAAATTTAAAATGATCTATTAAATTATCTTTTAGAAAGAAGATAATTATTTACAATCTTTTAGCATTTATTAGGCCCAATGATCGTTACCGTTATGATCTTTAGTAAAGAAATTTTAAATGATCAATTAAATTATCTTTTAGAAAGAAGATAACTATTTCAAAATTTTTAGCATTTCTTAGGCCCATTGATCGTTACCGTTATCATCTTTAATAAAGAAATTTTAAATGATCTATTAAATTATCTTTTAGAAAGAAGATAATTATTTACAATCTTTCAGCATTTATTAGGCCCAATGATCGTTACCGTTACGATCTTTAGTAAAGAAATTTTAAATGATCAATTAAATTATCTTTTAGAACGAAGATAACTATTTCAAATTTTTTAGCATTTATTAGGCCCAATGATTGTTACTGTTATGATCTTTAATAAAGAACTGTTAAATGATCTATTAAATTATCTTTTAGAAAGAAGATAATTATTTACAATCTTTCAGCATTTATTAGGCCCAATGATCGTTACCGTTATGATCTTTAATAGAGAAATTTTAAATGATCTATTAAATTATCTTTTAGAAAGAAGATAATTATTTACAATCTTTTAGCATTTATTAGGCTCAATGATTGTTACTGTTATGATCTTTAATAAAGAAATGTTAAATGATCAATAAAATTATCTTTTAGAAAGAAGATAACTATTTCAAATTTTTTAGCATTTATTAGGCCGATTGATCGTTACCGTTATGATCTTTAATAAAGAAATTTTAAATGATCTATTAAATTATCTTTTAGAAAGAAGATAATTATTTACAATCTTTTAGCATTTATTAGGCCCAATGATCGTTACCGTTATGATCTTTAATAAAGAAATTTTAAATGATCTATTAAATTATCTTTTAGAAAGAAGATAATTATTTACAATCTTCTAGAATTTATTAGGCCCAATGATTGTTACTGTTATGATCTTTAATAAAGAAATGTTAAATGATCTATTAAATTAACTTTTAGAAAGAAGATAATTATTTACAATCTTTCAGCATTTATTAGGCCCAATGATCGTTACCGTTATGATCTTTAGTAAAGAAATTTTAAATGATCAATTAAATTATCTTTTAGAACGAAGATAACTATTTCAAATTTTTCAGCATTTATTAGGCCCATTGATCGTTACCGTTATGATCTTTAATAAAGAAATTTTGAATGATCTATTAAATTATCTTTTAGAAAGAAGATAATTATTTACAATCTTTTAGAATTTATTAGGCCCAATGATCGTTATCGTTATGATTTTTAATAAAGAAATTTTAAATGATCAATTAAATTATCTTTTAGAACGAAGATAACTATTTCAAATTTTTTAGCATTTATTAGGCCCATTGATCGTTACCGTTATGATCTTTAATAAAGAAATTTTAAATGATCTATTAAATTTTCTTTTAGAAAGAAGATAATTATTTACAATCTTTTAGAATTTATTAGGCCCAGTGATCGTTATCGTTATGATTTTTAATAAAGAAATTTTAAATGATCAATTAAATTATCTTTTAGAAAGAAGATAACTATTTCAAAATTTTTAGCATTTCTTAGGCCCATTGATCGTTACCGTTATCATCTTTAATAAAGAAATTTTAAATGATCTATTAAATTATCTTTTAGAAAGAAGATAATTATTTACAATCTTTTAGCATTTATTACGCCCAATGATTGTTACTGTTATGATCTTTAATAAAGAAATGTTAAATGATCAATAAAATTATCTTTTAGAAAGAAGATAACTATTTCAAATTTTTTAGCATTTATTAGGCCCATTGATCGTTACCGTTATGATCTTTAATAAAGAAATTTAAAATGATCTATTAAATTATCTTTTAGAAAGAAGATAATTATTTACAATCTTTTAGCATTTATTAGGCCCAATGATCGTTACCGTTATGATCTTTAGTAAAGAAATTTTAAATGATCAATTAAATTATCTTTTACAAAGAAGATAACTATTTCAAAATTTTTAGCATTTCTTAGGCCCATTGATCGTTACCGTTATCATCTTTAACAAAGAAATTTTAAATGATCTATTAAATTATCTTTTAGAAAGAAGATAATTATTTACAATCTTTCAGCATTTATTAGGCCCAATGATCGTTACCGTTACGATCTTTAGTAAAGAAATTTTAAATGATCAATAAAATTATCTTTTAGAACGAAGATAACTATTTCAAATTTTTTAGCATTTATTAGGCCCAATGATTGTTACTGTTATGATCTTTAATAAAGAAATGTTAAATGATCTATTAAATTATCTTTTAGAAAGAAGATAATTATTTACAATCTTTCAGCATTTATTAGGCCCAATGATCGTTACCGTTATGATCTTTAGTAAAGAAATTTTAAATGATCAATTAAATTATCTTTCAGAACGAAGATAACTATTTCAAATTTTTTAGCATTTATTAGGCCCATTGATCGTTACCGTTATGATCTTTAATAAAGAAATTTAAAATGATCTATTAAATTATCTTTTAGAAAGAAGATAATTATTTACAATCTTTTAGCATTTATTAGGCCCAATGATCGTTACCGTTATGATCTTTAGTAAAGAAATTTTAAATGATCAATTAAATTATCTTTTAGAAAGAAGATAACTATTTCAAAATTTTTAGCATTTCTTAGGCCCATTGATCGTTACCGTTATCATCTTTAATAAAGAAATTTTAAATGATCTATTAAATTATCTTTTAGAAAGAAGATAATTATTTACAATCTTTCAGCATTTATTAGGCCCAATGATCGTTACCGTTACAATCTTTAGTAAATAAATTTTAAATGATCAATTAAATTATCTTTTAGAAAGAAGATAACTATTTCAAATTTTTTAGCATTTATTAGGCCGATTGATCGTTACCATTATGATGTTTGATAAAGAAATTTTAAATGATCTATTAAATTATCTTTTAGAAAGAAGATAATTATTTACAATCTTTCAGCATTTATTAGGCCCAATGATCGTTACCGTTACGATCTTTAGTAAAGAAATTTTAAATGATCAATTAAATTATCTTTTAGAACGAAGATAATTATTTCAAATTTTTTAGCATTTATTAGGCCCAATGATTGTTACTGTTATGATCTTTAATAAAGAAATGTTAAATGATCTATTAAATTATCTTTTAGAAAGAAGATAATTATTTACAATCTTTCAGCATTTATTAGGCCAAATGATCGTTACCGTTATGATCTTTAGTAAAGAAATTTTAAATGATCAATTAAATTATCTTTCAGAACGAAGATAACTATTTCAAATTTTTTAGCATTTATTAGGCCCATTGATCGTTACCGTTATGATCTTTAATAAAGAAATTTTAAATGATCAATTAAATTATCTTTCAGAACGAAGATAACTATTTCAAATTTTTTAGCATTTATTAGGCCCATTGATCGTTACCGTTATGATCTTTAATAAAGAAATTTTAAATGATCTATTAAATTATCTTTTAGAAAGAAGATAATTATTTACAATCTTTTAGCATTTATTAGGCTCAATGATTGTTACTGTTATGATCTTTAATAAAGAAATGTTAAATGATCAATAAAATTATCTTTTAGAAAGAAGATAACTATTTCAAATTTTTTAGCATTTATTAGGCCGATTGATCGTTACCGTTATGATCTTTAATAAAGAAATTTTAAATGATCTATTAAATTATCTTTTAGAAAGAAGATAATTATTTACAATCTTTTAGCATTTATTAGGCCCAATGATCGTTACCGTTATGATCTTTAATAAAGAAATTTTAAATGATCTATTAAATTATCTTTTAGAAAGAAGATAATTATTTACAATCTTCTAGCATTTATTAGGCCCAATGATTGTTACTGTTATGATCTTTAATAAAGAAATGTTAAATGATCTATTAAATTAACTTTTAGAAAGAAGATAATTATTTACAATCTTTCAGCATTTATTAGGCCCAATGATCGTTACCGTTATGATCTTTAGTAAAGAAATTTTAAATGATCAATTAAATTATCTTTTAGAACGAAGATAACTATTTCAAATTTTTCAGTATTTATTAGGCCCATTGATCGTTACCGTTATGATCTTTAATAAAGAAATTTTGAATGATCTATTAAATTATCTTTTAGAAAGAAGATAGTTATTTACAATCTTTTAGAATTTATTAGGCCCAATGATCGTTATCGTTATGATTTTTAATAAAGAAATTTTAAATGATCAATTAAATTATCTTTTAGAACGAAGATAACTATTTCAAATTTTTTAACATTTATTAGGCCCATTGATCGTTACCGTTATGATCTTTAATAAAGAAATTTTAAATGATCTATTAAATTATCTTTTAGAAAGAAGATAATTATTTACAATCTTTTAGAATTTATTAGGCCCAATGATCGTTATCGTTATGATTTTTAATAAAGAAATTTTAAATGATCAATTAAATTATCTTTTAGAAAGAAGATAACTATTTCAAAATTTTTAGCATTTCTTAGGCCCATTGATCATTACCGTTATCATCTTTAATAAAGAAATTTTAAATGATCTATTAAATTATCTTTTAGAAAGAAGATAATTATTTACAATCTTTCAGCATTTATTAGGCCCAATGATCGTTACCGTTATGATCTTTAGTAAAGAAATTTTAAATGATCAATTAAATTATCTTTTAGAACGAAGATAACTATTTCAAAATTTTCAGTATTTATTAGGCCCATTGATCGTTACCGTTATGATCTTTAATAAAGAAATTTTGAATGATCTATTAAATTATCTTTTAGAAAGAAGATAGTTATTTACAATCTTTTAGAATTTATTAGGCCCAATGATCGTTATCGTTATGATTTTTAATAAAGAAATTTTAAATGATCAATTAAATTATCTTTTAGAACGAAGATAACTATTTCAAATTTTTTAACATTTATTAGGCCCATTGATCGTTACCATTATGATGTTTGATAAAGAAATTTTAAATGATCTATTAAATTATCTTTTAGAAAGAAGATAATTATTTACAATCTTTCAGCATTTATTAGGCCCAATGATCGTTACCGTTACGATCTTTAGTAAAGAAATTTTAAATGATCAATTAAATTATCTTTTAGAACGAAGATAATTATTTCAAATTTTTTAGCATTTATTAGGCCCAATGATTGTTACTGTTATGATCTTTAATAAAGAAATGTTAAATGATCTATTAAATTATCTTTTAGAAAGAAGATAATTATTTACAATCTTTCAGCATTTATTAGGCCCAATGATCGTTACCGTTATGATCTTTAGTAAAGAAATTTTAAATGATCAATTAAATTATCTTTCAGAACGAAGATAACTATTTCAAATTTTTTAGCATTTATTAGGCCCATTGATCGTTACCGTTATGATCTTTAATAAAGAAATTTTAAATGATCAATTAAATTATCTTTCAGAACGAAGATAACTATTTCAAATTTTTTAGCATTTATTAGGCCCATTGATCGTTACCGTTATGATCTTTAATAAAGAAATTTTAAATGATCTATTAAATTATCTTTTAGAAAGAAGATAATTATTTACAATCTTTTAGCATTTATTAGGCTCAATGATTGTTACTGTTATGATCTTTAATAAAGAAATGTTAAATGATCAATAAAATTATCTTTTAGAAAGAAGATAACTATTTCAAATTTTTTAGCATTTATTAGGCCGATTGATCGTTACCGTTATGATCTTTAATAAAGAAATTTTAAATGATCTATTAAATTATCTTTTAGAAAGAAGATAATTATTTACAATCTTTTAGCATTTATTAGGCCCAATGATCGTTACCGTTATGATCTTTAATAAAGAAATTTTAAATGATCTATTAAATTATCTTTTAGAAAGATAATAATTATTTACAATCTTCTAGCATTTATAGGCCCAATGATTGTTACTGTTATGATCTTTAATAAAGAAATGTTAAATGATCTATTAAATTAACTTTTAGAAAGAAGATAATTATTTACAATCTTTCAGCATTTATTAGGCCCAATGATCGTTACCGTTATGATCTTTAGTAAAGAAATTTTAAATGATCAATTAAATTATCTTTTAGAACGAAGATAACTATTTCAAATTTTTCAGTATTTATTAGGCCCATTGATCGTTACCGTTATGATCTTTAATAAAGAAATTTTGAATGATCTATTAAATTATCTTTTAGAAAGAAGATAGTTATTTACAATCTTTTAGAATTTATTAGGCCCAATGATCGTTATCGTTATGATTTTTAATAAAGAAATTTTAAATGATCAATTAAATTATCTTTTAGAACGAAGATAACTATTTCAAATTTTTTAACATTTATTAGGCCCATTGATCGTTACCGTTATGATCTTTAATAAAGAAATTTTAAATGATCTATTAAATTATCTTTTAGAAAGAAGATAATTATTTACAATCTTTTAGAATTTATTAGGCCCAATGATCGTTATCGTTATGATTTTTAATAAAGAAATTTTAAATGATCAATTAAATTATCTTTTAGAAAGAAGATAACTATTTCAAAATTTTTAGCATTTCTTAGGCCCATTGATCATTACCGTTATCATCTTTAATAAAGAAATTTTAAATGATCTATTAAATTATCTTTTAGAAAGAAGATAATTATTTACAATCTTTCAGCATTTATTAGGCCCAATGATCGTTACCGTTATGATCTTTAGTAAAGAAATTTTAAATGATCAATTAAATTATCTTTTAGAACGAAGATAACTATTTCAAATTTTTCAGTATTTATTAGGCCCATTGATCGTTACCGTTATGATCTTTAATAAAGAAATTTTGAATGATCTATTAAATTATCTTTTAGAAAGAAGATAGTTATTTACAATCTTTTAGAATTTATTAGGCCCAATGATCGTTATCGTTATGATTTTTAATAAAGAAATTTTAAATGATCAATTAAATTATCTTTTAGAACGAAGATAACTATTTCAAATTTTTTAACATTTATTAGGCCCATTGATCGTTACCATTATGATGTTTGATAAAGAAATTTTAAATGATCTATTAAATTATCTTTTAGAAAGAAGATAATTATTTACAATCTTTCAGCATTTATTAGGCCCAATGATCGTTACCGTTACGATCTTTAGTAAAGAAATTTTAAATGATCAATTAAATTATCTTTTAGAACGAAGATAATTATTTCAAATTTTTTAGCATTTATTAGGCCCAATGATTGTTACTGTTATGATCTTTAATAAAGAAATGTTAAATGATCTATTAAATTATCTTTTAGAAAGAAGATAATTATTTACAATCTTTCAGCATTTATTAGGCCCAATGATCGTTACCGTTATGATCTTTAGTAAAGAAATTTTAAATGATCAATTAAATTATCTTTCAGAACGAAGATAACTATTTCAAATTTTTTAGCATTTATTAGGCCCATTGATCGTTACCGTTATGATCTTTAATAAAGAAATTTTAAATGATCAATTAAATTATCTTTCAGAACGAAGATAACTATTTCAAATTTTTTAGCATTTATTAGGCCCATTGATCGTTACCGTTATGATCTTTAATAAAGAAATTTTAAATGATCTATTAAATTATCTTTTAGAAAGAAGATAATTATTTACAATCTTTTAGCATTTATTAGGCTCAATGATTGTTACTGTTATGATCTTTAATAAAGAAATGTTAAATGATCAATAAAATTATCTTTTAGAAAGAAGATAACTATTTCAAATTTTTTAGCATTTATTAGGCCGATTGATCGTTACCGTTATGATCTTTAATAAAGAAATTTTAAATGATCTATTAAATTATCTTTTAGAAAGAAGATAATTATTTACAATCTTTTAGCATTTATTAGGCCCAATGATCGTTACCGTTATGATCTTTAATAAAGAAATTTTAAATGATCTATTAAATTATCTTTTAGAAAGATAATAATTATTTACAATCTTCTAGCATTTATAGGCCCAATGATTGTTACTGTTATGATCTTTAATAAAGAAATGTTAAATGATCTATTAAATTAACTTTTAGAAAGAAGATAATTATTTACAATCTTTCAGCATTTATTAGGCCCAATGATCGTTACCGTTATGATCTTTAGTAAAGAAATTTTAAATGATCAATTAAATTATCTTTTAGAACGAAGATAACTATTTCAAAATTTTCAGTATTTATTAGGCCCATTGATCGTTACCGTTATGATCTTTAATAAAGAAATTTTGAATGATCTATTAAATTATCTTTTAGAAAGAAGATAGTTATTTACAATCTTTTAGAATTTATTAGGCCCAATGATCGTTATCGTTATGATTTTTAATAAAGAAATTTTAAATGATCAATTAAATTATCTTTTAGAACGAAGATAACTATTTCAAATTTTTTAACATTTATTAGGCCCATTGATCGTTACCATTATGATGTTTGATAAAGAAATTTTAAATGATCTATTAAATTATCTTTTAGAAAGAAGATAATTATTTACAATCTTTCAGCATTTATTAGGCCCAATGATCGTTACCGTTACGATCTTTAGTAAAGAAATTTTAAATGATCAATTAAATTATCTTTTAGAACGAAGATAATTATTTCAAATTTTTTAGCATTTATTAGGCCCAATGATTGTTACTGTTATGATCTTTAATAAAGAAATGTTAAATGATCTATTAAATTATCTTTTAGAAAGAAGATAATTATTTACAATCTTTCAGCATTTATTAGGCCCAATGATCGTTACCGTTATGATCTTTAGTAAAGAAATTTTAAATGATCAATTAAATTATCTTTTAGAAAGAAGATAACTATTTCAAAATTTTTAGCATTTCTTAGGCCCATTGATCGTTACCGTTATCATCTTTAATAAAGAAATTTTAAATGATCTATTAAATTATCTTTTAGAAAGAAGATAATTATTTACAATCTTTCAGCATTTATTAGGCCCAATGATCGTTACCGTTACGATCTTTAGTAAAGAAATTTTAAATGATCAATTAAATTATCTTTTAGAACGAAGATAACTATTTCAAATTTTTTAGCATTTATTAGGCCCAATGATTGTTACTGTTATGATCTTTAATAAAGAAATGTTAAATGATCTATTAAATTATCTTTTAGAAAGAAGATAATTATTTACAATCTTTCAGCATTTATTAGGCCCAATGATCGTTACCGTTATGATCTTTAGTAAAGAAATTTTAAATGATCAATTAAATTATCTTTCAGAACGAAGATAACTATTTCAAATTTTTTAGCATTTATTAGGCCCATTGATCGTTACCGTTATGATCTTTAATAAAGAAATTTAAAATGATCTATTAAATTATCTTTTAGAAAGAAGATAATTATTTACAATCTTTTAGCATTTATTAGGCCCAATGATCGTTACCGTTATGATCTTTAGTAAAGAAATTTTAAATGATCAATTAAATTATCTTTTAGAAAGAAGATAACTATTTCAAAATTTTTAGCATTTCTTAGGCCCATTGATCGTTACCGTTATCATCTTTAATAAAGAAATTTTAAATGATCTATTAAATTATCTTTTAGAAAGAAGATAATTATTTACAATCTTTCAGCATTTATTAGGCCCAATGATCGTTACCGTTACAATCTTTAGTAAATAAATTTTAAATGATCAATTAAATTATCTTTTAGAAAGAAGATAACTATTTCAAATTTTTTAGCATTTGTTAGGCCGATTGATCGTTACCATTATGATGTTTGATAAAGAAATTTTAAATGATCTATTAAATTATCTTTTAGAAAGAAGATAATTATTTACAATCTTTCAGCATTTATTAGGCCCAATGATCGTTACCGTTACGATCTTTAGTAAAGAAATTTTAAATGATCAATTAAATTATCTTTTAGAACGAAGATAATTATTTCAAATTTTTTAGCATTTATTAGGCCCAATGATTGTTACTGTTATGATCTTTAATAAAGAAATGTTAAATGATCTATTAAATTATCTTTTAGAAAGAAGATAATTATTTACAATCTTTCAGCATTTATTAGGCCCAATGATCGTTACCGTTATGATCTTTAGTAAAGAAATTTTAAATGATCAATTAAATTATCTTTCAGAACGAAGATAACTATTTCAAATTTTTTAGCATTTATTAGACCCATTGATCGTTACCGTTATGATCTTTAATAAAGAAATTTTAAATGATCAATTAAATTATCTTTCAGAACGAAGATAACTATTTCAAATTTTTTAGCATTTATTAGGCCCATTGATCGTTACCGTTATGATCTTTAATAAAGAAATTTTAAATGATCTATTAAATTATCTTTTAGAAAGAAGATAATTATTTACAATCTTTTAGCATTTATTAGGCTCAATGATTGTTACTGTTATGATCTTTAATAAAGAAATGTTAAATGATCAATAAAATTATCATTTAGAAAGAAGATAACTATTTCAAATTTTTTAGCATTTATTTGGCCGATTGATCGTTACCGTTATGATCTTTAATAAAGAAATTTTAAATGATCTATTAAATTATCTTTTAGAAAGAAGATAATTATTTACAATCTTTTAGCATTTATTAGGCCCAATGATCGTTACCGTTATGATCTTTAATAAAGAAATTTTAAATGATCTATTAAATTATCTTTTAGAAAGAAGATAATTATTTACAATCTTCTAGCATTTATTAGGCCCAATGATTGTTACTGTTATGATCTTTAATAAAGAAATGTTAAATGATCTATTAAATTAACTTTTAGAAAGAAGATAATTATTTACAATCTTTCAGCATTTATTAGGCCCAATGATCGTTACCGTTATGATCTTTAGTAAAGAAATTTTAAATGATCAATTAAATTATCTTTTAGAACGAAGATAACTATTTCAAATTTTTCAGTATTTATTAGGCCCATTGATCGTTACCGTTATGATCTTTAATAAAGAAATTTTGAATGATCTATTAAATTATCTTTTAGAAAGAAGATAGTTATTTACAATCTTTTAGAATTTATTAGGCCCAATGATCGTTATCGTTATGATTTTTAATAAAGAAATTTTAAATGATCAATTAAATTATCTTTTAGAACGAAGATAACTATTTCAAATTTTTTAACATTTATTAGGCCCATTGATCGTTACCGTTATGATCTTTAATAAAGAAATTTTAAATGATCTATTAAATTATCTTTTAGAAAGAAGATAATTATTTACAATCTTTTAGAATTTATTAGGCCCAATGATCGTTATCGTTATGATTTTTAATAAAGAAATTTTAAATGATCAATTAAATTATCTTTTAGAAAGAAGATAACTATTTCAAAATTTTTAGCATTTCTTAGGCCCATTGATCATTACCGTTATCATCTTTAATAAAGAAATTTTAAATGATCTATTAAATTATCTTTTAGAAAGAAGATAATTATTTACAATCTTTCAGCATTTATTAGGCCCAATGATCGTTACCGTTATGATCTTTAGTAAAGAAATTTTAAATGATCAATTAAATTATCTTTTAGAACGAAGATAACTATTTCAAATTTTTCAGTATTTATTAGGCCCATTGATCGTTACCGTTATGATCTTTAATAAAGAAATTTTGAATGATCTATTAAATTATCTTTTAGAAAGAAGATAGTTATTTACAATCTTTTAGAATTTATTAGGCCCAATGATCGTTATCGTTATGATTTTTAATAAAGAAATTTTAAATGATCAATTAAATTATCTTTTAGAAAGAAGATAACTATTTCAAAATTTTTAGCATTTCTTAGGCCCATTGATCGTTACCGTTATCATCTTTAATAAAGAAATTTTAAATGATCTATTAAATTATCTTTTAGAAAGAAGATAATTATTTACAATCTTTCAGCATTTATTAGGCCCAATGATCGTTACCGTTATGATCTTTAGTAAAGAAATTTTAAATGATCAATTAAATTATCTTTTAGAACGAAGATAACTATTTCAAATTTTTTAGCATTTATTAGGCCCATTGATCGTTACCGTTACGATCTTTAATAAAGAAATTTAAAATGATCTATTAAATTATCTTTTAGAAAGAAGATAATTATTTACAATCTTTTAGCATTTATTAGGCCCAATGATCGTTACCGTTATGATCTTTAGTAAAGAAATTTTAAATGATCAATTAAATTATCTTTTAGAAAGAAGATAACTATTTCAAAATTTTTAGCATTTCTTAGGCCCATTGATCGTTACCGTTATCATCTTTAATAAAGAAATTTTAAATGATCTATTAAATTATCTTTTAGAAAGAAGATAATTATTTACAATCTTTCAGCATTTATTAGGCCCAATGATCGTTACCGTTACGATCTTTAGTAAAGAAATTTTAAATGATCAATTAAATTATCTTTTAGAACGAAGATAACTATTTCAAATTTTTTAGCATTTATTAGGCCCAATGATTGTTACTGTTATGATCTTTAATAAAGAACTGTTAAATGATCTATTAAATTATCTTTTAGAAAGAAGATAATTATTTACAATCTTTCAGCATTTATTAGGCCCAATGATCGTTACCGTTATGATCTTTAATAGAGAAATTTTAAATGATCTATTAAATTATCTTTTAGAAAGAAGATAATTTTTTACAATCTTCTAGCATTTATTAGGCCCAATGATTGTTACTGTTATGATCTTTAATAAAGAAATATTAAATGATCTATTAAATTATCTTTTAGAAAGAAGACGATTATTTACAATCTTTCAGCATTTATTAGGCCCAATGATCGTTACCGTTATGATCTTTAGTAAAGAAATTTTAAATGATCAATTAAATTATCTTTTAGAACGAAGATAACTATTTCAAATTTTTTAGCATTTATTAGGCCCATTGATCGTTACCGTTACGATCTTTAATAAAGAAATTTTGAATGATCTATTAAATTATCTTTTAGAAAGAAGATAATTATTTACAATCTTTTAAAATTTATTAGGCCCAATGATCGTTATCGTTATGATTTTTAATAAAGAAATTTTAAATGATCAATTAAATTATCTTTTAGAAAGAAGATAACTATTTCAAATTTTTTAGCATTTATTAGGCCCATTGATCGTTACCGTTATGATCTTTAATAAAGAAATTTTAAATGATCTATTAAATTATCTTTTAGAAAGAAGATAATTATTTACAATCTTTTAGCATTTATTAGGCTCAATGATTGTTACTGTTATGATCTTTAATAAAGAAATGTCAAATGATCAATAAAATTATCTTTTAGAAAGAAGATAACTATTTCAAAATTTTTAGCATTTATTAGGCCGATTGATCGTTACCGTTATGATCTTTAATAAAGAAATTTTAAATGATCTATTAAATTATCTTTTAGAAAGAAGATAATTATTTACAATCTTTTAGCATTTATTAGGCCCAATGATCGTTACCGTTATGATCTTTAGTAAAGAAATTTTAAATGATCAATTAAATTATCTTTTAGAAAGAAGATAACTATTTCAAATTTTTTAGCATTTATTAGGCCCATTGATCGTTACCGTTATGATCTTTAATAAAGAAATTTTAAATGATCTATTAAATTATCTTTTAGAAAGAAGATAATTATTTACAATCTTTTAGCATTTATTAGGCTCAATGATTGTTACTGTTATGATCTTTAATAAAGAAATGTTAAATGATCAATAAAATTATCTTTTAGAAAGAAGATAACTATTTCAAATTTTTTAGCATTTATTAGGCCGATTGATCGTTACCGTTATGATCTTTAATAAAGAAATTTTAAATGATCTATTAAATTATCTTTTAGAAAGAAGATAATTATTTACAATCTTTTAGCATTTATTAGGCCCAATGATCGTTACCGTTATGATCTTTAATAAAGAAATTTTAAATGATCTATTAAATTATCTTTTAGAAAGAAGATAATTATTTACAATCTTCTAGCATTTATTAGGCCCAATGATTGTTACTGTTATGATCTTTAATAAAGAAATGTTACATGATCTATTAAATTAACTTTTAGAAAGAAGATAATTATTTACAATCTTTCAGCATTTATTAGGCCCAATGATCGTTACCGTTATGATCTTTAGTAAAGAAATTTTAAATGATCAATTAAATTATCTTTTAGAACGAAGATAACTATTTCAAATTTTTCAGTATTTATTAGGCCCATTGATCGTTACCGTTATGATCTTTAATAAAGAAATTTTGAATGATCTATTAAATTATCTTTTAGAAAGAAGATAATTATTTACAATCTTTTAGAATTTATTAGGCCCAATGATCGTTATCGTTATGATTTTTAATAAAGAAATTTTAAATGATCAATTAAATTATCTTTTAGAACGAAGATAACTATTTCAAATTTTTTAACATTTATTAGGCCCATTGATCGTTACCGTTATGATCTTTAATAAAGAAATTTTAAATGATCTATTAAATTATCTTTTAGAAAGAAGATAATTATTTACAATCTTTTAGAATTTATTAGGCCCAATGATCGTTATCGTTATGATTTTTAATAAAGAAATTTTAAATGATCAATTAAATTATCTTTTAGAAAGAAGATAACTATTTGAAAATTTTTAGCATTTCTTAGGCCCATTGATCGTTACCGTTATCATCTTTAATAAAGAAATTTTAAATGATCTATTAAATTATCTTTTAGAAAGAAGATAATTATTTACAATCTGTTAGCATTTATTACGCCCAATGATTGTTACTGTTATGATCTTTAATAAAGAAATGTTAAATGATCAATAAAATTATCTTTTAGAAAGAAGATAACTATTTCAAATTTTTTAGCATTTATTAGGCCGATTGATCGTTACCGTTATCATCTTTAATAAAGAAATTTTAAATGATCTATTAAATTATCTTTTAGAAAGAAGATAATTATTTACAATCTGTTAGCATTTATTACGCCCAATGATTGTTACTGTTATGATCTTTAATAAAGAAATGTTAAATGATCAATAAAATTATCTTTTAGAAAGAAGATAACTATTTCAAATTTTTTAGCATTTATTAGGCCCATTGATCGGTACCGTTATGATCTTTAATAAAGAAATTTAAAATGATCTATTAAATTATCTTTTAGAAAGAAGATAATTATTTACAATCTTTTAGCATTTATTAGGCCCAATGATCGTTACCGTTATGATCTTTAGTAAAGAAATTTTAAATGATCAATTAAATTATCTTTTAGAAAGAAGATAACTATTTCAAAATTTTTAGCATTTCTTAGGCCCATTGATCGTTACCGTTATCATCTTTAATAAAGAAATTTTAAATGATCTATTAAATTATCTTTTAGAAAGAAGATAATTATTTACAATCTTTCAGCATTTATTAGGCCCAATGATCGTTACCGTTACGATCTTTAGTAAAGAAATTTTAAATGATGAATTAAATTATCTTTTAGAACGAAGATAACTATTTCAAATTTTTTAGCATTTATTAGGCCCACTGATTGTTACTTTTATGATCTTTAATAAAGAAATGTTAAATGATCTATTAAATTATCTTTTAGAAAGAAGATAATTATTTACAATCTTTCAGCATTTATTAGGCCCAATGATCGTTACCGTTATGATCTTTAATAGAGAAATTTTAAATGATCTATTAAATTATCTTTTAGAAAGAAGATAATTTTTTACAATCTTCTAGCATTTATTAGGCCCAATGATTGTTACTGTTATGATCTTTAATAAAGAAATGTTAAATGATCTATTAAATTATCTTTTAGAAAGAAGACGATTATTTACAATCTTTCAGCATTTATTAGGCCCAATGATCGTTACCGTTATGATCTTTAGTAAAGAAATTTTAAATGATCAATTAAATTATCTTTTAGAACGAAGATAACTATTTCAAATTTTTTAGCATTTATTAGGCCCATTGATCGTTACCGTTACGATCTTTAATAAAGAAATTTTGAATGATCTATTAAATTATCTTTTAGAAATAAGATAATTATTTACAATCTTTTAAAATTTATTAGGCCCAATGATCGTTATCGTTATGATTTTTAATAAAGAAATTTTAAATGATCAATTAAATTATCTTTTAGAAAGAAGATAACTATTTCAAATTTTTTAGCATTTATTAGGCCGATTGATCGTTACCGTTATGATCTTTAATAAAGAAATTTTAAATGATCTATTAAATTATCTTTTAGAAAGAAGATAATTATTTACAATCTTTTAGCATTTATTAGGCCCAATGATCGTTACCGTTATGATCTTTAATAAAGAAATTTTAAATGATCTATTAAATTATCTTTTAGAAAGAAGATAATTATTTACAATCTTCAAGCATTTATTAGGCCCAATGATTGTTACTGTTATGATCTTTAATAAAGAAATGTTAAATGATCTATTAAATTAACTTTTAGAAAGAAGATAATTATTTACAATCTTTCAGCATTTATTAGGCCCAATGATCGTTACCGTTATGATCTTTAGTAAAGAAATTTTAAATGATCAATTAAATTATCTTTTAGAACGAAGATAACTATTTCAAATTTTTCAGCATTTATTAGGCCCATTGATCGTTACCGTTATGATATTTAATAAAGAAATTTTGAATGATCTATTAAATTATCTTTTAGAAAGAAGATAATTATTTACAATCTTTTAGAATTTATTAGGCCCAATGATCGTTATCGTTATATTTTTAATAAAGAAATTTTAAATGATCAATTAAATTATCTTTTAGAACGAAGATAACTATTTCAAATTTTTTAGCATTTATTAGCCCCATTGATCGTTACCGTTATGATCTTTAATAAAGAAATTTTAAATGATCTATTAAATTATCTTTTAGAAAGAAGATAATTATTTACAATCTTTTAGAATTTATTAGGCCCAATGATCGTTATCGTTATGATTTTTAATAAAGAAATTTTAAATGATCAATTAAATTATCTTTTAGAAAGAAGATAACTATTTCAAAATTTTTAGCATTTCTTAGGCCCATTGATCGTTACCGTTATCATCTTTAATAAAGAAATTTTAAATGATCTATTAAATTATCTTTTAGAAAGAAGATAATTATTTACAATCTTTTAGCATTTATTACGCCCAATGATTGTTACTGTTATGATCTTTAATAAAGAAATGTTAAATGATCAATAAAATTATCTTTTAGAAAGAAGATAACTATTTCAAATTTTTTAGCATTTATTAGGCCCATTGATCGTTACCGTTATGATCTTTAATAAAGAAATTTTAAATGATCTATTAAATTATCTTTTAGAAAGAAGATAATTATTTACAATCTTTTAGCATTTATTAGGCTCAATGATTGTTACTGTTATCATCTTTAATAAAGAAATGTTAAATGATCAATAAAATTATCTTTTAGAAAGAAGATAACTATTTCAAATTTTTTAGCATTTCTTAGGCCCATTGATCGTTACCGTTATGATCTTTAATAAAGAAATTTTAAATGATCTATTAAATTATCTTTTAGAAAGAAGATAATTATTTACAATCTTTTAGCATTTATTAGGCCCAATGATCGTTACCGTTATGATCTTTAATAAAGAAATTTTAAATGATCTATTAAATTATCTTTTAGAAAGAAGATAATTATTTACAATCTTCTAGCATTTATTAGGCCCAATGATTGTTACTGTTATGATCTTTAATAAAGAAATGTTAAATGATCTATTAAATTAACTTTTAGAAAGAAGATAATTATTTACAATCTTTCAGCATTTATTAGGCCCAATGATCGTTACCGTTATGATCTTTAGTAAAGAAATTTTAAATGATCAATTAAATTATCTTTTAGAACGAAGATAACTATTTCAAATTTTTCAGCATTTATTAGGCCCATTGATCGTTACCGTTATGATATTTAATAAAGAAATTTTGAATGATCTATTAAATTATCTTTTAGAAAGAAGATAATTATTTACAATCTTTTAGAATTTATTAGGCCCAATGATCGTTATCGTTATGATTTTTAATAAAGAAATTTTAAATGATCAATTAAATTATCTTTTAGAACGAAGATAACTATTTCAAATTTTTTAGCATTTATTAGGCCCATTGATCGTTACCGTTATGATCTTTAATAAAGAAATTTTAAATGATCTATTAAATTATCTTTTAGAAAGAAGATAATTATTTACAATCTTTTAGAATTTATTAGGCCCAATGATCGTTATCGTTATGATTTTTAATAAAGAAATTTTAAATGATCAATTAAATTATCTTTTAGAAAGAAGATAACTATTTCAAAATTTTTAGCATTTCTTAGGCCCATTGATCGTTACCGTTATCATCTTTAATAAAGAAATTTTAAATGATCTATTAAATTATCTTTTAGAAAGAAGATAATTATTTACAATCTTTTAGCATTTATTACGCCCTATGATCGTTACCGTTATGATCTTTAGTAAAGAAATTTTAAATGATCAATTAAATTATCTTTTAGAAAGAAGATAACTATTTCAAAATTTTTAGCATTTCTTAGGCCCATTGATCGTTACCGTTATCATCTTTAATAAAGAAATTTTAAATGATCTATTAAATTATCTTTTAGAAAGAAGATAATTATTTACAATCTTTCAGCATTTATTAGGCCCAATGATCGTTACCGTTACGATCTTTAGTAAAGAAATTTTAAATGATCAATTAAATTATCTTTTAGAACGAAGATAACTATTTCAAATTTTTTAGCATTTATTAGGCCCACTGATCGTTACCGTTATCATCTTTAATAAAGAAATTTTAAATGATCTATTAAATTATCTTTTAGAAAGAAGATAATTATTTACAATCTTTTAGAATTTATTAGGCCCAATGATCGTTATCGTTATGATTTTTAATAAAGAAATTTTAAATGATCAATTAAATTATCTTTTAGAAAGAAGATAACTATTTCAAAATTTTTAGCATTTCTTAGGCCCATTGATCGTTACCGTTATCATCTTTAATAAAGAAATTTTAAATGATCTATTAAATTATCTTTTAGAAAGAAGATAATTATTTACAATCTTTTAGCATTTATTACGCCCAATGATTGTTACTGTTATGATCTTTAATAAAGAAATGTTAAATGATCAATAAAATTATCTTTTAGAAAGAAGATAACTATTTCAAATTTTTTAGCATTTATTAGGCCCATTGATCGTTACCGTTATGATCTTTAATAAAGAAATTTTAAATGATCTATTAAATTATCTTTTAGAAAGAAGATAATTATTTACAATCTTTTAGCATTTATTAGGCTCAATGATTGTTACTGTTATCATCTTTAATAAAGAAATGTTAAATGATCAATAAAATTATCTTTTAGAAAGAAGATAACTATTTCAAATTTTTTAGCATTTCTTAGGCCCATTGATCGTTACCGTTATGATCTTTAATAAAGAAATTTTAAATGATCTATTAAATTATCTTTTAGAAAGAAGATAATTATTTACAATCTTTTAGCATTTATTAGGCCCAATGATCGTTACCGTTATGATCTTTAATAAAGAAATTTTAAATGATCTATTAAATTATCTTTTAGAAAGAAGATAATTATTTACAATCTTCTAGCATTTATTAGGCCCAATGATTGTTACTGTTATGATCTTTAATAAAGAAATGTTAAATGATCTATTAAATTAACTTTTAGAAAGAAGATAATTATTTACAATCTTTCAGCATTTATTAGGCCCAATGATCGTTACCGTTATGATCTTTAGTAAAGAAATTTTAAATGATCAATTAAATTATCTTTTAGAACGAAGATAACTATTTCAAATTTTTCAGCATTTATTAGGCCCATTGATCGTTACCGTTATGATATTTAATAAAGAAATTTTGAATGATCTATTAAATTATCTTTTAGAAAGAAGATAATTATTTACAATCTTTTAGAATTTATTAGGCCCAATGATCGTTATCGTTATGATTTTTAATAAAGAAATTTTAAATGATCAATTAAATTATCTTTTAGAACGAAGATAACTATTTCAAATTTTTTAGCATTTATTAGCCCCATTGATCGTTACCGTTATGATCTTTAATAAAGAAATTTTAAATGATCTATTAAATTATCTTTTAGAAAGAAGATAATTATTTACAATCTTTTAGAATTTATTAGGCCCAATGATCGTTATCGTTATGATTTTTAATAAAGAAATTTTAAATGATCAATTAAATTATCTTTTAGAAAGAAGATAACTATTTCAAAATTTTTAGCATTTCTTAGGCCCATTGATCGTTACCGTTATCATCTTTAATAAAGAAATTTTAAATGATCTATTAAATTATCTTTTAGAAAGAAGATAATTATTTACAATCTTTTAGCATTTATTACGCCCAATGATTGTTACTGTTATGATCTTTAATAAAGAAATGTTAAATGATCAATAAAATTATCTTTTAGAAAGAAGATAACTATTTCAAATTTTTTAGCATTTATTAGGCCCATTGATCGTTACCGTTATGATCTTTAATAAAGAAATTTTAAATGATCTATTAAATTATCTTTTAGAAAGAAGATAATTATTTACAATCTTTTAGCATTTATTAGGCTCAATGATTGTTACTGTTATCATCTTTAATAAAGAAATGTTAAATGATCAATAAAATTATCTTTTAGAAAGAAGATAACTATTTCAAATTTTTTAGCATTTCTTAGGCCCATTGATCGTTACCGTTATGATCTTTAATAAAGAAATTTTAAATGATCTATTAAATTATCTTTTAGAAAGAAGATAATTATTTACAATCTTTTAGCATTTATTAGGCCCAATGATCGTTACCGTTATGATCTTTAATAAAGAAATTTTAAATGATCTATTAAATTATCTTTTAGAAAGAAGATAATTATTTACAATCTTCTAGCATTTATTAGGCCCAATGATTGTTACTGTTATGATCTTTAATAAAGAAATGTTAAATGATCTATTAAATTAACTTTTAGAAAGAAGATAATTATTTACAATCTTTCAGCATTTATTAGGCCCAATGATCGTTACCGTTATGATCTTTAGTAAAGAAATTTTAAATGATCAATTAAATTATCTTTTAGAACGAAGATAACTATTTCAAATTTTTCAGCATTTATTAGGCCCATTGATCGTTACCGTTATGATATTTAATAAAGAAATTTTGAATGATCTATTAAATTATCTTTTAGAAAGAAGATAATTATTTACAATCTTTTAGAATTTATTAGGCCCAATGATCGTTATCGTTATGATTTTTAATAAAGAAATTTTAAATGATCAATTAAATTATCTTTTAGAACGAAGATAACTAATTCAAATTTTTTAGCATTTATTAGGCCCATTGATCGTTACCGTTATGATCTTTAATAAAGAAATTTTAAATGATCTATTAAATTATCTTTTAGAAAGAAGATAATTATTTACAATCTTTTAGAATTTATTAGGCCCAATGATCGTTATCGTTATGATTTTTAATAAAGAAATTTTAAATGATCAATTAAATTATCTTTTAGAAAGAAGATAACTATTTCAAAATTTTTAGCATTTCTTAGGCCCATTGATCGTTACCGTTATCATCTTTAATAAAGAAATTTTAAATGATCTATTAAATTATCTTTTAGAAAGAAGATAATTATTTACAATCTTTTAGCATTTATTACGCCCAATGATCGTTACCGTTATGATCTTTAGTAAAGAAATTTTAAATGATCAATTAAATTATCTTTTAGAAAGAAGATAACTATTTCAAAATTTTTAGCATTTCTTAGGCCCATTGATCGTTACCGTTATCATCTTTAATAAAGAAATTTTAAATGATCTATTAAATTATCTTTTAGAAAGAAGATAATTATTTACAATCTTTCAGCATTTATTAGGCCCAATGATCGTTACCGTTACGATCTTTAGTAAAGAAATTTTAAATGATCAATTAAATTATCTTTTAGAACGAAGATAACTATTTCAAATTTTTTAGCATTTATTAGGCCCACTGATCGTTACCGTTATCATCTTTAATAAAGAAATTTTAAATGATCTATTAAATTATCTTTTAGAAAGAAGATAATTATTTACAATCTTTTAGAATTTATTAGGCCCAATGATCGTTATCGTTATGATTTTTAATAAAGAAATTTTAAATGATCAATTAAATTATCTTTTAGAAAGAAGATAACTATTTCAAAATTTTTAGCATTTCTTAGGCCCATTGATCGTTACCGTTATCATCTTTAATAAAGAAATTTTAAATGATCTATTAAATTATCTTTTAGAAAGAAGATAATTATTTACAATCTTTTAGCATTTATTACGCCCAATGATTGTTACTGTTATGATCTTTAATAAAGAAATGTTAAATGATCAATAAAATTATCTTTTAGAAAGAAGATAACTATTTCAAATTTTTTAGCATTTATTAGGCCCATTGATCGTTACCGTTATGATCTTTAATAAAGAAATTTTAAATGATCTATTAAATTATCTTTTAGAAAGAAGATAATTATTTACAATCTTTTAGCATTTATTAGGCTCAATGATTGTTACTGTTATCATCTTTAATAAAGAAATGTTAAATGATCAATAAAATTATCTTTTAGAAAGAAGATAACTATTTCAAATTTTTTAGCATTTCTTAGGCCCATTGATCGTTACCGTTATGATCTTTAATAAAGAAATTTTAAATGATCTATTAAATTATCTTTTAGAAAGAAGATAATTATTTACAATCTTTTAGCATTTATTAGGCCCAATGATCGTTACCGTTATGATCTTTAATAAAGAAATTTTAAATGATCTATTAAATTATCTTTTAGAAAGAAGATAATTATTTACAATCTTCTAGCATTTATTAGGCCCAATGATTGTTACTGTTATGATCTTTAATAAAGAAATGTTAAATGATCTATTAAATTAACTTTTAGAAAGAAGATAATTATTTACAATCTTTCAGCATTTATTAGGCCCAATGATCGTTACCGTTATGATCTTTAGTAAAGAAATTTTAAATGATCAATTAAATTATCTTTTAGAATGAAGATAACTATTTCAAATTTTTCAGCATTTATTAGGCCCATTGATCGTTACCGTTATGATATTTAATAAAGAAATTTTGAATGATCTATTAAATTATCTTTTAGAAAGAAGATAATTATTTACAATCTTTTAGAATTTATTAGGCCCAATGATCGTTATCGTTATGATTTTTAATAAAGAAATTTTAAATGATCAATTAAATTATCTTTTAGAACGAAGATAACTATTTCAAATTTTTTAGCATTTATTAGGCCCATTGATCGTTACCGTTATGATCTTTAATAAAGAAATTTTAAATGATCTATTAAATTATCTTTTAGAAAGAAGATAATTATTTACAATCTTTTAGAATTTATTAGGCCCAATGATCGTTATCGTTATGATTTTTAATAAAGAAATTTTAAATGATCAATTAAATTATCTTTTAGAAAGAAGATAACTATTTCAAAATTTTTAGCATTTCTTAGGCCCATTGATCGTTACCGTTATCATCTTTAATAAAGAAATTTTAAATGATCTATTAAATTATCTTTTAGAAAGAAGATAATTATTTACAATCTTTTAGCATTTATTACGCCCAATGATCGTTACCGTTATGATCTTTAGTAAAGAAATTTTAAATGATCAATTAAATTATCTTTTAGAAAGAAGATAACTATTTCAAAATTTTTAGCATTTCTTAGGCCCATTGATCGTTACCGTTATCATCTTTAATAAAGAAATTTTAAATGATCTATTAAATTATCTTTTAGAAAGAAGATAATTATTTACAATCTTTCAGCATTTATTAGGCCCAATGATCGTTACCGTTACGATCTTTAGTAAAGAAATTTTAAATGATCAATTAAATTATCTTTTAGAACGAAGATAACTATTTCAAATTTTTTAGCATTTATTAGGCCCACTGATCGTTACCGTTATCATCTTTAATAAAGAAATTTTAAATGATCTATTAAATTATCTTTTAGAAAGAAGATAATTATTTACAATCTTTTAGAATTTATTAGGCCCAATGATCGTTATCGTTATGATTTTTAATAAAGAAATTTTAAATGATCAATTAAATTATCTTTTAGAAAGAAGATAACTATTTCAAAATTTTTAGCATTTCTTAGGCCCATTGATCGTTACCGTTATCATCTTTAATAAAGAAATTTTAAATGATCTATTAAATTATCTTTTAGAAAGAAGATAATTATTTACAATCTTTTAGCATTTATTACGCCCAATGATTGTTACTGTTATGATCTTTAATAAAGAAATGTTAAATGATCAATAAAATTATCTTTTAGAAAGAAGATAACTATTTCAAATTTTTTAGCATTTATTAGGCCCATTGATCGTTACCGTTATGATCTTTAATAAAGAAATTTTAAATGATCTATTAAATTATCTTTTAGAAAGAAGATAATTATTTACAATCTTTTAGCATTTATTAGGCTCAATGATTGTTACTGTTATCATCTTTAATAAAGAAATGTTAAATGATCAATAAAATTATCTTTTAGAAAGAAGATAACTATTTCAAATTTTTTAGCATTTCTTAGGCCCATTGATCGTTACCGTTATGATCTTTAATAAAGAAATTTTAAATGATCTATTAAATTATCTTTTAGAAAGAAGATAATTATTTACAATCTTTTAGCATTTATTAGGCCCAATGATCGTTACCGTTATGATCTTTAATAAAGAAATTTTAAATGATCTATTAAATTATCTTTTAGAAAGAAGATAATTATTTACAATCTTCTAGCATTTATTAGGCCCAATGATTGTTACTGTTATGATCTTTAATAAAGAAATGTTAAATGATCTATTAAATTAACTTTTAGAAAGAAGATAATTATTTACAATCTTTCAGCATTTATTAGGCCCAATGATCGTTACCGTTATGATCTTTAGTAAAGAAATTTTAAATGATCAATTAAATTATCTTTTAGAATGAAGATAACTATTTCAAATTTTTCAGCATTTATTAGGCCCATTGATCGTTACCGTTATGATATTTAATAAAGAAATTTTGAATGATCTATTAAATTATCTTTTAGAAAGAAGATAATTATTTACAATCTTTTAGAATTTATTAGGCCCAATGATCGTTATCGTTATGATTTTTAATAAAGAAATTTTAAATGATCAATTAAATTATCTTTTAGAACGAAGATAACTATTTCAAATTTTTTAGCATTTATTAGGCCCATTGATCGTTACCGTTATGATCTTTAATAAAGAAATTTTAAATGATCTATTAAATTATCTTTTAGAAAGAAGATAATTATTTACAATCTTTTAGAATTTATTAGGCCCAATGATCGTTATCGTTATGATTTTTAATAAAGAAATTTTAAATGATCAATTAAATTATCTTTTAGAAAGAAGATAACTATTTCAAAATTTTTAGCATTTCTTAGGCCCATTGATCGTTACCGTTATGATCTTTAATAAAGAAATTTTAAATGATCTATTAAATTATCTTTTAGAAAGAAGATAATTATTTACAATCTTTTAGCATTTATTAGGCCCAATGATCGTTACCGTTATGATCTTTAATAAAGAAATTTTAAATGATCTATTAAATTATCTTTTAGAAAGAAGATAATTATTTACAATCTTCTAGCATTTATTAGGCCCAATGATTGTTACTGTTATGATCTTTAATAAAGAAATGTTAAATGATCTATTAAATTAACTTTTAGAAAGAAGATAATTATTTACAATCTTTCAGCATTTATTAGGCCCAATGATCGTTACCGTTATGATCTTTAGTAAAGAAATTTTAAATGATCAATTAAATTATCTTTTAGAACGAAGATAACTATTTCAAATTTTTCAGCATTTATTAGGCCCATTGATCGTTACCGTTATGATATTTAATAAAGAAATTTTGAATGATCTATTAAATTATCTTTTAGAAAGAAGATAATTATTTACAATCTTTTAGAATTTATTAGGCCCAATGATCGTTATCGTTATGATTTTTAATAAAGAAATTTTAAATGATCAATTAAATTATCTTTTAGAACGAAGATAACTATTTCAAATTTTTTAGCATTTATTAGGCCCATTGATCGTTACCGTTATGATCTTTAATAAAGAAATTTTAAATGATCTATTAAATTATCTTTTAGAAAGAAGATAATTATTTACAATCTTTTAGAATTTATTAGGCCCAATGATCGTTATCGTTATGATTTTTAATAAAGAAATTTTAAATGATCAATTAAATTATCTTTTAGAAAGAAGATAACTATTTCAAAATTTTTAGCATTTCTTAGGCCCATTGATCGTTACCGTTATCATCTTTAATAAAGAAATTTTAAATGATCTATTAAATTATCTTTTAGAAAGAAGATAATTATTTACAATCTTTTAGCATTTATTAGGCTCAATGATTGTTACTGTTATCATCTTTAATAAAGAAATGTTAAATGATCAATAAAATTATCTTTTAGAAAGAAGATAACTATTTCAAATTTTTTAGCATTTCTTAGGCCCATTGATCGTTACCGTTATGATCTTTAATAAAGAAATTTTAAATGATCTATTAAATTATCTTTTAGAAAGAAGATAATTATTTACAATCTTTTAGCATTTATTAGGCCCAATGATCGTTACCGTTATGATCTTTAATAAAGAAATTTTAAATGATCTATTAAATTATCTTTTAGAAAGAAGATAATTATTTACAATCTTCTAGCATTTATTAGGCCCAATGATTGTTACTGTTATGATCTTTAATAAAGAAATGTTAAATGATCTATTAAATTAACTTTTAGAAAGAAGATAATTATTTACAATCTTTCAGCATTTATTAGGCCCAATGATCGTTACCGTTATGATCTTTAGTAAAGAAATTTTAAATGATCAATTAAATTATCTTTTAGAACGAAGATAACTATTTCAAATTTTTCAGCATTTATTAGGCCCATTGATCGTTACCGTTATGATATTTAATAAAGAAATTTTGAATGATCTATTAAATTATCTTTTAGAAAGAAGATAATTATTTACAATCTTTTAGAATTTATTAGGCCCAATGATCGTTATCGTTATGATTTTTAATAAAGAAATTTTAAATGATCAATTAAATTATCTTTTAGAACGAAGATAACTATTTCAAATTTTTTAGCATTTATTAGGCCCATTGATCGTTACCGTTATGATCTTTAATAAAGAAATTTTAAATGATCTATTAAATTATCTTTTAGAAAGAAGATAATTATTTACAATCTTTTAGAATTTATTAGGCCCAATGATCGTTATCGTTATGATTTTTAATAAAGAAATTTTAAATGATCAATTAAATTATCTTTTAGAAAGAAGATAACTATTTCAAAATTTTTAGCATTTCTTAGGCCCATTGATCGTTACCGTTATCATCTTTAATAAAGAAATTTTAAATGATCTATTAAATTATCTTTTAGAAAGAAGATAATTATTTACAATCTTTTAGCATTTATTACGCCCAATGATTGTTACTGTTATGATCTTTAATAAAGAAATGTTAAATGATCAATAAAATTATCTTTTAGAAAGAAGATAACTATTTCAAATTTTTTAGCATTTATTAGGCCCATTGATCGTTACCGTTATGATCTTTAATAAAGAAATTTTAAATGATCTATTAAATTATCTTTTAGAAAGAAGATAATTATTTACAATCTTTTAGCATTTATTAGGCTCAATGATTGTTACTGTTATCATCTTTAATAAAGAAATGTTAAATGATCAATAAAATTATCTTTTAGAAAGAAGATAACTATTTCAAATTTTTTAGCATTTCTTAGGCCCATTGATCGTTACCGTTATGATCTTTAATAAAGAAATTTTAAATGATCTATTAAATTATCTTTTAGAAAGAAGATAATTATTTACAATCTTTTAGCATTTATTAGGCCCAATGATCGTTACCGTTATGATCTTTAATAAAGAAATTTTAAATGATCTATTAAATTATCTTTTAGAAAGAAGATAATTATTTACAATCTTCTAGCATTTATTAGGCCCAATGATTGTTACTGTTATGATCTTTAATAAAGAAATGTTAAATGATCTATTAAATTAACTTTTAGAAAGAAGATAATTATTTACAATCTTTCAGCATTTATTAGGCCCAATGATCGTTACCGTTATGATCTTTAGTAAAGAAATTTTAAATGATCAATTAAATTATCTTTTAGAACGAAGATAACTATTTCAAATTTTTCAGCATTTATTAGGCCCATTGATCGTTACCGTTATGATATTTAATAAAGAAATTTTGAATGATCTATTAAATTATCTTTTAGAAAGAAGATAATTATTTACAATCTTTTAGAATTTATTAGGCCCAATGATCGTTATCGTTATGATTTTTAATAAAGAAATTTTAAATGATCAATTAAATTATCTTTTAGAAAGAAGATAACTATTTCAAAATTTTTAGCATTTCTTAGGCCCATTGATCGTTACCGTTATCATCTTTAATAAAGAAATTTTAAATGATCTATTAAATTATCTTTTAGAAAGAAGATAATTATTTACAATCTTTTAGCATTTATTACGCCCAATGATTGTTACTGTTATGATCTTTAATAAAGAAATGTTAAATGATCAATAAAATCATCTTTTAGAAAGAAGATAACTATTTCAAATTTTTTAGCATTTATTAGGCCCATTGATCGTTACCGTTATGATCTTTAATAAAGAAATTTTAAATGATCTATTAAATTATCTTTTAGAAAGAAGATAATTATTTACAATCTTTTAGCATTTATTAGGCTCAATGATTGTTACTGTTATCATCTTTAATAAAGAAATGTTAAATGATCAATAAAATTATCTTTTAGAAAGAAGATAACTATTTCAAATTTTTTAGCATTTCTTAGGCCCATTGATCGTTACCGTTATGATCTTTAATAAAGAAATTTTAAATGATCTATTAAATTATCTTTTAGAAAGAAGATAATTATTTACAATCTTTTAGCATTTATTAGGCCCAATGATCGTTACCGTTATGATCTTTAATAAAGAAATTTTAAATGATCTATTAAATTATCTTTTAGAAAGAAGATAATTATTTACAATCTTCTAGCATTTATTAGGCCCAATGATTGTTACTGTTATGATCTTTAATAAAGAAATGTTAAATGATCTATTAAATTAACTTTTAGAAAGAAGATAATTATTTACAATCTTTCAGCATTTATTAGGCCCAATGATCGTTACCGTTATGATCTTTAGTAAAGAAATTTTAAATGATCAATTAAATTATCTTTTAGAACGAAGATAACTATTTCAAATTTTTCAGCATTTATTAGGCCCATTGATCGTTACCGTTATGATATTTAATAAAGAAATTTTGAATGATCTATTAAATTATCTTTTAGAAAGAAGATAATTATTTACAATCTTTTAGAATTTATTAGGCCCAATGATCGTTATCGTTATGATTTTTAATAAAGAAATTTTAAATGATCAATTAAATTATCTTTTAGAACGAAGATAACTATTTCAAATTTTTTAGCATTTATTAGGCCCATTGATCGTTACCGTTATGATCTTTAATAAAGAAATTTTAAATGATCTATTAAATTATCTTTTAGAAAGAAGGTAATTATTTACAATCTTTTAGAATTTATTAGGCCCAATGATCGTTATCGTTATGATTTTTAATAAAGAAATTTTAAATGATCAATGAAATTATCTTTTAGAAAGAAGATAACTATTTCAAAATTTTTAGCATTTCTTAGGCCCATTGATCGTTACCGTTATCATCTTTAATAAAGAAATTTTAAATGATCTATTAAATTATCTTTTAGAAAGAAGATAATTATTTACAATCTTTTAGCATTTATTACGCCCAATGATCGTTACCGTTATGATCTTTAGTAAAGAAATTTTAAATGATCAATTAAATTATCTTTTAGAAAGAAGATAACTATTTCAAAATTTTTAGCATTTCTTAGGCCCATTGATCGTTACCGTTATCATCTTTAATAAAGAAATTTTAAATGATCTATTAAATTATCTTTTAGAAAGAAGATAATTATTTACAATCTTTTAGCATTTATTACGCCCAATGATTGTTACTGTTATGATCTTTAATAAAGAAATGTTAAATGATCAATAAAATTATCTTTTAGAAAGAAGATAACTATTTCAAATTTTTTAGCATTTATTAGGCCCATTGATCGTTACCGTTATGATCTTTAATAAAGAAATTTTAAATGATCTATTAAATTATGTTTTAGAAAGAAGATAATTATTTACAATCTTTTAGCATTTATTAGGCTCAATGATTGTTACTGTTATCATCTTTAATAAAGAAATGTTAAATGATCAATAAAATTATCTTTTAGAAAGAAGATAACTATTTCAAATTTTTTAGCATTTCTTAGGCCCATTGATCGTTACCGTTATGATCTTTAATAAAGAAATTTTAAATGATCTATTAAATTATCTTTTAGAAAGAAGATAATTATTTACAATCTTTTAGCATTTATTAGGCCCAATGATCGTTACCGTTATGATCTTTAATAAAGAAATTTTAAATGATCTATTAAATTATCTTTTAGAAAGAAGATAATTATTTACAATCTTCTAGCATTTATTAGGCCCAATGATTGTTACTGTTATGATCTTTAATAAAGAAATGTTAAATGATCTATTAAATTAACTTTTAGAAAGAAGATAATTATTTACAATCTTTCAGCATTTATTAGGCCCAATGATCGTTACCGTTATGATCTTTAGTAAAGAAATTTTAAATGATCAATTAAATTATCTTTTAGAACGAAGATAACTATTTCAAATTTTTCAGCATTTATTAGGCCCATTGATCGTTACCGTTATGATATTTAATAAAGAAATTTTGAATGATCTATTAAATTATCTTTTAGAAAGAAGATAATTATTTACAATCTTTTAGAATTTATTAGGCCCAATGATCGTTATCGTTATGATTTTTAATAAAGAAATTTTAAATGATCAATTAAATTATCTTTTAGAACGAAGATAACTATTTCAAATTTTTTAGCATTTATTAGGCCCATTGATCGTTACCGTTATGATCTTTAATAAAGAAATTTTAAATGATCTATTAAATTATCTTTTAGAAAGAAGATAATTATTTACAATCTTTTAGAATTTATTAGGCCCAATGATCGTTATCGTTATGATTTTTAATAAAGAAATTTTAAATGATCAATTAAATTATCTTTTAGAAAGAAGATAACTATTTCAAAATTTTTAGCATTTCTTAGGCCCATTGATCGTTACCGTTATCATCTTTAATAAAGAAATTTTAAATGATGTATTAAATTATCTTTTAGAAAGAAGATAATTATTTACAATCTTTTAGCATTTATTACGCCCAATGATCGTTACCGTTATGATCTTTAGTAAAGAAATTTTAAATGATCAATTAAATTATCTTTTAGAAAGAAGATAACTATTTCAAAATTTTTAGCATTTCTTAGGCCCATTGATCGTTACCGTTATCATCTTTAATAAAGAAATTTTAAATGATCTATTAAATTATCTTTTAGAAAGAAGATAATTATTTACAATCTTTCAGCATTTATTAGGCCCAATGATCGTTACCGTTACGATCTTTAGTAAAGAAATTTTAAATGATCAATTAAATTATCTTTTAGAACGAAGATAACTATTTCAAATTTTTTAGCATTTATTAGGCCCACTGATCGTTACCGTTATCATCTTTAATAAAGAAATTTTAAATGATCTATTAAATTATCTTTTAGAAAGAAGATAATTATTTACAATCATTTAGCATTTATTAGGCCCAATGATCGTTACCGTTATGATCTTTAGTAAAGAAATTTTAAATGATCAATTAAATTATCTTTTAGAAAGAAGATAACTATTTCAAAATTTTTAGCATTTCTTAGGCCCATTGATCGTTACCGTTATCATCTTTAATAAAGAAATTTTAAATGATCTATTAAATTATCTTTTAGAAAGAAGATAATTATTTACAATCTTTCAGCATTTATTAGGCCCAATGATCGTTACCGTTACAATCTTTAGTAAAGAAATTTTAAATGATCAATTAAATTATCTTTTAGAAAGAAGATAACTATTTCAAATTTTTTAGCATTTATTAGGCCCATTGATCGTTACCGTTATGATCTTTAATAAAGAAATTTAAAATGATCTATTAAATTATCTTTTAGAAAGAAGATAATTATTTACAATCTTTTAGCATTTATTAGGCCCAATGATCGTTACCGTTATGATCTTTAGTAAAGAAATTTTAAATGATCAATTAAATTATCTTTTAGAAAGAAGATAACTATTTCAAATTTTTTAGCATTTATTAAGCCCATTGATCGTTACCGTTATGATCTTTAACAAAGAAATTTTAAATGATCTATTCAATTATCTTTTAGAAAGAAGATAATTATTTACAATCTTTTAGCATTTATTACGCCCAATGATTGTTACTGTTATGATCTTTAATAAAGAAATGTTAAATGATCAATAAAATTATCTTTTAGAAAGAAGATAACTATTTCAAATTTTTTAGCATTTATTAGGCCGATTGATCGTTACCATTATGATGTTTGATAAAGAAATTTTAAATGATCTATTAAATTATCTTTTAGAAAGAAGATAATTATTTACAATCTTTTAGCATTTATTAGGCCCATTGATCATTACCGTTATGATCTTTAATAAAGAAATTTTGAATGATCTATTAAATTATCGTTTAGAAAGAAGATAATTATTTACAATCTTTTAGCATTTATTAGGCCCAATGATTGTTACTGTTATGATCTTTAATAAAGAAATGTTAAATGATCAATAAAATTATCTTTTAGAAAGAAGATAACTATTTCAAATTTTTTAGCATTTATTACGCCGATTGATCGTTACCGTTATGATCTTTAATAAATAAATTTTAAATGATCTATTAAATTATCTTTTAGAAAGAAGATAATTATTTACAATCTTTTAGAATTTATTACGCCCAATGATTGTTACTGTTATGATCTTTAATAAAGAAATGTTAAATGATCAATAAAATTATCTTTTAGACAGAAGATAACTATTTCAAATTTTTTAGCATTTATTAGGCCCATTGATCGTTACCGTTATGATCTTTAATAAAGAAATTTTAAATGATCTATTAAATTATCTTTTAGAAAGAAGATAATTATTTGCAATCATTTAGCATTTATTAGGCCCAATGATCGTTACCGTTATGATCTTTAGTAAAGAAATTTTAAATGATCAATTAAATTATCTTTTAGAAAGAAGATAACTATTTCAAAATTTTTAGCATTTCTTAGGCCCATTGATCGTTACCGTTATCATCTTTAATAAAGAAATTTTAAATGATCTATTAAATTATCTTTTAGAAAGAAGATAATTATTTACAATCTTTCAGCATTTATTAGGCCCAATGATCGTTACCGTTACAATCTTTAGTAAAGAAATTTTAAATGATCAATTAAATTATCTTTTAGAACGAAGATAACTATTTCAAATTTTTTAGCATTTATTAGGCCCATTGATCGTTACCGTTATGATCTTTAATAAAGAAATTTAAAATGATCTATTAAATTATCTTTTAGAAAGAAGATAATTATTTACAATCTTTTAGCATTTATTAGCCCCAATGATCGTTACCGTTATGATCTTTAGTAAAGAAATTTTAAATGATCAATTAAATTATCTTTTAGAAAGAAGATAACTATTTCAAATTTTTTAGCATTTATTAAGCCCATTGATCGTTACCGTTATGATCTTTAACAAAGAAATTTTAAATGATCTATTCAATTATCTTTTAGAAAGAAGATAATTATTTACAATCTTTTAGCATTTATTACGCCCAATGATTGTTACTGTTATGATCTTTAATAAAGAAATGTTAAATGATCAATAAAATTATCTTTTAGAAAGAAGATAACTATTTCAAATTTTTTAGCATTTATTAGGCCGATTGATCGTTACCATTATGATGTTTGATAAAGAAATTTTAAATGATCTATTAAATTATCTTTTAGAAAGAAGATAATTATTTACAATCTTTTAGCATTTATTAGGCCCATTGATCATTACCGTTATGATCTTTAATAAAGAAATTTTGAATGATCTATTAAATTATCTTTTAGAAAGAAGATAATTATTTACAATCTTTTAGCATTTATTAGGCCCAATGATTGTTACTGTTATGATCTTTAATAAAGAAATGTTAAATGATCAATAAAATTATCTTTTAGAAAGAAGATAACTATTTCAAATTTTTTAGCATTTATTACGCCGATTGATCGTTACCGTTATGATCTTTAATAAATAAATTTTAAATGATCTATTAAATTATCTTTTAGAAAGAACATAATTATTTACAATCTTTTAGAATTTATTACGCCCAATGATTGTTACTGTTATGATCTTTAATAAAGAAATGTTAAATGATCAATAAAATTATCTTTTAGAAAGAAGATAACTATTTCAAATTTTTTAGCATTTATTAGGCCCATTGATCGTTACCGTTATGATCTTTAATAAAGAAATTTTAAATGATCTATTAAATTATCTTTTAGAAAGAAGATAATTATTTACAATCATTTAGCATTTATTAGGCCCAATGATCGTTACCGTTATGATCTTTAGTAAAGAAATTTTAAATGATCAATTAAATTATCTTTTAGAAAGAAGATAACTATTTCAAAATTTTTAGCATTTCTTAGGCCCATTGATCGTTACCGTTATCATCTTTAAAAAGAAATTTTAAATGATCTATTAAATTATCTTTTAGAAAGAAGATAATTATTTACAATCTTTCAGCATTTATTAGGCCCAATGATCGTTACCGTTACAATCTTTAGTAAAGAAATTTTAAATGATCAATTAAATTATCTTTTAGAAAGAAGATAACTATTTCAAATTTTTTAGCATTTATTAGGCCCATTGATCGTTACCGTTATGATCTTTAATAAAGAAATTTAAAATGATCTATTAAATTATCTTTTAGAAAGAAGATAATTATTTACAATCTTTTAGCATTTATTAGGCCCAATGATCGTTACCGTTATGATCTTTAGTAAAGAAATTTTAAATGATCAATTAAATTATCTTTTAGAAAGAAGATAACTATTTCAAATTTTTTAGCATTTATTAAGCCCATTGATCGTTACCGTTATGATCTTTAACAAAGAAATTTTAAATGATCTATTCAATTATCTTTTAGAAAGAAGATAATTATTTACAATCTTTTAGCATTTATTACGCCCAATGATTGTTACTGTTATGATCTTTAATAAAGAAATGTTAAATGATCAATAAAATTATCTTTTAGAAAGAAGATAACTATTTCAAATTTTTTAGCATTTATTAGGCCGATTGATCGTTACCATTATGATGTTTGATAAAGAAATTTTAAATGATCTATTAAATTATCTTTTAGAAAGAAGATAATTATTTACAATCTTTTAGCATTTATTAGGCCCATTGATCATTACCGTTATGATCTTTAATAAAGAAATTTTGAATGATCTATTAAATTATCTTTTAGAAAGAAGATAATTATTTACAATCTTTTAGCATTTATTAGGCCCAATGATTGTTACTGTTATGATCTTTAATAAAGAAATGTTAAATGATCAATAAAATTATCTTTTAGAAAGAAGATAACTATTTCAAATTTTTTAGCATTTATTACGCCGATTGATCGTTACCGTTATGATCTTTAATAAATAAATTTTAAATGATCTATTAAATTATCTTTTAGAAAGAAGATAATTATTTACAATCTTTTAGAATTTATTACGCCCAATGATTGTTACTGTTATGATCTTTAATAAAGAAATGTTAAATGATCAATAAAATTATCTTTTAGAAAGAAGATAACTATTTCAAATTTTTTAGCATTTATTAGGCCCATTGATCGTTACCGTTATGATCTTTAATAAAGAAATTTTAAATGATCTATTAAATTATCTTTTAGAAAGAAGATAATTATTTACAATCTTCTAGCATTTGTGAGGCCCAATGATCGTTACCGTTATGATCTTTAGTAAAGAAATTTTAAATGATCAATTAAATTATCTTTTAGAAAGAAGATAATTTTTTACAATCTTCTAGCATTTATTAGGCCCAATGATTGTTACTGTTACGATCTTTAATAAAGAAATTTTGAATGATCTATTAAATTATCTTTTAGAAAGAAGATAATTATTTGCAATCTTTTAAAATTTATTAGGCCCAATGATCGTTATCGTTATGATTTTTAATAAAGAAATTTTAAATGATCAATTAAATTATCTTTTAGAAAGAAGATAACTATTTCAAATTTTTTAGCATTTATTAGGCCCATTGATCGTTACCGTTATGATCTTTAATAAAGAAATTTTAAATGATCTATTAAATTATCTTTTAGAAAGAAGATAATTATTTACAATCTTTTAGCATTTATTAGGCTCAATGATGGTTACTGTTATGATCTTTAATAAAGAAATGTTAAATGATCAATAAAATTATCTTTTAGAAAGAAGATAACTATTTCAAATTTTTTAGCATTTATTAGGCCGATTGATCGTTACCGTTATGATCTTTAATAAAGAAATTTTAAATGATCTATTAAATTATCTTTTAGAAAGAAGATAATTATTTACAATCTTTTAGCATTTATTAGGCCCAATGATCATTACCGTTATGATCTTTAATAAAGAAATTTTAAATGATCTATTAAATTATCTTTTAGAAAGAAGATAACTATTTCAAATTTTTTAGCATTTATTAGGCCCATTGATCGTTACCGTTATGATCTTTAATAAAGAAATTTTAAATGATCTATTAAATTATCTTTTAGAAAGAAGATAATTATTTACAATCTTTTAGCATTTATTAGGCTCAATGATGGTTACTGTTATGATCTTTAATAAAGAAATGTTAAATGATCAATAAAATTATCTTTTAGAACGAAGATAACTATTTCAAATTTTTCAGCATTTATTAGGCCCATTGATCGTTACCGTTATGATCTTTAATAAAGAAATTTTGAATGATCTATCAAATTATCTTTTAGAAAGAAGATAATTATTTACAATCTTTAAGAATTTATTAGGCCCAATGATCGTTATCGTTATGATTTTTAATAAAGAAATTTTAAATAATCAATTAAATTATCTTTTAGAAAGAAGATAACTATTTCAAAATTTTTAGCATTTCTTAGGCCCATTGATCGTTACCGTTATCATCTTTAATAAAGAAATTTTAAATGATCTATTAAATTATCTTTTAGAATGAAGATAATTATTTACAATCTTTTAGAATTTATTAGGCCCAATGATCGTTATCGTTATGATTTTTAATAAAGAAATTTTAAATGATCAATTAAATTATCTTTTAGAAAGAAGATAACTATTTCAAAATTTTTAGCATTTCTTAGGCCCATTGATCGTTACCGTTATCATCTTTAATAAAGAAATTTTAAATGATCTATTAAATTATCTTTTAGAAAGAAGATAATTATTTACAATCTTTTAGCATTTATTACGCCCAATGATTGTTACTGTTATGATCTTTATTAAAGAAATGTTAAATGATCAATAAAATTATCTTTTAGAAAGAAGATAACTATTTCAAATTTTTTAGCATTTCTTAGGCCCATTGATCGTTACCGTTATCATCTTTAATAAAGAAATTTTAAATGATCTATTAAATTATCTTTTAGAAAGAAGATAACTATTTCAAATTTTTTAGCATTTATTAGGCCCATTGATCGTTACCGTTATGATCTTTAATAAAGAAATGTTAAATGATCTATTAAATTATCTTTTAGAAAGAAGATAATTATTTACAATCTTTCAGCATTTATTAGGCCCAATGATCGTTACCGTTATGATCTTTAGTAAAGAAATTTTAAATGATCAATTAAATTATCTTTTAGAACGAAGATAACTATTTCAAATTTTTCAGCATTTATTAGGCCCATTGATCGTTACCGTTATGATCTTTAATAAAGAAATTTTGAATGATCTATCAAATTATCTTTTAGAAAGAAGATAATTATTTACAATCTTTAAGAATTTATTAGGCCCAATGATCGTTATCGTTATGATTTTTAATAAAGAAATTTTAAATGATCAATTAAATTATCTTTTAGAAAGAAGATAACTATTTCAAAATTTTTAGCATTTCTTAGGCCCATTGATCGTTACCGTTATCATCTTTAATAAAGAAATTTTAAATGATCTATTAAATTATCTTTTAGAATGAAGATAATTATTTACAATCTTTTAGAATTTATTAGGCCCAATGATCGTTATCGTTATGATTTTTAATAAAGAAATTTTAAATGATCAATTAAATTATCTTTTAGAAAGAAGATAACTATTTCAAAATTTTTAGCATTTCTTAGGCCCATTGATCGTTACCGTTATCATCTTTAATAAAGAAATTTTAAATGATCTATTAAATTATCTTTTAGAAAGAAGATAATTATTTACAATCTTTTAGCATTTATTACGCCCAATGATTGTTACTGTTATGATCTTTATTAAAGAAATGTTAAATGATCAATAAAATTATCTTTTAGAAAGAAGATAACTATTTCAAATTTTTTAGCATTTATTAGGCCCATTGATCGTTACCGTTATGATCTTTAATAAAGAAATTTAAAATGATCTATTAAATTATCTTTTAGAAAGAAGATAATTATTTACAATCTTTTAGCATTTATTAGGCCCAATGATCGTTACCGTTAGGATCTTTAGTAAAGAAATTTTAAATGATCAATTAAATTATCTTTTAGAAAGAAGATAACTATTTCAAAATTTTTAGCATTTCTTAGGCCCATTGATCGTTACCGTTATCATCTTTAATAAAGAAATTTTAAATGATCTATTAAATTATCTTTTAGAAAGAAGATAATTATTTACAATCTTTCAGCATTTATTAGGCCCAATGATCGTTACCGTTATGATCTTTAGTAAAGAAATTTTAAATGATCAATTAAATTATCTTTTAGAACGAAGATAACTATTTCAAATTTTTTAGCATTTATTAGGCCCAATGATCGTTACTGTTATGATCTTTAATAAAGAAATGTTAAATGATCAATAAAATTATCTTTTAGAAAGAAGATAACTATTTCAAATTTTTTAGCATTTATTAGGCCCATTGATCGTTACCGTTATGATCTTTAATAAAGAAATTCAAAATGATCTATTAAATTATCTTTTAGAAAGAAGATAATTATTTACAATCTTTTAGCATTTATTAGGCCCAATGATCGTTACCGTTATGATCTTTAGTAAAGAAATTTTAAATGATCAATTAAATTATCTTTTAGAAAGAAGATAACTATTTCAAAATTTTTAGCATTTCTTAGGCCCATTGATCGTTACCATTATGATCTTTAATAAAGAAATTTTAAATGATCTATTAAATTATCTTTTAAAAAGAAGATAATTATTTACAATCTTTCAGCATTTATTAGGCCCAATGATCGTTACCGTTACGATCTTTAGTAAAGAAATTTTAAATGATCAATTAAATTATCTTTTAGAACGAAGATAACTATTTCAAATTTTTTAGCATTTATTAGGCCCAATGATTGTTACTGTTATGATCTTTAATAAAGAAATGTTAAATGATCTATTAAATTATCTTTTAGAAAGAAGATAATTATTTACAATCTTTCAGCATTTATTAGGCCCAATGATCGTTACCGTTATGATCTTTAGTAAAGAAATTTTAAATGATCAATTAAATTATCTTTCAGAACGAAGATAACTATTTCAAATTTTTTAGCATTTATTAGGCCCATTGATCGTTACCCTTATGATCTTTAATAAAGAAATTTAAAATGATCTATTAAATTATCTTTTAGAAAGAAGATAATTATTTACAATCTTTTAGCATTTATTAGGCCCAATGATCGTTACCGTTATGATCTTTAGTAAAGAAATTTTAAATGATCAATTAAATTATCTTTTAGAAAGAAGATAACTATTTCAAAATTTTTAGCATTTCTTAGGCCCATTGATCGTTACCGTTATCATCTTTAATAAAGAAATTTTAAATGATCTATTAAATTATCTTTTAGAAAGAAGATAATTATTTACAATCTTTCAGCATTTATTAGGCCCAATGATCGTTACCGTTACAATCTTTAGTAAAGAAATTTTAAATGATCAATTAAATTATCTTTTAGAAAGAAGATAACTATTTCAAATTTTTTAGCATTTATTAGGCCCATTGATCGTTACCGTTATGATCTTTAATAAAGAAATTTAAAATCATCTATTAAATTATCTTTTAGAAAGAAGATAATTATTTACAATCTTTTAGCATTTATTAGGCCCAATGATCGTTACCGTTATGATCTTTGGTAAAGAAATTTTAAATGATCAATTAAATTATCTTTTAGAAAGAAGATAACTATTTCAAATTTTTTAGCATTTATTAAGCCCATTGATCGTTACCGTTATGATCTTTAACAAAGAAATTTTAAATGATCTATTAAATTATCTTTTAGAAAGAAGATAATTATTTACAATCTTTTAGCATTTATTACGCCCAATGATTGTTACTGTTATGATCTTTAATAAAGAAATGTTAAATGATCAATAAAATTATTTTTAGAAAGAAGATAACTATTTCAAATTTTTTAGCATTTATTACGCCGATTGATCGTTACCGTTATGATCTTTAATAAAGAAATTTTAAATGATCTATTAAATTATCTTTTAGAAAGAAGATAATTATTTACAATCTTTTAGAATTTATTATGCCCAATGATTGTTACTGTTATGATCTTTAATAAAGAAATGTTAAATGATCAATAAAATTATCTTTTAGAAAGAAGATAACTATTTCAAATTTTTTAGCATTTATTAGGTCCATTGATCGTTACCGTTATGATCTTTAATAAAGAAATTTTAAATGATCTATTAAATTATCTTTGAGAAAGAAGATAATTATTTACAATCTTCTAGCATTTGTGAGGCCCAATGATCGTTACCGTTATGATCTTTAGTAAAGAAATTTTAAATGATCAATTAAATTATCTTTTAGAAAGAAGATAATTTTTTACAATCTTCTAGCATTTATTAGGCCCAATGATTGTTACTGTTATGATCTTTAATAAAGAAATGTTAAATGATCTATTAAATTATCTTTTAGAAAGAAGACGATTATTTACAATCTTTCAGCATTTATTAGGTCCAATGATCGTTACCGTTATGATCTTTAGTAAAGAAATTTTAAATGATCAATTAAATTATCTTTTAGAACGAAGATAACTATTTCAAATTTTTTAGCATTTATTAGGCCCATTGATCGTTACCGTTACGATCTTTAATAAAGAAATTTTGAATGATCTATTAAATTATCTTTTAGAAAGAAGATAATTATTTGCAATCTTTTAAAATTTATTAGGCCCAATGATCGTTATCGTTATGATTTTTAATAAAGAAATTTTAAATGATCAATTAAATTATCTTTTAGAAAGAAGATAACTATTTCAAATTTTTTAGCATTTATTAGGCCCATTGATCGTTACCGTTATGATCTTTAATAAAGAAATTTTAAATGATCTATTAAATTATCTTTTAGAAAGAAGATAATTATTTACAATCTTTTAGCATTTATTAGGCTCAATGATTGTTACTGTTATGATCTTTAATAAAGAAATGTTAAATGATCAATAAAATTATCTTTTAGAAAGAAGATAACTATTTCAAATTTTTTAGCATTTATTAGGCCGATTGATCGTTACCGTTATGATCTTTAATAAAGAAATTTTAAATGATCTATTAAATTATCTTTTAGAAAGAAGATAATTATTTACAATCTTTTAGCATTTATCAGGCCCAATGATCGTTACCGTTATGATCTTTAATAAAGAAATTTTAAATGATCTATTAAATTATCTTTTAGAAAGAAGATAATTATTTACAATCTTTTAGCATTTATTAGGCCCAATGATCATTACCGTTATGATCTTTAATAAAGAAATTTTAAATGATCTATTAAATTATCTTTTAGAAAGAAGATAATTATTTACAATCTTCTAGCATTTATTAGGCCCAATGATTGCTACTGTTATGATCTTTAATAAAGAAATGTTAAATGATCTATTAAATTATCTTTTAGAAAGAAGATAATTATTTACAATCTTTTAGCATTTATTAGGCCCAATGATCGTTACCGTTATGATCTTTAGTAAAGAAATTTTAAATGATCAATTAAATTATCTTTTAGAACGAAGATAACTATTTCAAATTTTTCAGCATTTATTAGGCCCATTGATCGTTAACGTTATGATGTTTAATAAAGAAATTTTGAATGATCTATCAAATTATCTTTTAGAAAGAAGATAATTATTTACAATCTTTTAGAATTTATTAGGCCCAATGATCGTTATCGTTATGATTTTTAATAAAGAAATTTTAAATGATCAATTAAATTATCTTTTAGAAAGAAGATAACTATTTCAAAATTTTTAGCATTTCTTAGGCCCATTGATCGTTACCGTTATCATCTTTAATAAAGAAATTTTAAATGATCTATTAAATTATCTTTTAGAATGAAGATAATTATTTACAATCTTTTAGAATTTATTAGGCCCAATGATCGTTATCGTTATGATTTTTAATAAAGAAATTTTGAATGATCAATTAAATTATCTTTTAGAAAGAAGATAACTATTTCAAAATTTTTAGCATTTCTTAGGCCCATTGATCGTTACCGTTATCATCTTTAATAAAGAAATTTTAAATGATCTATTAAATTATCTTTTAGAAAGAAGATAATTATTTACAATCTTTTAGCATTTATTAGGCCCAATGATCGTTACCGTTAGGATCTTTAGTAAAGAAATTTTAAATGATCAATTAAATTATCTTTTAGAAAGAAGATAACTATTTCAAAATTTTTAGCATTTCTTAGGCCCATTGATCGTTACCGTTATCATCTTTAATAAAGAAATTTTAAATGATCTATTAAATTATCTTTTAGAAAGAAGATAATTATTTACAATCTTTCAGCATTTATTAGGCCCAATGATCGTTACCGTTACGATCTTTAGTAAAGAAATCTTAACTGATCAATTAAATTATCTTTTAGAAAGAAGATAACTATTTCAAATTTTTTAGCATTTATTAGGCCCAATGATTGTTACTGTTATGATCTTTAATAAAGAAATGTTAAATGATCTATTAAATTATCTTTTAGAAAGAAGATAATTATTTACAATCTTTCAGCATTTATTAGGCCCAATGATCGTTACCGTTATGATCTTTAGTAAAGAAATTTTAAATGATCAATTAAATTATCTTTCAGAACGAAGATAACTATTTCAAATTTTTTAGCATTTATTAGGCCCATTGATCGTTACCGTTATGATCTTTAATAAAGAAATTCAAAATGATCTATTAAATTATCTTTTAGAAAGAAGATAATTATTTACAATCTTTTAGCATTTATTAGGCCCAATGATCGTTACCGTTATGATCTTTAGTAAAGAAATTTTAAATGATCAATTAAATTATCTTTTAGAAAGAAGATAACTATTTCAAAATTTTTAGCATTTCTTAGGCCCATTGATCGTTACCATTATGATCTTTAATAAAGAAATTTTAAATGATCTATTAAATTATCTTTTAAAAAGAAGATAATTATTTACAATCTTTCAGCATTTATTAGGCCCAATGATCGTTACCGTTACGATCTTTAGTAAAGAAATTTTAAATGATCAATTAAATTATCTTTTAGAACGAAGATAACTATTTCAAATTTTTTAGCATTTATTAGGCCCAATGATTGTTACTGTTATGATCTTTAATAAAGAAATGTTAAATGATCTATTAAATTATCTTTTAGAAAGAAGATAATTATTTACAATCTTTCATCATTTATTAGGCCCAATGATCGTTACCGTTATGATCTTTAGTAAAGAAATTTTAAATGATCAATTAAATTATCTTTCAGAACGAAGATAACTATTTCAAATTTTTTAGCATTTATTAGGCCCATTGATCGTTACTCTTATGATCTTTAATAAAGAAATTTAAAATGATCTATTAAATTATCTTTTAGAAAGAAGATAATTATTTACAATCTTTTAACATTTATTAGGCCCAATGATCGTTACCGTTATGATCTTTAGTAAAGAAATTTTAAATGATCAATTAAATTATCTTTTAGAAAGAAGATAACTATTTCAAAATTTTTAGCATTTCTTAGGCCCATTGATCGTTACCGTTATCATCTTTAATAAAGAAATTTTAAATGATCTATTAAATTATCTTTTAGAAAGAAGATAATTATTTACAATCTTTCAGCATTTATTAGGCCCAATGATCGTTACCGTTACAATCTTTAGTAAAGAAATTTTAAATGATCAATTAAATTATCTTTTAGAAAGAAGATAACTATTTCAAATTTTTTAGCATTTATTAGGCCCATTGATCGTTACCGTTATGATCTTTAATAAAGAAATTTAAAATCATCTATTAAATTATCTTTTAGAAAGAAGATAATTATTTACAATCTTTTAGCATTTATTAGGCCCAATGATCGTTACCGTTATGATCTTTGGTAAAGAAATTTTAAATGATCAATTAAATTATCTTTTAGAAAGAAGATAACTATTTCAAATTTTTTAGCATTTATTAAGCCCATTGATCGTTACCGTTATGATCTTTAACAAAGAAATTTTAAATGATCTATTAAATTATCTTTTAGAAAGAAGATAATTATTTACAATCTTTTAGCATTTATTACGCCCAATGATTGTTACTGTTATGATCTTTAATAAAGAAATGTTAAATGATCAATAAAATTATCTTTTAGAAAGAAGATAACTATTTCAAATTTTTTAGCATTTATTACGCCGATTGATCGTTACCGTTATGATCTTTAATAAAGAAATTTTAAATGATCTATTAAATTATCTTTTAGAAAGAAGATAATTATTTACAATCTTTTAGAATTTATTATGCCCAATGATTGTTACTGTTATGATCTTTAATAAAGAAATGTTAAATGATCAATAAAATTATCTTTTAGAAAGAAGATAACTATTTCAAATTTTTTAGCATTTATTAGGTCCATTGATCGTTACCGTTATGATCTTTAATAAAGAAATTTTAAATGATCTATTAAATTATCTTTTAGAAAGAAGATAATTATTTACAATCTTCTAGCATTTGTGAGGCCCAATGATCGTTACCGTTATGATCTTTAGTAAAGAAATTTTAAATGATCAATTAAATTATCTTTTAGAAAGAAGATAATTTTTTACAATCTTCTAGCATTTATTAGGCCCAATGATTGTTACTGTTATGATCTTTAATAAAGAAATGTTAAATGATCTATTAAATTATCTTTTAGAAAGAAGACGATTATTTACAATCTTTCAGCATTTATTAGGTCCAATGATCGTTACCGTTATGATCTTTAGTAAAGAAATTTTAAATGATCAATTAAATTATCTTTTAGAACGAAGATAACTATTTCAAATTTTTTAGCATTTATTAGGCCCATTGATCGTTACCGTTACGATCTTTAATAAAGAAATTTTGAATGATCTATTAAATTATCTTTTAGAAAGAAGATAATTATTTGCAATCTTTTAAAATTTATTAGGCCCAATGATCGTTATCGTTATGATTTTTAATAAAGAAATTTTAAATGATCAATTAAATTATCTTTTAGAAAGAAGATAACTATTTCAAATTTTTTAGCATTTATTAGGCCCATTGATCGTTACCGTTATGATCTTTAATAAAGAAATTTTAAATGATCTATTAAATTATCTTTTAGAAAGAAGATAATTATTTACAATCTTTTAGCATTTATTAGGCTCAATGATTGTTACTGTTATGATCTTTAATAAAGAAATGTTAAATGATCAATAAAATTATCTTTTAGAAAGAAGATAACTATTTCAAATTTTTTAGCATTTATTAGGCCGATTGATCGTTACCGTTATGATCTTTAATAAAGAAATTTTAAATGATCTATTAAATTATCTTTTAGAAAGAAGATAATTATTTACAATCTTTTAGCATTTATCAGGCCCAATGATCGTTACCGTTATGATCTTTAATAAAGAAATTTTAAATGATCTATTAAATTATCTTTTAGAAAGAAGATAATTATTTACAATCTTTTAGCATTTATTAGGCCCAATGATCATTACCGTTATGATCTTTAATAAAGAAATTTTAAATGATCTATTAAATTATCTTTTAGAAAGAAGATAATTATTTACAATCTTCTAGCATTTATTAGGCCCAATGATTGCTACTGTTATGATCTTTAATAAAGAAATGTTAAATGATCTATTAAATTATCTTTTAGAAAGAAGATAATTATTTACAATCTTTTAGCATTTATTAGGCCCAATGATCGTTACCGTTATGATCTTTAGTAAAGAAATTTTAAATGATCAATTAAATTATCTTTTAGAACGAAGATAACTATTTCAAATTTTTCAGCATTTATTAGGCCCATTGATCGTTAACGTTATGATGTTTAATAAAGAAATTTTGAATGATCTATCAAATTATCTTTTAGAAAGAAGATAATTATTTACAATCTTTTAGAATTTATTAGGCCCAATGATCGTTATCGTTATGATTTTTAATAAAGAAATTTTAAATGATCAATTAAATTATCTTTTAGAAAGAAGATAACTATTTCAAAATTTTTAGCATTTCTTAGGCCCATTGATCGTTACCGTTATCATCTTTAATAAAGAAATTTTAAATGATCTATTAAATTATCTTTTAGAATGAAGATAATTATTTACAATCTTTTAGAATTTATTAGGCCCAATGATCGTTATCGTTATGATTTTTAATAAAGAAATTTTGAATGATCAATTAAATTATCTTTTAGAAAGAAGATAACTATTTCAAAATTTTTAGCATTTCTTAGGCCCATTGATCGTTACCGTTATCATCTTTAATAAAGAAATTTTAAATGATCTATTAAATTATCTTTTAGAAAGAAGATAATTATTTACAATCTTTTAGCATTTATTAGGCCCAATGATCGTTACCGTTAGGATCTTTAGTAAAGAAATTTTAAATGATCAATTAAATTATCTTTTAGAAAGAAGATAACTATTTCAAAATTTTTAGCATTTCTTAGGCCCATTGATCGTTACCGTTATCATCTTTAATAAAGAAATTTTAAATGATCTATTAAATTATCTTTTAGAAAGAAGATAATTATTTACAATCTTTCAGCATTTATTAGGCCCAATGATCGTTACCGTTACGATCTTTAGTAAAGAAATCTTAAATGATCAATTAAATTATCTTTTAGAACGAAGATAACTATTTCAAATTTTTTAGCATTTATTAGGCCCAATGATTGTTACTGTTATGATCTTTAATAAAGAAATGTTAAATGATCTATTAAATTATCTTTTAGAAAGAAGATAATTATTTACAATCTTTCAGCATTTATTAGGCCCAATGATCGTTACCGTTATGATCTTTAGTAAAGAAATTTTAAATGATCAATTAAATTATCTTTCAGAACGAAGATAACTATTTCAAATTTTTTAGCATTTATTAGGCCCATTGATCGTTACCGTTATGATCTTTAATAAAGAAATTCAAAATGATCTATTAAATTATCTTTTAGAAAGAAGATAATTATTTACAATCTTTTAGCATTTATTAGGCCCAATGATCGTTACCGTTATGATCTTTAGTAAAGAAATTTTAAATGATCAATTAAATTATCTTTTAGAAAGAAGATAACTATTTCAAAATTTTTAGCATTTCTTAGGCCCATTGATCGTTACCGTTATGATCTTTAATAAAGAAATTTTAAATGATCTATTAAATTATCTTTTAGAAAGAAGATAATTATTTACAATCTTTCAGCATTTATTAGGCCCAATGATCGTTACCGTTACGATCTTTAGTAAAGAAATTTTAAATGATCAATTAAATTATCTTTTAGAACGAAGATAACTATTTCAAATTTTTTAGCATTTATTAGGCCCAATGATTGTTACTGTTATGATCTTTAATAAAGAAATGTTAAATGATCTATTAAATTATCTTTTAGAAAGAAGATAATTATTTACAATCTTTCAGCATTTATTAGGCCCAATGATCGTTACCGTTATGATCTTTAGTAAAGAAATTTTAAATGATCAATTAAATTATCTTTCAGAACGAAGATAACTATTTCAAATTTTTTAGCATTTATTAGGCCCATTGATCGTTACCGTTATGATCTTTAATAAAGAAATTTAAAATGATCTATTAAATTATCTTTTAGAAAGAAGATAATTATTTGCAATCTTTTAAAATTTATTAGGCCCAATGATCGTTATCGTTATGATTTTTAATAAAGAAATTTTAAATGATCAATTAAATTATCTTTTAGAAAGAAGATAACTATTTCAAATTTTTTAGCATTTATTACGCCGATTGATCGTTACCGTTATGATCTTTAATAAAGAAATTTTAAATGATCTATTAAATTATCTTTTAGAAAGAAGATAATTATTTACAATCTTTCAGCATTTATTAGGCCCAATGATCGTTACCGTTACGATCTTTAGTAAAGAAATCTTAAATGATCAATTAAATTATCTTTTAGAACGAAGATAACTATTTCAAATTTTTTAGCATTTATTAGGCCCAATGATTGTTACTGTTATGATCTTTAATAAAGAAATGTTAAATGATCTATTAAATTATCTTTTAGAAAGAAGATAATTATTTACAATCTTTCAGCATTTATTAGGCCCAATGATCGTTACCGTTATGATCTTTAGTAAAGAAATTTTAAATGATCAATTAAATTATCTTTCAGAACGAAGATAACTATTTCAAATTTTTTAGCATTTATTAGGCCCATTGATCGTTACCGTTATGATCTTTAATAAAGAAATTCAAAATGATCTATTAAATTATCTTTTAGAAAGAAGATAATTATTTACAATCTTTTAGCATTTATTAGGCCCAATGATCGTTACCGTTATGATCTTTAGTAAAGAAATTTTAAATGATCAATTAAATTATCTTTTAGAAAGAAGATAACTATTTCAAAATTTTTAGCATTTCTTAGGCCCATTGATCGTTACCGTTATGATCTTTAATAAAGAAATTTTAAATGATCTATTAAATTATCTTTTAGAAAGAAGATAATTATTTACAATCTTTCAGCATTTATTAGGCCCAATGATCGTTACCGTTACGATCTTTAGTAAAGAAATTTTAAATGATCAATTAAATTATCTTTTAGAACGAAGATAACTATTTCAAATTTTTTAGCATTTATTAGGCCCAATGATTGTTACTGTTATGATCTTTAATAAAGAAATGTTAAATGATCTATTAAATTATCTTTTAGAAAGAAGATAATTATTTACAATCTTTCAGCATTTATTAGGCCCAATGATCGTTACCGTTATGATCTTTAGTAAAGAAATTTTAAATGATCAATTAAATTATCTTTCAGAACGAAGATAACTATTTCAAATTTTTTAGCATTTATTAGGCCCATTGATCGTTACCGTTATGATCTTTAATAAAGAAATTTAAAATGATCTATTAAATTATCTTTTAGAAAGAAGATAATTATTTGCAATCTTTTAAAATTTATTAGGCCCAATGATCGTTATCGTTATGATTTTTAATAAAGAAATTTTAAATGATCAATAAAATTATCTTTTAGAAAGAAGATAACTATTTCAAATTTTTTAGCATTTATTAGGTCCATTGATCGTTACCGTTATGATCTTTAATAAAGAAATTTTAAATGATCTATTAAATTATCTTTTAGAAAGAAGATAATTATTTACAATCTTCTAGCATTTGTGAGGCCCAATGATCGTTACCGTTATGATCTTTAGTAAAGAAATTTTAAATGATCAATTAAATTATCTTTTAGAAAGAAGATAATTTTTTACAATCTTCTAGCATTTATTAGGCCCAATGATTGTTACTGTTATGATCTTTAATAAAGAAATGTTAAATGATCTATTAAATTATCTTTTAGAAAGAAGACGATTATTTACAATCTTTCAGCATTTATTAGGCCCAATGATCGTTACCGTTATGATCTTTAGTAAAGAAATTTTAAATGATCAATTAAATTATCTTTTAGAACGAAGATAACTATTTCAAATTTTTTAGCATTTATTAGGCCCATTGATCGTTACCGTTACGATCTTTAATAAAGAAATTTTGAATGATCTATTAAATTATCTTTTAGAAAGAAGATAATTATTTGCAATCTTTTAAAATTTATTAGGCCCAATGATCGTTATCGTTATGATTTTTAATAAAGAAATTTTAAATGATCAATTAAATTATCTTTTAGAAAGAAGATAACTATTTCAAATTTTTTTGCATTTATTAGGCCCATTTATCGTTACCGTTATGATCTTTAAGAAAGAAATTTTAAATGATCTATTAAATTATCTTTTAGAAAGAAGATAATTATTTACAATCTTTTAGCATTTATTAGGCTCAATGATTGTTACTGTTATGATCTTTAATAAAGAAATGTTAAATGATCAATAAAATTATCTTTTAGAAAGAAGATAACTATTTCAAATTTTTTAGCATTTATTAGGCCGATTGATCGTTACCGTTATGATCTTTAATAAAGAAATTTTAAATGATCTATTAAATTATCTTTTAGAAAGAAGGTAATTATTTACAATCTTTTAGCATTTATCAGGCCCAATGATCGTTACCGTTATGATCTTTAATAAAGAAATTTTAAATGATCTATTAAATTATCTTTTAGAAAGAAGATAATTATTTACAATCTTTTAGCATTTATTAGGCCCAATGATCATTACCGTTATGATCTTTAATAAAGAAATTTTAAATGATCTATTAAATTATCTTTTAGAAAGAAGATAATTATTTACAATCTTCTAGCATTTATTAGGCCCAATGATTGCTAGTGTTACGATCTTTAATAAAGAAATGTTAAATGATCTATTAAATTATCTTTTAGAAAGAAGATAATTATTTACAATCTTTCAGCATTTATTAGGCCCAATGATCGTTACCGTTATGATCTTTAGTAAAGAAATTTTAAATGATCAATTAAATTATCTTTTAGAAAGAAGATAATTATTTACAATCTTTTAGAATTTATTAGGCCCAATGATCGTTATCGTTATGATTTTTAATAAAGAAATTTTAAATGATCAATTAAATTATCTTTTAGAACGAAGATAACTATTTCAAATTTTTTAGCATTTATTAGGCCCAATGATTGTTACTGTTATGATCTTTAATAAAGAAATGTTAAATGATCTATTAAATTATCTTTTAGAAAGAAGATAATTATTTACAATCTTTCAGCATTTATTAGGCCCAATGATCGTTACCGTTATGATCTTTAGTAAAGAAATTTTAAATGATCAATTAAATTATCTTTCAGAACGAAGATAACTATTTCAAATTTTTTAGCATTTATTAGGCCCATTGATCGTTACCGTTATGATCTTTAATAAAGAAATTTAAAATGATCTATTAAATTATCTTTTAGAAAGAAGATAATTATTTGCAATCTTTTAAAATTTATTAGGCCCAATGATCGTTATCGTTATGATTTTTAATAAAGAAATTTTAAATGATCAATTAAATTATCTTTTAGAAAGAAGATAACTATTTCAAATTTTTTAGCATTTATTACGCCGATTGATCGTTACCGTTATGATCTTTAATAAAGAAATTTTAAATGATCTATTAAATTATCTTTTAGAAAGAAGATAATTATTTACAATCTTTCAGCATTTATTAGGCCCAATGATCGTTACCGTTACGATCTTTAGTAAAGAAATCTTAAATGATCAATTAAATTATCTTTTAGAACGAAGATAACTATTTCAAATTTTTTAGCATTTATTAGGCCCAATGATTGTTACTGTTATGATCTTTAATAAAGAAATGTTAAATGATCTATTAAATTATCTTTTAGAAAGAAGATAATTATTTACAATCTTTCAGCATTTATTAGGCCCAATGATCGTTACCGTTATGATCTTTAGTAAAGAAATTTTAAATGATCAATTAAATTATCTTTCAGAACGAAGATAACTATTTCAAATTTTTTAGCATTTATTAGGCCCATTGATCGTTACCGTTATGATCTTTAATAAAGAAATTCAAAATGATCTATTAAATTATCTTTTAGAAAGAAGATAATTATTTACAATCTTTTAGCATTTATTAGGCCCAATGATCGTTACCGTTATGATCTTTAGTAAAGAAATTTTAAATGATCAATTAAATTATCTTTTAGAAAGAAGATAACTATTTCAAAATTTTTAGCATTTCTTAGGCCCATTGATCGTTACCATTATGATCTTTAATAAAGAAATTTTAAATGATCTATTAAATTATCTTTTAAAAAGAAGATAATTATTTACAATCTTTCAGCATTTATTAGGCCCAATGATCGTTACCGTTACGATCTTTAGTAAAGAAATTTTAAATGATCAATTAAATTATCTTTTAGAACGAAGATAACTATTTCAAATTTTTTAGCATTTATTAGGCCCAATGATTGTTACTGTTATGATCTTTAATAAAGAAATGTTAAATGATCTATTAAATTATCTTTTAGAAAGAAGATAATTATTTACAATCTTTCAGCATTTATTAGGCCCAATGATCGTTACCGTTATGATCTTTAGTAAAGAAATTTTAAATGATCAATTAAATTATCTTTCAGAACGAAGATAACTATTTCAAATTTTTTAGCATTTATTAGGCCCATTGATCGTTACCGTTATGATCTTTAATAAAGAAATTTAAAATGATCTATTAAATTATCTTTTAGAAAGAAGATAATTATTTGCAATCTTTTAAAATTTATTAGGCCCAATGATCGTTATCGTTATGATTTTTAATAAAGAAATTTTAAATGATCAATAAAATTATCTTTTAGAAAGAAGATAACTATTTCAAATTTTTTAGCATTTATTAGGTCCATTGATCGTTACCGTTATGATCTTTAATAAAGAAATTTTAAATGATCTATTAAATTATCTTTTAGAAAGAAGATAATTATTTACAATCTTCTAGCATTTGTGAGGCCCAATGATCGTTACCGTTATGATCTTTAGTAAAGAAATTTTAAATGATCAATTAAATTATCTTTTAGAAAGAAGATAATTTTTTACAATCTTCTAGCATTTATTAGGCCCAATGATTGTTACTGTTATGATCTTTAATAAAGAAATGTTAAATGATCTATTAAATTATCTTTTAGAAAGAAGACGATTATTTACAATCTTTCAGCATTTATTAGGCCCAATGATCGTTACCGTTATGATCTTTAGTAAAGAAATTTTAAATGATCAATTAAATTATCTTTTAGAACGAAGATAACTATTTCAAATTTTTTAGCATTTATTAGGCCCATTGATCGTTACCGTTACGATCTTTAATAAAGAAATTTTGAATGATCTATTAAATTATCTTTTAGAAAGAAGATAATTATTTGCAATCTTTTAAAATTTATTAGGCCCAATGATCGTTATCGTTATGATTTTTAATAAAGAAATTTTAAATGATCAATTAAATTATCTTTTAGAAAGAAGATAACTATTTCAAATTTTTTAGCATTTATTAGGCCCATTTATCGTTACCGTTATGATCTTTAAGAAAGAAATTTTAAATGATCTATTAAATTATCTTTTAGAAAGAAGATAATTATTTACAATCTTTTAGCATTTATTAGGCTCAATGATTGTTACTGTTATGATCTTTAATAAAGAAATGTTAAATGATCAATAAAATTATCTTTTAGAAAGAAGATAACTATTTCAAATTTTTTAGCATTTATTAGGCCGATTGATCGTTACCGTTATGATCTTTAATAAAGAAATTTTAAATGATCTATTAAATTATCTTTTAGAAAGAAGATAATTATTTACAATCTTTTAGCATTTATCAGGCCCAATGATCGTTACCGTTATGATCTTTAATAAAGAAATTTTAAATGATCTATTAAATTATCTTTTAGAAAGAAGATAATTATTTACAATCTTTTAGCATTTATTAGGCCCAATGATCATTACCGTTATGATCTTTAATAAAGAAATTTTAAATGATCTATTAAATTATCTTTTAGAAAGAAGATAATTATTTACAATCTTCTAGCATTTATTAGGCCCAATGATTGCTAGTGTTACGATCTTTAATAAAGAAATGTTAAATGATCTATTAAATTATCTTTTAGAAAGAAGATAATTATTTACAATCTTTCAGCATTTATTAGGCCCAATGATCGTTACCGTTATGATCTTTAGTAAAGAAATTTTAAATGATCAATTAAATTATCTTTTAGAAAGAAGATAATTATTTACAATCTTTTAGAATTTATTAGGCCCAATGATCGTTATCGTTATGATTTTTAATAAAGAAATTTTAAATGATCAATTAAATTATCTTTTAGAACGAAGATAACTATTTCAAAATTTTTAGCATTTATTAGGCCCATTGATCGTTACTGTTATGATCTTTAATAAAGAAATGTTAAATGATCTATTAAATTATCTTTTAGAAAGAAGATAATTATTTACAATCTTTCAGCATTTATTAGGCCCAATGATCGTTACCGTTATGATCTTTAGTAAAGAAATTTTAAATGATCAATTAAATTATCTTTCAGAACGAAGATAACTATTTCAAATTTTTTAGCATTTATTAGGCCCATTGATCGTTACCGTTATGATCTTTAATAAAGAAATTTAAAATGATCTATTAAATTATCTTTTAGAAAGAAGATAATTATTTGCAATCTTTTAAAATTTATTAGGCCCAATGATCGTTATCGTTATGATTTTTAATAAAGAAATTTTAAATGATCAATTAAATTATCTTTTAGAAAGAAGATAACTATTTCAAATTTTTTAGCATTTATTACGCCGATTGATCGTTACCGTTATGATCTTTAATAAAGAAATTTTAAATGATCTATTAAATTATCTTTTAGAAAGAAGATAATTATTTACAATCTTTCAGCATTTATTAGGCCCAATGATCGTTACCGTTACGATCTTTAGTAAAGAAATCTTAAATGATCAATTAAATTATCTTTTAGAACGAAGATAACTATTTCAAATTTTTTAGCATTTATTAGGCCCAATGATTGTTACTGTTATGATCTTTAATAAAGAAATGTTAAATGATCTATTAAATTATCTTTTAGAAAGAAGATAATTATTTACAATCTTTCAGCATTTATTAGGCCCAATGATCGTTACCGTTATGATCTTTAGTAAAGAAATTTTAAATGATCAATTAAATTATCTTTCAGAACGAAGATAACTATTTCAAATTTTTTAGCATTTATTAGGCCCATTGATCGTTACCGTTATGATCTTTAATAAAGAAATTCAAAATGATCTATTAAATTATCTTTTAGAAAGAAGATAATTATTTACAATCTTTTAGCATTTATTAGGCCCAATGATCGTTACCGTTATGATCTTTAGTAAAGAAATTTTAAATGATCAATTAAATTATCTTTTAGAAAGAAGATAACTATTTCAAAATTTTTAGCATTTCTTAGGCCCATTGATCGTTACCGTTATGATCTTTAATAAAGAAATTTTAAATGATCTATTAAATTATCTTTTAGAAAGAAGATAATTATTTACAATCTTTCAGCATTTATTAGGCCCAATGATCGTTACCGTTACGATCTTTAGTAAAGAAATTTTAAATGATCAATTAAATTATCTTTTAGAACGAAGATAACTATTTCAAATTTTTTAGCATTTATTAGGCCCAATGATTGTTACTGTTATGATCTTTAATAAAGAAATGTTAAATGATCTATTAAATTATCTTTTAGAAAGAAGATAATTATTTACAATCTTTCAGCATTTATTAGGCCCAATGATCGTTACCGTTATGATCTTTAGTAAAGAAATTTTAAATGATCAATTAAATTATCTTTCAGAACGAAGATAACTATTTCAAATTTTTTAGCATTTATTAGGCCCATTGATCGTTACCGTTATGATCTTTAATAAAGAAATTTAAAATGATCTATTAAATTATCTTTTAGAAAGAAGATAATTATTTGCAATCTTTTAAAATTTATTAGGCCCAATGATCGTTATCGTTATGATTTTTAATAAAGAAATTTTAAATGATCAATAAAATTATCTTTTAGAAAGAAGATAACTATTTCAAATTTTTTAGCATTTATTAGGTCCATTGATCGTTACCGTTATGATCTTTAATAAAGAAATTTTAAATGATCTATTAAATTATCTTTTAGAAAGAAGATAATTATTTACAATCTTCTAGCATTTGTGAGGCCCAATGATCGTTACCGTTATGATCTTTAGTAAAGAAATTTTAAATGATCAATTAAATTATCTTTTAGAAAGAAGATAATTTTTTACAATCTTCTAGCATTTATTAGGCCCAATGATTGTTACTGTTATGATCTTTAATAAAGAAATGTTAAATGATCTATTAAATTATCTTTTAGAAAGAAGACGATTATTTACAATCTTTCAGCATTTATTAGGCCCAATGATCGTTACCGTTATGATCTTTAGTAAAGAAATTTTAAATGATCAATTAAATTATCTTTTAGAACGAAGATAACTATTTCAAATTTTTTAGCATTTATTAGGCCCATTGATCGTTACCGTTACGATCTTTAATAAAGAAATTTTGAATGATCTATTAAATTATCTTTTAGAAAGAAGATAATTATTTGCAATCTTTTAAAATTTATTAGGCCCAATGATCGTTATCGTTATGATTTTTAATAAAGAAATTTTAAATGATCAATTAAATTATCTTTTAGAAAGAAGATAACTATTTCAAATTTTTTAGCATTTATTAGGCCCATTTATCGTTACCGTTATGATCTTTAAGAAAGAAATTTTAAATGATCTATTAAATTATCTTTTAGAAAGAAGATAATTATTTACAATCTTTTAGCATTTATTAGGCTCAATGATTGTTACTGTTATGATCTTTAATAAAGAAATGTTAAATGATCAATAAAATTATCTTTTAGAAAGAAGATAACTATTTCAAATTTTTTAGCATTTATTAGGCCGATTGATCGTTACCGTTATGATCTTTAATAAAGAAATTTTAAATGATCTATTAAATTATCTTTTAGAAAGAAGATAATTATTTACAATCTTTTAGCATTTATCAGGCCCAATGATCGTTACCGTTATGATCTTTAATAAAGAAATTTTAAATGATCTATTAAATTATCTTTTAGAAAGAAGATAATTATTTACAATCTTTTAGCATTTATTAGGCCCAATGATCATTACCGTTATGATCTTTAATAAAGAAATTTTAAATGATCTATTAAATTATCTTTTAGAAAGAAGATAATTATTTACAATCTTCTAGCATTTATTAGGCCCAATGATTGCTAGTGTTACGATCTTTAATAAAGAAATGTTAAATGATCTATTAAATTATCTTTTAGAAAGAAGATAATTATTTACAATCTTTCAGCATTTATTAGGCCAATGATCGTTACCGTTATGATCTTTAGTAAAGAAATTTTAAATGATCAATTAAATTATCTTTTAGAAAGAAGATAATTATTTACAATCTTTTAGAATTTATTAGGCCCAATGATCGTTATCGTTATGATTTTTAATAAAGAAATTTTAAATGATCAATTAAATTATCTTTTAGAAAGAAGATAACTATTTCAAAATTTTTAGCATTTCTTAGGCCCATTGATCGTTACCGTTATCATCTTTAATAAAGAAATTTTAAATGATCTATTAAATTATCTTTTAGAATGAAGATAATTATTTACAATCTTTTAGAATTTATTAGGCCCAATGATCGTTATCGTTATGATTTTTAATAAAGAAATTTTAAATGATCAATTAAATTATCTTTTAGAAAGAAGATAACTATTTCAAAATTTTTAGCATTTCTTAGGCCCATTGATCGTTACCGTTATCATCTTTAATAAAGAAATTTTAAATGATCTATTAAATTATCTTTTAGAAAGAAGATAATTATTTACAATCTTTTAGCATTTATTATGCCCAATGATTGTTACTGTTATGATCTTTAATAAAGAAATGTTAAATGATCAATAAAATTATCTTTTAGAAAGAAGATAACTATTTCAAATTTTTTAGCATTTATTAGGCCGATTGATCGTTACCGTTATGATCTTTAATAAAGAAATTTTAAATGATCTATTAAATTATCTTTTAGAAAGAAGATAATTATTTACAATCTTTTAGCATTTATCAGGCCCAATGATCGTTACCGTTATGATCTTTAATAAAGAAATTTTAAATGATCTATTAAATTATCTTTTAGAAAGAAGATAATTATTTACAATCTTTTAGCATTTATTAGGCCCAATGATCATTACCGTTATGATCTTTAATAAAGAAATTTTAAATGATCTATTAAATTATCTTTTAGAAAGAAGATAATTATTTACAATCTTCTAGCATTTATTAGGCCCAATGATTGCTAGTGTTACGATCTTTAATAAAGAAATGTTAAATGATCTATTAAATTATCTTTTAGAAAGAAGATAATTATTTACAATCTTTCAGCATTTATTAGGCCAATGATCGTTACCGTTATGATCTTTAGTAAAGAAATTTTAAATGATCAATTAAATTATCTTTTAGAAAGAAGATAATTATTTACAATCTTTTAGAATTTATTAGGCCCAATGATCGTTATCGTTATGATTTTTAATAAAGAAATTTTAAATGATCAATTAAATTATCTTTTAGAAAGAAGATAACTATTTCAAAATTTTTAGCATTTCTTAGGCCCATTGATCGTTACCGTTATCATCTTTAATAAAGAAATTTTAAATGATCTATTAAATTATCTTTTAGAATGAAGATAATTATTTACAATCTTTTAGCATTTATTAGGCCCAATGATCGTTACCGTTATGATCTTTAGTAAAGAAATTTTAAATGATCAATTAAATTATCTTTCAGAACGAAGATAACTATTTCAAATTTTTTAGCATTTATTAGGCCCATTGATCGTTACCGTTATGATCTTTAATAAAGAAATTTAAAATGATCTATTAAATTATCTTTTAGAAAGAAGATAATTATTTGCAATCTTTTAAAATTTATTAGGCCCAATGATCGTTATCGTTATGATTTTTAATAAAGAAATTTTAAATGATCAATTAAATTATCTTTTAGAAAGAAGATAACTATTTCAAATTTTTTAGCATTTATTACGCCGATTGATCGTTACCGTTATGATCTTTAATAAAGAAATTTTAAATGATCTATTAAATTATCTTTTAGAAAGAAGATAATTATTTACAATCTTTCAGCATTTATTAGGCCCAATGATCGTTACCGTTACGATCTTTAGTAAAGAAATCTTAAATGATCAATTAAATTATCTTTTAGAACGAAGATAACTATTTCAAATTTTTTAGCATTTATTAGGCCCAATGATTGTTACTGTTATGATCTTTAATAAAGAAATGTTAAATGATCTATTAAATTATCTTTTAGAAAGAAGATAATTATTTACAATCTTTCAGCATTTATTAGGCCCAATGATCGTTACCGTTATGATCTTTAGTAAAGAAATTTTAAATGATCAATTAAATTATCTTTCAGAACGAAGATAACTATTTCAAATTTTTTAGCATTTATTAGGCCCATTGATCGTTACCGTTATGATCTTTAATAAAGAAATTCAAAATGATCTATTAAATTATCTTTTAGAAAGAAGATAATTATTTACAATCTTTTAGCATTTATTAGGCCCAATGATCGTTACCGTTATGATCTTTAGTAAAGAAATTTTAAATGATCAATTAAATTATCTTTTAGAAAGAAGATAACTATTTCAAAATTTTTAGCATTTCTTAGGCCCATTGATCGTTACCGTTATGATCTTTAATAAAGAAATTTTAAATGATCTATTAAATTATCTTTTAGAAAGAAGATAATTATTTACAATCTTTCAGCATTTATTAGGCCCAATGATCGTTACCGTTACGATCTTTAGTAAAGAAATTTTAAATGATCAATTAAATTATCTTTTAGAACGAAGATAACTATTTCAAATTTTTTAGCATTTATTAGGCCCAATGATTGTTACTGTTATGATCTTTAATAAAGAAATGTTAAATGATCTATTAAATTATCTTTTAGAAAGAAGATAATTATTTACAATCTTTCAGCATTTATTAGGCCCAATGATCGTTACCGTTATGATCTTTAGTAAAGAAATTTTAAATGATCAATTAAATTATCTTTCAGAACGAAGATAACTATTTCAAATTTTTTAGCATTTATTAGGCCCATTGATCGTTACCGTTATGATCTTTAATAAAGAAATTTAAAATGATCTATTAAATTATCTTTTAGAAAGAAGATAATTATTTGCAATCTTTTAAAATTTATTAGGCCCAATGATCGTTATCGTTATGATTTTTAATAAAGAAATTTTAAATGATCAATAAAATTATCTTTTAGAAAGAAGATAACTATTTCAAATTTTTTAGCATTTATTAGGTCCATTGATCGTTACCGTTATGATCTTTAATAAAGAAATTTTAAATGATCTATTAAATTATCTTTTAGAAAGAAGATAATTATTTACAATCTTCTAGCATTTGTGAGGCCCAATGATCGTTACCGTTATGATCTTTAGTAAAGAAATTTTAAATGATCAATTAAATTATCTTTTAGAAAGAAGATAATTTTTTACAATCTTCTAGCATTTATTAGGCCCAATGATTGTTACTGTTATGATCTTTAATAAAGAAATGTTAAATGATCTATTAAATTATCTTTTAGAAAGAAGACGATTATTTACAATCTTTCAGCATTTATTAGGCCCAATGATCGTTACCGTTATGATCTTTAGTAAAGAAATTTTAAATGATCAATTAAATTATCTTTTAGAACGAAGATAACTATTTCAAATTTTTTAGCATTTATTAGGCCCATTGATCGTTACCGTTACGATCTTTAATAAAGAAATTTTGAATGATCTATTAAATTATCTTTTAGAAAGAAGATAATTATTTGCAATCTTTTAAAATTTATTAGGCCCAATGATCGTTATCGTTATGATTTTTAATAAAGAAATTTTAAATGATCAATTAAATTATCTTTTAGAAAGAAGATAACTATTTCAAATTTTTTAGCATTTATTAGGCCCATTTATCGTTACCGTTATGATCTTTAAGAAAGAAATTTTAAATGATCTATTAAATTATCTTTTAGAAAGAAGATAATTATTTACAATCTTTTAGCATTTATTAGGCTCAATGATTGTTACTGTTATGATCTTTAATAAAGAAATGTTAAATGATCAATAAAATTATCTTTTAGAAAGAAGATAACTATTTCAAATTTTTTAGCATTTATTAGGCCGATTGATCGTTACCGTTATGATCTTTAATAAAGAAATTTTAAATGATCTATTAAATTATCTTTTAGAAAGAAGATAATTATTTACAATCTTTTAGCATTTATCAGGCCCAATGATCGTTACCGTTATGATCTTTAATAAAGAAATTTTAAATGATCTATTAAATTATCTTTTAGAAAGAAGATAATTATTTACAATCTTTTAGCATTTATTAGGCCCAATGATCATTACCGTTATGATCTTTAATAAAGAAATTTTAAATGATCTATTAAATTATCTTTTAGAAAGAAGATAATTATTTACAATCTTCTAGCATTTATTAGGCCCAATGATTGCTAGTGTTACGATCTTTAATAAAGAAATGTTAAATGATCTATTAAATTATCTTTTAGAAAGAAGATAATTATTTACAATCTTTCAGCATTTATTAGGCCAATGATCGTTACCGTTATGATCTTTAGTAAAGAAATTTTAAATGATCAATTAAATTATCTTTTAGAAAGAAGATAATTATTTACAATCTTTTAGAATTTATTAGGCCCAATGATCGTTATCGTTATGATTTTTAATAAAGAAATTTTAAATGATCAATTAAATTATCTTTTAGAAAGAAGATAACTATTTCAAAATTTTTAGCATTTCTTAGGCCCATTGATCGTTACCGTTATCATCTTTAATAAAGAAATTTTAAATGATCTATTAAATTATCTTTTAGAATGAAGATAATTATTTACAATCTTTTAGAATTTATTAGGCCCAATGATCGTTATCGTTATGATTTTTAATAAAGAAATTTTAAATGATCAATTAAATTATCTTTTAGAAAGAAGATAACTATTTCAAAATTTTTAGCATTTCTTAGGCCCATTGATCGTTACCGTTATCATCTTTAATAAAGAAATTTTAAATGATCTATTAAATTATCTTTTAGAAAGAAGATAATTATTTACAATCTTTTAGCATTTATTATGCCCAATGATTGTTACTGTTATGATCTTTAATAAAGAAATGTTAAATGATCAATAAAATTATCTTTTAGAAAGAAGATAACTATTTCAAATTTTTTAGCATTTATTAGGCCGATTGATCGTTACCGTTATGATCTTTAATAAAGAAATTTTAAATGATCTATTAAATTATCTTTTAGAAAGAAGATAATTATTTACAATCTTTTAGCATTTATCAGGCCCAATGATCGTTACCGTTATGATCTTTAATAAAGAAATTTTAAATGATCTATTAAATTATCTTTTAGAAAGAAGATAATTATTTACAATCTTTTAGCATTTATTAGGCCCAATGATCATTACCGTTATGATCTTTAATAAAGAAATTTTAAATGATCTATTAAATTATCTTTTAGAAAGAAGATAATTATTTACAATCTTCTAGCATTTATTAGGCCCAATGATTGCTAGTGTTACGATCTTTAATAAAGAAATGTTAAATGATCTATTAAATTATCTTTTAGAAAGAAGATAATTATTTACAATCTTTCAACATTTATTAGGCCAATGATCGTTACCGTTATGATCTTTAGTAAAGAAATTTTAAATGATCAATTAAATTATCTTTTAGAAAGAAGATAATTATTTACAATCTTTTAGAATTTATTAGGCCCAATGATCGTTATCGTTATGATTTTTAATAAAGAAATTTTAAATGATCAATTAAATTATCTTTTAGAAAGAAGATAACTATTTCAAAATTTTTAGCATTTCTTAGGCCCATTGATCGTTACCGTTATCATCTTTAATAAAGAAATTTTAAATGATCTATTAAATTATCTTTTAGAATGAAGATAATTATTTACAATCTTTTAGAATTTATTAGGCCCAATGATCGTTATCGTTATGATTTTTAATAAAGAAATTTTAAATGATCAATTAAATTATCTTTTAGAAAGAAGATAACTATTTCAAAATTTTTAGCATTTCTTAGGCCCATTGATCGTTACCGTTATCATCTTTAATAAAGAAATTTTAAATGATCTATTAAATTATCTTTTAGAAAGAAGATAATTATTTACAATCTTTTAGCATTTATTATGCCCAATGATTGTTACTGTTATGATCTTTAATAAAGAAATGTTAAATGATCAATAAAATTATCTTTTAGAAAGAAGATAACTATTTCAAATTTTTTAGCATTTATTAGGCCGATTGATCGTTACCGTTATGATCTTTAATAAAGAAATTTTAAATGATCTATTAAATTATCTTTTAGAAAGAAGATAATTATTTACAATCTTTTAGCATTTATCAGGCCCAATGATCGTTACCGTTATGATCTTTAATAAAGAAATTTTAAATGATCTATTAAATTATCTTTTAGAAAGAAGATAATTATTTACAATCTTCTAGCATTTGTGAGGCCCAATGATCGTTACCGTTATGATCTTTAGTAAAGAAATTTTAAATGATCAATTAAATTATCTTTTAGAAAGAAGATAATTTTTTACAATCTTCTAGCATTTATTAGGCCCAATGATTGTTACTGTTATGATCTTTAATAAAGAAATGTTAAATGATCTATTAAATTATCTTTTAGAAAGAAGACGATTATTTACAATCTTTCAGCATTTATTAGGCCCAATGATCGTTACCGTTATGATCTTTAGTAAAGAAATTTTAAATGATCAATTAAATTATCTTTTAGAACGAAGATAACTATTTCAAATTTTTTAGCATTTATTAGGCCCATTGATCGTTACCGTTACGATATTTAATAAAGAAATTTTGAATGATCTATTAAATTATCTTTTAGAAAGAAGATAATTATTTGCAATCTTTTAAAATTTATTAGGCCCAATGATCGTTATCGTTATGATTTTTAATAAAGAAATTTTAAATGATCAATTAAATTATCTTTTAGAAAGAAGATAACTATTTCAAATTTTTTAGCATTTATTAGGCCCATTGATCGTTACCGTTATGATCTTTAATAAAGAAATTTTAAATGATCTATTAAATTATCTTTTAGAAAGAAGATAATTATTTACAATCTTTTAGCATTTATTAGGCTCAATGATTGTTAGTGTTATGATCTTTAATAAAGAAATGTTAAATGATCAATAAAATTATCTTTTAGAAAGAAGATAACTATTTCAAATTTTTTAGCATTTATTAGGCCGATTGATCGTTACCGTTATGATCTTTAATAAAGAAATTTTAAATGATCTATTAAATTATCTTTTAGAAAGAAGATAATTATTTACAATCTTTTAGAATTTATTATGCCCAATGATTGTTACTGTTATGATCTTTAATAAAGAAATGTTAAATGATCAATAAAATTATCTTTTAGAAAGAAGATAACTATTTCAAATATTTTAGCATTTATTAGGTCCATTGATCGTTACCGTTATGATCTTTAATAAAGAAATTTTAAATGATCTATTAAATTATCTTTTAGAAAGAAGATAATTATTTACAATCTTCTAGCATTTGTGAGGCCCAATGATCGTTACCGTTATGATCTTTAGTAAAGAAATTTTAAATGATCAATTAAATTATCTTTTAGAAAGAAGATAATTTTTTACAATCTTCTAGCATTTATTAGGCCCAATGATTGTTACTGTTATGATCTTTAATAAAGAAATGTTAAATGATCTATTAAATTATCTTTTAGAAAGAAGACGATTATTTACAATCTTTCAGCATTTATTAGGCCCAATGATCGTTACCGTTATGATCTTTAGTAAAGAAATTTTAAATGATCAATTAAATTATCTTTTAGAACGAAGATAACTATTTAAAATTTTTTAGCATTTATTAGGCCCATTGATCGTTACCGTTACGATCTTTAATAAAGAAATTTTGAATGATCTATTAAATTATCTTTTAGAAAGAAGATAATTATTTGCAATCTTTTAAAATTTATTAGGCCCAATGATCGTTATCGTTATGATTTTTAATAAAGAAATTTTAAATGATCAATTAAATTATCTTTTAGAAAGAAGATAACTATTTCAAATTTTTTAGCATTTATTAGGCCCATTGATCGTTACCGTTATGATCTTTAATAAAGAAATTTTAAATGATCTATTAAATTATCTTTTAGAAAGAAGATAATTATTTACAATCTTTTAGCATTTATTAGGCTCAATGATTGTTACTGTTATGATCTTTAATAAAGAAATGTTAAATGATCAATAAAATTATCTTTTAGAAAGAAGATAACTATTTCAAATTTTTTAGCATTTATTAGGCCGATTGATCGTTACCGTTATGATCTTTAATAAAGAAATTTTAAATGATCTATTAAATTATCTTTTAGAAAGAAGATAATTATTTACAATCTTTTAGAATTTATTATGCCCAATGATTGTTACTGTTATGATCTTTAATAAAGAAATGTTAAATGATCAATAAAATTATCTTTTAGAAAGAAGATAACTATTTCAAATTTTTTAGCATTTATTAGGTCCATTGATCGTTACCGTTATGATCTTTAATAAAGAAATTTTAAATGATCTATTAAATTATCTTTTAGAAAGAAGATAATTATTTACAATCTTCTAGCATTTGTGAGGCCCAATGATCGTTACCGTTATGATCTTTAGTAAAGAAATTTTAAATGATCAATTAAATTATCTTTTAGAAAGAAGATAATTTTTTACAATCTTCTAGCATTTATTAGGCCCAATGATTGTTACTGTTATGATCTTTAATAAAGAAATGTTAAATGATCTATTAAATTATCTTTTAGAAAGAAGACGATTATTTACAATCTTTCAGCATTTATTAGGCCCAATGATCGTTACCGTTATGATCTTTAGTAAAGAAATTTTAAATGATCAATTAAATTATCTTTTAGAACGAAGATAACTATTTCAAATTTTTTAGCATTTATTAGGCCCATTGATCGTTACCGTTACGATCTTTAATAAAGAAATTTTGAATGATCTATTAAATTATCTTTTAGAAAGAAGATAATTATTTGCAATCTTTTAAAATTTATTAGGCCCAATGATCGTTATCGTTATGATTTTTAATAAAGAAATTTTAAATGATCAATTAAATTATCTTTTAGAAAGAAGATAACTATTTCAAATTTTTTAGCATTTATTAGGCCCATTGATCGTTACCGTTATGATCTTTAATAAAGAAATTTTAAATGATCTATTAAATTATCTTTTAGAAAGAAGATAATTATTTACAATCTTTTAGCATTTATTAGGCTCAATGATTGTTACTGTTATGATCTTTAATAAAGAAATGTTAAATGATCAATAAAATTATCTTTTAGAAAGAAGATAACTATTTCAAATTTTTTAGCATTTATTAGGCCGATTGATCGTTACCGTTATGATCTTTAATAAAGAAATTTTAAATGATCTATTAAATTATCTTTTAGAAAGAAGATAATTATTTACAATCTTTTAGAATTTATTATGCCCAATGATTGTTACTGTTATGATCTTTAATAAAGAAATGTTAAATGATCAATAAAATTATCTTTTAGAAAGAAGATAACTATTTCAAATTTTTTAGCATTTATTAGGTCCATTGATCGTTACCGTTATGATCTTTAATAAAGAAATTTTAAATGATCTATTAAATTATCTTTTAGAAAGAAGATAATTATTTACAATCTTCTAGCATTTATTAGGCCCAATGATTGTTACTGTTATGATCTTTAATAAAGAAATGTTAAATGATCTATTAAATTATCTTTTAGAAAGAAGACGATTATTTACAATCTTTCAGCATTTATTAGGCCCAATGATCGTTACCGTTATGATCTTTAGTAAAGAAATTTTAAATGATCAATTAAATTATCTTTCAGAACGAAGATAACTATTTCAAATTTTTTAGCATTTATTAGGCCCATTGATCGTTACCGTTACGATCTTTAATAAAGAAATTTTGAATGATCTATTAAATTATCTTTTAGAAAGAAGATAATTATTTGCAATCTTTTAAAATTTATTAGGCCCAATGATCGTTATCGTTATGATTTTTAATAAAGAAATTTTAAATGATCAATTAAATTATCTTTTAGAAAGAAGATAACTATTTCAAATTTTTTAGCATTTATTAGGCCCATTGATCGTTACCGTTATGATCTTTAATAAAGAAATTTTAAATGATCTATTAAATTATCTTTTAGAAAGAAGATAATTATTTACAATCTTTTAGCATTTATTAGGCTCAATGATTGTTACTGTTATGATCTTTAATAAAGAAATGTTAAATGATCAATAAAATTATCTTTTAGAAAGAAGATAACTATTTCAAATTTTTTAGCATTTATTAGGCCGATTGATCGTTACCGTTATGATCTTTAATAAAGAAATTTTAAATGATCTATTAAATTATCTTTTAGAAAGAAGATAATTATTTACAATCTTTTAGCATTTATCAGGCCCAATGATCGTTACCGTTATGATCTTTAATAAAGAAATTTTAAATGATCTATTAAATTATCTTTTAGAAAGAAGATAATTATTTACAATCTTTTAGCATTTATTAGGCCCAATGATCATTACCGTTATGATCTTTAATAAAGAAATTTTAAATGATCTATTAAATTATCTTTTAGAAAGAAGATAATTATTTACAATCTTCTAGCATTTATTAGGCCCAATGATTGCTACTGTTATGATCTTTAATAAAGAAATGTTAAATGATCTATTAAATTATCTTTTAGAAAGAAGATAGTTATTTACAATCTTTCAGCATTTATTAGGCCCAATGATCGTTACCGTTATGATCTTTAGTAAAGAAATTTTAAATGATCAATTAAATTATCTTTTAGAAAGAAGATAATTATTTACAATCTTTTAGAATTTATTAGGCCCAATGATCGTTATCGTTATGATTTTTAATAAAGAAATTTTAAATGATCAATTAAATTATGTTTTAGAAAGAAGATAACTATTTCAAAATTTTTAGCATTTCTTAGGCCCATTGATCGTTACCGTTATCATCTTTAATAAAGAAATTTTAAATGATCTATTAAATTATCTTTTAGAATGAAGATAATTATTTACAATCTTTTAGAATTTATTAGGCCCAATGATCGTTATCGTTATGATTTTTAATAAAGAAATTTTAAATGATCAATTAAATTATCTTTTAGAAAGAAGATAACTATTTCAAAATTTTTAGCATTTCTTAGGCCCATTGATCGTTACCGTTATCATCTTTAATAAAGAAATTTTAAATGATCTATTAAATTATCTTTTAGAAAGAAGATAATTATTTACAATCTTTTAGCATTTATTACGCCCAATGATTGTTACTGTTATGATCTTTAATAAAGAAATGTTAAATGATCAATAAAATTATCTTTTAGAAAGAAGATAACTATTTCAAATTTTTTAGCATTTATTAGGCCCATTGATCGTTACCGTTATGATCTTTAATAAAGAAATTTAAAATGATCTATTAAATTATCTTTTAGAAAGAAGATAATTATTTACAATCTTTTAGCATTTATTAGGCCCAATGATCGTTACCGTTAGGATCTTTAGTAAAGAAATTTTAAATGATCAATTAAATTATCTTTTAGAAAGAAGATAACTATTTCAAAATTTTTAGCATTTCTTAGGCCCATTGATCGTTACCGTTATCATCTTTAATAAAGAAATTTTAAATGATCTATTAAATTATCTTTTAGAAAGAAGATAACTATTTCAAAATTTTTAGCATTTCTTAGGCCCATTGATCGTTACCGTTATCATCTTTAATAAAGAAATTTTAAATGATCTATTAAATTATCTTTTAGAAAGAAGATAATTATTTACAATCTTTTAGCATTTATTATGCCCAATGATTGTTACTGTTATGATCTTTAATAAAGAAATGTTAAATGATCAATAAAATTATCTTTTAGAAAGAAGATAACTATTTCAAATTTTTTAGCATTTATTAGGCCGATTGATCGTTACCGTTATGATCTTTAATAAAGAAATTTTAAATGATCTATTAAATTATCTTTTAGAAAGAAGATAATTATTTACAATCTTTTAGCATTTATCAGGCCCAATGATCGTTACCGTTATGATCTTTAATAAAGAAATTTTAAATGATCTATTAAATTATCTTTTAGAAAGAAGATAATTATTTACAATCTTCTAGCATTTGTGAGGCCCAATGATCGTTACCGTTATGATCTTTAGTAAAGAAATTTTAAATGATCAATTAAATTATCTTTTAGAAAGAAGATAATTTTTTACAATCTTCTAGCATTTATTAGGCCCAATGATTGTTACTGTTATGATCTTTAATAAAGAAATGTTAAATGATCTATTAAATTATCTTTTAGAAAGAAGACGATTATTTACAATCTTTCAGCATTTATTAGGCCCAATGATCGTTACCGTTATGATCTTTAGTAAAGAAATTTTAAATGATCAATTAAATTATCTTTTAGAACGAAGATAACTATTTCAAATTTTTTAGCATTTATTAGGCCCATTGATCGTTACCGTTACGATATTTAATAAAGAAATTTTGAATGATCTATTAAATTATCTTTTAGAAAGAAGATAATTATTTGCAATCTTTTAAAATTTATTAGGCCCAATGATCGTTATCGTTATGATTTTTAATAAAGAAATTTTAAATGATCAATTAAATTATCTTTTAGAAAGAAGATAACTATTTCAAATTTTTTAGCATTTATTAGGCCCATTGATCGTTACCGTTATGATCTTTAATAAAGAAATTTTAAATGATCTATTAAATTATCTTTTAGAAAGAAGATAATTATTTACAATCTTTTAGCATTTATTAGGCTCAATGATTGTTAGTGTTATGATCTTTAATAAAGAAATGTTAAATGATCAATAAAATTATCTTTTAGAAAGAAGATAACTATTTCAAATTTTTTAGCATTTATTAGGCCGATTGATCGTTACCGTTATGATCTTTAATAAAGAAATTTTAAATGATCTATTAAATTATCTTTTAGAAAGAAGATAATTATTTACAATCTTTTAGAATTTATTATGCCCAATGATTGTTACTGTTATGATCTTTAATAAAGAAATGTTAAATGATCAATAAAATTATCTTTTAGAAAGAAGATAACTATTTCAAATATTTTAGCATTTATTAGGTCCATTGATCGTTACCGTTATGATCTTTAATAAAGAAATTTTAAATGATCTATTAAATTATCTTTTAGAAAGAAGATAATTATTTACAATCTTCTAGCATTTGTGAGGCCCAATGATCGTTACCGTTATGATCTTTAGTAAAGAAATTTTAAATGATCAATTAAATTATCTTTTAGAAAGAAGATAATTTTTTACAATCTTCTAGCATTTATTAGGCCCAATGATTGTTACTGTTATGATCTTTAATAAAGAAATGTTAAATGATCTATTAAATTATCTTTTAGAAAGAAGACGATTATTTACAATCTTTCAGCATTTATTAGGCCCAATGATCGTTACCGTTATGATCTTTAGTAAAGAAATTTTAAATGATCAATTAAATTATCTTTTAGAACGAAGATAACTATTTAAAATTTTTTAGCATTTATTAGGCCCATTGATCGTTACCGTTACGATCTTTAATAAAGAAATTTTGAATGATCTATTAAATTATCTTTTAGAAAGAAGATAATTATTTGCAATCTTTTAAAATTTATTAGGCCCAATGATCGTTATCGTTATGATTTTTAATAAAGAAATTTTAAATGATCAATTAAATTATCTTTTAGAAAGAAGATAACTATTTCAAATTTTTTAGCATTTATTAGGCCCATTGATCGTTACCGTTATGATCTTTAATAAAGAAATTTTAAATGATCTATTAAATTATCTTTTAGAAAGAAGATAATTATTTACAATCTTTTAGCATTTATTAGGCTCAATGATTGTTACTGTTATGATCTTTAATAAAGAAATGTTAAATGATCAATAAAATTATCTTTTAGAAAGAAGATAACTATTTCAAATTTTTTAGCATTTATTAGGCCGATTGATCGTTACCGTTATGATCTTTAATAAAGAAATTTTAAATGATCTATTAAATTATCTTTTAGAAAGAAGATAATTATTTACAATCTTTTAGAATTTATTATGCCCAATGATTGTTACTGTTATGATCTTTAATAAAGAAATGTTAAATGATCAATAAAATTATCTTTTAGAAAGAAGATAACTATTTCAAATTTTTTAGCATTTATTAGGTCCATTGATCGTTACCGTTATGATCTTTAATAAAGAAATTTTAAATGATCTATTAAATTATCTTTTAGAAAGAAGATAATTATTTACAATCTTCTAGCATTTGTGAGGCCCAATGATCGTTACCGTTATGATCTTTAGTAAAGAAATTTTAAATGATCAATTAAATTATCTTTTAGAAAGAAGATAATTTTTTACAATCTTCTAGCATTTATTAGGCCCAATGATTGTTACTGTTATGATCTTTAATAAAGAAATGTTAAATGATCTATTAAATTATCTTTTAGAAAGAAGACGATTATTTACAATCTTTCAGCATTTATTAGGCCCAATGATCGTTACCGTTATGATCTTTAGTAAAGAAATTTTAAATGATCAATTAAATTATCTTTTAGAACGAAGATAACTATTTCAAATTTTTTAGCATTTATTAGGCCCATTGATCGTTACCGTTACGATCTTTAATAAAGAAATTTTGAATGATCTATTAAATTATCTTTTAGAAAGAAGATAATTATTTGCAATCTTTTAAAATTTATTAGGCCCAATGATCGTTATCGTTATGATTTTTAATAAAGAAATTTTAAATGATCAATTAAATTATCTTTTAGAAAGAAGATAACTATTTCAAATTTTTTAGCATTTATTAGGCCCATTGATCGTTACCGTTATGATCTTTAATAAAGAAATTTTAAATGATCTATTAAATTATCTTTTAGAAAGAAGATAATTATTTACAATCTTTTAGCATTTATTAGGCTCAATGATTGTTACTGTTATGATCTTTAATAAAGAAATGTTAAATGATCAATAAAATTATCTTTTAGAAAGAAGATAACTATTTCAAATTTTTTAGCATTTATTAGGCCGATTGATCGTTACCGTTATGATCTTTAATAAAGAAATTTTAAATGATCTATTAAATTATCTTTTAGAAAGAAGATAATTATTTACAATCTTTTAGAATTTATTATGCCCAATGATTGTTACTGTTATGATCTTTAATAAAGAAATGTTAAATGATCAATAAAATTATCTTTTAGAAAGAAGATAACTATTTCAAATTTTTTAGCATTTATTAGGTCCATTGATCGTTACCGTTATGATCTTTAATAAAGAAATTTTAAATGATCTATTAAATTATCTTTTAGAAAGAAGATAATTATTTACAATCTTCTAGCATTTATTAGGCCCAATGATTGTTACTGTTATGATCTTTAATAAAGAAATGTTAAATGATCTATTAAATTATCTTTTAGAAAGAAGACGATTATTTACAATCTTTCAGCATTTATTAGGCCCAATGATCGTTACCGTTATGATCTTTAGTAAAGAAATTTTAAATGATCAATTAAATTATCTTTCAGAACGAAGATAACTATTTCAAATTTTTTAGCATTTATTAGGCCCATTGATCGTTACCGTTACGATCTTTAATAAAGAAATTTTGAATGATCTATTAAATTATCTTTTAGAAAGAAGATAATTATTTGCAATCTTTTAAAATTTATTAGGCCCAATGATCGTTATCGTTATGATTTTTAATAAAGAAATTTTAAATGATCAATTAAATTATCTTTTAGAAAGAAGATAACTATTTCAAATTTTTTAGCATTTATTAGGCCCATTGATCGTTACCGTTATGATCTTTAATAAAGAAATTTTAAATGATCTATTAAATTATCTTTTAGAAAGAAGATAATTATTTACAATCTTTTAGCATTTATTAGGCTCAATGATTGTTACTGTTATGATCTTTAATAAAGAAATGTTAAATGATCAATAAAATTATCTTTTAGAAAGAAGATAACTATTTCAAATTTTTTAGCATTTATTAGGCCGATTGATCGTTACCGTTATGATCTTTAATAAAGAAATTTTAAATGATCTATTAAATTATCTTTTAGAAAGAAGATAATTATTTACAATCTTTTAGCATTTATCAGGCCCAATGATCGTTACCGTTATGATCTTTAATAAAGAAATTTTAAATGATCTATTAAATTATCTTTTAGAAAGAAGATAATTATTTACAATCTTTTAGCATTTATTAGGCCCAATGATCATTACCGTTATGATCTTTAATAAAGAAATTTTAAATGATCTATTAAATTATCTTTTAGAAAGAAGATAATTATTTACAATCTTCTAGCATTTATTAGGCCCAATGATTGCTACTGTTATGATCTTTAATAAAGAAATGTTAAATGATCTATTAAATTATCTTTTAGAAAGAAGATAGTTATTTACAATCTTTCAGCATTTATTAGGCCCAATGATCGTTACCGTTATGATCTTTAGTAAAGAAATTTTAAATGATCAATTAAATTATCTTTTAGAAAGAAGATAATTATTTACAATCTTTTAGAATTTATTAGGCCCAATGATCGTTATCGTTATGATTTTTAATAAAGAAATTTTAAATGATCAATTAAATTATGTTTTAGAAAGAAGATAACTATTTCAAAATTTTTAGCATTTCTTAGGCCCATTGATCGTTACCGTTATCATCTTTAATAAAGAAATTTTAAATGATCTATTAAATTATCTTTTAGAATGAAGATAATTATTTACAATCTTTTAGAATTTATTAGGCCCAATGATCGTTATCGTTATGATTTTTAATAAAGAAATTTTAAATGATCAATTAAATTATCTTTTAGAAAGAAGATAACTATTTCAAAATTTTTAGCATTTCTTAGGCCCATTGATCGTTACCGTTATCATCTTTAATAAAGAAATTTTAAATGATCTATTAAATTATCTTTTAGAAAGAAGATAATTATTTACAATCTTTTAGCATTTATTACGCCCAATGATTGTTACTGTTATGATCTTTAATAAAGAAATGTTAAATGATCAATAAAATTATCTTTTAGAAAGAAGATAACTATTTCAAATTTTTTAGCATTTATTAGGCCCATTGATCGTTACCGTTATGATCTTTAATAAAGAAATTTAAAATGATCTATTAAATTATCTTTTAGAAAGAAGATAATTATTTACAATCTTTTAGCATTTATTAGGCCCAATGATCGTTACCGTTAGGATCTTTAGTAAAGAAATTTTAAATGATCAATTAAATTATCTTTTAGAAAGAAGATAACTATTTCAAAATTTTTAGCATTTCTTAGGCCCATTGATCGTTACCGTTATCATCTTTAATAAAGAAATTTTAAATGATCTATTAAATTATCTTTTAGAAAGAAGATAATTATTTACAATCTTTTAGCATTTATTAGGCCCAATGATCGTTATCGTTATGATTTTTAATAAAGAAATTTTAAATGATCAATTAAATTATCTTTTAGAAAGAAGATAACTATTTCAAAATTTTTAGCATTTCTTAGGCCCATTGATCGTTGCCGTTATCATCTTTAATAAAGAAATTTTAAATGATCTATTAAATTATCTTTTAGAAAGAAGATAATTATTTACAATCTTTTAGCATTTATTACGCCCAATGATTGTTACTGTTATGATCTTTAATAAAGAAATGTTAAATGATCAATAAAATTATCTTTTAGAAAGAAGATAACTATTTCAAATTTTTTAGCATTTATTAGGCCCATTGATCGTTACCGTTATGATCTTTAATAAAGAAATTTAAAATGATCTATTAAATTATCTTTTAGAAAGAAGATAATTATTTATAATCTTTTAGCATTTATTAGGCCCAATGATCGTTACCGTTAGGATCTTTAGTAAAGAAATTTAAATGATCAATTAAATTATCTTTTAGAAAGAAGATAACTATTTCAAAATTTTTAGCATTTCTTAGGCCCATTGATCGTTACCGTTATCATCTTTAATAAAGAAATTTTAAATGATCTATTAAATTATCTTTTAGAAAGAAGATAATTATTTACAATCTTTCAGCATTTATTAGGCCCAATGATCGTTACCGTTACGATCTTTAGTAAAGAAATCTTAAATGATCAATTAAATTATCTTTTAGAACGAAGATAACTATTTCAAATTTTTTAGCATTTATTAGGCCCAATGATTGTTACTGTTATGATCTTTAATAAAGAAATGTTAAATGATCTATTAAATTATCTTTTAGAAAGAAGATAATTATTTACAATCTTTCAGCATTTATTAGGCCCAATGATCGTTACCGTTATGATCTTTAGTAAAGAAATTTTAAATGATCAATTAAATTATCTTTCAGAAAGAAGATAACTATTTCAAATTTTTTAGCATTTATTAGGCCCATTGATCGTTACCGTTATGATCTTTAATAAAGAAATTCAAAATGATCTATTAAATTATCTTTTAGAAAGAAGATAATTATTTACAATCTTTTAGCATTTATTAGGCCCAATGATCGTTACCGTTATGATCTTTAGTAAAGAAATTTTAAATGATCAATTAAATTATCTTTTAGAAAGAAGATAACTATTTCAAAATTTTTAGCATTTCTTAGGCCCATTGATCGTTACCGTTATGATCTTTAATAAAGAAATTTTAAATGATCTATTAAATTATCTTTTAGAAAGAAGATAATTATTTACAATCTTCTAGCATTTATTAGGCCCAATGATTGCTACTGTTATGATCTTTAATAAAGAAATGTTAAATGATCTATTAAATTATCTTTTAGAAAGAAGATAATTATTTACAATCTTTTAGCATTTCTTAGGCCCATTGATCGTTACCGTTATCATCTTTAATAAAGAAATTTTAAATGATCTATTAAATTATCTTTTAGAATGAAGATAATTATTTACAATCTTTTAGAATTTATTAGGCCCAATGATCGTTATCGTTATGATTTTTAATAAAGAAATTTTAAATGATCAATTAAATTATCTTTTAGAACGAAGATAACTATTTCAAAATTTTTAGCATTTCTTAGGCCCATTGATCGTTACCATTATCATCTTTAATAAAGAAATTTTAAATGATCTATTAAATTATCTTTTAGAAAGAAGATAATTATGTACAATCTTTTAGCATTTATTACGCCCAATGATTGTTACTGTTATGATCTTTAATAAAGAAATGTTAAATGATCAATAAAATTATCTTTTAGAAAGAAGATAACTATTTCAAATTTTTTAGCATTTATTAGGCCCATTGATCGTTACCGTTATGATCTTTAATAAAGAAATTTAAAATGATCTATTAAATTATCTTTTAGAAAGAAGATAATTATTTACAATCTTTTAGCATTTATTAGGCCCAATGATCGTTACCGTTAGGATCTTTAGTAAAGAAATTTTAAATGATCAATTAAATTATCTTTTAGAAAGAAGATAACTATTTCAAAATTTTTAGCATTTCTTAGGCCCATTGATCGTTACCATTATCATCTTTAATAAAGAAATTTTAAATGATCTATTAAATTATCTTTTAGAAAGAAGATAATTATTTACAATCTTTCAGCATTTATTAGGCCCAATGATCGTTACCGTTACGATCTTTAGTAAAGAAATCTTAAATGATCAATTAAATTATCTTTTAGAACGAAGATAACTATTTCAAATTTTTTAGCATTTATTAGGCCCAATGATTGTTACTGTTATGATCTTTAATAAAGAAATGTTAAATGATCTATTAAATTATCTTTTAGAAAGAAGATAATTATTTACAATCTTTCAGCATTTATTAGGCCCAATGATCGTTACCGTTATGATCTTTAGTAAAGAAATTTTAAATGATCAATTAAATTATCTTTCAGAACGAAGATAACTATTTCAAATTTTTTAGCATTTATTAGGCCCATTGATCGTTACCGTTATGATCTTTAATAAAGAAATTCAAAATGATCTATTAAATTATCTTTTAGAAAGAAGATAATTATTTACAATCTTTTAGCATTTATTAGGCCCAATGATCGTTACCGTTATGATCTTTAGTAAAGAAATTTTAAATGATCAATTAAATTATCTTTTAGAAAGAAGATAACTATTTCAAAATTTTTAGCATTTCTTAGGCCCATTGATCGTTACCGTTATGATCTTTAATAAAGAAATTTTAAATGATCTATTAAATTATCTTTTAGAAAGAAGATAATTATTTACAATCTTTCAGCATTTATTAGGCCCAATGATCGTTACCGTTACGATCTTTAGTAAAGAAATTTTAAATGATCAATTAAATTATCTTTTAGAACGAAGATAACTATTTCAAATTTTTTAGCATTTATTAGGCCCAATGATTGTTACTGTTATGATCTTTAATAAAGAAATGTTAAATGATCTATTAAATTATCTTTTAGAAAGAAGATAATTATTTACAATCTTTCAGCATTTATTAGGCCCAATGATCGTTACCGTTATGATCTTTAGTAAAGAAATTTTAAATGATCAATTAAATTATCTTTCAGAACGAAGATAACTATTTCAAATTTTTTAGCATTTATTAGGCCCATTGATCGTTACCGTTATGATCTTTAATAAAGAAATTCAAAATGATCTATTAAATTATCTTTTAGAAAGAAGATAATTATTTACAATCTTTTAGCATTTATTAGGCCCAATGATCATTACCGTTATGATCTTTAGTAAAGAAATTTTAAATGATCAATTAAATTATCTTTTAGAAAGAAGATAACTATTTCAAAATTTTTAGCATTTCTTAGGCCCATTGATCGTTACCGTTATGATCTTTAATAAAGAAATTTTAAATGATCTATTAAATTATCTTTTAGAAAGAAGATAATTATTTACAATCTTTCAGCATTTATTAGGCCCAATGATCGTTACCGTTACGATCTTTAGTAAAGAAATTTTAAATGATCAATTAAATTATCTTTTAGAAAGAAGATAACTATTTCAAATTTTTTAGCATTTATTAGGCCGATTGATCGTTTCCGTTATGATCTTTAATAAAGAAATTTTAAATGATCTATTAAATTATCTTTTAGAAAGAAGATAATTATTTACAATCTTTTAGCATTTATCAGGCCCAATGATCGTTACCGTTATGATCTTTAATAAAGAAATTTTAAATGATCTATTAAATTATCTTTTTGAAAGAAGATAATTATTTACAATCTTCTAGCATTTATTAGGCCCAATGATTGCTACTGTTATGATCTTTAATAAAGAAATGTTAAATGATCTATTAAATTATCTTTTAGAAAGAAGATAATTATTCACAATCTTTCAGCATTTATTAGGCCCAATGATCGTTACCGTTATGATCTTTAGTAAAGAAATTTTAAATGATCAATTAAATTATCTTTTAGAACGAAGATAACTATTTCAAATTTTTCAGCATTTATTAGGCCCATTGATCGTTACCGTTATGATCTTTAATAAAGAAATTTTGAATGATCTATCAAATTATCTTTTAGAAAGAAGATAATTATTTACAATCTTTTAGAATTTATTAGGCCCAATGATCGTTATCGTTATGATTTTTAATAAAGAAATTTTAAATGATCAATTAAATTATCTTTTAGAAAGAAGATAACTATTTCAAAATTTTTAGCATTTCTTAGGCCCATTGATCGTTACCGTTATCATCTTTAATAAAGAAATTTTAAATGAAGATAATTATTTACAATCTTTTAGAATTTATTAGGCCCAATGATCGTTATCGTTATGATTTTTAATAAAGAAATTTTAAATGATCAATTAAATTATCTTTTAGAAAGAAGATAACTATTTCAAAATTTTTAGCATTTCTTAGGCCCATTGATCGTTATCGTTATCATCTTTAATAAAGAAATTTTAAATGATCTATTAAATTATCTTTTAGAAAGAAGATAATTATTTACAATCTTTTAGCATTTATTACGCCCAATGATTGTTACTGTTATGATCTTTAATAAAGAAATGTTAAATGATCAATAAAATTATCTTTTAGAAAGAAGATAACTATTTCAAATTTTTTAGCATTTATTAGGCCCATTGATCGTTACCGTTATGATCTTTAATAAAGAAATTTAAAATGATCTATTAAATTATCTTTTAGAAAGAAGATAATTATTTACAATCTTTTAGCATTTATTAGACCCAATGATCGTTACCGTTATGATCTTTAATAGAGAAATTTTAAATGATCTATTAAATTATCTATTAGAAAGAAGATAATTATTTACAATCTTCTAGCATTTATTAGGCCCAATGATTGTTACTGTTATGATCTTTAATAAAGAAATGTTAAATGATCTATTAAATTATCTTTTAGAAAGAAGACGATTATTTACAATCTTTCAGCATTTATGAGGCCCAATGATCGTTACCGTTATGATCTTTAGTAAAGAAATTTTAAATGATCAATTAAATTATCTTTTAGAACGAAGATAACTATTTCAAATTTTTTAGCATTTATTAGGCCCATTGATTGTTACCGTTATGATCTTTAATAAAGAAATTTTAAATGATCTATTAAATTATCTTTTAGAAAGAAGATAATTATTCACAATCTTTTAGCATTTATTAGGCCCAATGATCGTTACCGTTATGATCTTTAATAAAGAAATTTTAAATGATCTATTAAATTATCTTTTAGAAAGAAGATAACTATTTCAAAATTTTTAGCATTTCTTAGGCCCATTGATCGTTACCGTTATGATCTTTAATAAAGACATTTTAAATGATCTATTAAATTATTATTTAGGAAGAAGATAATTATTTATAATCTTTCAGCATTTATTAGGCCCAATGATCGTTACCGTTATGATCTTTAGTAAAGAAATTTTAAATGATCAATTAAATTATCTTTTAGAAAGAAGATAATTATTTACAATCTTTCAGCATTTATTAGGCCCAATGATCGTTACCGTTATGATCTTTAGTAAAGAAATTTTAAATGATCAATTAAATTATCTTTCAGAACGAAGATAACTATTTCAAATTTTTTAGCATTTATTAGGCCCATTGATCGTTACCGTTATGATCTTTAATAAAGAAATTTAAAATGATCTATTAAATTATCTTTTAGAAAGAAGATAATTATTTGCAATCTTTTAAAATTTATTAGGCCCAATGATCGTTATCGTTATGATTTTTAATAAAGAAATTTTAAATGATCAATTAAATTATCTTTTAGAAAGAAGATAACTATTTCAAATTTTTTAGCATTTATTAGGCCCATTGATCGTTACCGTTATGATCTTTAATAAAGAAATTTTAAATGATCTATTAAATTATCTTTTAGAAAGAAGATAATTATTTACAATCTTTTAGCATTTATTAGGCTCAATGATTGTTACTGTTATGATCTTTAATAAAGAAATGTTAAATGATCAGTAAAATTATCTTTTAGAAAGAAGATAACTATTTCAAATTTTTTAGCATTTATTAGGCCGATTGATCGTTACCGTTATGATCTTTAATAAAGAAATTTTAAATGATCTATTAAATTATCTTTTAGAAAGAAGATAATTATTTACAATCTTTTAGCATTTATCAGGCCCAATGATCGTTACCGTTATGATCTTTAATAAAGAAATTTTAAATGATCTATTAAATTATCTTTTAGAATGAAGATAATTATTTACAATCTTTTAGAATTTATTAGGCCCAATGATCGTTATCGTTATGATTTTTAATAAAGAAATTTTAAATGATCAATTAAATTATCTTTTAGAAAGAAGATAACTATTTCAAAATTTTTAGCATTTCTTAGGCCCATTGATCGTTACCGTTATCATCTTTAATAAAGAAATTTTAAATGATCTATTAAATTATCTTTTAGAAAGAAGATAATTATTTACAATCTTTTAGCATTTATTACGCCCAATGATTGTTACTGTTATGATCTTTAATAAAGAAATGTTAAATGATCAATAAAATTATCTTTTAGAAAGAAGATAACTATTTCAAATTTTTTAGCATTTATTAGGCCCATTGATCGTTACCGTTATGATCTTTAATAAAGAAATTTAAAATTATCTATTAAATTATCTTTTAGAAAGAAGATAATTATTTACAATCTTTTAGCATTTATTAGACCCAATGATCGTTACCGTTATGATCTTTAATAGAGAAATTTTAAATGATCTATTAAATTATCTTTTAGAAAGAAGATAATTATTTACAATCTTCTAGCATTTATTAGGCCCAATGATTGTTACTGTTATGATCTTTAATAAAGAAATGTTAAATGATCTATTAAATTATCTTTTAGAAAGAAGACGATTATTTACAATCTTTCAGCATTTATGAGGCCCAATGATCGTTACCGTTATGATCTTTAGTAAAGAAATTTTAAATGATCAATTAAATTATCTTTAGAACGAAGATAACTATTTCAAATTTTTTAGCATTTATTAGGCCCATTGATTGTTACCGTTATGATCTTTAATAAAGAAATTTTAAATGATCTATTAAATTATCTTTTAGAAAGAAGATAATTATTCACAATCTTTTAGCATTTATTAGGCCCAATGATCGTTACCGTTATGATCTTTAATAAAGAAATTTTAAATGATCTATTAAATTATCTTTTAGAAAGAAGATAACTATTTCAAAATTTTTAGCATTTCTTAGGCCCATTGATCGTTACCGTTATGATCTTTAATAAAGAAATTTTAAATGATCTATTAAATTATTATTTAGGAAGAAGATAATTATTTATAATCTTTCAGCATTTATTAGGCCCAATGATCGTTACCGTTATGATCTTTAGTAAAGAAATTTTAAATGATCAATTAAATTATCTTTTAGAAAGAAGATAATTATTTACAATCTTTCAGCATTTATTAGGCCCAATGATCGTTACCGTTATGATCTTTAGTAAAGAAATTTTAAATGATCAATTAAATTATCTTTCAGAACGAAGATAACTATTTCAAATTTTTTAGCATTTATTAGGCCCATTGATCGTTACCGTTATGATCTTTAATAAAGAAATTTAAAATGATCTATTAAATTATCTTTTAGAAAGAAGATAATTATTTGCAATCTTTTAAAATTTATTAGGCCCAATGATCGTTATCGTTATGATTTTTAATAAAGAAATTTTAAATGATCAATTAAATTATCTTTTAGAAAGAAGATAACTATTTCAAATTTTTTAGCATTTATTAGGCCCATTGATCGTTACCGTTATGATCTTTAATAAAGAAATTTTAAATGATCTATTAAATTATCTTTTAGAAAGAAGATAATTATTTACAATCTTTTAGCATTTATTAGGCTCAATGATTGTTACTGTTATGATCTTTAATAAAGAAATGTTAAATGATCAGTAAAATTATCTTTTAGAAAGAAGATAACTATTTCGAATTTTTTAGCATTTATTAGGCCGATTGATCGTTACCGTTATGATCTTTAATAAAGAAATTTTAAATGATCTATTAAATTATCTTTTAGAAAGAAGATAATTATTTACAATCTTTTAGCATTTATCAGGCCCAATGATCGTTACCGTTATGATCTTTAATAAAGAAATTTTAAATGATCTATTAAATTATCTTTTAGAAAGAAGATAATTATTTACAATCTTCTAGCATTTATTAGGCCCAATGATTGCTACTGTTATGATCTTTAATAAAGAAATGTTAAATGATCTATTAAATTATCTTTTAGAAAGAAGATAATTATTTACAATCTTTCAGCATTTATTAGGCCCAATGATCGTTACCGTTATGATCTTTAGTAAAGAAATTTTAAATGATCAATTAAATTATCTTTTAGAACGAAGATAACTATTTCAAATTTTTCAGCATTTATTAGGCCCATTGATCGTTACCGTTATGATCTTTCATAAAGAAATTTTGAATGATCTATCAAATTATCTTTCAGAAAGAAGATAATTATTTACAATCTTTTAGAATTTATTAGGCCCAATGATCGTTATCGTTATGATTTTTAATAAAGAAATTTTAAATGATCAATTAAATTATCTTTTAGAAAGAAGATAACTATTTCAAAATTTTTAGCATTACTTAGGCCCATTGATCGTTACCGTTATCATCTTTAATAAAGAAATTTTAAATGATCTATTAAATTATCTTTTAGAATGAAGATAATTATTTACAATCTTTTAGAATTTATTAGGCCCAATGATCGTTATCGTTATGATTTTTAATAAAGAAATTTTAAATGATCAATTAAATTATCTTTTAGAAACAAGATAACTATTTCAAAATTTTTAGCATTTCTTAGGCCCATTGATCGTTACCGTTATCATCTTTAATAAAGAAATTTTAAATGATCTATTAAATTATCTTTTAGAAAGAAGATAATTATTTACAATCTTTTAGCATTTATTACGCCCAATGATTGTTACTGTTATGATCTTTAATAAAGAAATGTTAAATGATCAATAAAATTATCTTTTAGAAAGAAGATAACTATTTCAAATTTTTTAGCATTTATTAGGCCCATTGATCGTTACCGTTATGATCTTTAATAAAGAAATTTAAAATGATCTATTAAATTATCTTTTAGAAAGAAGATAATTATTTACAATCTTTTAGCATTTATTAGACCCAATGATCGTTACCGTTATGATCTTTAATAGAGAAATTTTAAATGATCTATTAAATTATCTTTTAGAAAGAAGATAATTATTTACAATGTTCTAGCATTTATTAGGCCCAATGATTGTTACTCTTATGATCTTTAATAAAGAAATGTTAAATGATCTATTAAATTATCTTTTAGAAAGAAGACGATTATTTACAATCTTTCAGCATTTATGAGGCCCAATGATCGTTACCGTTATGATCTTTAGTAAAGAAATTTTAAATGATCAATTAAATTATCTTTGAGAACGAAGATAACTATTTCAAATTTTTTAGCATTTATTAGGCGCATTGATTGTTACCGTTATGATCTTTAATAAAGAAATTTTAAATGATCTATTAAATTATCTTTTAGAAAGAAGATAATTATTTACAATCTTTTAGCATTTATTAGGCCCAATGATCGTTATCGTTATGATCTTTAATAAAGAAATTTTAAATGATCTATTAAATTATCTTTTAGAAAGAAGATAATTATTTACAATCTTCTAGCATTTATTAGGCCCAATGATTGTTACTGTTATGATATTTAATAAAGAAATGTTAAATGATCTATTAAATTATCTTTTAGAAAGAAGATAATTATTTACAATCTTTCAGCATTTATTAGGCCCAATGATCGTTACCGTTATGATCTTTAGTAAAGAAATTTTAAATGATCAATTAAATTATCTTTTAGAACGAAGATAACTATTTCAAATTTTTTAGCATTTATTAGGCCCATTGATCGTTACCGTTATGATCTTTAATAAAGAAATTTTAAATGATCTATTAAATTATCTTTTAGAAAGAAGATAATTATTCACAATCTTTTAGCATTTATTAGGCCCAATGATCGTTACCGTTATGATCTTTAATAAAGATATTTTAAATGATCTATTAAATTATCTTTTACAAAGAAGATAACTATTTCAAAATTTTTAGCATTTCTTAGGCCCATTGATCGTTACCGTTATGATCTTTAATAAAGAAATTTTAAATGATCTATTAAATTATTATTTAGGAAGAAGATAATTATTTATAATCTTTCAGCATTTATTAGGCCCAATGATCGTTACCGTTATGATCTTTAATAAAGAAATTTTAAATGATCTATTAAATTATCTTTTAGAAAGAAGATAGCTATTTCAAAATTTTTAGCATTTCTTAGGCCCATTGATCGTTACCGTTATGATCTTTAATAAAGAAATTTTAAATGATCTATTAAATTATCTTTTAGAAAGAAGATAATTATTCACAATCTTTTAGCATTTATTAGGCCCAATGATCGTTACCGTTATGATCTTTAATAAAGAAATTTTAAATGATCTATTAAATTATCTTTTAGAAAGAAGATAACTATTTCAAAATTTTTAGCATTTCTTAGGCCCATTGATCGTTACCGTTATGATCTTTAATAAAGAAATTTTAAATGATCTATTAAATTATTATTTAGGAAGAAGATAATTATTTATAATCTTTCAGCATTTATTAGGCCCAATGATCGTTACCGTTATGATCTTTAGTAAAGAAATTTTAAATGATCAATTAAATTATCTTTTAGAACGAAGATAACTATTTCAAATTTTTTAGCATTTATTAGGCCCATTGATCGTTACCGTTATCATCTTTAATAAAGAAATTTAAAATGATCTATTAAATTATCTTTTAGAAAGAAGATAATTATTTACAATCTTTTAGCATTTATTAGGCCCAATGATCGTTATCGTTATGATCTTTAATAAAGAAATTTTAAATGATCTATTAAATTATCTTTTAGAAAGAAGATAATTATTTACAATCTTCTAGCATTTATTAGGCCCAATGATTGTTACTGTTATGATATTTAATAAAGAAATGTTAAATGATCTATTAAATTATCTTTTAGAAAGAAGATAATTATTTACAATCTTTCAGCATTTATTAGGCCCAATGATCGTTACCGTTATGATCTTTAGTAAAGAAATTTTAAATGATCAATTAAATTATCTTTTAGAACGAAGATAACTATTTCAAATTTTTTAGCATTTATTAGGCCCATTGATCGTTACCGTTATGATCTTTAATAAAGAAATTTTAAATGATCTATTAAATTATCTTTTAGAAAGAAGATAATTATTCACAATCTTTTAGCATTTATTAGGCCCAATGATCGTTACCGTTATGATCTTTAATAAAGAAATTTTAAATGATCTATTAAATTATCTTTTACAAAGAAGATAACTATTTCAAAATTTTTAGCATTTCTTAGGCCCATTGATCGTTACCGTTATGATCTTTAATAAAGAAATTTTAAATGATCTATTAAATTATTATTTAGGAAGAAGATAATTATTTATAATCTTTCAGCATTTATTAGGCCCAATGATCGTTACCGTTATGATCTTTAATAAAGAAATTTTAAATGATCTATTAAATTATCTTTTAGAAAGAAGATAACTATTTCAAAATTTTTAGCATTTCTTAGGCCCATTGATCGTTACCGTTATGATCTTTAATAAAGAAATTTTAAATGATCTATTAAATTATCTTTTAGAAAGAAGATAATTATTCACAATCTTTTAGCATTTATTAGGCCCAATGATCGTTACCGTTATGATCTTTAATAAAGAAATTTTAAATGATCTATTAAATTATCTTTTAGAAAGAAGATAACTATTTCAAAATTTTTAGCATTTCTTAGGCCCATTGATCGTTACCGTTATGATCTTTAATAAAGAAATTTTAAATGATCTATTAAATTATTATTTAGGAAGAAGATAATTATTTATAATCTTTCAGCATTTATTAGGCCCAATGATCGTTACCGTTATGATCTTTAGTAAAGAAATTTTAAATGATCAATTAAATTATCTTTTAGAACGAAGATAACTATTTCAAATTTTTTAGCATTTATTAGGCCCATTGATCGTTACCGTTATCATCTTTAATAAAGAAATTTAAAATGATCTATTAAATTATCTTTTAGAAAGAAGATAATTATTTACAATCTTTTAGCATTTATTAGGCCCAATGATCGTTATCGTTATGATCTTTAATAAAGAAATTTTAAATGATCTATTAAATTATCTTTTAGAAAGAAGATAATTATTTACAATCTTCTAGCATTTATTAGGCCCAATGATTGTTACTGTTATGATATTTAATAAAGAAATGTTAAATGATCTATTAAATTATCTTTTAGAAAGAAGATAATTATTTACAATCTTTCAGCATTTATTAGGCCCAATGATCGTTACCGTTATGATCTTTAGTAAAGAAATTTTAAATGATCAATTAAATTATCTTTTAGAACGAAGATAACTATTTCAAATTTTTTAGCATTTATTAGGCCCATTGATCGTTACCGTTATGATCTTTAATAAAGAAATTTTAAATGATCTATTAAATTATCTTTTAGAAAGAAGATAATTATTCACAATCTTTTAGCATTTATTAGGCCCAATGATCGTTACCGTTATGATCTTTAATAAAGAAATTTTAAATGATCTATTAAATTATCTTTTACAAAGAAGATAACTATTTCAAAATTTTTAGCATTTCTTAGGCCCATTGATCGTTACCGTTATGATCTTTAATAAAGAAATTTTAAATGATCTATTAAATTATTATTTAGGAAGAAGATAATTATTTATAATCTTTCAGCATTTATTAGGCCCAATGATCGTTACCGTTATGATCTTTAATAAAGAAATTTTAAATGATCTATTAAATTATCTTTTAGAAAGAAGATAACTATTTCAAAATTTTTAGCATTTCTTAGGCCCATTGATCGTTACCGTTATGATCTTTAATAAAGAAATTTTAAATGATCTATTAAATTATCTTTTAGAAAGAAGATAATTATTCACAATCTTTTAGCATTTATTAGGCCCAATGATCGTTACCGTTATGATCTTTAATAAAGAAATTTTAAATGATCTATTAAATTATCTTTTAGAAAGAAGATAACTATTTCAAAATTTTTAGCATTTCTTAGGCCCATTGATCGTTACCGTTATGATCTTTAATAAAGAAATTTTAAATGATCTATTAAATTATTATTTAGGAAGAAGATAATTATTTATAATCTTTCAGCATTTATTAGGCCCAATGATCGTTACCGTTATGATCTTTAGTAAAGAAATTTTAAATGATCAATTAAATTATCTTTTAGAACGAAGATAACTATTTCAAATTTTTTAGCATTTATTAGGCCCATTGATCGTTACCGTTATCATCTTTAATAAAGAAATTTAAAATGATCTATTAAATTATCTTTTAGAAAGAAGATAATTATTTACAATCTTTTAGCATTTATTAGGCCCAATGATCGTTATCGTTATGATCTTTAATAAAGAAATTTTAAATGATCTATTAAATTATCTTTTAGAAAGAAGATAATTATTTACAATCTTCTAGCATTTATTAGGCCCAATGATTGTTACTGTTATGATATTTAATAAAGAAATGTTAAATGATCTATTAAATTATCTTTTAGAAAGAAGATAATTATTTACAATCTTTCAGCATTTATTAGGCCCAATGATCGTTACCGTTATGATCTTTAGTAAAGAAATTTTAAATGATCAATTAAATTATCTTTTAGAACGAAGATAACTATTTCAAATTTTTTAGCATTTATTAGGCCCATTGATCGTTACCGTTATGATCTTTAATAAAGAAATTTTAAATGATCTATTAAATTATCTTTTAGAAAGAAGATAATTATTCACAATCTTTTAGCATTTATTAGGCCCAATGATCGTTACCGTTATGATCTTTAATAAAGAAATTTTAAATGATCTATTAAATTATCTTTTACAAAGAAGATAACTATTTCAAAATTTTTAGCATTTCTTAGGCCCATTGATCGTTACCGTTATGATCTTTAATAAAGAAATTTTAAATGATCTATTAAATTATTATTTAGGAAGAAGATAATTATTTATAATCTTTCAGCATTTATTAGGCCCAATGATCGTTACCGTTATGATCTTTAATAAAGAAATTTTAAATGATCTATTAAATTATCTTTTAGAAAGAAGATAACTATTTCAAAATTTTTAGCATTTCTTAGGCCCATTGATCGTTACCGTTATGATCTTTAATAAAGAAATTTTAAATGATCTATTAAATTATCTTTTAGAAAGAAGATAATTATTCACAATCTTTTAGCATTTATTAGGCCCAATGATCATTACCGTTATGATCTTTAATAAAGAAATTTTAAATGATCTATTAAATTATCTTTTAGAAAGAAGATAACTATTTCAAAATTTTTAGCATTTCTTAGGCCCATTGATCGTTACCGTTATGATCTTTAATAAAGAAATTTTAAATGATCTATTAAATTATTATTTAGGAAGAAGATAATTATTTATAATCTTTCAGCATTTATTAGGCCCAATGATCGTTACCGTTATGATCTTTAGTAAAGAAATTTTAAATGATCAATTAAATTATCTTTTAGAACGAAGATAACTATTTCAAATTTTTTAGCATTTATTAGGCCCATTGATCGTTACCGTTATCATCTTTAATAAAGAAATTTAAAATGATCTATTAAATTATCTTTTAGAAAGAAGATAATTATTTACAATCTTTTAGCATTTATTAGGCCCAATGATCGTTATCGTTATGATCTTTAATAAAGAAATTTTAAATGATCTATTAAATTATCTTTTAGAAAGAAGATAATTATTTACAATCTTCTAGCATTTATTAGGCCCAATGATTGTTACTGTTATGATATTTAATAAAGAAATGTTAAATGATCTATTAAATTATCTTTTAGAAAGAAGATAATTATTTACAATCTTTCAGCATTTATTAGGCCCAATGATCGTTACCGTTATGATCTTTAGTAAAGAAATTTTAAATGATCAATTAAATTATCTTTTAGAACGAAGATAACTATTTCAAATTTTTTAGCATTTATTAGGCCCATTGATCGTTACCGTTATGATCTTTAATAAAGAAATTTTAAATGATCTATTAAATTATCTTTTAGAAAGAAGATAATTATTCACAATCTTTTAGCATTTATTAGGCCCAATGATCGTTACCGTTATGATCTTTAATAAAGAAATTTTAAATGATCTATTAAATTATCTTTTACAAAGAAGATAACTATTTCAAAATTTTTAGCATTTCTTAGGCCCATTGATCGTTACCGTTATGATCTTTAATAAAGAAATTTTAAATGATCTATTAAATTATTATTTAGGAAGAAGATAATTATTTATAATCTTTCAGCATTTATTAGGCCCAATGATCGTTACCGTTATGATCTTTAATAAAGAAATTTTAAATGATCTATTAAATTATCTTTTAGAAAGAAGATAACTATTTCAAAATTTTTAGCATTTCTTAGGCCCATTGATCGTTACCGTTATGATCTTTAATAAAGAAATTTTAAATGATCTATTAAATTATCTTTTAGAAAGAAGATAATTATTCACAATCTTTTAGCATTTATTAGGCCCAATGATCGTTACCGTTATGATCTTTAATAAAGAAATTTTAAATGATCTATTAAATTATCTTTTAGAAAGAAGATAACTATTTCAAAATTTTTAGCATTTCTTAGGCCCATTGATCGTTACCGTTATGATCTTTAATAAAGAAATTTTAAATGATCTATTAAATTATTATTTAGGAAGAAGATAATTATTTATAATCTTTCAGCATTTATTAGGCCCAATGATCGTTACCGTTATGATCTTTAGTAAAGAAATTTTAAATGATCAATTAAATTATCTTTTAGAACGAAGATAACTATTTCAAATTTTTTAGCATTTATTAGGCCCATTGATCGTTACCGTTATCATCTTTAATAAAGAAATTTAAAATGATCTATTAAATTATCTTTTAGAAAGAAGATAATTATTTACAATCTTTTAGCATTTATTAGGCCCAATGATCGTTATCGTTATGATCTTTAATAAAGAAATTTTAAATGATCTATTAAATTATCTTTTAGAAAGAAGATAATTATTTACAATCTTCTAGCATTTATTAGGCCCAATGATTGTTACTGTTATGATATTTAATAAAGAAATGTTAAATGATCTATTAAATTATCTTTTAGAAAGAAGATAATTATTTACAATCTTTCAGCATTTATTAGGCCCAATGATCGTTACCGTTATGATCTTTAGTAAAGAAATTTTAAATGATCAATTAAATTATCTTTTAGAACGAAGATAACTATTTCAAATTTTTTAGCATTTATTAGGCCCATTGATCGTTACCGTTATGATCTTTAATAAAGAAATTTTAAATGATCTATTAAATTATCTTTTAGAAAGAAGATAATTATTCACAATCTTTTAGCATTTATTAGGCCCAATGATCGTTACCGTTATGATCTTTAATAAAGAAATTTTAAATGATCTATTAAATTATCTTTTACAAAGAAGATAACTATTTCAAAATTTTTAGCATTTCTTAGGCCCATTGATCGTTACCGTTATGATCTTTAATAAAGAAATTTTAAATGATCTATTAAATTATTATTTAGGAAGAAGATAATTATTTATAATCTTTCAGCATTTATTAGGCCCAATGATCGTTACCGTTATGATCTTTAATAAAGAAATTTTAAATGATCAATTAAATTATCTTTTAGAACAAAGATAACTATTTCAAATTTTTTAGCATTTATTAGGCCCATTGATCGTTACCGTTATGATCTTTAATAAAGAAATTTTAAATGATCTATTAAATTATCTTTTAGAAAGAAGATAATTATTCACAATCTTTTAGCATTTATTAGGCCCAATGATCGTTACCGTTATGATCTTTAATAAAGAAATTTTAAATGATCTATTAAATTATCTTTTACAAAGAAGATAACTATTTCAAAATTTTTAGCATTTCTTAGGCCCATTGATCGTTACCGTTATGATCTTTAATAAAGAAATTTTAAATGATCTATTAAATTATTATTTAGGAAGAAGATAATTATTTATAATCTTTCAGCATTTATTAGGCCCAATGATCGTTACCGTTATGATCTTTAATAAAGAAATTTTAAATGATCAATTAAATTATCTTTTAGAACAAAGATAACTATTTCAAATTTTTTAGCATTTATTAGGCCCATTGATCGTTACCGTTATGATCTTTAATAAAGAAATTTTAAATGATCTATTAAATTATCTTTTAGAAAGAAGATAATTATTCACAATCTTTTAGCATTTATTAGGCCCAATGATCGTTACCGTTATGATCTTTAATAAAGAAATTTTAAATGATCTATTAAATTATCTTTTACAAAGAAGATAACTATTTCAAAATTTTTAGCATTTCTTAGGCCCATTGATCGTTACCGTTATGATCTTTAATAAAGAAATTTTAAATGATCTATTAAATTATTATTTAGGAAGAAGATAATTATTTATAATCTTTCAGCATTTATTAGGCCCAATGATCGTTACCGTTATGATCTTTAATAAAGAAATTTTAAATGATCTATTAAATTATCTTTTAGAAAGAAGATAACTATTTCAAAATTTTTAGCATTTCTTAGGCCCATTGATCGTTACCGTTATGATCTTTAATAAAGAAATTTTAAATAATCTATTAAATTATCTTTTAGAAAGAAGATAATTATTCACAATCTTTTAGCATTTATTAGGCCCAATGATCGTTACCGTTATGATCTTTAATAAAGAAATTTTAAATGATCTATTAAATTATCTTTTAGAAAGAAGATAACTATTTCAAAATTTTTAGCATTTCTTAGGCCCATTGATCGTTACCGTTATGATCTTTAATAAAGAAATTTTAAATGATCTATTAAATTATTATTTAGGAAGAAGATAATTATTTATAATCTTTCAGCATTTATTAGGCCCAATGATCGTTACCGTTATGATCTTTAGTAAAGAAATTTTAAATGATCAATTAAATTATCTTTTAGAACGAAGATAACTATTTCAAATTTTTTAGCATTTATTAGGCCCATTGATCGTTACCGTTATCATCTTTAATAAAGAAATTTAAAATGATCTATTAAATTATCTTTTAGAAAGAAGATAATTATTTACAATCTTTTAGCATTTATTAGGCCCAATGATCGTTATCGTTATGATCTTTAATAAAGAAATTTTAAATGATCTATTAAATTATCTTTTAGAAAGAAGATAATTATTTACAATCTTCTAGCATTTATTAGGCCCAATGATTGTTACTGTTATGATATTTAATAAAGAAATGTTAAATGATCTATTAAATTATCTTTTAGAAAGAAGATAATTATTTACAATCTTTCAGCATTTATTAGGCCCAATGATCGTTACCGTTATGATCTTTAGTAAAGAAATTTTAAATGATCAATTAAATTATCTTTTAGAACGAAGATAACTATTTCAAATTTTTTAGCATTTATTAGGCCCATTGATCGTTACCGTTATGATCTTTAATAAAGAAATTTTAAATGATCTATTAAATTATTATTTAGGAAGAAGATAATTATTTATAATCTTTCAGCATTTATTAGGCCCAATGATCGTTACCGTTATGATCTTTAATAAAGAAATTTTAAATGATCTATTAAATTATCTTTTAGAAAGAAGATAACTATTTCAAAATTTTTAGCATTTCTTAGGCCCATTGATCGTTACCGTTATGATCTTTAATAAAGAAATTTTAAATGATCTATTAATTATCTTTTAGAAAGAAGATAATTATTCACAATCTTTTAGCATTTATTAGGCCCAATGATCGTTACCGTTATGATCTTTAATAAAGAAATTTTAAATGATCTATTAAATTATCTTTTAGAAAGAAGATAACTATTTCAAAATTTTTAGCATTTCTTAGGCCCATTGATCGTTACCGTTATGATCTTTAATAAAGAAATTTTAAATGATCTATTAAATTATTATTTAGGAAGAAGATAATTATTTATAATCTTTCAGCATTTATTAGGCCCAATGATCGTTACCGTTATGATCTTTAGTAAAGAAATTTTAAATGATCAATTAAATTATCTTTTAGAACGAAGATAACTATTTCAAATTTTTTAGCATTTATTAGGCCCATTGATCGTTACCGTTATCATCTTTAATAAAGAAATTTAAAATGATCTATTAAATTATCTTTTAGAAAGAAGATAATTATTTACAATCTTTTAGCATTTATTAGGCCCAATGATCGTTATCGTTATGATCTTTAATAAAGAAATTTTAAATGATCTATTAAATTATCTTTTAGAAAGAAGATAATTATTTACAATCTTCTAGCATTTATCAGGCCCAATGATTGTTACTGTTATGATATTTAATAAAGAAATGTTAAATGATCTATTAAATTATCTTTTAGAAAGAAGATAATTATTTACAATCTTTCAGCATTTATTAGGCCCAATGATCGTTACCGTTATGATCTTTAGTAAAGAAATTTTAAATGATCAATTAAATTATCTTTTAGAACGAAGATAACTATTTCAAATTTTTTAGCATTTATTAGGCCCATTGATCGTTACCGTTATGATCTTTAATAAAGAAATTTTAAATGATCTATTAAATTATCTTTTAGAAAGAAGATAATTATTCACAATCTTTTAGCATTTATTAGGCCCAATGATCGTTACCGTTATGATCTTTAATAAAGAAATTTTAAATGATCTATTAAATTATCTTTTACAAAGAAGATAACTATTTCAAAATTTTTAGCATTTCTTAGGCCCATTGATCGTTACCGTTATGATCTTTAATAAAGAAATTTTAAATGATCTATTAAATTATTATTTAGGAAGAAGATAATTATTTATAATCTTTCAGCATTTATTAGGCCCAATGATCGTTACCGTTATGATCTTTAATAAAGAAATTTTAAATGATCTATTAAATTATCTTTTAGAAAGAAGATAACTATTTCAAAATTTTTAGCATTTCTTAGGCCCATTGATCGTTACCGTTATGATCTTTAATAAAGAAATTTTAAATGATCTATTAAATTATCTTTTAGAAAGAAGATAATTATTCACAATCTTTTAGCATTTATTAGGCCCAATGATCGTTACCGTTATGATCTTTAATAAAGAAATTTTAAATGATCTATTAAATTATCTTTTAGAAAGAAGATAACTATTTCAAAATTTTTAGCATTTCTTAGGCCCATTGATCGTTACCGTTATGATCTTTAATAAAGAAATTTTAAATGATCTATTAAATTATTATTTAGGAAGAAGATAATTATTTATAATCTTTCAGCATTTATTAGGCCCAATGATCGTTACCGTTATGATCTTTAGTAAAGAAATTTTAAATGATCAATTAAATTATCTTTTAGAACGAAGATAACTATTTCAAATTTTTTAGCATTTATTAGGCCCATTGATCGTTACCGTTATCATCTTTAATAAAGAAATTTAAAATGATCTATTAAATTATCTTTTAGAAAGAAGATAATTATTTACAATCTTTTAGCATTTATTAGGCCCAATGATCGTTATCGTTATGATCTTTAATAAAGAAATTTTAAATGATCTATTAAATTATCTTTTAGAAAGAAGATAATTATTTACAATCTTCTAGCATTTATTAGGCCCAATGATTGTTACTGTTATGATATTTAATAAAGAAATGTTAAATGATCTATTAAATTATCTTTTAGAAAGAAGATAATTATTTACAATCTTTCAGCATTTATTAGGCCCAATGATCGTTACCGTTATGATCTTTAGTAAAGAAATTTTAAATGATCAATTAAATTATCTTTTAGAACGAAGATAACTATTTCAAATTTTTTAGCATTTATTAGGCCCATTCATCGTTACCGTTATGATCTTTAATAAAGAAATTTTAAATGATCTATTAAATTATCTTTTATAAAGAAGATAGCTATTTACAATCTTTTAGCATTTATTAGGCCCAATGATCGTTACCGTTATGATCCTTAATAAAGAAATTTTAAATGATCTATTAAATTATCTTTTACAAAGAAGATAATTATTTACAATCTTCTGGCATTTATTAGGCCCAATGATCGTTGCCGTTATGTCCTTTAATAAAGAAATTTGAAATGATCAATTAAATTATCTTTTACAAAGAAGATGAATATTTATATTTTTTTAGCATTTATTAGGCCCATTGATCGTTACCGTTATGAACTTTAATAAAGAAATTTTAAATGATCAATTAAATTATCTTTTAGAAAGAAGATAATTATTTACAATCTTCTAGCATTTATTAGGCCCAATGATTGTTACTGTTATGATCTTTAATAAAGAAATTTTAAATGATCAATAAAATTATCTTTTAGAAAGAAGATAACTATTTCAAATTTTTTAGCATTTATTAGGCCCATTGATCGTTACCGTTATGATCTTTAATAAAGAAATTTTAAATGATCTATTAAATTATCTTTTAGAAAGAAGATAATTATTTACAATCTTTTAGCATTTATTAGGCCCAATGATCGTTACCGTTATGATCTTTAGTAAAGAAATTTTAAATGATCAATTAAATTATCTTTTAGAACGAAGATAACTATTTCAAATTTTTTAGCTTTTATTAGGCCCATTGATCGTTACCGTTATGATCTTTAATAAAGAAATTTTAAATGATCTATTAAATTATCTTTTAGAAAGAAGATAATTATTTACAATCTTTCAGCATTTATTAGGCCCAATGATCGTTGCGGCTATGATCTTTAATAAAGAAATTTTAAATGATCAATTAAATTATCTTTTAGAAAGAAGATAACTATTTCAAATTTTTTAGTATTTATTAGGCCCATTGATCGTTACCGTTATGATCTTTCATAAACAAATTTTAAATAATCTATTAAATTATCTTTTAGAAAGAAGGTAATTATTTAAAATCTTTCAGCATTTATTAGGCCCAATGATCGTTACCGTTATGATCTTTAATAAAGAAATTTTAAATGATCAATTAAATTATCTTTTAGAAAGAAGATAACTATTTCAAATTTTTTAGTGTTTATTAGGCCCATTGATCGTTACCGTTATGATATTTCATAAACAAATTTTAAATAATCTATTAAATTATCTTTTAGAAAGAAGATAATTATTTACAATCTTTTAGCATTTATTACGCCCAATGATTGTAAGTAGTTATGATCTTTAATAAAGAAATTTTAAATGATCAATAAAATTATCTTTTAGAAAGAAGATAACTATTTTAAATTTTTTAGAATTTATTAGGCCCATTCATCGTTACCGTTATGATCTTTAATAAAGAAATTTTAAATGATCTATTAAATTATCTTTTATAAAGAAGATAGCTATTTACAATCTTTTAGCATTTATTAGGCCCAATGATCGTTACCGTTATGATCCTTAACAAAGAAATTTTAAATGATCTATTAAATTATCTTTTACAAAGAAGATAATTATTTACAATCTTTTAGCATTTATTACGCCCAATGATTGTTACTGTTATGATCTTTAATAAAGAAATGTTAAATGATCAATAAAATTATCTTTTAGAAAGAAGATAACTATTTCAAATTTTTTACCATTTATTAGGCCCATTGATCGTTACCGTTATGATCTTTAATAAAGAAATTTTAAATGATCTATTAAATTATCTTTTAGAAAGAAGATAATTAATTACAATGTTTTAGCATTTATTAGGCTCAATGATCGTTACCGTTATGATCTTTAAATAAAGAAATTTTAAATGATCAATTAAATTATCTTTTAGAAAGAAGATAACTATTTCAAATTTTTTAGCATTTATTAGGCCCACTGATCGTTACCGTTATGATCTTTAATAAAGAAATTTTAAATGATTTATTAAATTATCTTTTAGAAAGAAGATAATTATTTACAATCTTTTAGCATTTATTAGGCCCAATGATCATTACTGTTATGATCTTTAACAAAGAAATTTTAAATGATCAATAAAATTATCTTTTAGAAAGAAGATAATTATTTACAATCTTTTAGCATTTATTAGGCCCATTGATCGTTACCGTTATGATCTTTTAATAAAGAAATTTTAAATGATCAATTAAATTATCTTTTAGAAAGAAGATAACTATTTCAAATTTTTTAGCATTTATTAGGCCCACTGATCGTTACCCTTATGATCTTTAATAAAGAAATTTTAAATGATCTATTAAATTATCTTTTACAAAGAAGATAATTATTTACAATCTTTTAGCATTTATTACGCCCAATGATTGTTACTGTTATGATCTTTAATAAAGAAATGTTAAATGATCAATAAAATTATATTTTAGAAAGAAGATAACTATTTCAAATTTTTTACCATTTATTAGGCCCATTGATCGTTACCGTTATGATCTTTAACAAAGAAATTTTAAATGATCTATTAAATTATCTTTTAGATAGAAGATAATTATTTAAAATCTTTCAGCATTTATTAGGCCCAATGATCGTTACCGTTATGATCTTTAATAAAGAAATTTTAAATGATCAATTAAATTATCTTTTAGAAAGAAGATAACTATTTCAAATTTTTTAGTATTTATTAGGCCCATTGATCGTTACCGTTATGATCTTTCATAAACAAATTTTAAATGATCTATTAAATTATCTTTTAGAAAGAAGATAATTATTTACAATCTGTTAGCATTTATTAGGCCCAATGATCGTTACCGTTATGATCTTTAATAAAAAAATTTTAAATGATCTATTAAATTATCTTTTAGAAAGAAGATAATTATTTACAATCTTTTAGCATTTATTACACCCAATGATTGTTACTGTTATGATCTTTAATAAAGAAATTTTAAATGATCAATAAAATTATCTTTTAGAAAGAATATAACTATTTCAAATTTTTTAGCATTTATTAGGCCCTTTCATCGTTACCGTTATGATCTTTAATAAAGAAATTTTAAATGATCTACTAAATTATCTTTTATAAAGAAGATAGGTATTTACAATCTTTTAGCATTTATTAGGCCCAAGGATCGTTTCTGTTATGATCTTTAATAAAGAAATGTTAAATGATCAATAAAATTATCTTTTAGAAAGAAAATAACTATTTCAAATTTTTTAACATTTATTAGGCCCATTCATCGTTACCGTTATGATCTTTAATAAAGAAATTTTAAATGATCTACTAAATTATCTTTTATAAAGAAGATAGGTATTTACAATCTTTTAGCATTTATTAGGCCCAAGGATCGTTACCGTTATGATCCTTAATAAAGAAATTTTAAATGATCTATTAAATTATCTTTTACAAAGAAGATAATTATTTACAATCTTTTAGCATTTATTACGCCCAATGATTGTTTCTGTTATGATCTTTAATAAAGAAATGTTAAATGATCAATAAAATTATCTTTTAGAAAGAAGATAACTATTTCAAATTTTTTAGCATTTATTAGGCCCATTGATCGTTACCATTATGATCTTTAATAAAGAAATTTTAAATGGTCTATTAAATTATCTTTTAGAAAGAAGATAATTATTTACAATCTTCTAGCATTTATTACGCCCAATGATCGTTGCCGTTATGTCCTTTAATAAAGAAATTTGAAATGATCAATTAAATTATCTTTTACAAAGAAGATGAATATTTCAATTTTTTTAGCCTTTATTAGGCTCATTGATCGTTACCGTTATGCACTTTAATAAAGAAATTTTAAATGATCAATTAAATTATCTTTTAGAAAGAAGATAATTATTTACAATCTTTTAGCATTTATTAGGCCCAATGATCGTTACCGTTATGATCTTTAATAAAGAAATTTTGAATGATCTATTAAATTATCTTTTAGAAAGAAGATAATTATTTACAATCTTTTAGCATTTATTACGCCCAATGATTGTTACTGTTATGATCTTTAATAAAGAAATTTTGAATGATCTATTAAATTATCTTTTAGAAAGAAGATAATTATTTACAATCTTTTAGCATTTATTAGGCCCAATGATCGTTTCCGTTATGGTCTTTAATAAAGAAATTTTAAATGATCAATTAAATTATCTTTTAGAAAGAAGATGAATATTTCAATTTTTTTAGCATTTATTAGGCCCATTGATCGTTACCGTTATGATCTTTAATAAAGAAATTTTAAATGATCAACAAAATGATCTTTTAGAAAGAAGCAAATTATTTACAATTTTTTGGCATTCATTAGGCCTAATGATCGTTACCGTTATGATCTTTAATAAAGAAATTTTAAATGATCTATTAAATTATCTTTTAGAAACAAGATAATTATTTACAATCTTTTAGCATTTATTACGCCCAATGATTCTTACTGTTATGATCTTTAATAAAGAAATTTTAAATGATCAATAAAATTATCTTTTAAAAAGAAGATAACTATTTCAAATTTTTTAGCATTTATTAGGCCCATTGATCGTTACCGTTATGATCTTTAATAAAGAAATTTTAAATGATCTATTAAATTATCTTTTAGAAAGAAGATAGTTATTTACAATCTTTTAGCATTTATTAGGCCCAATGATCGTTACCGTTATGATCCTTAATAAAGAAATTTTAAATGATCTATTAAATTATCTTTTAGAAAGAAGATAATTATTTACAATCTTTTAGCATTTATTACGCCCAATGATTGTTACTGTTATGATCTTTAATAAAGAAATGTTAAATGATCAGTAAAATTATCTTTTAGAAAGAAGATAACTATTTCAAATTTTTTAGCATTTATTAAGCCCATTGATCGTTACCGTTATGATCTTTAATAAAGAAATTTTAAATGGTCTATTAAATTATCTTTTAGAAAGAAGATAATTATTTACAATCTTCTAGCATTTATTAGGCCCAATGATCGTTGCCGTTATGTCCTTTAATAAAGAAATTTGAAATGATCAATTAAATTATCTTTTACAAACAAGATGAATATTTGAATTTTTTTAGCATTTATTAGGCCCATTGATCGTTACCGTTATGAACTTTAATAAAGAAATTTTAAATGATCAATTAAATTATCTTTTAGAAAGAAGATAAGTATTTACAATTTTTTAGCATTCATTAGGCCTAATGATCGTTACCGTTATGATCTTTAATAAAGAAATTTTAAATGATCTATTAAATTGTCTTTTAGAAAGAAGATAATTATTCACAATTTTTAGCATTTATTAGCCCCAATGATCGTTACCGCTATGATCTTTAATAAAGAAATTTTAACTGATCAATTAAATTATCTTTTAGAAGGAAGATAAATATTTCAATTTTTTTAGCATTTATTAGGCCCAATGATCGTTACCGTTATGATCTTTAATAAAGAAATTGTAAATGATCAATTAAATTATCTTTTAGAAGGAAGATAACTATTTCAAATTTTTTAGCATTTATTAGGCCCATTGATCGTTACCGGTATGATCTTTAATAAAGAAATTTTAAATGATCTATTAAATCATCTTTTAGAAAGGAGGTAATTATTTCAATTTCTTTAGCATTTATTAGCCCATTGATCGTTACCGTTATGATCTTTAATAAAGACATTTTAAATGAAATATTAAATTATCTTTTAGAAAGAAGATAATTATTTCAATTTCTTTGGCATTTATTAGGCCCAATGATCGTTACCGTTATGATCTTTAATAAAGAAATTTTAAATGATCAATTAAATTATCTTTTAGAAGGAAGATAACTATTTAAAATTTTTTAGCATTTATTAGGCCCATTTATCGTTACCGTTATGATCTTTAATAAAGAAATTTTAAATGATCAGTTAAGTTATCTTTTAGAAAGAAGATATTATTTACAATTTTTTAGCATTCATTAGGCCTAATGATCGTTACCGTTATGATCTTTAATAAAGAAATTTTAAATGATGTATTGAATTATCTTTTAGAAAGAAGATAATTATTCAGAATTTTTTAGCATTTGTTAGGCCCAAAGATCGTTACCGTTATGATGTTTAATAAAGAAATTTTAAATGATCAATTAAATTATCTTTTAGAAAGAAAATAAATATTTCAATTTTTTTAACATTTATTAGTGCCATTGATCGTTACCGTAATGATCTTTAATAAAGCAATTTTAAATGATCAATTAAATTATCCTTTAGAAAGACGAGAAGTATTTCAATTTCTTTAGTATTTATTAGGCCCAACGATCGTTGCCATTATGATCTTTAATAAAGAAATTTTAAATGATCTATTAAATTATCTTTTAGAAAGAAGATAATTATTTACAATTTTTAGCATTTATTAGGCCCAATGATTGTTACCTTTATTATCTTTAATAAATAAATTTTAGATGATCTCTTAAATTATCTTTTAGAAAGAAGATAATTCTCTCAATTTCTTTAGCATTTATTAGGCCCAATGATCGTCACCGTTATGATCTTTAATAAAGAAATTTTAAATGATCAATTAAATTATCTTTTAGAAAGAAAATAATTATTCACAATTTTTTAGCATTCATTAGGCCTAATGATCGTTACCGTTATGATCTTTAATAAAGAAATTTTAAATAATCTATTAAATTATCTTTTAGAGAGAAGATAATTATTCACAATTTTTAGCATTTATTAGCCCCAATGATCGTTACCGTTATGATCTTTAATAAAGAAATTTTAAATGATCAATTAAATTATCTTTTAGAAAGAAGATAAATATTTCAATTTTTTTAGCATTTATTAGGCCCAATGATCGTTACCGTTATGATCTTTAATAAAGAAATTGTAAATGATCAATTAAATTATCTTTTAGAAGGAAGATAACTATTTCAAATTTTTTAGCATTTATTAGGCCCATTGATCGTTACCGGTATGATCTTTAATAAAGAAATTTTAAATGATCTATTAAATCATCTTTTAGAAAGAAGATAATTATTTCAATTTCTTTAGCATTTATTATCCCATTCATCGTTACCGTTATGATCTTTAATAAAGAAATTTTAAATGATGTATTGAATTATCTTTTAGAAAGAAGATAATTATTCAGAATTTTTTAGCATTTGTTAGGCCCAAAGATCGTTACCGTTATGATGTTTAATAAAGAAATTTTAAATGATCAATTAAATTATCTTTTAGAAAGAAAATAAATATTTCAATTTTTTTAACATTTATTAGTGTCATTGATCGTTACCGTAATGATCTTTAATAAAGCAATTTTAAATGATCAATTAAATTATCCTTTATAAAGACGAGAAGTATTTCAATTTCTTTAGTATTTATTAGGCCCAACGATCGTTACCATTATGATCTTTAATAAAGAAATTTTAAATGATCTATTAAATTATCTTTTAGAAAGAAGATAATTATTTACAATTTTTAGCATTTATTAGGCCCAATGATTGTTACCTTTATGAACTTTAATAACGAAATTTCAAATGATCTCTTAAATTATCTTTTAGAAAGAAGATAATTATTTCAATTTCTCTAGCATTTATTAGGCCCAATGATCGTTGCCGTTATGGTCTTTAATAAAGAAATTTTAAATGATCAATTAAATTATCTTTTAGAAAGAAGATGAATATTTCAATTTTTTTAGCATTTATTAGGCCCATTGATCGTTATCGTTATGATCTTTAATAAAGAAATTTGAAATGATCAATTAAATTATCCTTTAGAAAGACGAGAAGTATTTCAATTTCTTTAGTATTTATTAGGCCCAACGATCGTTACCATTATGATCTTTAATAAAGAAATTTTAAATGATCAATTAAATTATCTTTTAGAAAGAAGATAATTATTCACAATTTTTTAGCATTTATTAGGCCCAATGATCGTTACCGTTATGAACTTTAATAAAGAAATTTTAAATGATCTCTTAAATTATCTTTTAGAAAGAAGATAATTATTTCAATTTGCCTAGCATTTATTAGGCCCAATGATCGTTACCGTTATGAACTTTAATAAAGAAATTTCAAATGATCTCTTAAATTATCTTTTATAAAGAAGATAATTATTTCAATTTCTCTAGCATTTATTAGGCCCAATGATCGTTGCCGTTATGGTCTTTAATAAAGAAATTTTAAATGGTCAATTAAATTATCTTTTACAAAGAAGATGAATATTTCAATTTTTTTAGCATTTATTAGGCCCATTGATCGTTACCGTTATGATCTTTAATAAAGAAATTTTAAATGATCAACTAAATTATCTTTTAGAAAGAAGAAAATTATTCGCAATTTTTTAGCATTTATTAGGCCCAATGATCGTTACCGTTATGAACTTTAACAAAGAAATTTCAAATGATCTCTTAAATTATCTTTTAGAAAGAAGATAATTATTTCAATTTATCTATCATTTATTAGGCCCAATGATCGTTTCCGTTATGGTCTTTAATAAAGAAATTTTAAATGGTCAATTAAATTATCTTTTACAAAGAAGATGAATATTTCAATTTTTTTAGCATTTATTAGGCCCATTGATCGTTACCGTTATGATCTTTAATAAAGAAATTTTAAATGATCAACTAAATTATCTTTTAGAAAGAAGAAAATTATTTACAATTTTTTGGCATTCATTAGGCCTAACGATTGTTACCGTTATGATCTTTAATAAAGAAATTTTAAATGATCTATTAAATTATCTTTTAGAAATAAGATAATTATTCGCAATTTTTTAGCATTTATTAGGCCCAATGATCGTTACCGTTATGAACTTTAACAAAGAAATTTCAAATGATCTCTTAAATTATCTTTTAGAAAGAAGATAATTATTTCAATTTATCTAGCATTTATTAGGCCCAATGATCGTTTCCGTTATGGTCTTTAATAAAGAAATTTTAAATGGTCAATTAAATTATCTTTTACAAAGAAGATGAATATTTCAATTTTTTTCGCATTTATTAGGCCCATTGATCGTTACCGTTATGATCTTTAATAAAGAAATTTTAAATGATCAACTAAATTATCTTTTAGAAAGAAGAAAATTATTTACAATTTTTTGGCATTCATTAGGCCTAATGATCGTTACCGTTATGATCTTTAATAAAGAAATTTTAAATGATCTATTAAATTATCTTTTAGAAACAAGATAATTATTCACAATTTTTTAGCATTTATTCGGCCCAATCATCGTTACCGTTATGATCTTTAATAAAGAAATTTTAAATGATCAATTAAATTATCTTTTAGAAGGAAGATAACTATTTCAAATTTTTTAGCATTTATTAGGCCAATTTATCGTTACCGGTATGATCTTTAATTAAGAAATTTTAAATGATCTATTAAATCATCTTTTAGAAAGAAGATAATTATTCACAATTTTTTAGCATTTATTAGGCCCAATGATCGTTACCGTTATGAACATTAATAAAGAAATTTTAAATGATCTCTTAAATTATCTTTTAGAAAGAAGATAATTATTTCAATTTGCCTAGCATTTATTAGGCCCAATGATCGTTACCGTTATGAACTTTAATAAAGAAGTTTCAAATGATCTCTTAAATTATCTTTTAGAAAGAAGATAATTATTTCAATTTATCTAGCATTTATTAGGCCCAATGATCGTTTCCGTTATGGTCTTTAATAAAGAAATTTTAAATGGTCAATTAAATTATCTTTTACAAAGAAGATGAATATTTCAATTTTTTTCGCATTTATTAGGCCCATTGATCGTTACCGTTATGATCTTTAATAAAGAAATTTTAAATGATCAACTAAATTATCTTTTAGAAAGAAGAAAATTATTTACAATTTTTTGGCATTCATTAGGCCTAATGATCGTTACCGTTATGATCTTTAATAAAGAAATTTTAAATGATCTATTAAATTATCTTTTAGAAACAAGATAATTATTCACAATTTTTTAGCATTTATTCGGCCCAATCATCGTTACCGTTATGATCTTTAATAAAGAAATTTTAAATGATCAATTAAATTATCTTTTAGAAGGAAGATAACTATTTCAAATTTTTTAGCATTTATTAGGCCAATTTATCGTTACCGGTATGATCTTTAATTAAGAAATTTTAAATGATCTATTAAATCATCTTTTAGAAAGAAGATAATTATTCACAATTTTTTAGCATTTATTAGGCCCAATGATCGTTACCGTTATGAACATTAATAAAGAAATTTTAAATGATCTCTTAAATTATCTTTTAGAAAGAAGATAATTATTTCAATTTGCCTAGCATTTATTAGGCCCAATGATCGTTACCGTTATGAACTTTAATAAAGAAGTTTCAAATGATCTCTTAAATTATCTTTTAGAAAGAAGATAATTATTTCAATTTCTCTAGCATTTATTAGGCCCAATGATTGTTGCCGTTATGGAATTAATAAAGAAATTTGAAATGATCAATTAAATTATCTTTTAGAAAGAATATAATTATTTACAATTTTTTGGCATTCTTAGGCCTAACGATCGTTACCGTTATGGTCTTTAATAAAGAAATTTGAAATGATCAATTAAATTATCTTTTAGAAAGAAGATGAATATTTCAATTTTTTCACCATTTATTAGGCCAATTCATCGTTACCGTTATGATCTTTAATAAAGAAATTTTAAATGATCAATTAAATTATCTTTTAGAAAGAAGAAAATTATTTACAATTTTTTGGCTTTCATTAGGCCTAATGATCGTTACCGTTATGATCTTTAATAAAGAAATTTTAAATGATCTATTAAATTATCTTTGAGAAACAAGATAATTATTCGCAATTTTTTAGCATTTATTAGGCCCAATGATCGTTACCGTTATGAACTTTAATAAAGAAATTTCAAATGATCTCTTAAATTATCTTTTAGAAAGCAGATAATTATTTCAATTTCTCTAGCATTTATTAGGCCCATTGATCGTTACCGTTATGATCTTTAATAAAGAAATTTTAAATGATCAACAAAATGATCTTTTAGAAAGAAGAAAATTATTTACAATTTTTTGGCATTCATTAGGCCTAATGATCGTTACCGTTATGATCTTTAATAAAAAATTTTAAATGATCTATTAAATTATCTTTTAGAAACACGATAATTATTCGCAATTTTTTAGCATTTATTAGGCCCAATGATCGTTACCGTTATGAACTTTAACAAAGAAATTTCAAATGATCTCTTAAATTATCTTTTAGAAAGAAGATAATTATTTCAATTTCTCTATCATTTATTAGGCCCAATGATCGTTGCCGTTATGGTCTTTAATAAAGAAATTTAAAATGATCAATTAAATTATCTTTTAGAAAGAAGATGAATATTTCAATTTTTTTACCATTTATTAGGCCCATTGATCGTTACCGTTATGATCTTTAATAAAGAAATTTTAAATGATCAACAAAATGATCTTTTAGAAAGAAGAAAATTATTTACAATTTTTTGGCATTCATTAGGCCTAATGATCGTTACCGTTATGATCTTTAATAAAAAATTTTAAATGATCTATTAAATTATCTTTTAGAAACACGATAATTATTCGCAATTTTTTAGCATTTATTAGGCCCAATGATCGTTACCGTTATGAACTTTAACAAAGAAATTTCAAATGATCTCTTAAATTATCTTTTAGAAAGAAGATAATTATTTCAATTTCTCTATCATTTATTAGGCCCAATGATCGTTGCCGTTATGGTCTTTAATAAAGAAATTTGAAATGATCAATTAAATTATCTTTTAGAAAGAAGATGAATATTTCAATTTTTTTACCATTTATTAGGCCCATTCATCGTTACCGTTATGATATTTAATAAAGAAATTTTAAATGATCAATTAAATTATCTTTTAGAAAGAAGAAAATTATTTACAATTTTTTGGCTTTCAGTAGGCCTAATGATCGTTACCGTTATGATCTTTAATAAAGAAATTTTAAATGATCTATTAAATTATCTATTAGAAACAAGATAATTATTCGCAATTTTTCAGCATTTATTAGGCCCAATGATCGTTACCGTTATGAACTTTAATAAAGAAATTTCAAATGATCTCTTAAATTATCTTTTAGAAAGAAGATAATTATTTCAATTTATCTAGCATTTATTAGGCCCAATGATCGTTTCCGTTATGGTCTTTAATAAAGAAATTTTAAATGGTCAATTAAATTATCTTTTACAAAGAAGATGAATATTTCAATTTTTTTAGCATTTATTAGGCCCATTGATCGTTACCGTTATGATCTTTAATAAAGAAATTTTAAATGATCAACTAAATTATCTTTTAGAAAGAAGAAAATTATTTACAATTTTTTGGCATTCATTAGGCCTAATGATCGTTACCGTTATGATCTTTAATAAAGAAATTTTAAATGATCTATTAAATTATCTTTTAGAAACAAGATAATTATTCACAATTTTTTAGCATTTATTAGGCCCAATGATCGTTACCGTTATAATCTTTAATAAAGAAATTTTAAATGATCAATTAAATTATCTTTTAGAAGGAAGATAACTATTTCAAATTTTTTAGCATTTATTAGGCCAATTTATCGTTACCGGTATGATCTTTAATTAAGAAATTTTAAATGATCTATTAAATCATCTTTTAGAAAGAAGATAATTATTCACAGTTTTTTAGCATTTATTAGGCCCAATGATCGTTACCGTTATGAACTTTAATAAAGAAATTTTAAATGATCTCTTAAATTATCTTTTAGAAAGAAGATAATTATTTCAATTTGCCTAGCATTTATTAGGCCCAATGATCGTTACCGTTATGAACTTTAATAAAGAAATTTCAAATGATCTCTTAAATTATCTTTTAGAAAGAAGATAATTATTTCAATTTATCTAGCATTTATTAGGCCCAATGATCGTTACCGTTATGGTCTTTAATAAAGAAATTTTAAATGGTCAATTAAATTATCTTTTAGAAAGAAGATGAATATTTCAATTTTTTTAGCATTTATTAGCCCTATTCATCGTTACCGTTATGAACTTTAATAAAGAAGTTTCAAATGATCTCTTAAATTATCTTTTAGAAAGAAGATAATTATTTCAATTTCTCTAGCATTTATTAGGCCCAATGATCGTTGCCGTTATGGTCTTTAATAAAGAAATTTGAAATGATCAATTAAATTATCTTTTAGAAAGAATATAATTATTTACAATTTTTTGGCATTCTTAGGCCTAACGATCGTTACCGTTATGATCTTTAATAAATAAATTTTAAATGATCTATTAAATTATCTTTTAGAAAGAAGATAATGATTCACAATTTTTTAGCATTTATTAGGCCCAATGATCCTTACCGTTATGAACTTTAATAAAAAAATTTCAAATGATCTCTTAAATTATGTTTTAGAAAGCAGATAATTATTTCAATTTCTCTAGCATTTATTAGGCCCATTGATCGTTACCGTTATGATCTTTAATAAAGAAATTTTAAATGATCAACAAAATGATCTTTTAGAAAGAAGAAAATTATTTACAATTTTTTGGCATTCATTAGGCCTAATGATCGTTACCGTTATGATCGTTAATAAAAAATTTTAAATGATCTATTAAATTATCTTTTAGAAACACGATAATTATTCGCAATTTTTTAGCATTTATTAGGCCCAATGATCGTTACCGTTATGAACTTTAATAAAGAAATTTTAAATGATCTCTTAAATTATCTTTTAGAAAGAAGATAATTATTTCAATTTGCCTAGCATTTATTAGGCCCAATGATCGTTACCGTTATGACCTTTAATAAAGAAATTTCAAATGATCTCTTAAATTATCTTTTAGAAAGAAGATGAATATTTCAATTTTTTTACCATTTATTAGGCCCATTCATCGTTACCGTTATGATCTTTAATAAAGAAATTTTAAATGATCAATTAAATTATCTTTTAGAAAGAATATAATTATTTACAATTTTTTGGCATTCTTAGGCCTAACGATCGTTACCGTTATGATCTTTAATAAATAAATTTTAAATGATCTATTAAATTATCTTTTAGAAAGAAGATAATTATTCACAATTTTTTAGCATTTATTAGGCCCAATGATCCTTACCGTTATGAACTTTAATAAAAAAATTTCAAATGATCTCTTAAATTATCTTTTAGAAAGCAGATAATTATTTCAATTTCTCTAGCATTTATTAGGCCCATTGATCGTTACCGTTATGATCTTTAATAAAGAAATTTTAAATGATCAACAAAATGATCTTTTAGAAAGAAGAAAATTATTTACAATTTTTTGGCATTCATTAGGCCTAATGATCGTTACCGTTATGATCTTTAATAAAAAATTTTAAATGATCTATTAAATTATCTTTTAGAAACACGATAATTATTCGCAATTTTTTAGCATTTATTAGGCCCAATGATCGTTACCGTTATGAACTTTAACAAAGAAATTTCAAATGATCTCTTAAATTATCTTTTAGAAAGAAGATAATTATTTCAATTTCTCTATCATTTATTAGGCCCAATGATCGTTGCCGTTATGGTCTTTAATAAAGAAATTTAAAATGATCAATTAAATTATCTTTTAGAAAGAAGATGAATATTTCAATTTTTTTACCATTTATTAGGCCCATTGATCGTTACCGTTATGATCTTTAATAAAGAAATTTTAAATGATCAACAAAATGATCTTTTAGAAAGAAGAAAATTATTTACAATTTTTTGGCATTCATTAGGCCTAATGATCGTTACCGATATGATCTTTAATAAAAAATTTTAAATGATCTATTAAATTATCTTTTAGAAACACGATAATTATTCGCAATTTTTTAGCATTTATTAGGCCCAATGATCGTTACCGTTATGAACTTTAACAAAGAAATTTCAAATGATCTCTTAAATTATCTTTTAGAAAGAAGATAATTATTTCAATTTCTCTATCATTTATTAGGCCCAATGATCATTGCCGTTATGGTCTTTAATAAAGAAATTTGAAATGATCAATTAAATTATCTTTTAGAAAGAAGATGAATATTTCAATTTTTTCACCATTTATTAGGCCAATTCATCGTTACCGTTATGATCTTTAATAAAGAAATTTTAAATGATCAATTAAATTATCTTTTAGAAAGAAGAAAATTATTTACAATTTTTTGGCTTTCATTAGGCCTAATGATCGTTACCGTTATGATCTTTAATAAAGAAATTTTAAATGATCTATTAAATTATCTTTTAGAAACAAGATAATTATTCGCAATTTTTTAGCATTTATTAGGCCCAATGATCGTTACCGTTATGAACTTTAATAAAGAAATTTCAAATGATCTCTTAAATTATCTTTTAGAAAGCAGATAATTATTTCAATTTCTCTAGCATTTATTAGGCCCATTGATCGTTACCGTTATGATCTTTAATAAAGAAATTTTAAATGATTAACAAAATGATCTTTTAGAAAGAAGAAAATTATTTACAATTTTTTGGCATTCATTAGGCCTAATGATCGTTACCAATATGATCTTTAATAAAAAATTTTAAATGATCTATTAAATTATCTTTTAGAAACACGATAATTATTCGCAATTTTTTAGCATTTATTAGGCCCAATGATCGTTACCGTTATGAACTTTAACAAAGAAATTTCAAATGATCTCTTAAATTATCTTTTAGAAAGAAGATAATTATTTCAATTTCTCTATCATTTATTAGGCCCAATGATCATTGCCGTTATGGTCTTTAATAAAGAAATTTGAAATGATCAATTAAATTATCTTTTAGAAAGAAGATGAATATTTCAATTTTTTCACCATTTATTAGGCCAATTCATCGTTACCGTTATGATCTTTAATAAAGAAATTTTAAATGATCAATTAAATTATCTTTTAGAAAGAAGAAAATTATTTACAATTTTTTGGCTTTCATTAGGCCTAATGATCGTTACCGTTATGATCTTTAATAAAGAAATTTTAAATGATCTATTAAATTATCTTTTAGAAACAAGATAATTATTCGCAATTTTTTAGCATTTATTAGGCCCAATGATCGTTACCGTTATGAACTTTAATAAAGAAATTTCAAATGATCTCTTAAATTATCTTTTAGAAAGCAGATAATTATTTCAATTTCTCTAGCATTTATTAGGCCCATTGATCGTTACCGTTATGATCTTTAATAAAGAAATTTTAAATGATCAACAAAATGATCTTTTAGAAAGAAGAAAATTATTTACAATTTTTTGGCATTCATTAGGCCTAATGATCGTTACCGTTATGATCTTTAATAAAAAAATTTAAATGATCTATTAAATTATCTTTTAGAAACACGATAATTATTCGCAATTTTTTAGCATTTATTAGGCCCAATGATCGTTACCGTTATGAACTTTAACAAAGAAATTTCAAATGATCTCTTAAATTATCTTTTAGAAAGAAGATAATTATTTCAATTTCTCTATCATTTATTAGGCCCAATGATCGTTGCCGTTATGGTCTTTAATAAAGAAATTTAAAATGATCAATTAAATTATCTTTTAGAAAGAAGATGAATATTTCAATTTTTTTACCATTTATTAGGCCCATTGATCGTTACCGTTATGATCTTTAATAAAGAAATTTTAAATGATCAACAAAATGATCTTTTAGAAAGAAGAAAATTATTTACAATTTTTTGGCATTCATTAGGCCTAATGATCGTTACCGTTATGATCTTTAATAAAAAATTTTAAATGATCTATTAAATTATCTTTTAGAAACACGATAATTATTCGCAATTTTTTAGCATTTATTAGGCCCAATGATCGTTACCGTTATGAACTTTAACAAAGAAATTTCAAATGATCTCTTAAATTATCTTTTAGAAAGAAGATAATTATTTCAATTTCTCTATCATTTATTAGGCCCAATGATCGTTGCCGTTATGGTCTTTAATAAAGAAATTTAAAATGATCAATTAAATTATCTTTTAGAAAGAAGATGAATATTTCAATTTTTTTACCATTTATTAGGCCCATTGATCGTTACCGTTATGATCTTTAATAAAGAAATTTTAAATGATCAACAAAATGATCTTTTAGAAAGAAGAAAATTATTTACAATTTTTTGGCATTCATTAGGCCTAATGATCGTTACCGATATGATCTTTAATAAAAAATTTTAAATGATCTATTAAATTATCTTTTAGAAACACGATAATTATTCGCAATTTTTTAGCATTTATTAGGCCCAATGATCGTTACCGTTATGAACTTTAACAAAGAAATTTCAAATGATCTCTTAAATTATCTTTTAGAAAGAAGATAATTATTTCAATTTCTCTATCATTTATTAGGCCCAATGATCATTGCCGTTATGGTCTTTAATAAAGAAATTTGAAATGATCAATTAAATTATCTTTTAGAAAGAAGATGAATATTTCAATTTTTTCACCATTTATTAGGCCAATTCATCGTTACCGTTATGATCTTTAATAAAGAAATTTTAAATGATCAATTAAATTATCTTTTAGAAAGAAGAAAATTATTTACAATTTTTTGGCTTTCATTAGGCCTAATGATCGTTACCGTTATGATCTTTAATAAAGAAATTTTAAATGATCTATTAAATTATCTTTTAGAAACAAGATAATTATTCGCAATTTTTTAGCATTTATTAGGCCCAATGATCGTTACCGTTATGAACTTTAATAAAGAAATTTCAAATGATCTCTTAAATTATCTTTTAGAAAGCAGATAATTATTTCAATTTCTCTAGCATTTATTAGGCCCATTGATCGTTACCGTTATGATCTTTAATAAAGAAATTTTAAATGATCAACAAAATGATCTTTTAGAAAGAAGAAAATTATTTACAATTTTTTGGCATTCATTAGGCCTAATGATCGTTACCGTTATGATCTTTAATAAAAAAATTTAAATGATCTATTAAATTATCTTTTAGAAACACGATAATTATTCGCAATTTTTTAGCATTTATTAGGCCCAATGATCGTTACCGTTATGAACTTTAACAAAGAAATTTCAAATGATCTCTTAAATTATCTTTTAGAAAGAAGATAATTATTTCAATTTCTCTATCATTTATTAGGCCTAATGATCGTTGCCGTTATGGTCTTTAATAAAGAAATTTGAAATGATCAATTAAATTATCTTTTAGAAAGAAGATGAATATTTCAATTTTTTTACCATTTATTAGGCCCATTCATCGTTACCGTTATGATATTTAATAAAGAAATTTTAAATGATCAATTAAATTATCTTTTAGAAAGAAGAAAATTATTTACAATTTTTTGGCTTTCAGTAGGCCTAATGATCGTTACCGTTATGATCTTTAATAAAGAAATTTTAAATGATCTATTGAATTATCTATTAGAAACAAGATAATTATTCGCAATTTTTCAGCATTTATTAGGCCCAATGATCGTTACCGTTATGAACTTTAATAAAGAAATTTCAAATGATCTCTTAAATTATCTTTTAGAAAGAAGATAATTATTTCAATTTATCTAGCATTTATTAGGCCCAATGATCGTTTCCGTTATGGTCTTTAATAAAGAAATTTTAAATGGTCAATTAAATTATCTTTTACAAAGAAGATGAATATTTCAATTTTTTTAGCATTTATTAGGCCCATTGATCGTTACCGTTATGATCTTTAATAAAGAAATTTTAAATGATCAACTAAATTATCTTTTAGAAAGAAGAAAATTATTTACAATTTTTTGGCATTCATTAGGCCTAATGATCGTTACCGTTATGATCTTTAATAAAGAAATTTTAAATGATCTATTAAATTATCTTTTAGAAACAAGATAATTATTCACAATTTTTTAGCATTTATTAGGCCCAATGATCGTTACCGTTATAATCTTTAATAAAGAAATTTTAAATGATCAATTAAATTATCTTTTAGAAGGAAGATAACTATTTCAAATTTTTTAGCATTTATTAGGCCAATTTATCGTTACCGGTATGATCTTTAATTAAGAAATTTTAAATGATCTATTAAATCATCTTTTAGAAAGAAGATAATTATTCACAGTTTTTTAGCATTTATTAGGCCCAATGATCGTTACCGTTATGAACTTTAATAAAGAAATTTTAAATGATCTCTTAAATTATCTTTTAGAAAGAAGATAATTATTTCAATTTGCCTAGCATTTATTAGGCCCAATGATCGTTACCGTTATGAACTTTAATAAAGAAATTTCAAATGATCTCTTAAATTATCTTTTAGAAAGAAGATAATTATTTCAATTTCTCTAGCATTTATTAGGCCCAATGATCATTGCCGTTATGGTCTTTAATAAAGAAATTTGAAATGATCAATTAAATTATCTTTTAGAAAGAAGATGAATATTTCAATTTTTTCACCATTTATTAGGCCCATTCATCGTTACCGTTATGATCTTTAATAAAGAAATTTTAAATGATCAATTAAATTATCTTTTAGAAAGAAGAAAATTATTCACAATTTTTTGGCTTTCATTAGGCCTAATGATCGTTACCGTTATGATCTTTAATAAAGACATTTTAAATGATCTATTAAATTATCTTTTAGAAACAAGATAATTATTCGCAATTTTTTAGCATTTATTAGGCCCAATGACCGTTACCGTTATAATCTTTAATAAAGAAATTTTAAATAATCAATTAAATTATCTTTTAGAAGGAAGATAACTATTTCAAATTTTTTAGCATTTATTAGGCCAATTTATCGTTACCGGCATGATCTTTAATAAAGAAATTTTAAATGATCTATTAAATTATCTTTTAGAAAGAAGATAATTATTCACAATTTTTTAGCATTTATTAGGCCCAATTATCGTTACCGTTATGATCTTTAATAAAGAAATTTTAAATGATCAATTAAATTATCTTTTAGAAGGAAGATAACTATTTCAAATTTTTTAGCATTTATTAGGCCCATTGATCGTTACCGGCATGATCTTTAATAAAGAAATTTTAAATGATCAATTAAATTATCTTTTAGAAAGAAGAAAATTATTTACAATTTTTTGGCATTCATTAGGCCTAATGATCGTTACCGTTATGATCTTTAATAAAGAAATTTTAAATGATCTATTAAATTATCTTTTAGAAACAAGATAATTATTCACAATTTTTTAGCATTTATTAGGCCCAATGATCGTTACCGTTATGAACTTTAATAAAGAAATTTTAAATGATCTCTTAAATTATCTTTTAGAAAGAAGATAATTGTTTCAATTTGCCTAGCATTTATTAGGCCTAATGATCGTTACCGTTATGAACTTTAATAAACAAATTTCAAATGATCTCTTAAATTATGTTTTAGAAAGAAGGTAATTATTTCAATTTCTCTAGCATTTATTAGGCCCAATGATCGTTGCCGTTATGGTCTTTAATAAATAAATTTGAAATGATCAATTAAATTATCTTTTAGAAAGAAGATGAATATTTCAATTTTTTTAGCATTTATTAGCCCTATTCATCGTTACCGTTATGATCTTTAATAAAGAAATTTTAAATGATCAATTAAATTATCTTTTAGAAAGAAGATAATTATTTGCAATTTTTTGGCATTCATTAGGCCTAACGATCGTTACCGTTATGATCTTTAATAAATAAATTTTAAATGATCAATTAAATTATCTTTTAGATGGAAGATAACTATTTCAAATTTTTTAGCATTTATTAGGCTCATTGATCGTTACCGGCATGATCTTTAATAAAGAAATTTTAAATGATCTATTAAATTATCTTTTAGAAAGAAGATAATTATTCACAATTTTTTAGTATTTATACGGCCCAATGATCGTTACCATTATGAACTTTAATAAAGAAATTTCAAATGATCTCTTAAATTATCTTTTAGAAAGAAGATAATTATTTCAATTTCTCTAGCATTTATTAGGCCCAATGATCGTTGCCGTTATGGTCTTTAATAAAGAAATTTTAAATGATCAATTAAATTATCTTTTAGAAAGAAGATGAATATTTCAATTTTTTTAGCATTTATTAGGCCCATTGATCGTTACCGTTATGATCTTTAATAAAGAAATTTTAAATGATCAATTAAATTATCTTTTAGAAAGAAGATAATTATTTACAATTTTTTGGCATTCATTAGGCCTAATGATCGTTACCGTTATGATCTTTAATAAAAAAATTTTAAATGATCTATTAAATTATCTTTTAGAAACAAGATAATTATTCACAATTTTTTAGCATTTATTAGGCCCAATGATCGTTACGTTATAATCTTTAATAAAGAAATTTTAAATGATCAATTAAATTATCTTTTAGAAGGAAGATAACTATTTCAAATTTTTTAGCATTTATTAGGCCCAATGATCGTTACCGTTATGAACTTTAATAAAGAAATTTTAAATGATCTCTTAAATTATCTTTTAGAAAGAAGATAATTATTTCAATTTGCCTAGCATTTATTAGGCCCAATGATCGTTACTGTTATGAACTTTAACAAAGAAATTTCAAATGATCTCTTAAATTATATTTTAGAAAGAAGAGAATTATTTTAATTTCTCTAGCATTTATTAGGCCCAATGATCGTTGCCGTTATGGTATTTAATAAAGAAATTTTAAATGATCAATTAAATTATCTTTTAGAAAGAAAATGAATATTTCAATTTTTTTAGCATTTATTAGGCCCATTGATCGTTACCGTTATGATCTTTAATAAAGAAATTTTAAATGATCAATTAAATTATCTTTTAGAAAGAAGATGAATATTTCAATTTTTTTAGCATTTATTAGGCCCATTGATCGTTACCGTTATGATCTTTAATAAAGAAATTTTAAATGATCAATTAAATTATCTTTTAGAAGGAAGATAACTATTTCAAATTTTTTAGCATTTATTAGGCCCATTGATCGTTACCGGCATGATCTTTAATAAAGAAATTTTAAATGATCTATTAAATTATCTTTTAGAAAGAAGATAATTATTCACAATTTTTTAGCATTTATTAGGCACAATGATCGTTACTGTTATGAACTTTAATAAAGAAATTTCAAATGATCTCTTAAATTATCTTATAGAAAGAAGATAATTATTTCAATTTCTCTTGCATTTATTAGGCCCAATGATCGTTGCGGTTATGGTCTTTAATAAAGAAATTTTAAATGATCAATTAAATTATCTTTTGGAAAGAAGATGAATATTTCAATTTTTTTAGCATTTATTAGGCCCATTGATCGTTACCGTTATGATCTTTAATAAAGAAATTTTAAATGATCAATTAAGTTATCTTTTAGAAAGAAGATAATTATTTACAATTTTTTGGCATTCATTAGGCCTAATGATCGTTACCGTTATGATCTTTAATAAAGAAATTTTAAATGATCTATTAAATCATCTTTTAGAAAGAAGATAATTATTCACAATTTTTTAGCATTTATTAGGCCCAATGATCGTTACCGTTATGAACTTTAATAAAGAAATTTTAAATGATCTCTTAAATTATCTTTTAGAAAGAAGATAATTATTTCAATTTGCCTAGCATTTATTAGGCCCAATGATCGTTACCGTTATGAACTTTAATAAACAAATTTCAAATGATCTCTTAAATTATGTTTTAGAAAGAAGGTAATTATTTCAATTTCTCTAGCATTTATTAGGCCCAATGATCGTTGCCGTTATGGTCTTTAATAAATAAATTTGAAATGATCAATTAAATTATCTTTTAGAAAGAAGATGAATATTTCAATTTTTTTAGCATTTATTAGCCCTATTCATCGTTACCGTTATGATCTTTAATAAAGAAATTTTAAATGATCAATTAAATTATCTTTTAGAAAGAAGATAATTATTTACAATTTTTTGGCATTCATTAGGCCTAATGATCGTTACCGTTATGATCTTTAATAAATAAATTTTAAATGATCTATTAAATTATCTTTTAGAAAGAAGATAATTATTCACAATTTTTTAGCATTTATTAGGCCCAATTATCGTTACCGTTATGATCTTTAATAAAGAAATTTTAAATGATCAATTAAATTATCTTTTAGAAGGAAGATAACTATTTCAAATTTTTAGCATTTATTAGGCCCATTGATCGTTACCGGCATGATCTTTAATAAAGAAATTTAAATGATCTATTAAATTATCTTTTAGAAAGAAGATAATTATTCACAATTTTTTAGCATTTATTAGGCACAATGATCGTTACTGTTATGAACTTTAATAAAGAAATTTCAAATGATCTCTTAAATTATCTTATAGAAAGAAGATAATTATTTCAATTTCTCTTGCATTTATTAGCCCTATTCATCGTTACCGTTATGATCTTTAATAAAGAAATTTTAAATGATCAATTAAATTATCTTTTAGAAAGAAGATAATTATTTACAATTTTTTGGCATTCATTAGGCCTAACGATCGTTACCGTTATGATCTTTAATAAATAAATTTTAAATGATCTATTAAATTATCTTTTAGAAAGAAGATAATTATTCACAATTTTTTAGCATTTATTAGGCCCAATGATCATTACCGTTATGATCTTTAATAAAGAAATTTTAAATGATCAATTAAATTATCTTTTAGATGGAAGATAACTATTTCAAATTTTTTAGCATTTATTAGGCTCATTGATTAGGCTCATTGATCGTTACCGGCATGATCTTTAATAAAAAAATTTTAAATGATGTATTAAATTATCTTTTAGAAAGAAGATAATTATTCACAATTTTTTAGCATTTATTAGGCCCAATGATCGTTACCATTATGAACTTTAATAAAGAAATTTCAAATGATCTCTTAAATTATCTTTTAGAAAGAAGATAATTATTTCAATTTCTCTAGCATTTATTAGGCCCAATGATCGTTGCCGTTATGGTCTTTAATAAAGAAATTTTAAATGATCAATTAAATTATCTTTTAGAAAGAAAATGATTATTTCAATTTTTTTAGCATTTATTAGGCCCATTGATCGTTACCGTTATGATCTTTAATAAAGAAATTTTAAATGATCAATTAAATTATCTTTTAGAAAGAAGATAATTATTTACAATTTTTTGGCATTCATTAGGCCTAATGATCGTTACCGTTATGATCTTTAATAAAAAAATTTTAAATGATCTATTAAATTATCTTTTAGAAACAAGATAATTATTCACAATTTTTTAGCATTTATTAGGCCCAATGATCGTTACCGTTATAATCTTTAATAAAGAAATTTTAAATGATCAATTAAATTATCTTTTAGAAGGAAGATAACTATTTCAAATTTTTTAGCATTTATTAGGCCAATTTATCGTTATCGGTATTATCTTTAATAAAGAAATTTTAAATGATCTATTAAATCATCTTTTAGAAAGAAGATAACTATTCACAGTTTTTTAGCATTTATTAGGCCCAATGATCGTTACCGTTATGAACTTTAATAAAGAAATTTTAAATGATCTCTTAAATTATCTTTTAGAAAGAAGATAATTATTTCAATTTCTCTAGCATTTATTAGGCCCAATGATCGTTGCCGTTATGGTATTTAATAAAGAAATTTTAAATGATCAATTAAATTATCTTTTAGAAAGAAAATGAATATTTCAATTTTTTTAGCATTTATTAGACCCATTGATCGTTACCGTTATGATCTTTAATAAAGAAATTTTAAATGATCAATTAAATTATCTTTTAGAAGGAAGATAACTATTTCCAATTTTTTAGCATTTATTAGGCGCATTGATCGTTACCGGCATGATCTTTAATAAAGAAATTTTAAATGATCTATTAAATTATCTTTTAGAAAGAAGATAATTATTCACAATTTTTTAGCATTTATTAGGCACAATGGTCGTTACTGTTATGAACTTTAATAAAGAAATTTCAAATGATCTCTTAAATTATCTTATAGAAAGAAGATAATTATTTCAATTTCTCTTGCATTTATTAGGCCCAATGATCGTTGCCGTTATGGTCTTTAATAAAGAAATTTTAAATGATCAATTAAATTATCTTTTGGAAAGAAGATGAATATTTCAATTTTTTTAGCATTTATTAGGCCCATTGATCGTTACCGTTATGATCTTTAATAAAGAAATTTTAAATGATCAATTAAATTATCTTTTAGAAAGAAGATAATTATTTACAATTTTTTGGCATTCATTAGGCCTAATGATTGTTACCGTTATGATCTTTAATAAAGAAATTTTAAATGATCTATTAAATTATCTTTTAGAAACAAGATAATTATTCACAATTTTTTAGCATTTATTAGGCCCAATGATCGTTACCGTTATGATCTTTAATAAAGAAATTTTAAATGATCAGTTAAATTATCTTTTAGATGGAAGATAACTATTTCAAATTTTTTAGCATTTATTAGGCCAATTTATCGTTACCGGTATGATCTTTAATAAAGAAATTTTAAATGATCTATTAAATCATCTTTTAGAAAGAAGATAATTATTCACAATTTTTTAGCATTTATTAGGCCCAATGATCGTTACCGTTATGAACTTTAATAAAGAAATTTTAAATGATCTCTTAAATTATCTTTTAGAAAGAAGATAATTATTTCAATTTGCCTAGCATTTATTAGGCCCAATGATCGTTACCGTTATGAACTTTAATAAACAAATTTCAAATGATCTCTTAAATTATGTTTTAGAAAGAAGGTAATTATTTCAATTTCTCTAGCATTTATTAGGCCCAATGATCGTTGCCGTTATGGTCTTTAATAAATAAATTTGAAATGATCAATTAAATTATCTTTTAGAAAGAAGATGAATATTTCAATTTTTTTAGCATTTATTAGCCCTATTCATCGTTACCGTTATGATCTTTAATAAAGAAATTTTAAATGATCAATTAAATTATCTTTTAGAAAGAAGATAATTATTTACAATTTTTTGGCATTCATTAGGCCTAATGATCGTTACCGTTATGATCTTTAATAAATAAATTTTAAATGATCTATTAAATTATCTTTTAGAAAGAAGATAATTATTCACAATTTTTTAGCATTTATTAGGCCCAATTATCGTTACCGTTATGATCTTTAATAAAGAAATTTTAAATGATCAATTAAATTATCTTTTAGAAGGAAGATAACTATTTCAAATTTTTAGCATTTATTAGGCCCATTGATCGTTACCGGCATGATCTTTAATAAAGAAATTTTAAATGATCTATTAAATTATCTTTTAGAAAGAAGATAATTATTCACAATTTTTTAGCATTTATTAGGCACAATGATCGTTACTGTTATGAACTTTAATAAAGAAATTTCAAATGATCTCTTAAATTATCTTATAGAAAGAAGATAATTATTTCAATTTCTCTTGCATTTATTAGCCCTATTCATCGTTACCGTTATGATCTTTAATAAAGAAATTTTAAATGATCAATTAAATTATCTTTTAGAAAGAAGATAATTATTTACAATTTTTTGGCATTCATTAGGCCTAACGATCGTTACCGTTATGATCTTTAATAAATAAATTTTAAATGATCTATTAAATTATCTTTTAGAAAGAAGATAATTATTCACAATTTTTTAGCATTTATTAGGCCCAATGATCATTACCGTTATGATCTTTAATAAAGAAATTTTAAATGATCAATTAAATTATCTTTTAGATGGAAGATAACTATTTCAAATTTTTTAGCATTTATTAGGCTCATTGATTAGGCTCATTGATCGTTACCGGCATGATCTTTAATAAAAAAATTTTAAATGATGTATTAAATTATCTTTTAGAAAGAAGATAATTATTCACAATTTTTTAGCATTTATTAGGCCCAATGATCGTTACCATTATGAACTTTAATAAAGAAATTTCAAATGATCTCTTAAATTATCTTTTAGAAAGAAGATAATTATTTCAATTTCTCTAGCATTTATTAGGCCCAATGATCGTTGCCGTTATGGTCTTTAATAAAGAAATTTTAAATGATCAATTAAATTATCTTTTAGAAAGAAAATGATTATTTCAATTTTTTTAGCATTTATTAGGCCCATTGATCGTTACCGTTATGATCTTTAATAAAGAAATTTTAAATGATCAATTAAATTATCTTTTAGAAAGAAGATAATTATTTACAATTTTTTGGCATTCATTAGGCCTAATGATCGTTACCGTTATGATCTTTAATAAAAAAATTTTAAATGATCTATTAAATTATCTTTTAGAAACAAGATAATTATTCACAATTTTTTAGCATTTATTAGGCCCAATGATCGTTACCGTTATAATCTTTAATAAAGAAATTTTAAATGATCAATTAAATTATCTTTTAGAAGGAAGATAACTATTTCAAATTTTTTAGCATTTATTAGGCCAATTTATCGTTATCGGTATTATCTTTAATAAAGAAATTTTAAATGATCTACTAAATCATCTTTTAGAAAGAAGATAACTATTCACAGTTTTTTAGCATTTATTAGGCCCAATGATCGTTACCGTTATGAACTTTAATAAAGAAATTTTAAATGATCTCTTAAATTATCTTTTAGAAAGAAGATAATTATTTCAATTTCTCTAGCATTTATTAGGCCCAATGATCGTTGCCGTTATGGTATTTAATAAAGAAATTTTAAATGATCAATTAAATTATCTTTTAGAAAGAAAATGAATATTTCAATTTTTTTAGCATTTATTAGACCCATTGATCGTTACCGTTATGATCTTTAATAAAGAAATTTTAAATGATCAATTAAATTATCTTTTAGAAGGAAGATAACTATTTCCAATTTTTTAGCATTTATTAGGCGCATTGATCGTTACCGGCATGATCTTTAATAAAGAAATTTTAAATGATCTATTAAATTATCTTTTAGAAAGAAGATAATTATTCACAATTTTTTAGCATTTATTAGGCACAATGGTCGTTACTGTTATGAACTTTAATAAAGAAATTTCAAATGATCTCTTAAATTATCTTATAGAAAGAAGATAATTATTTCAATTTCTCTTGCATTTATTAGGCCCAATGATCGTTGCCGTTATGGTCTTTAATAAAGAAATTTTAAATGATCAATTAAATTATCTTTTGGAAAGAAGATGAATATTTCAATTTTTTTAGCATTTATTAGGCCCATTGATCGTTACCGTTATGATCTTTAATAAAGAAATTTTAAATGATCAATTAAATTATCTTTTAGAAAGAAGATAATTATTTACAATTTTTTGGCATTCATTAGGCCTAATGATTGTTACCGTTATGATCTTTAATAAAGAAATTTTAAATGATCTATTAAATTATCTTTTAGAAACAAGATAATTATTCACAATTTTTTAGCATTTATTAGGCCCAATGATCGTTACCGTTATGATCTTTAATAAAGAAATTTTAAATGATCAGTTAAATTATCTTTTAGATGGAAGATAACTATTTCAAATTTTTTAGCATTTATTAGGCCAATTTATCGTTACCGGTATGATCTTTAATAAAGAAATTTTAAATGATCTATTAAATCATCTTTTAGAAAGAAGATAATTATTCACAATTTTTTAGCATTTATTAGGCCCAATGATCGTTACCGTTATGAACTTTAATAAAGAAATTTTAAATGATCTCTTAAATTATCTTTTAGAAAGAAGATAATTATTTCAATTTGCCTAGCATTTATTAGGCCCAATGATCGTTACCGTTATGAACTTTAATAAACAAATTTCAAATGATCTCTTAAATTATGTTTTAGAAAGAAGGTAATTATTTCAATTTCTCTAGCATTTATTAGGCCCAATGATCGTTGCCGTTATGGTCTTTAATAAATAAATTTGAAATGATCAATTAAATTATCTTTTAGAAAGAAGATGAATATTTCAATTTTTTTAGCATTTATTAGCCCTATTCATCGTTACCGTTATGATCTTTAATAAAGAAATTTTAAATGATCAATTAAATTATCTTTTAGAAAGAAGATAATTATTTACAATTTTTTGGCATTCATTAGGCCTAATGATCGTTACCGTTATGATCTTTAATAAATAAATTTTAAATGATCTATTAAATTATCTTTTAGAAAGAAGATAATTATTCACAATTTTTTAGCATTTATTAGGCCCAATTATCGTTACCGTTATGATCTTTAATAAAGAAATTTTAAATGATCAATTAAATTATCTTTTAGAAGGAAGATAACTATTTCAAATTTTTAGCATTTATTAGGCCCATTGATCGTTACCGGCATGATCTTTAATAAAGAAATTTTAAATGATCTATTAAATTATCTTTTAGAAAGAAGATAATTATTCACAATTTTTTAGCATTTATTAGGCACAATGATCGTTACTGTTATGAACTTTAATAAAGAAATTTCAAATGATCTCTTAAATTATCTTATAGAAAGAAGATAATTATTTCAATTTCTCTTGCATTTATTAGCCCTATTCATCGTTACCGTTATGATCTTTAATAAAGAAATTTTAAATGATCAATTAAATTATCTTTTAGAAAGAAGATAATTATTTACAATTTTTTGGCATTCATTAGGCCTAACGATCGTTACCGTTATGATCTTTAATAAATAAATTTTAAATGATCTATTAAATTATCTTTTAGAAAGAAGATAATTATTCACAATTTTTTAGCATTTATTAGGCCCAATGATCATTACCGTTATGATCTTTAATAAAGAAATTTTAAATGATCAATTAAATTATCTTTTAGATGGAAGATAACTATTTCAAATTTTTAAGCATTTATTAGGCTCATTGATTAGGCTCATTGATCGTTACCGGCATGATCTTTAATAAAAAAATTTTAAATGATGTATTAAATTATCTTTTAGAAAGAAGATAATTATTCACAATTTTTTAGCATTTATTAGGCCCAATGATCGTTACCATTATGAACTTTAATAAAGAAATTTCAAATGATCTCTTAAATTATCTTTTAGAAAGAAGATAATTATTTCAATTTCTCTAGCATTTATTAGGCCCAATGATCGTTGCCGTTATGGTCTTTAATAAAGAAATTTTAAATGATCAATTAAATTATCTTTTAGAAAGAAAATGATTATTTCAATTTTTTTAGCATTTATTAGGCCCATTGATCGTTACCGTTATGATCTTTAATAAAGAAATTTTAAATGATCAATTAAATTATCTTTTAGAAAGAAGATAATTATTTACAATTTTTTGGCATTCATTAGGCCTAATGATCGTTACCGTTATGATGTTTAATAAAAAAATTTTAAATGATCTATTAAATTATCTTTTAGAAACAAGATAATTATTCACAATTTTTTAGCATTTATTAGGCCCAATGATCGTTACCATTATAATCTTTAATAAAGAAATTTTAAATGATCAATTAAATTATCTTTTAGAAGGAAGATAACTATTTCAAATTTTTTAGCATTTATTAGGCCAATTTATCGTTATCGGTATGATCTTTAATAAAGAAATTTTAAATGATCTATTAAATCATCTTTTAGAAAGAAGATAACTATTCACAGTTTTTTAGCATTTATTAGGCCCAATGATCGTTACCGTTATGAACTTTAATAAAGAAATTTTAAATGATCTCTTAAATTATCTTTTAGAAAGAAGATAATTATTTCAATTTCTCTAGCATTTATTAGGCCCAATGATCGTTGCCGTTATGGTATTTAATAAAGAAATTTTAAATGATCAATTAAATTATCTTTTAGAAAGAAGATGAATATTTCAATTTTTTTAGCATTTATTAGGCCCATTGATCGTTACCGTTATGATCTTTAATAAAGAAATTTTAAATGATCAATTAAATTATCTTTTAGAAAGAAGATAATTATTTACAATTTTTTGGCATTCATTAGGCCTAATGATCGTTACCGTTATGATGTTTAATAAAAAAATTTTAAATGATCTATTAAATTATCTTTTAGAAACAAGATAATTATTCACAATTTTTTAGCATTTATTAGGCCCAATGATCGTTACCATTATAATCTTTAATAAAGAAATTTTAAATGATCAATTAAATTATCTTTTAGAAGGAAGATAACTATTTCAAATTTTTTAGCATTTATTAGGCCAATTTATCGTTATCGGTATGATCTTTAATAAAGAAATTTTAAATGATCTATTAAATCATCTTTTAGAAAGAAGATAACTATTCACAGTTTTTTAGCATTTATTAGGCCCAATGATCGTTACCGTTATGAACTTTAATAAAGAAATTTTAAATGATCTCTTAAATTATCTTTTAGAAAGAAGATAATTATTTCAATTTCTCTAGCATTTATTAGGCCCAATGATCGTTGCCGTTATGGTATTTAATAAAGAAATTTTAAATGATCAATTAAATTATCTTTTAGAAAGAAAATGAATATTTCAATTTTTTTAGCATTTATTAGACCCATTGATCGTTACCGTTATGATCTTTAATAAAGAAATTTTAAATGATCAATTAAATTATCTTTTAGAAGGAAGATAACTATTTCCAATTTTTTAGCATTTATTAGGCGCATTGATCGTTACCGGCATGATCTTTAATAAAGAAATTTTAAATGATCTATTAAATTATCTTTTAGAAAGAAGATAATTATTCACAATTTTTTAGCATTTATTAGGCACAATGGTCGTTACTGTTATGAACTTTAATAAAGAAATTTCAAATGATCTCTTAAATTATCTTATAGAAAGAAGATAATTATTTCAATTTCTCTTGCATTTATTAGGCCCAATGATCGTTGCCGTTATGGTCTTTAATAAAGAAATTTTAAATGATCAATTAAATTATCTTTTGGAAAGAAGATGAATATTTCAATTTTTTTAGCATTTATTAGGCCCATTGATCGTTACCGTTATGATCTTTAATAAAGAAATTTTAAATGATCAATTAAATTATCTTTTAGAAAGAAGATAATTATTTCAATTTCTCTAGCATTTATTAGGCCCAATGATCGTTGCCGTTATGGTATTTAATAAAGAAATTTTAAATGATCTATTAAATTATCTTTTAGAAACAAGATAATTATTCACAATTTTTTAGCATTTATTAGGCCCAATGATCGTTACCGTTATGATCTTTAATAAAGAAATTTTAAATGATCAGTTAAATTATCTTTTAGATGGAAGATAACTATTTCAAATTTTTTAGCATTTATTAGGCCAATTTATCGTTACCGGTATGATCTTTAATAAAGAAATTTTAAATGATCTATTAAATCATCTTTTAGAAAGAAGATAATTATTCACAATTTTTTAGCATTTATTAGGCCCAATGATCGTTACCGTTATGAACTTTAATAAAGAAATTTTAAATGATCTCTTAAATTATCTTTTAGAAAGAAGATAATTATTTCAATTTGCCTAGCATTTATTAGGCCCAATGATCGTTACCGTTATGAACTTTAATAAACAAATTTCAAATGATCTCTTAAATTATGTTTTAGAAAGAAGGTAATTATTTCAATTTCTCTAGCATTTATTAGGCCCAATGATCGTTGCCGTTATGGTCTTTAATAAATAAATTTGAAATGATAAATTAAATTATCTTTTAGAAAGAAGATGAATATTTCAATTTTTTTAGCATTTATTAGCCCTATTCATCGTTACCGTTATGATCTTTAATAAAGAAATTTTAAATGATCAATTAAATTATCTTTTAGAAAGAAGATAATTATTTACAATTTTTTGGCATTCATTAGGCCTAACGATCGTTACCGTTATGATCTTTAATAAATAAATTTTACATGATCTATTAAATTATCTTTTAGAAAGAAGATAATTATTCACAATTTTTTAGCATTTATTAGGCCCAATGATCGTTACCGTTATGATCTTTAATAAAGAAATTTTAAATGATCAATTAAATTATCTTTTAGAAGGAAGATAACTATTTCAAATTTTTTAGCATTTATTAGGCCAATTTATCGTTATCGGTATTATCTTTAATAAAGAAATTTTAAATGATCTATTAAATCATCTTTTAGAAAGAAGATAACTATTCACAGTTTTTTAGCATTTATTAGGCCCAATGATCGTTACCGTTATGAACTTTAATAAAGAAATTTCAAATGATCTCTTAAATTATCTTTTAGAAAGAAGATAATTATTTCAATTTCTCTAGCATTTATTAGGCCCAATGATCGTTGCCGTTATGGTCTTTAATAAAGAAATTTTAAATGATCAATTAAATTATCTTTTAGAAAGAAGATGAATATTTCAATTTTTTTAGCATTTATTAGGCCCATTGATCGTTACCGTTATGATCTTTAATAAAGAAATTTTAAATGATCAATTAAATTATCTTTTAGAAGGAAGATAACTATTTCCAATTTTTTAGCATTCATTAGGCGCATTGATCGTTACCGGCATGATCTTTAATAAAGAAATTTTAAATGATCTATTAAATTATCTTTTAGAAAGAAGATAATTATTCACAATTTTTTAGCATTTATTAGGCACAATGGTCGTTACTGTTATGAACTTTAATAAAGAAATTTCAAATGATCTCTTAAATTATCTTATAGAAAGAAGATAATTATTTCAATTTCTCTTGCATTTATTAGGCCCAATGATCGTTGCCGTTATGGTCTTTAATAAAGAAATTTTAAATGATCAATTAAATTATCTTTTGGAAAGAAGATGAATATTTCAATTTTTTTAGCATTTATTAGGCCCATTGATCGTTACCGTTATGATCTTTAATAAAGAAATTTTAAATGATCAATTAAATTATCTTTTAGAAAGAAGATAATTATTTCAATTTCTCTAGCATTTATTAGGCCCAATGATCGTTGCCGTTATGGTATTTAATAAAGAAATTTTAAATGATCTATTAAATTATCTTTTAGAAACAAGATAATTATTCACAATTTTTTAGCATTTATTAGGCCCAATGATCGTTACCGTTATGATCTTTAATAAAGAAATTTTAAATGATCAGTTAAATTATCTTTTAGATGGAAGATAACTATTTCAAATTTTTTAGCATTTATTAGGCCAATTTATCGTTACCGGTATGATCTTTAATAAAGAAATTTTAAATGATCTATTAAATCATCTTTTAGAAAGAAGATAATTATTCACAATTTTTTAGCATTTATTAGGCCCAATGATCGTTACCGTTATGAACTTTAATAAAGAAATTTTAAATGATCTCTTAAATTATCTTTTAGAAAGAAGATAATTATTTCAATTTGCCTAGCATTTATTAGGCCCAATGATCGTTACCGTTATGAACTTTAATAAACAAATTTCAAATGATCTCTTAAATTATGTTTTAGAAAGAAGGTAATTATTTCAATTTCTCTAGCATTTATTAGGCCCAATGATCGTTGCCGTTATGGTCTTTAATAAATAAATTTGAAATGATAAATTAAATTATCTTTTAGAAAGAAGATGAATATTTCAATTTTTTTAGCATTTATTAGCCCTATTCATCGTTACCGTTATGATCTTTAATAAAGAAATTTTAAATGATCAATTAAATTATCTTTTAGAAAGAAGATAATTATTTACAATTTTTTGGCATTCATTAGGCCTAACGATCGTTACCGTTATGATCTTTAATAAATAAATTTTACATGATCTATTAAATTATCTTTTAGAAAGAAGATAATTATTCACAATTTTTTAGCATTTATTAGGCCCAATGATCGTTACCGTTATGATCTTTAATAAAGAAATTTTAAATGATCAATTAAATTATCTTTTAGAAGGAAGATAACTATTTCAAATTTTTTAGCATTTATTAGGCCAATTTATCGTTATCGGTATTATCTTTAATAAAGAAATTTTAAATGATCTATTAAATCATCTTTTAGAAAGAAGATAACTATTCACAGTTTTTTAGCATTTATTAGGCCCAATGATCGTTACCGTTATGAACTTTAATAAAGAAATTTCAAATGATCTCTTAAATTATCTTTTAGAAAGAAGATAATTATTTCAATTTCTCTAGCATTTATTAGGCCCAATGATCGTTGCCGTTATGGTCTTTAATAAAGAAATTTTAAATGATCAATTAAATTATCTTTTAGAAAGAAGATGAATATTTCAATTTTTTTAGCATTTATTAGGCCCATTGATCGTTACCGTTATGATCTTTAATAAAGAAATTTTAAATGATCAATTAAATTATCTTTTAGAAGGAAGATAACTATTTCCAATTTTTTAGCATTCATTAGGCGCATTGATCGTTACCGGCATGATCTTTAATAAAGAAATTTTAAATGATCTATTAAATTATCTTTTAGAAAGAAGATAATTATTCACAATTTTTTAGCATTTATTAGGCACAATGGTCGTTACTGTTATGAACTTTAATAAAGAAATTTCAAATGATCTCTTAAATTATCTTATAGAAAGAAGATAATTATTTCAATTTCTCTTGCATTTATTAGGCCCAATGATCGTTGCCGTTATGGTCTTTAATAAAGAAATTTTAAATGATCAATTAAATTATCTTTTGGAAAGAAGATGAATATTTCAATTTTTTTAGCATTTATTAGGCCCATTGATCGTTACCGTTATGATCTTTAATAAAGAAATTTTAAATGATCAATTAAATTATCTTTTAGAAAGAAGATAATTATTTACAATTTTTTGGCATTCATTAGGCCTAATGATTGTTACCGTTATGATCTTTAATAAAGAAATTTTAAATGATCTATTAAATTATCTTTTAGAAACAAGATAATTATTCACAATTTTTTAGCATTTATTAGGCCCAATGATCGTTACCGTTATGATCTTTAATAAAGAAATTTTAAATGATCAGTTAAATTATCTTTTAGATGGAAGATAACTATTTCAAATTTTTTAGCATTTATTAGGCCAATTTATCGTTACCGGTATGATCTTTAATAAAGAAATTTTAAATGATCTATTAAATCATCTTTTAGAAAGAAGATAATTATTCACAATTTTTTAGCATTTATTAGGCCCAATGATCGTTACCGTTATGAACTTTAATAAAGAAATTTTAAATGATCTCTTAAATTATCTTTTAGAAAGAAGATAATTATTTCAATTTGCCTAGCATTTATTAGGCCCAATGATCGTTACCGTTATGAACTTTAATAAACAAATTTCAAATGATCTCTTAAATTATGTTTTAGAAAGAAGGTAATTATTTCAATTTCTCTAGCATTTATTAGGCCCAATGATCGTTGCCGTTATGGTCTTTAATAAATAAATTTGAAATGATCAATTAAATTATCTTTTAGAAAGAAGATGAATATTTCAATTTTTTTAGCATTTATTAGCCCTATTCATCGTTACCGTTATGATCTTTAATAAAGAAATTTTAAATGATCAATTAAATTATCTTTTAGAAAGAAGATAATTATTTACAATTTTTTGGCATTCATTAGGCCTAATGATCGTTACCGTTATGATCTTTAATAAATAAATTTTAAATGATCTATTAAATTATCTTTTAGAAAGAAGATAATTATTCACAATTTTTTAGCATTTATTAGGCCCAATTATCGTTACCGTTATGATCTTTAATAAAGAAATTTTAAATGATCAATTAAATTATCTTTTAGAAGGAAGATAACTATTTCAAATTTTTAGCATTTATTAGGCCCATTGATCGTTACCGGCATGATCTTTAATAAAGAAATTTTAAATGATCTATTAAATTATCTTTTAGAAAGAAGATAATTATTCACAATTTTTTAGCATTTATTAGGCACAATGATCGTTACTGTTATGAACTTTAATAAAGAAATTTCAAATGATCTCTTAAATTATCTTATAGAAAGAAGATAATTATTTCAATTTCTCTTGCATTTATTAGCCCTATTCATCGTTACCGTTATGATCTTTAATAAAGAAATTTTAAATGATCAATTAAATTATCTTTTAGAAAGAAGATAATTATTTACAATTTTTTGGCATTCATTAGGCCTAACGATCGTTACCGTTATGATCTTTAATAAATAAATTTTAAATGATCTATTAAATTATCTTTTAGAAAGAAGATAATTATTCACAATTTTTTAGCATTTATTAGGCCCAATGATCATTACCGTTATGATCTTTAATAAAGAAATTTTAAATGATCAATTAAATTATCTTTTAGATGGAAGATAACTATTTCAAATTTTTTAGCATTTATTAGGCTCATTGATTAGGCTCATTGATCGTTACCGGCATGATCTTTAATAAAAAAATTTTAAATGATGTATTAAATTATCTTTTAGAAAGAAGATAATTATTCACAATTTTTTAGCATTTATTAGGCCCAATGATCGTTACCATTATGAACTTTAATAAAGAAATTTCAAATGATCTCTTAAATTATCTTTTAGAAAGAAGATAATTATTTCAATTTCTCTAGCATTTATTAGGCCCAATGATCGTTGCCGTTATGGTCTTTAATAAAGAAATTTTAAATGATCAATTAAATTATCTTTTACAAAGAAAATGATTATTTCAATTTTTTTAGCATTTATTAGGCCCATTGATCGTTACCGTTATGATCTTTAATAAAGAAATTTTAAATGATCAATTAAATTATCTTTTAGAAAGAAGATAATTATTTACAATTTTTTGGCATTCATTAGGCCTAATGATCGTTACCGTTATGATCTTTAATAAAAAAATTTTAAATGATCTATTAAATTATCTTTTAGAAACAAGATAATTATTCACAATTTTTTAGCATTTATTAGGCCCAATGATCGTTACCGTTATAATCTTTAATAAAGAAATTTTAAATGATCAATTAAATTATCTTTTAGAAGGAAGATAACTATTTCAAATTTTTTAGCATTTATTAGGCCAATTTATCGTTATCGGTATGATCTTTAATAAAGAAATTTTAAATGATCTATTAAATCATCTTTTAGAAAGAAGATAACTATTCACAGTTTTTTAGCATTTATTAGGCCCAATGATCGTTACCGTTATGAACTTTAATAAAGAAATTTTAAATGATCTCTTAAATTATCTTTTAGAAAGAAGATAATTATTTCAATTTCTCTAGCATTTATTAGGCCCAATGATCGTTGCCGTTATGGTATTTAATAAAGAAATTTTAAATGATCAATTAAATTATCTTTTAGAAAGAAAATGAATATTTCAATTTTTTTAGCATTTATTAGACCCATTGATCGTTACCGTTATGATCTTTAATAAAGAAATTTTAAATGATCAATTAAATTATCTTTTAGAAGGAAGATAACTATTTCCAATTTTTTAGCATTTATTAGGCGCATTGATCGTTACCGGCATGATCTTTAATAAAGAAATTTTAAATGATCTATTAAATTATCTTTTAGAAAGAAGATAATTATTCACAATTTTTTAGCATTTATTAGGCACAATGGTCGTTACTGTTATGAACTTTAATAAAGAAATTTCAAATGATCTCTTAAATTATCTTATAGAAAGAAGATAATTATTTCAATTTCTCTTGCATTTATTAGGCCCAATGATCGTTGCCGTTATGGTCTTTAATAAAGAAATTTTAAATGATCAATTAAATTATCTTTTGGAAAGAAGATGAATATTTCAATTTTTTTAGCATTTATTAGGCCCATTGATCGTTACCGTTATGATCTTTAATAAAGAAATTTTAAATGATCAATTAAATTATCTTTTAGAAAGAAGATAATTATTTACAATTTTTTGGCATTCATTAGGCCTAATGATTGTTACCGTTATGATCTTTAATAAAGAAATTTTAAATGATCTATTAAATTATCTTTTAGAAACAAGATAATTATTCACAATTTTTTAGCATTTATTAGGCCCAATGATCGTTACCGTTATGATCTTTAATAAAGAAATTTTAAATGATCAGTTAAATTATCTTTTAGATGGAAGATAACTATTTCAAATTTTTTAGCATTTATTAGGCCAATTTATCGTTACCGGTATGATCTTTAATAAAGAAATTTTAAATGATCTATTAAATCATCTTTTAGAAAGAAGATAATTATTCACAATTTTTTAGCATTTATTAGGCCCAATGATCGTTACCGTTATGAACTTTAATAAAGAAATTTTAAATGATCTCTTAAATTATCTTTTAGAAAGAAGATAATTATTTCAATTTGCCTAGCATTTATTAGGCCCAATGATCGTTACCGTTATGAACTTTAATAAACAAATTTCAAATGATCTCTTAAATTATGTTTTAGAAAGAAGGTAATTATTTCAATTTCTCTAGCATTTATTAGGCCCAATGATCGTTGCCGTTATGGTCTTTAATAAATAAATTTGAAATGATAAATTAAATTATCTTTTAGAAAGAAGATGAATATTTCAATTTTTTTAGCATTTATTAGCCCTATTCATCGTTACCGTTATGATCTTTAATAAAGAAATTTTAAATGATCAATTAAATTATCTTTTAGAAAGAAGATAATTATTTACAATTTTTTGGCATTCATTAGGCCTAACGATCGTTACCGTTATGATCTTTAATAAATAAATTTTACATGATCTATTAAATTATCTTTTAGAAAGAAGATAATTATTCACAATTTTTTAGCATTTATTAGGCCCAATGATCGTTACCGTTATGATCTTTAATAAAGAAATTTTAAATGATCAATTAAATTATCTTTTAGATGGAAGATAACTATTTCAAATTTTTTAGCATTTATTAGGCTCATTGATCGTTACCGGCATGATCTTTAATAAAGAAATTTTAAATGATCTATTAAATTATCTTTTAGAAAGAAGATAATTATTCACAATTTTTTAGCATTTATTAGGCCCAATGATCGTTACCATTATGAACTTTAATAAAGAAATTTCAAATGATCTCTTAAATTATCTTTTAGAAAGAAGATAATTATTTCAATTTCTCTAGCATTTATTAGGCCCAATGATCGTTGCCGTTATGGTCTTTAATAAAGAAATTTTAAATGATCAATTAAATTATCTTTTAGAAAGAAGATGAATATTTCAATTTTTTTAGCATTTATTAGGCCCATTGATCGTTACCGTTATGATCTTTAATAAAGAAATTTTAAATGATCAATTAAATTATCTTTTAGAAGGAAGATAACTATTTCCAATTTTTTAGCATTCATTAGGCGCATTGATCGTTACCGGCATGATCTTTAATAAAGAAATTTTAAATGATCTATTAAATTATCTTTTAGAAAGAAGATAATTATTCACAATTTTTTAGCATTTATTAGGCACAATGGTCGTTACTGTTATGAACTTTAATAAAGAAATTTCAAATGATCTCTTAAATTATCTTATAGAAAGAAGATAATTATTTCAATTTCTCTTGCATTTATTAGGCCCAATGATCGTTGCCGTTATGGTCTTTAATAAAGAAATTTTAAATGATCAATTAAATTATCTTTTGGAAAGAAGATGAATATTTCAATTTTTTTAGCATTTATTAGGCCCATTGATCGTTACCGTTATGATCTTTAATAAAGAAATTTTAAATGATCAATTAAATTATCTTTTAGAAAGAAGATAATTATTTACAATTTTTTGGCATTCATTAGGCCTAATGATTGTTACCGTTATGATCTTTAATAAAGAAATTTTAAATGATCTATTAAATTATCTTTTAGAAACAAGATAATTATTCACAATTTTTTAGCATTTATTAGGCCCAATGATCGTTACCGTTATGATCTTTAATAAAGAAATTTTAAATGATCAGTTAAATTATCTTTTAGATGGAAGATAACTATTTCAAATTTTTTAGCATTTATTAGGCCAATTTATCGTTACCGGTATGATCTTTAATAAAGAAATTTTAAATGATCTATTAAATCATCTTTTAGAAAGAAGATAATTATTCACAATTTTTTAGCATTTATTAGGCCCAATGATCGTTACCGTTATGAACTTTAATAAAGAAATTTTAAATGATCTCTTAAATTATCTTTTAGAAAGAAGATAATTATTTCAATTTGCCTAGCATTTATTAGGCCCAATGATCGTTACCGTTATGAACTTTAATAAACAAATTTCAAATGATCTCTTAAATTATGTTTTAGAAAGAAGGTAATTATTTCAATTTCTCTAGCATTTATTAGGCCCAATGATCGTTGCCGTTATGGTCTTTAATAAATAAATTTGAAATGATAAATTAAATTATCTTTTAGAAAGAAGATGAATATTTCAATTTTTTTAGCATTTATTAGCCCTATTCATCGTTACCGTTATGATCTTTAATAAAGAAATTTTAAATGATCAATTAAATTATCTTTTAGAAAGAAGATAATTATTTACAATTTTTTGGCATTCATTAGGCCTAACGATCGTTACCGTTATGATCTTTAATAAATAAATTTTACATGATCTATTAAATTATCTTTTAGAAAGAAGATAATTATTCACAATTTTTTAGCATTTATTAGGCCCAATGATCGTTACCGTTATGATCTTTAATAAAGAAATTTTAAATGATCAATTAAATTATCTTTTAGATGGAAGATAACTATTTCAAATTTTTTAGCATTTATTAGGCTCATTGATCGTTACCGGCATGATCTTTAATAAAGAAATTTTAAATGATCTATTAAATTATCTTTTAGAAAGAAGATAATTATTCACAATTTTTTAGCATTTATTAGGCCCAATGATCGTTACCATTATGAACTTTAATAAAGAAATTTCAAATGATCTCTTAAATTATCTTTTAGAAAGAAGATAATTATTTCAATTTCTCTAGCATTTATTAGGCCCAATGATCGTTGCCGTTATGGTCTTTAATAAAGAAATTTTAAATGATCAATTAAATTATCTTTTAGAAAGAAGATGAATATTTCAATTTTTTTAGCATTTATTAGGCCCATTGATCGTTACCGTTATGATCTTTAATAAAGAAATTTTAAATGATCAATTAAATTATCTTTTAGAAGGAAGATAACTATTTCCAATTTTTTAGCATTTATTAGGCGCATTGATCGTTACCGGCATGATCTTTAATAAAGAAATTTTAAATGATCTATTAAATTATCTTTTAGAAAGAAGATAATTATTCACAATTTTTTAGCATTTATTAGGCACAATGGTCGTTACTGTTATGAACTTTAATAAAGAAATTTCAAATGATCTCTTAAATTATCTTATAGAAAGAAGATAATTATTTCAATTTCTCTTGCATTTATTAGGCCCAATGATCGTTGCCGTTATGGTCTTTAATAAAGAAATTTTAAATGATCAATTAAATTATCTTTTGGAAAGAAGATGAATATTTCAATTTTTTTAGCATTTATTAGGCCCATTGATCGTTACCGTTATGATCTTTAATAAAGAAATTTTAAATGATCAATTAAATTATCTTTTAGAAAGAAGATAATTATTTACAATTTTTTGGCATTCATTAGGCCTAATGATTGTTACCGTTATGATCTTTAATAAAGAAATTTTAAATGATCTATTAAATTATCTTTTAGAAACAAGATAATTATTCACAAATTTTTAGCATTTATTAGGCCCAATGATCGTTACCGTTATGATCTTTAATAAAGAAATTTTAAATGATCAGTTAAATTATCTTTTAGATGGAAGATAACTATTTCAAATTTTTTAGCATTTATTAGGCCAATTTATCGTTACCGGTATGATCTTTAATAAAGAAATTTTAAATGATCTATTAAATCATCTTTTAGAAAGAAGATAATTATTCACAATTTTTTAGCATTTATTAGGCCCAATGATCGTTACCGTTATGAACTTTAATAAAGAAATTTTAAATGATCTCTTAAATTATCTTTTAGAAAGAAGATAATTATTTCAATTTGCCTAGCATTTATTAGGCCCAATGATCGTTACCGTTATGAACTTTAATAAACAAATTTCAAATGATCTCTTAAATTATGTTTTAGAAAGAAGGTAATTATTTCAATTTCTCTAGCATTTATTAGGCCCAATGATCGTTGCCGTTATGGTCTTTAATAAATAAATTTGAAATGATCAATTAAATTATCTTTGAGAAAGAAGATGAATATTTCAATTTTTTTAGCATTTATTAGCCCTATTCATCGTTACCGTTATGATCTTTAATAAAGAAATTTTAAATGATCAATTAAATTATCTTTTAGAAAGAAGATAATTATTTACAATTTTTTGGCATTCATTAGGCCTAACGATCGTTACCGTTATGATCTTTAATAAATAAATTTTACATGATCTATTAAATTATCTTTTAGAAAGAAGATAATTATTCACAATTTTTTAGCATTTATTAGGCCCAATGATCGTTACCGTTATGATCTTTAATAAAGAAATTTTAAATGATCAATTAAATTATCTTTTAGATGGAAGATAACTATTTCAAATTTTTTAGCATTTATTAGGCTCATTGATCGTTACCGGCATGATCTTTAATAAAGAAATTTTAAATGATCTATTAAATTATCTTTTAGAAAGAAGATAATTATTCACAATTTTTTAGCATTTATTAGGCCCAATGATCGTTACCATTATGAACTTTAATAAAGAAATTTCAAATGATCTCTTAAATTATCTTTTAGAAAGAAGATAATTATTTCAATTTCTCTAGCATTTATTAGGCCCAATGATCGTTGCCGTTATGGTCTTTAATAAAGAAATTTTAAATGATCAATTAAATTATCTTTTAGAAAGAAGATGAATATTTCAATTTTTTTAGCATTTATTAGGCCCATTGATCGTTACCGTTATGATCTTTAATAAAGAAATTTTAAATGATCAATTAAATTATCTTTTAGAAGGAAGATAACTATTTCCAATTTTTTAGCATTCATTAGGCGCATTGATCGTTACCGGCATGATCTTTAATAAAGAAATTTTAAATGATCTATTAAATTATCTTTTAGAAAGAAGATAATTATTCACAATTTTTTAGCATTTATTAGGCACAATGGTCGTTACTGTTATGAACTTTAATAAAGAAATTTCAAATGATCTCTTAAATTATCTTATAGAAAGAAGATAATTATTTCAATTTCTCTTGCATTTATTAGGCCCAATGATCGTTGCCGTTATGGTCTTTAATAAAGAAATTTTAAATGATCAATTAAATTATCTTTTGGAAAGAAGATGAATATTTCAATTTTTTTAGCATTTATTAGGCCCATTGATCGTTACCGTTATGATCTTTAATAAAGAAATTTTAAATGATCAATTAAATTATCTTTTAGAAAGAAGATAATTATTTACAATTTTTTGGCATTCATTAGGCCTAATGATTGTTACCGTTATGATCTTTAATAAAGAAATTTTAAATGATCTATTAAATTATCTTTTAGAAACAAGATAATTATTCACAATTTTTTAGCATTTATTAGGCCCAATGATCGTTACCGTTATGATCTTTAATAAAGAAATTTTAAATGATCAGTTAAATTATCTTTTAGATGGAAGATAACTATTTCAAATTTTTTAGCATTTATTAGGCCAATTTATCGTTACCGGTATGATCTTTAATAAAGAAATTTTAAATGATCTATTAAATCATCTTTTAGAAAGAAGATAATTATTCACAATTTTTTAGCATTTATTAGGCCCAATGATCGTTACCGTTATGAACTTTAATAAAGAAATTTTAAATGATCTCTTAAATTATCTTTTAGAAAGAAGATAATTATTTCAATTTGCCTAGCATTTATTAGGCCCAATGATCGTTACCGTTATGAACTTTAATAAACAAATTTCAAATGATCTCTTAAATTATGTTTTAGAAAGAAGGTAATTATTTCAATTTCTCTAGCATTTATTAGGCCCAATGATCGTTGCCGTTATGGTCTTTAATAAATAAATTTGAAATGATAAATTAAATTATCTTTTAGAAAGAAGATGAATATTTCAATTTTTTTAGCATTTATTAGCCCTATTCATCGTTACCGTTATGATCTTTAATAAAGAAATTTTAAATGATCAATTAAATTATCTTTTAGAAAGAAGATAATTATTTACAATTTTTTGGCATTCATTAGGCCTAACGATCGTTACCGTTATGATCTTTAATAAATAAATTTTACATGATCTATTAAATTATCTTTTAGAAAGAAGATAATTATTCACAATTTTTTAGCATTTATTAGGCCCAATGATCGTTACCGTTATGATCTTTAATAAAGAAATTTTAAATGATCAATTAAATTATCTTTTAGATGGAAGATAACTATTTCAAATTTTTTAGCATTTATTAGGCTCATTGATCGTTACCGGCATGATCTTTAATAAAGAAATTTTAAATGATCTATTAAATTATCTTTTAGAAAGAAGATAATTATTCACAATTTTTTAGCATTTATTAGGCCCAATGATCGTTACCATTATGAACTTTAATAAAGAAATTTCAAATGATCTCTTAAATTATCTTTTAGAAAGAAGATAATTATTTCAATTTCTCTAGCATTTATTAGGCCCAATGATCGTTGCCGTTATGGTCTTTAATAAAGAAATTTTAAATGATCAATTAAATTATCTTTTAGAAAGAAGATGAATATTTCAATTTTTTTAGCATTTATTAGGCCCATTGATCGTTACCGTTATGATCTTTAATAAAGAAATTTTAAATGATCAATTAAATTATCTTTTAGAAGGAAGATAACTATTTCCAATTTTTTAGCATTTATTAGGCGCATTGATCGTTACCGGCATGATCTTTAATAAAGAAATTTTAAATGATCTATTAAATTATCTTTTAGAAAGAAGATAATTATTCACAATTTTTTAGCATTTATTAGGCACAATGGTCGTTACTGTTATGAACTTTAATAAAGAAATTTCAAATGATCTCTTAAATTATCTTATAGAAAGAAGATAATTATTTCAATTTCTCTTGCATTTATTAGGCCCAATGATCGTTGCCGTTATGGTCTTTAATAAAGAAATTTTAAATGATCAATTAAATTATCTTTTGGAAAGAAGATGAATATTTCAATTTTTTTAGCATTTATTAGGCCCATTGATCGTTACCGTTATGATCTTTAATAAAGAAATTTTAAATGATCAATTAAATTATCTTTTAGAAAGAAGATAATTATTTACAATTTTTTGGCATTCATTAGGCCTAATGATTGTTACCGTTATGATCTTTAATAAAGAAATTTTAAATGATCTATTAAATTATCTTTTAGAAACAAGATAATTATTCACAAATTTTTAGCATTTATTAGGCCCAATGATCGTTACCGTTATGATCTTTAATAAAGAAATTTTAAATGATCAGTTAAATTATCTTTTAGATGGAAGATAACTATTTCAAATTTTTTAGCATTTATTAGGCCAATTTATCGTTACCGGTATGATCTTTAATAAAGAAATTTTAAATGATCTATTAAATCATCTTTTAGAAAGAAGATAATTATTCACAATTTTTTAGCATTTATTAGGCCCAATGATCGTTACCGTTATGAACTTTAATAAAGAAATTTTAAATGATCTCTTAAATTATCTTTTAGAAAGAAGATAATTATTTCAATTTGCCTAGCATTTATTAGGCCCAATGATCGTTACCGTTATGAACTTTAATAAACAAATTTCAAATGATCTCTTAAATTATGTTTTAGAAAGAAGGTAATTATTTCAATTTCTCTAGCATTTATTAGGCCCAATGATCGTTGCCGTTATGGTCTTTAATAAATAAATTTGAAATGATCAATTAAATTATCTTTGAGAAAGAAGATGAATATTTCAATTTTTTTAGCATTTATTAGCCCTATTCATCGTTACCGTTATGATCTTTAATAAAGAAATTTTAAATGATCAATTAAATTATCTTTTAGAAAGAAGATAATTATTTACAATTTTTTGGCATTCATTAGGCCTAACGATCGTTACCGTTATGATCTTTAATAAATAAATTTTACATGATCTATTAAATTATCTTTTAGAAAGAAGATAATTATTCACAATTTTTTAGCATTTATTAGGCCCAATGATCGTTACCGTTATGATCTTTAATAAAGAAATTTTAAATGATCAATTAAATTATCTTTTAGATGGAAGATAACTATTTCAAATTTTTTAGCATTTATTAGGCTCATTGATCGTTACCGGCATGATCTTTAATAAAGAAATTTTAAATGATCTATTAAATTATCTTTTAGAAAGAAGATAATTATTCACAATTTTTTAGCATTTATTAGGCCCAATGATCGTTACCATTATGAACTTTAATAAAGAAATTTCAAATGATCTCTTAAATTATCTTTTAGAAAGAAGATAATTATTTCAATTTCTCTAGCATTTATTAGGCCCAATGATCGTTGCCGTTATGGTCTTTAATAAAGAAATTTTAAATGATCAATTAAATTATCTTTTAGAAAGAAGATGAATATTTCAATTTTTTTAGCATTTATTAGGCCCATTGATCGTTACCGTTATGATCTTTAATAAAGAAATTTTAAATGATCAATTAAATTATCTTTTAGAAGGAAGATAACTATTTCCAATTTTTTAGCATTTATTAGGCGCATTGATCGTTACCGGCATGATCTTTAATAAAGAAATTTTAAATGATCTATTAAATTATCTTTTAGAAAGAAGATAATTATTCACAATTTTTTAGCATTTATTAGGCACAATTGTCGTTACTGTTATGAACTTTAATAAAGAAATTTCAAATGATCTCTTAAATTATCTTATAGAAAGAAGATAATTATTTCAATTTCTCTTGCATTTATTAGGCCCAATGATCGTTGCCGTTATGGTCTTTAATAAAGAAATTTTAAATGATCAATTAAATTATCTTTTGGAAAGAAGATGAATATTTCAATTTTTTTAGCATTTATTAGGCCCATTGATCGTTACCGTTATGATCTTTAATAAAGAAATTTTAAATGATCAATTAAATTATCTTTTAGAAAGAAGATAATTATTTACAATTTTTTGGCATTCATTAGGCCTAATGATTGTTACCGTTATGATCTTTAATAAAGAAATTTTAAATGATCTATTAAATTATCTTTTAGAAACAAGATAATTATTCACAATTTTTTAGCATTTATTAGGCCCAATGATCGTTACCGTTATGATCTTTAATAAAGAAATTTTAAATGATCAGTTAAATTATCTTTTAGATGGAAGATAACTATTTCAAATTTTTTAGCATTTATTAGGCCAATTTATCGTTACCGGTATGATCTTTAATAAAGAAATTTTAAATGATCTATTAAATCATCTTTTAGAAAGAAGATAATTATTCACAATTTTTTAGCATTTATTAGGCCCAATGATCGTTACCGTTATGAACTTTAATAAAGAAATTTTAAATGATCTCTTAAATTATCTTTTAGAATGAAGATAATTATTTCAATTTGCCTAGCATTTATTAGGCCCAATGATCGTTACCGTTATGAACTTTAATAAACAAATTTCAAATGATCTCTTAAATTATGTTTTAGAAAGAAGGTAATTATTTCAATTTCTCTAGCATTTATTAGGCCCAATGATCGTTGCCGTTATGGTCTTTAATAAATAAATTTGAAATGATCAATTAAATTATCTTTTAGAAAGAAGATGAATATTTCAATTTTTTTAGCATTTATTAGCCCTATTCATCGTTACCGTTATGATCTTTAATAAAGAAATTTTAAATGATCAATTAAATTATCTTTTAGAAAGAAGATAATTATTTACAATTTTTTGGCATTCATTAGGCCTAACGATCGTTACCGTTATGATCTTTAATAAATAAATTTTACATGATGTATTAAATTATCTTTTAGAAAGAAGATAATTATTCACAATTTTTTAGCATTTATTAGGCCCAATGATCGTTACCGTTATGATCTTTAATAAAGAAATTTTAAATGATCAATTAAATTATCTTTTAGATGGAAGATAACTATTTCAAATTTTTTAGCATTTATTAGGCTCATTGATCGTTACCGGCATGATCTTTAATAAAGAAATTTTAAATGATCTATTAAATTATCTTTTAGAAAGAAGATAATTATTCACAATTTTTTAGCATTTATTAGGCCCAATGATCGTTACCATTATGAACTTTAATAAAGAAATTTCAAATGATCTCTTAAATTATCTTTTAGAAAGAAGATAATTATTTCAATTTCTCTAGCATTTATTAGGCCCAATGATCGTTGCCGTTATGGTCTTTAATAAAGAAATTTTAAATGATCAATTAAATTATCTTTTAGAAAGAAGATGAATATTTCAATTTTTTTAGCATTTATTAGGCCCATTGATCGTTACCGTTATGATCTTTAATAAAGAAATTTTAAATGATCAATTAAATTATCTTTTAGAAGGAAGATAACTATTTCCAATTTTTTAGCATTTATTAGGCGCATTGATCGTTACCGGCATGATCTTTAATAAAGAAATTTTAAATGATCTATTAAATTATCTTTTAGAAAGAAGATAATTATTCACAATTTTTTAGCATTTATTAGGCACAATGGTCGTTACTGTTATGAACTTTAATAAAGAAATTTCAAATGATCTCTTAAATTATCTTATAGAAAGAAGATAATTATTTCAATTTCTCTTGCATTTATTAGGCCCAATGATCGTTGCCGTTATGGTCTTTAATAAAGAAATTTTAAATGATCAATTAAATTATCTTTTGGAAAGAAGATGAATATTTCAATTTTTTTAGCATTTATTAGGCCCATTGATCGTTACCGTTATGATCTTTAATAAAGAAATTTTAAATGATCAATTAAATTATCTTTTAGAAAGAAGATAATTATTCACAATTTTTTAGCATTTATTAGGCCCAATGATTGTTACCGTTATGATCTTTAATAAAGAAATTTTAAATGATCTATTAAATTATCTTTTAGAAACAAGATAATTATTCACAATTTTTTAGCATTTATTAGGCCCAATGATCGTTACCGTTATGATCTTTAATAAAGAAATTTTAAATGATCAGTTAAATTATCTTTTAGATGGAAGATAACTATTTCAAATTTTTTAGCATTTATTAGGCCAATTTATCGTTACCGGTATGATCTTTAATAAAGAAATTTTAAATGATCTATTAAATCATCTTTTAGAAAGAAGATAATTATTCACAATTTTTTAGCATTTATTAGGCCCAATGATCGTTACCGTTATGAACTTTAATAAAGAAATTTTAAATGATCTCTTAAATTATCTTTTAGAAAGAAGATGAATATTTCAATTTTTTTAGCATTTATTAGGCCCATTGATCGTTACCGTTATGATCTTTAATAAAGAAATTTTAAATGATCAATTAAATTATCTTTTAGATGGAAGATAACTATTTCAAATTTTTTAGCATTTATTAGGCTCATTGATCGTTACCGGCGTGATCTTTAATAAAGAAATTTTAAATGATCTATTAAATTATCTTTTAGAAAGAAGATAATTATTCACAATTTTTTAGCATTTATTAGGCCCAATGATCGTTACCATTATGAACTTTAATAAAGAAATTTCAAATGATCTCTTAAATTATCTTTTAGAAAGAAGATAATTATTTCAATTTCTCTAGCATTTATTAGGCCCAATGATCGTTGCCGTTATGGTCTTTAATAAAGAAATTTTAAATGATCAATTAAATTATCTTTTAGAAAGAAGATGAATATTTCAATTTTTTTAGCATTTATTAGGCCCATTGATCGTTACCGTTATGATCTTCAATAAAGAAATTTTAAATGATCAATTAAATTATCTTTTAGAAAGAAGATAATTATTTACAATTTTTTGGCATTCATTAGGCCTAATGATTGTTACCGTTATGATCTTTAATAAAGAAATTTTAAATGATCTATTAAATTATCTTTTAGAAACAAGATAATTATTCACAATTTTTTAGCATTTATTAGGCCCAATGATCGTTACCGTTATGATCTTTAATAAAGAAATTTTAAATGATCAGTTAAATTATCTTTTAGATGGAAGATAACTATTTCAAATTTTTTAGCATTTATTAGGCCAATTTATCGTTACCGGTATGATCTTTAATAAAGAAATTTTAAATGATCTATTAAATCATCTTTTAGAAAGAAGATAATTATTCACAATTTTTTAGCATTTATTAGGCCCAATGATCGTTACCGTTATGAACTTTAATAAAGAAATTTTAAATGATCTCTTAAATTATCTTTTAGAATGAAGATAATTATTTCAATTTGCCTAGCATTTATTAGGCCCAATGATCGTTACCGTTATGAACTTTAATAAACAAATTTCAAATGATCTCTTAAATTATGTTTTAGAAAGAAGGTAATTATTTCAATTTCTCTAGCATTTATTAGGCCCAATGATCGTTGCCGTTATGGTCTTTAATAAATAAATTTGAAATGATAAATTAAATTATCTTTTAGAAAGAAGATGAATATTTCAATTTTTTTAGAATTTATTAGCCCTATTCATCGTTACCGTTATGATCTTTAATAAAGAAATTTTAAATGATCAATTAAATTATCTTTTAGAAAGAAGATAATTATTTACAATTTTTTGGCATTCATTAGGCCTAACGATCGTTACCGTTATGATCTTTAATAAATAAATTTTACATGATCTATTAAATTATCTTTTAGAAAGAAGATAATTATTCACAATTTTTTAGCATTTATTAGGCCCAATGATCGTTACCGTTATGATCTTTAATAAAGAAATTTTAAATGATCAATTAAATTATCTTTTAGATGGAAGATAACTATTTCAAATTTTTTAGCATTTATTAGGCTCATTGATCGTTACCGGCATGATCTTTAATAAAGAAATTTTAAATGATCTATTAAATTATCTTTTAGAAAGAAGATAATTATTCACAATTTTTTAGCATTTATTAGGCCCAATGATCGTTACCATTATGAACTTTAATAAAGAAATTTCAAATGATCTCTTAAATTATCTTTTAGAAAGAAGATAATTATTTCAATTTCTCTAGCATTTATTAGGCCCAACGATCGTTGCCGTTATGGTCTTTAATAAAGAAATTTTAAATGATCAATTAAATTATCTTTTAGAAAGAAGATGAATATTTCAATTTTTTTAGCATTTATTAGGCCCATTGATCGTTACCGTTATGATCTTTAATAAAGAAATTTTAAATGATCAATTAAATTATCTTTTAGATGGAAGATAACTATTTCAAATTTTTTAGCATTTATTAGGCTCATTGATCGTTACCGGCGTGATCTTTAATAAAGAAATTTTAAATGATCTATTAAATTATCTTTTAGAAAGAAGATAATTATTCACAATTTTTTAGCATTTATTAGGCCCAATGATCGTTACCATTATGAACTTTAATAAAGAAATTTCAAATGATCTCTTAAATTATCTTTTAGAAAGAAGATAATTATTTCAATTTCTCTAGCATTTATTAGGCCCAATGATCGTTGCCGTTATGGTCTTTAATAAAGAAATTTTAAATGATCAATTAAATTATCTTTTAGAAAGAAGATGAATATTTCAATTTTTTTAGCATTTATTAGGCCCATTGATCGTTACCGTTATGATCTTCAATAAAGAAATTTTAAATGATCAATTAAATTATCTTTTAGAAAGAAGATAATTATTTACAATTTTTTGGCATTCATTAGGCCTAATGATTGTTACCGTTATGATCTTTAATAAAGAAATTTTAAATGATCTATTAAATTATCTTTTAGAAACAAGATAATTATTCACAATTTTTTAGCATTTATTAGGCCCAATGATCGTTACCGTTATGATCTTTAATAAAGAAATTTTAAATGATCAGTTAAATTATCTTTTAGATGGAAGATAACTATTTCAAATTTTTTAGCATTTATTAGGCCAATTTATCGTTACCGGTATGATCTTTAATAAAGAAATTTTAAATGATCTATTAAATCATCTTTTAGAAAGAAGATAATTATTCACAATTTTTTAGCATTTATTAGGCCCAATGATCGTTACCGTTATGAACTTTAATAAAGAAATTTTAAATGATCTCTTAAATTATCTTTTAGAATGAAGATAATTATTTCAATTTGCCTAGCATTTATTAGGCCCAATGATCGTTACCGTTATGAACTTTAATAAACAAATTTCAAATGATCTCTTAAATTATGTTTTAGAAAGAAGGTAATTATTTCAATTTCTCTAGCATTTATTAGGCCCAATGATCGTTGCCGTTATGGTCTTTAATAAATAAATTTGAAATGATAAATTAAATTATCTTTTAGAAAGAAGATGAATATTTCAATTTTTTTAGAATTTATTAGCCCTATTCATCGTTACCGTTATGATCTTTAATAAAGAAATTTTAAATGATCAATTAAATTATCTTTTAGAAAGAAGATAATTATTTACAATTTTTTGGCATTCATTAGGCCTAACGATCGTTACCGTTATGATCTTTAATAAATAAATTTTACATGATGTATTAAATTATCTTTTAGAAAGAAGATAATTATTCACAATTTTTTAGCATTTATTAGGCCCAATGATCGTTACCGTTATGATCTTTAATAAAGAAATTTTAAATGATCAATTAAATTATCTTTTAGATGGAAGATAACTATTTCAAATTTTTTAGCATTTATTAGGCTCATTGATCGTTACCGGCATGATCTTTAATAAAGAAATTTTAAATGATCTATTAAATTATCTTTTAGAAAGAAGATAATTATTCACAATTTTTTAGCATTTATTAGGCCCAATGATCGTTACCATTATGAACTTTAATAAAGAAATTTCAAATGATCTCTTAAATTATCTTTTAGAAAGAAGATAATTATTTCAATTTCTCTAGCATTTATTAGGCCCAATGATCGTTGCCGTTATGGTCTTTAATAAAGAAATTTTAAATGATCAATTAAATTATCTTTTAGAAAGAAGATGAATATTTCAATTTTTTTAGCATTTATTAGGCCCATTGATCGTTACCGTTATGATCTTTAATAAAGAAATTTTAAATGATCAATTAAATTATCTTTTAGAAAGAAGATAATTATTTACAATTTTTTGGCATTCATTAGGCCTAATGATCGTTACCGTTATGATCTTTAATAAAGAAATTTTAAATGATCTATTAAATTATCTTTTAGAAACAAGATAATTATTCACAATTTTTTAGCATTTATTAGGCCCAATGATCGTTACCGTTATGATCTTTAATAAAGAAATTTTAAATGATCAATTAAATTATCTTTTAGAAGGAAGATAACTATTTCAAATTTTTTAGCATTTATTAGGCCAATTTATCGTTACCAGTATGATCTTTAATAAAGAAATTTTAAATGATCTATTAAATCATCTTTTAGAAAGAAGATAATTATTCACAATTTTTTAGCATTTATTACGCCCAATGATCGTTACCGTTATGAACTTTAATAAAGAAATTTTAAATGATCTCTTAAATTATCTTTTAGAAAGAAGATAATTATTTCAATTTGCCTAGCATTTATTAGGCCCAATGATCGTTACCGTTATGAACTTTAACTAAACAAATTTCAAATGATCTCTTAAATTATGTTTTAGATAGAAGGTAATTATTTCAATTTCTCTAGCATTTATTAGGCCCAATGATCGTTGCCGTTATGGTCTTTAATAAATAAATTTGAAATGATCTTTAAATTATCTTTTAGAAAGAAGATGAATATTTCAATTTTTTTAGCATTTATTAGCCCTATTCATCGTTACCGTTATGATCTTTAATAAAGAAATTTTAAATGATCAATTAAATTATCTTTTAGAAAGAAGATAATTATTTACAATTTTTTGGCATTCATTAGGCCTAACGATCGTTACCGTTATGATCTTTAATAAATAAATTTTACATGATCTATTAAATTATCTTTTAGAAAGAAGATAATTATTCACAATTTTTTAGCATTTATTAGGCCCAATGATCGTTACCGTTATGATCTTTAATAAAGAAATTTTAAATGATCAATTAAATTATCTTTTAGATGGAAGATAACTATTTCAAATTTTTTAGCATTTATTAGGCTCATTGATCGTTACCGGCATGATCTTTAATAAAGAAATTTTAAATGATCTATTAAATTATCTTTTAGAAAGAAGATAATTATTCACAATTTTTTAGCATTTATTAGGCCCAATGATCGTTACCATTATGAACTTTAATAAAGAAATTTCAAATGATCTCTTAAATTATCTTTTAGAAAGAAGATAATTATTTCAATTTCTCTAGCATTTATTAGGCCCAATGATCGTTGCCGTTATGGTCTTTAATAAAGAAATTTTAAATGATCAATTAAATTATCTTTTAGAAAGAAGATGAATATTTCAATTTTTTTAGCATTTATTAGGCCCATTGATCGTTACCGTTATGATCTTTAATAAAGAAATTTTAAATGATCAATTAAATTATCTTTTAGAAAGAAGATAATTATTTACAATTTTTTGGCATTCATTAGGCCTAATGATCGTTACCGTTATGATCTTTAATAAAGAAATTTTAAATGATCTATTAAATTGTCTTTTAGAAAGAAGATAATTATTCACAATTTTTTAGCATTTATTAGGCCCAATGATCGTTACCGTTATGATCTTTAATAAAGAAATTTTAAATGATCAATTAAATTATCTTTTAGAAGGAAGATAACTATTTCAAATTTTTTAGCATTTATTAGGCCAATTTATCGTTACCAGTATCATCTTTAATAAAGAAATTTTAAATGATCTATTAAATCATCTTTTAGAAAGAAGATAATTATTCACAATTTTTTAGCATTTATTACGCCCAATGATCGTTACCGTTATGAACTTTAATAAAGAAATTTTAAATGATCTCTTAAATTATCTTTTAGAAAGAAGATAATTATTTCAATTTGCCTAGCATTTATTAGGCCCAATGATCGTTACAGTTATGAACTTTAATAAACAAATTTCAAATGATCTCTTAAATTATGTTTTAGAAAGATGGTAATTATTTCAATTTCTCTAGCATTTATTAGGCCCAATGATCGTTGCCGTTATGGTCTTTAATAAATAAATTTGAAATGATCAATTAAATTATCTTTTAGAAAGAAGATGAATATTTCAATTTTTTTAGCATTTATCAGCCCTATTCATCGTTACCGTTATGATCTTTAATAAAGAAATTTTAAATGATCAATTAAATTATCTTTTAGAAAGAAGATAATTATTTACAATTTTTTGGCATTCATTAGGCCTAACGATCGTTACCGTTATGATCTTTAATAAATAAATTTTACATGATCTATTAAATTATCTTTTAGAAAGAAGATAATTATTCACAATTTTTTAGCATTTATTAGGCCCAATGATCGTTACCGTTATGATCTTTAATAAAGAAATTTTAAATGATCAATTAAATTATCTTTTAGATGGAAGATAACTATTTCAAATTTTTTAGCATTTATTAGGCTCATTGATCGTTACCGGCGTGATCTTTAATAAAGAAATTTTAAATGATCTATTAAATTATCTTTTAGAAAGAAGATAATTATTCACAATTTTTTAGCATTTATTAGGCCCAATGATCGTTACCATTATGAACTTTAATAAAGAAATTTCAAATGATCTCTTAAATTATCTTTTAGAAAGAAGATAATTATTTCAATTTCTCTAGCATTTATTAGGCCCAATGATCGTTGCCGTTATGGTCTTTAATAAAGAAATTTTAAATGATCAATTAAATTATCTTTTAGAAAGAAGATGAATATTTCAATTTTTTTAGCATTTATTAGGCCCATTGATCGTTACCGTTATGATCTTCAATAAAGAAATTTTAAATGATCAATTAAATTATCTTTTAGAAAGAAGATAATTATTTACAATTTTTTGGCATTCATTAGGCCTAATGATCGTTACCGTTATGATCTTTAATAAAGATATTTTAAATGATCTATTAAATTGTCTTTTAGAAAGAAGATAATTATTCACAATTTTTTAGCATTTATTAGGCCCAATGATCGTTACCGTTATGATCTTTAATAAAGAAATTTTAAATGATCAATTAAATTATCTTTTAGAAGGAAGATAACTATTTCAAATTTTTTAGCATTTATTAGGCCAATTTATCGTTACCAGTATGATCTTTAATAAAGAAATTTTAAATGATCTATTAAATCATCTTTTAGAATGAAGATAATTATTCACAATTTTTTAGCATTTATTACGCCCAATGATCGTTACCGTTATGAACTTTAATAAAGAAATTTTAAATGATCTCTTAAATTATCTTTTAGAAAGAAGATAATTATTTCAATTTGCCTAGCATTTATTAGGCCCAATGATCGTTACCGTTATGAACTTTAATAAACAAATTTCAAATGATCTCTTAAATTATGTTTTAGAAAGAAGGTAATTATTTCAATTTCTCTAGCATTTATTAGGCCCAATGATCGTTGCCGTTATGGTCTTTAATAAATAAATTTGAGATGATAAATTAAATTATCTTTTAGAAAGAAGATGAATATTTCAATTTTTTTAGCATTTATTAGCCCTATTCATCGTTACCGTTATGATCTTTAATAAAGAAATTTTAAATGATCAATTAAATTATCTTTTAGAAAGAAGATAATTATTTACAATTTTTTGGCATTCATTAGGCCTAACGATCGTTACCGTTATGATCTTTAATAAATAAATTTTAAATGATCTATTAAATTATCTTTTAGAAAGAAGATAATTATTCACAATTTTTTAGCATTTATTAGGCCCAATGATCGTTACCGTTATGATCTTTAATAAAGAAATTTTAAATGATCTATTAAATTATCTTTTAGATGGAAGATAACTATTTCAAATTTTTTAGCATTTATTAGGCCAATTTATCGTTACCAGTATGATCTTTAACAAAGAAATTTTAAATGATCTATTAAATCATCTTTTAGAAAGAAGATAATTATTCACAATTTTTTAGCATTTATTACGCCCAATGATCGTTACCGTTATGAACTTTAATAAAGAAATTTTAAATGATCTCTTAAATTATCTTTTAGAAAGAAGATAATTATTTCAATTTGCCTAGCATTTATTAGGCCCAATGATCGTTACCGTTATGAACTTTAATAAACAAATTTCAAATGATCTCTTAAATTATGTTTTAGAAAGAAGGTAATTATTTCAATTTCTCTAGCATTTATTAGGCCCAATGATCGTTGCCGTTATGGTCTTTAATAAATAAATTTGAAATGATAAATTAAATTATCTTTTAGAAAGAAGATGAATATTTCAATTTTTTTAGCATTTATTAGCCCTATTCATCGTTACCGTTATGATCTTTAATAAAGAAATTTTAAATGATCAATTAAATTATCTTTTAGAAAGAAGATAATTATTTACAATTTTTTGGCATTCATTAGGCCTAACGATCGTTACCGTTATGATCTTTAATAAATAAATTTTAAATGATCTATTAAATTATCTTTTAGAAAGAAGATAATTATTCACAATTTTTTAGCATTTATTAGGCCCAATGATCGTTACCGTTATGATCTTTAATAAAGAAATTTTAAATGATCAATTAAATTATCTTTTAGATGGAAGATAACTATTTCAAATTTTTTAGCATTTATTAGGCTCATTGATCGTTACCGTTATGACCTTTAATAAAGAAATTTCAAATGATCTCTTAAATTATCTTTTAGAAAGAAGATAATTATTTCAATTTCTCTAGCATTTATTAGGCCCAATGATCGTTGCCGTTATGGTCTTTAATAAAGAAATTTGAAATGATCAATTAAGTTATCTTTTATAAAGAACATGAATATTTCAATTTTTTCACCATTTATTAGGCCCATTCATCGTTACCGTTATGATCTTTAATAAAGAAATTTTAAATGATCAATTAAATTATCTTTTAGAAAGAAGAAAATTATTTACAATTTTTTGGCTTTCATTAGGCCTAATGATCGTTACCGTTATGATCTTTAATAAAGAAATTTTAAATGATCAATTAAATTATCTTTTAGATGGAAGATAACTATTTCAAATTTTTTAGCATTTATTAGGCTCATTGATCGTTACCGGCATGATCTTTAATAAAGAAATTTTAAATGATCTATTAAATTATCTTTTAGAAAGAAGATAATTATTCACAATTTTTTAGCATTTATTAGGCCCAATGATCGTTACCATTATGAACTTTAATAAAGAAATTTCAAATGATCTCTTAAATTATCTTTTAGAAAGAAGATAATTATTTCAATTTCTCTAGCATTTATTAGGCCCAATGATCGTTGCCGTTATGGTCTTTAATAAAGAAATTTTAAATGATCAATTAAATTATCTTTTAGAAAGAAGATGAATATTTCAATTTTTTTAGCATTTATTAGGCCCATTGATCGTTACCGTTATGATCTTTAATAAAGAAATTTTAAATGATCAATTAAATTATCTTTTAGAAAGAAGATAATTATTTACAATTTTTTGGCATTCATTAGGCCTAATGATCGTTACCGTTATGATCTTTAATAAATAAATTTTAAATGATCTATTAAATTATCTTTTAGAAAGAAGATAATTATTCACAATTTTTTAGCATTTATTAGGCCCAATTATCGTTACCGTTATGATCTTTAATAAAGAAATTTTAAATGATCAATTAAATTATCTTTTAGAAGGAAGATAACTATTTCAAATTTTTTAGCATTTATTAGGCCCATTGATCGTTACCGGCATGATCTTTAATAAAGAAATTTTAAATGATCTATTAAATTATCTTTTAGAAAGAAGATAATTATTCACAATTTTTTAGCATTTATTAGGCCCAATGATCGTTACCGTTATGAACTTTAACAAAGAAATTTCAAATGATCTCTTAAATTATATTTTAGAAAGAAGAGAATTATTTCAATTTCTCTAGCATTTATTAGGCCCAATGATCGTTGCCGTTATGGTATTTAATAAAGAAATTTTAAATGATCAATTAAATTATCTTTTAGAAAGAAAATGAATATTTCAATTTTTTTAACATTTATTAGGCCCATTGATCGTTACCGTTATGATCTTTAATAAAGAAATTTTAAATGATCAATTAAATTATCTTTTAGAAAGAAGAAAATTATTTACAATTTTTTGGCATTCATTATGCCTAATGATCGTTACCGTTATGATCTTTAATAAAGAAATTTTAAATGATCAATTAAATTATCTTTTAGAAGGAAGATAACTATTTCAAATTTTTTAGCATTTATTAGGCCCATTGATCGTTAACGGCATGATCTTTAATAAAGAAAGTTTAAATGATCTATTAAATTATCTTTTAGAAAGAAGATAATTATTCACAATTTTTTAGCATTTATTAGGCACAATGATCGTTACTGTTATGAACTTTAATAAAGAAATTTCAAATGATCTCTTAAATTATGTTTTAGAAAGAAGGTAATTATTTCAATTTCTCTAGCATTTATTAGGCCCAATGATCGTTGCCGTTATGGTCTTTAATAAATAAATTTGAAATGATCAATTAAATTATCTTTTAGAAAGAAGATGAATATTTCAATTTTTTTAGCATTTATTAGCCCTATTCATCGTTAACGTTATGATCTTTAATAAAGAAATTTTAAATGATCAATTAAATTATCTTTTAGAAAGAAGATAATTATTTACAATTTTTTGGCATTCATTAGGCCTAACGATCGTTACCGTTATGATCTTTAATAAATAAATTTTAAATGATCTATTAAATTATCTTTTAGAAAGAAGATAATTATTCACAATTTTTTAGCATTTATTAGGCCCAATGATCGTTACCGTTATGATCTTTAATAAAGAAATTTTAAATGATCAATTAAATTATCTTTTAGATGGAAGATAACTATTTCAAATTTTTTAGCATTTATTAGGCTCATTGATCGTTACCGGCATGATCTTTAATAAAGAAATTTTAAATGATCTATTAAATTATCTTTTAGAAAGAAGATAATTATTCACAATTTTTTAGCATTTATTAGGCCGAATGATCGTTACCATTATGAACTTTAATAAAGAAATTTCAAATGATCTCTTAAATTATCTTTTAGAAAGAAGATAATTATTTCAATTTTTCTAGCATTTATTAGGCCCAATGATCGTTGCCGTTATGGTCTTTAATAAAGAAATTTTAAATGATCAATTAAATTATCTTTTAGAAAGAAGATGAATATTTCAATTTTTTTAGCATTTATTAGGCCCATTGATCGTTACCGTTATGATCTTTAATAAAGAAATTTTAAATGATCAATTAAATTATCTTTTAGAAAGAAGATAATTATTTACAATTTTTTGGCATTCATTAGGCCTAATGATCGTTACCGTTATGATCTTTAATAAATAAGTTTTAAATGATCTATTAAATTATCTTTTAGAAAGAAGATAATTACTCACAATTTTTTAGCATTTATTAGGCCCAATGATCGTTACCGTTATGATCTTTAATAAAGAAATTTTAAATGATCAATTAAATTATCTTTTAGATGGAAGATAACTATTTCAAATTTTTTAGCATTTATTAGGCTCATTGATCGTTACCGTTATGACCTTTAATAAAGAAATTTCAAATGATCTCTTAAATTATCTTTTAGAAAGAAGATAATTATTTCAATTTCTCTAGCATTTATTAGGCCCAATGATCGTTGCCGTTATGGTCTTTAATAAAGAAATTTGAAATGATCAATTAAGTTATCTTTTATAAAGAACATGAATATTTCAATTTTTTCACCATTTATTAGGCCCATTCATCGTTACCGTTATGATCTTTAATAAAGAAATTTTAAATGATCAATTAAATTATCTTTTAGAAAGAAGAAAATTATTTACAATTTTTTGGCTTTCATTAGGCCTAATGATCGTTACCGTTATGATCTTTAATAAAGAAATTTTAAATGATCAATTAAATTATCTTTTAGATGGAAGATAACTATTTCAAATTTTTTAGCATTTATTAGGCTCATTGATCGTTACCGGCATGATCTTTAATAAAGAAATTTTAAATGATCTATTAAATTATCTTTTAGAAAGAAGATAATTATTCACAATTTTTTAGCATTTATTAGGCCCAATGATCGTTACCATTATGAACTTTAATAAAGAAATTTCAAATGATCTCTTAAATTATCTTTTAGAAAGAAGATAATTATTTCAATTTCTCTAGCATTTATTAGGCCCAATGATCGTTGCCGTTATGGTCTTTAATAAAGAAATTTTAAATGATCAATTAAATTATCTTTTAGAAAGAAGATGAATATTTCAATTTTTTTAGCATTTATTAGGCCCATTGATCGTTACCGTTATGATCTTTAATAAAGAAATTTTAAATGATCAATTAAATTATCTTTTAGAAAGAAGATAATTATTCACAATTTTTTAGCATTTATTAGGCCCAATTATCGTTACCGTTATGATCTTTAATAAAGAAATTTTAAATGATCAATTAAATTATCTTTTAGAAGGAAGATAACTATTTCAAATTTTTTAGCATTTATTAGGCCCATTGATCGTTACCGGCATGATCTTTAATAAAGAAATTTTAAATGATCTATTAAATTATCTTTTAGAAAGAAGATAATTATTCACAATTTTTTAGCATTTATTAGGCCCAATGATCGTTACCGTTATGAACTTTAACAAAGAAATTTCAAATGATCTCTTAAATTATATTTTAGAAAGAAGAGAATTATTTCAATTTCTCTAGCATTTATTAGGCCCAATGATCGTTGCCGTTATGGTATTTAATAAAGAAATTTTAAATGATCAATTAAATTATCTTTTAGAAAGAAAATGAATATTTCAATTTTTTTAACATTTATTAGGCCCATTGATCGTTACCGTTATGATCTTTAATAAAGAAATTTTAAATGATCAATTAAATTATCTTTTAGAAAGAAGAAAATTATTTACAATTTTTTGGCATTCATTATGCCTAATGATCGTTACCGTTATGATCTTTAATAAAGAAATTTTAAATGATCAATTAAATTATCTTTTAGAAGGAAGATAACTATTTCAAATTTTTTAGCATTTATTAGGCCCATTGATCGTTAACGGCATGATCTTTAATAAAGAAAGTTTAAATGATCTATTAAATTATCTTTTAGAAAGAAGATAATTATTCACAATTTTTTAGCATTTATTAGGCACAATGATCGTTACTGTTATGAACTTTAATAAAGAAATTTCAAATGATCTCTTAAATTATGTTTTAGAAAGAAGGTAATTATTTCAATTTCTCTAGCATTTATTAGGCCCAATGATCGTTGCCGTTATGGTCTTTAATAAATAAATTTGAAATGATCAATTAAATTATCTTTTAAAAGAAGATGAATATTTCAATTTTTTTAGCATTTATTAGCCCTATTCATCGTTAACGTTATGATCTTTAATAAAGAAATTTTAAATGATCAATTAAATTATCTTTTAGAAAGAAGATAATTATTTACAATTTTTTGGCATTCATTAGGCCTAACGATCGTTACCGTTATGATCTTTAATAAATAAATTTTAAATGATCTATTAAATTATCTTTTAGAAAGAAGATAATTATTCACAATTTTTTAGCATTTATTAGGCCGAATGATCGTTACCATTATGAACTTTAATAAAGAAATTTCAAATGATCTCTTAAATTATCTTTTAGAAAGAAGATAATTATTTCAATTTTTCTAGCATTTATTAGGCCCAATGATCGTTGCCGTTATGGTCTTTAATAAAGAAATTTTAAATGATCAATTAAATTATCTTTTAGAAAGAAGATGAATATTTCAATTTTTTTAGCATTTATTAGGCCCATTGATCGTTACCGTTATGATCTTTAATAAAGAAATTTTAAATGATCAATTAAATTATCTTTTAGAAAGAAGATAATTATTTACAATTTTTTGGCATTCATTAGGCCTAATGATCGTTACCGTTATGATCTTTAATAAAGAAATTTTAAATGATCTATTAAATTATCTTTTAGAAACAAGATAATTATTCACAATTTTTTAGCATTTATTAGGCCCAATGATCGTTACCGTTATGATCTTTAATAAAGAAATTTTAAATGATCAATTATATTATCTTTTAGAAGGAAGATAACTATTTCAAATTTTTTAGCATTTATTAGGCCCATTGATCGTTACCGGCATGATCTTTAATAAAGAAAGTTTAAATGATCTATTAAATTATCTTTTAGAAAGAACATAATTATTCACAATTTTTTAGCATTTATTAGGCACAATGATCGTTACTGTTATGAACTTTAATAAAGAAATTTCAAATGATCTCTTAAATTATCTTATAGAAAGAAGATAATTATTTCAATTTCTCTTGCATTTATTAGGCCCAATGATCGTTGCCGTTATGGTCTTTAATAAAGAAATTTTAAATGATCAATTAAATTATCTTTTAGAAAGAAGATGAATATTTCAATTTTTTTAGCATTTATTAGGCCCATTGATCGTTACCGTTATGATCTTTAATAAAGAAATTTTAAATGATCAATTAAATTATCTTTTAGAAAGAAGATAATTATTTACAATTTTTTGGCATTCATTAGGCCTAATGATCGTTACCGTTATGATCTTTAATAAAGAAATTTTAAATGATCTATTAAATTATCTTTTAGAAACAAGATAATTATTCACAATTTTTTAGCATTTATTAGGCCCAATGATCGTTACCGTTATGATCTTTAATAAAGAAATTTTAAATGATCAATTAAATTATCTTTTAGAAGGAAGATAACTATTTCAAATTTTTTAGCATTTATTAGGCCAATTTATCGTTACCGGCATGATCTTTAATAGAGAAATTTTAAATGATCTATTAAATTATCTTTTAGAAAGAAGATAATTATTCACAATTTTTGAGCATTTATTAGGCCCAATGATCGTTACCATTATGAACTTTAATAAAGAAATTTCAAATGATCTCTTAAATTATCTTTTAGAAAGAAGATAATTATTTCAATTTCTCTAGCATTTATTAGGCCCAATGATCGTTGCCGTTATGGTCTTTAATAAAGAAATTTTAAATGATCAATTAAATTATCTTTTAGAAAGAAGATGAATATTTCAATTTTTTTAGCATTTATTAGGCCCATTCATCGTTACCGTTATGATCTTTAATAAAGAAATTTTAAATGATCAATTAAATTATATTTTAGAAAGAAGATAATTATTTACAATTTTTTGGCATTCATTAGGCCTAACGATCGTTACCGTTATGATCTTTAATAAATAAATTTTAAATGATCTATTAAATTATCTTTTAGAAACAAGATAATTATTCACAATTTTTTAGCATTTATTAGGCCCAATGATCATTACCGTTATGATCTTTAATAAAGAAATTTTAAATGATCAATTAAATTATCTTTTAGAAGGAAGATAACTATTTCAAATTTTTTAGCATTTATTACGCCAATTTATCGTTACCAGTATGATCTTTAATAAAGAAATTTTAAATGATCTATTAAATCATCTTTTAGAAAGAAGATAATTATTCACAATTTTTTAGCATTTATTACGCCCAATGATCGTTACCATTATGAACTTTAATAAAGAAATTTCAAATGATCTCTTAAATTATCTTTTAGAAAGAAGATAATTATTTCAATTTCTCTAGCATTTATTAGGCCCAATGATCGTTGCCGTTATGGTCTTTAATAAAGAAATTTTAAATGATCAATTAAATTATCTTTTAGAAAGAAAATGATTATTTCAATTTTTTTAGCATTTATTAGGCCCATTGATCGTTACCGTTATGATCTTTAATAAAGAAATTTTAAATGATCAATTAAATTATCTTTTAGAAAGAAGAAAATTATTTACAATTTTTTGGCATTCATTAGGCCTAATGATCGTTACCGTTATGATCTTTAATAAAGAAATTTTAAATGATCAATTAAATTATCTTTTAGAAAGAAGAAAATTATTTACCATTTTTTGGCTTTCATTAGGCCTAATGATCGTTACCGTTATGATCTTTAATAAAGAAATTTTAAATGATCTATTAAATTATCTTTTAGAAACAAGATAATTATTCGCAATTTTTTAGCATTTATTAGGCCCAATGATCGTTACCGTTATGAACTTTAATAAAGAAATTTCAAATGATCTCTTAAATTATCTTTTAGAAAGAAGATAATTATTTCAATTTATCTAGCATTTATTAGGCCCAATGATCGTTTCCGTTATGGTCTTTAATAAAGAAATTTTAAATGATCAATTAAATTATCTTTTAGAAAGAAGATAATTATTTACAATTTTTTGGCATTCATTAGGCCTAATGATCGTTACCGTTATGATCTTTAATAAAGAAATTTTAAATGATCTATTAAATTATCTTTTAGAAACAAGATAATTATTCACAATTTTTTAGCATTTATTAGGCCCAATGATCGTTACCGTTATGATCTTTAATAAAGAAATTTTAAATGATCAATTATATTATCTTTTAGAAGGAAGATAACTATTTCAAATTTTTTAGCATTTATTAGGCCCATTGATCGTTACCGGCATGATCTTTAATAAAGAAAGTTTAAATGATCTATTAAATTATCTTTTAGAAAGAACATAATTATTCACAATTTTTTAGCATTTATTAGGCACAATGATCGTTACTGTTATGAACTTTAATAAAGAAATTTCAAATGATCTCTTAAATTATCTTATAGAAAGAAGATAATTATTTCAATTTCTCTTGCATTTATTAGGCCCAATGATCGTTGCCGTTATGGTCTTTAATAAAGAAATTTTAAATGATCAATTAAATTATCTTTTAGAAAGAAGATGAATATTTCAATTTTTTTAGCATTTATTAGGCCCATTGATCGTTACCGTTATGATCTTTAATAAAGAAATTTTAAATGATCAATTAAATTATCTTTTAGAAAGAAGATAATTATTTACAATTTTTTGGCATTCATTAGGCCTAATGATCGTTACCGTTATGATCTTTAATAAAGAAATTTTAAATGATCTATTAAATTATCTTTTAGAAACAAGATAATTATTCACAATTTTTTAGCATTTATTAGGCCCAATGATCGTTACCGTTATGATCTTTAATAAAGAAATTTTAAATGATCAATTAAATTATCTTTTAGAAGGAAGATAACTATTTCAAATTTTTTAGCATTTATTAGGCCAATTTATCGTTACCGGCATGATCTTTAATAGAGAAATTTTAAATGATCTATTAAATTATCTTTTAGAAAGAAGATAATTATTCACAATTTTTGAGCATTTATTAGGCCCAATGATCGTTACCATTATGAACTTTAATAAAGAAATTTCAAATGATCTCTTAAATTATCTTTTAGAAAGAAGATAATTATTTCAATTTCTCTAGCATTTATTAGGCCCAATGATCGTTGCCGTTATGGTCTTTAATAAAGAAATTTTAAATGATCAATTAAATTATCTTTTAGAAAGAAGATGAATATTTCAATTTTTTTAGCATTTATTAGGCCCATTCATCGTTACCGTTATGATCTTTAATAAAGAAATTTTAAATGATCAATTAAATTATATTTTAGAAAGAAGATAATTATTTACAATTTTTTGGCATTCATTAGGCCTAACGATCGTTACCGTTATGATCTTTAATAAATAAATTTTAAATGATCTATTAAATTATCTTTTAGAAACAAGATAATTATTCACAATTTTTTAGCATTTATTAGGCCCAATGATCATTACCGTTATGATCTTTAATAAAGAAATTTTAAATGATCAATTAAATTATCTTTTAGAAGGAAGATAACTATTTCAAATTTTTTAGCATTTATTACGCCAATTTATCGTTACCAGTATGATCTTTAATAAAGAAATTTTAAATGATCTATTAAATCATCTTTTAGAAAGAAGATAATTATTCACAATTTTTTAGCATTTATTACGCCCAATGATCGTTACCATTATGAACTTTAATAAAGAAATTTCAAATGATCTCTTAAATTATCTTTTAGAAAGAAGATAATTATTTCAATTTCTCTAGCATTTATTAGGCCCAATGATCGTTGCCGTTATGGTCTTTAATAAAGAAATTTTAAATGATCAATTAAATTATCTTTTAGAAAGAAAATGATTATTTCAATTTTTTTAGCATTTATTAGGCCCATTGATCGTTACCGTTATGATCTTTAATAAAGAAATTTTAAATGATCAATTAAATTATCTTTTAGAAAGAAGAAAATTATTTACAATTTTTTGGCATTCATTAGGCCTAATGATCGTTACCGTTATGATCTTTAATAAAGAAATTTTAAATGATCAATTAAATTATCTTTTAGAAAGAAGAAAATTATTTACCATTTTTTGGCTTTCATTAGGCCTAATGATCGTTACCGTTATGATCTTTAATAAAGAAATTTTAAATGATCTATTAAATTATCTTTTAGAAACAAGATAATTATTCGCAATTTTTTAGCATTTATTAGGCCCAATGATCGTTACCGTTATGAACTTTAATAAAGAAATTTCAAATGATCTCTTAAATTATCTTTTAGAAAGAAGATAATTATTTCAATTTATCTAGCATTTATTAGGCCCAATGATCGTTTCCGTTATGGTCTTTAATAAAGAAATTTTAAATGGTCAATTAAATTATCTTTTAGAAAGAAGATGAATATTTCAATTTTTTTAGCATTTATTAGGCCCATTGATCGTTACCGTTATGATCTTTAATAAAGAAATTTTAAATGATCAACTAAATTATCTTTTAGAAAGAAGAAAATTATTTACAATTTTTTGGCATTCATTAGGCCTAATGATCGTTACCGTTATGATCTTTAATAAAGAAATTTTAAATGATCTATTAAATTATCTTTTAGATGGAAGATAACTATTTCAAATTTTTTAGCATTTATTAGGCTCATTGATCGTTACCGGCATGATCTTTAATAAAGAAATTTTAAATGATCTATTAAATTATCTTTTAGAAAGAAGATAATTATTCACAATTTTTTAGCATTTATTATGCCCAATGATCGTTACCATTTTGAACTTTAACAAAGAAATTTCAAATGATCTCTTAAATTATCTTTTAGAAAGAAGATAATTATTTCAATTTCTCTAGCATTTATTAGGCCCAATGATCGTTGCCGTTATGGTCTTTAATAAAGAAATTTTAAATGATCAATTAAATTATCTTTTAGAAAGAAGATGAATATTTCAATTTTTTTAGCATTTAATAGGCTCATTGATCGTTACCGTTATGATCTTTAATAAAGAAATTTTAAATGATCAATTAAATTATCTTTTAGAAAGAAGAAAATTATTTACAATTTTTTGGCCTTCATTAGGCCTAATGATCGTTACCGTTATGATCTTTAATAAAGAAATTTTAAATGATCTATTAAATTATCTTTTAGAAAGAAGATAATTATTCACAATTTTTTAGCATTTATTAGGCACAATGATCGTTACTGTTATCAACTTTAATAAAGAAATTTCAAATGATCTCTTAAATTATCTTATAGAAAGAAGATAATTATTTCAATTTCTCTTGCATTTATTAGGCCCAATGATCGTTGCCGTTATGGTCTTTAATAAAGAAATTTTAAATGATCAATTAAATTATCTTTTAGAAAGAAGATGAATATTTCAATTTTTTTAGCATTTATTAGGCCCATTGATCGTTACCGTTATGATCTTTAATAAAGAAATTTTAAATGATCAATTAAATTATCTTTTAGAAAGAAGATAATTATTTACAATTTTTTGGCATTCCTTAGGCCTAATGATCGTTACCGTTATGATCTTTAATAAAGAAATTTTAAATGATCTATTAAATTATCTTTTAGAAACAAGATAATTATTCACAATTTTTTAGCATTTATTAGGCCCAATGATCGTTACCGTTATGATCTTTAATAAAGAAATTTTAAATGATCAATTAAATTATCTTTTAGAAGGAAGATAACTATTTCAAATTTTTTAGCATTTATTAGGCCAATTTATCGTTACCGGTATGATCTTTAATAAAGAAATTTTAAATGATCTATTAAATCATCTTTTAGAAAGAAGATAATTATTCACAATTTTTTAGCATTTATTAGGCCCAATGATCGTTACCGTTATGAACTTTAATAAAGAAATTTCAAATGATCTCTTAAATTATCTTATAGAAAAAAGATAATTATTTCAATTTCTCTTGCATTTATTAGGCCCAATGATCCTTGCCGTTATGGTCTTTAATAAAGAAATTTTAAATGATCAATTAAATTATCTTTTAGAAAGAAGATGAATATTTCAATTTTTTTAGCATTTATTAGCCCTATTCATCGTTACCGTTATGATCTTTAATAAAGAAATTTTAAATGATCAATTAAATTATCTTTTAGAAAGAAGAAAATTATTTACCATTTTTTGGCTTTCATTAGGCCTAATGATCGTTACCGTTATGATCTTTAATAAAGAAATTTTAAATGATCTATTAAATTATCTTTTAGAAACAAGATAATTATTCGCAATTTTTTAGCATTTATTAGGCCCAATGATCGTTACCGTTATGAACTTTAATAAAGAAATTTCAAATGATCTCTTAAATTATCTTTTAGAAAGAAGATAATTATTTCAATTTATCTAGCATTTATTAGGCCCAATGATCGTTTTCGTTATGGTCTTTAATAAAGAAATTTTAAATGGTCAATTAAATTATCTTTTAGAAAGAAGATGAATATTTCAATTTTTTTAGCATTTATTAGGCCCATTGATCGTTACCGTTATGATCTTTAATAAAGAAATTTTAAATGATCAACTAAATTATCTTTTAGAAAGAAGAAAATTATTTACAATTTTTTGGCATTCATTAGGCCTAATGATCGTTACCGTTATGATCTTTAATAAAGAAATTTTAAATGATCTATTAAATTATCTTTTAGAAACAAGATAATTATTCACAATTTTTTAGCATTTATTAGGCCCAATGATCGTTACCGTTATGATCTTTAATAAAGAAATTTTAAATGATCAATTATATTATCTTTTAGAAGGAAGATAACTATTTCAAATTTTTTAGCATTTATTAGGCCCATTGATCGTTACCGGCATGATCTTTAATAAAGAAAGTTTAAATGATCTATTAAATTATCTTTTAGAAAGAACATAATTATTCACAATTTTTTAGCATTTATTAGGCACAATGATCGTTACTGTTATGAACTTTAATAAAGAAATTTCAAATGATCTCTTAAATTATCTTATAGAAAGAAGATAATTATTTCAATTTCTCTTGCATTTATTAGGCCCAATGATCGTTGCCGTTATGGTCTTTAATAAAGAAATTTTAAATGATCAATTAAATTATCTTTTAGAAAGAAGATGAATATTTCAATTTTTTTAGCATTTATTAGGCCCATTGATCGTTACCGTTATGATCTTTAATAAAGAAATTTTAAATGATCAATTAAATTATCTTTTAGAAAGAAGATAATTATTTACAATTTTTTGGCATTCATTAGGCCTAATGATCGTTACCGTTATGATCTTTAATAAAGAAATTTTAAATGATCTATTAAATTATCTTTTAGAAACAAGATAATTATTCACAATTTTTTAGCATTTATTAGGCCCAATGATCGTTACCGTTATGATCTTTAATAAAGAAATTTTAAATGATCAATTAAATTATCTTTTAGAAGGAAGATAACTATTTCAAATTTTTTAGCATTTATTAGGCCAATTTATCGTTACCGGCATGATCTTTAATAGAGAAATTTTAAATGATCTATTAAATTATCTTTTAGAAAGAAGATAATTATTCACAATTTTTGAGCATTTATTAGGCCCAATGATCGTTACCATTATGAACTTTAATAAAGAAATTTCAAATGATCTCTTAAATTATCTTTTAGAAAGAAGATAATTATTTCAATTTCTCTAGCATTTATTAGGCCCAATGATCGTTGCCGTTATGGTCTTTAATAAAGAAATTTTAAATGATCAATTAAATTATCTTTTAGAAAGAAGATGAATATTTCAATTTTTTTAGCATTTATTAGGCCCATTCATCGTTACCGTTATGATCTTTAATAAAGAAATTTTAAATGATCAATTAAATTATATTTTAGAAAGAAGATAATTATTTACAATTTTTTGGCATTCATTAGGCCTAACGATCGTTACCGTTATGATCTTTAATAAATAAATTTTAAATGATCTATTAAATTATCTTTTAGAAACAAGATAATTATTCACAATTTTTTAGCATTTATTAGGCCCAATGATCATTACCGTTATGATCTTTAATAAAGAAATTTTAAATGATCAATTAAATTATCTTTTAGAAGGAAGATAACTATTTCAAATTTTTTAGCATTTATTACGCCAATTTATCGTTACCAGTATGATCTTTAATAAAGAAATTTTAAATGATCTATTAAATCATCTTTTAGAAAGAAGATAATTATTCACAATTTTTTAGCATTTATTACGCCCAATGATCGTTACCATTATGAACTTTAATAAAGAAATTTCAAATGATCTCTTAAATTATCTTTTAGAAAGAAGATAATTATTTCAATTTCTCTAGCATTTATTAGGCCCAATGATCGTTGCCGTTATGGTCTTTAATAAAGAAATTTTAAATGATCAATTAAATTATCTTTTAGAAAGAAAATGATTATTTCAATTTTTTTAGCATTTATTAGGCCCATTGATCGTTACCGTTATGATCTTTAATAAAGAAATTTTAAATGATCAATTAAATTATCTTTTAGAAAGAAGAAAATTATTTACAATTTTTTGGCATTCATTAGGCCTAATGATCGTTACCGTTATGATCTTTAATAAAGAAATTTTAAATGATCAATTAAATTATCTTTTAGAAAGAAGAAAATTATTTACCATTTTTTGGCTTTCATTAGGCCTAATGATCGTTACCGTTATGATCTTTAATAAAGAAATTTTAAATGATCTATTAAATTATCTTTTAGAAACAAGATAATTATTCGCAATTTTTTAGCATTTATTAGGCCCAATGATCGTTACCGTTATGAACTTTAATAAAGAAATTTCAAATGATCTCTTAAATTATCTTTTAGAAAGAAGATAATTATTTCAATTTATCTAGCATTTATTAGGCCCAATGATCGTTTCCGTTATGGTCTTTAATAAAGAAATTTTAAATGATCAATTAAATTATCTTTTAGAAAGAAGATAATTATTTACAATTTTTTGGCATTCATTAGGCCTAATGATCGTTACCGTTATGATCTTTAATAAAGAAATTTTAAATGATCTATTAAATTATCTTTTAGAAACAAGATAATTATTCACAATTTTTTAGCATTTATTAGGCCCAATGATCGTTACCGTTATGATCTTTAATAAAGAAATTTTAAATGATCAATTATATTATCTTTTAGAAGGAAGATAACTATTTCAAATTTTTTAGCATTTATTAGGCCCATTGATCGTTACCGGCATGATCTTTAATAAAGAAAGTTTAAATGATCTATTAAATTATCTTTTAGAAAGAACATAATTATTCACAATTTTTTAGCATTTATTAGGCACAATGATCGTTACTGTTATGAACTTTAATAAAGAAATTTCAAATGATCTCTTAAATTATCTTATAGAAAGAAGATAATTATTTCAATTTCTCTTGCATTTATTAGGCCCAATGATCGTTGCCGTTATGGTCTTTAATAAAGAAATTTTAAATGATCAATTAAATTATCTTTTAGAAAGAAGATGAATATTTCAATTTTTTTAGCATTTATTAGGCCCATTGATCGTTACCGTTATGATCTTTAATAAAGAAATTTTAAATGATCAATTAAATTATCTTTTAGAAAGAAGATAATTATTTACAATTTTTTGGCATTCATTAGGCCTAATGATCGTTACCGTTATGATCTTTAATAAAGAAATTTTAAATGATCTATTAAATTATCTTTTAGAAACAAGATAATTATTCACAATTTTTTAGCATTTATTAGGCCCAATGATCGTTACCGTTATGATCTTTAATAAAGAAATTTTAAATGATCAATTAAATTATCTTTTAGAAGGAAGATAACTATTTCAAATTTTTTAGCATTTATTAGGCCAATTTATCGTTACCGGCATGATCTTTAATAGAGAAATTTTAAATGATCTATTAAATTATCTTTTAGAAAGAAGATAATTATTCACAATTTTTGAGCATTTATTAGGCCCAATGATCGTTACCATTATGAACTTTAATAAAGAAATTTCAAATGATCTCTTAAATTATCTTTTAGAAAGAAGATAATTATTTCAATTTCTCTAGCATTTATTAGGCCCAATGATCGTTGCCGTTATGGTCTTTAATAAAGAAATTTTAAATGATCAATTAAATTATCTTTTAGAAAGAAGATGAATATTTCAATTTTTTTAGCATTTATTAGGCCCATTCATCGTTACCGTTATGATCTTTAATAAAGAAATTTTAAATGATCAATTAAATTATATTTTAGAAAGAAGATAATTATTTACAATTTTTTGGCATTCATTAGGCCTAACGATCGTTACCGTTATGATCTTTAATAAATAAATTTTAAATGATCTATTAAATTATCTTTTAGAAACAAGATAATTATTCACAATTTTTTAGCATTTATTAGGCCCAATGATCATTACCGTTATGATCTTTAATAAAGAAATTTTAAATGATCAATTAAATTATCTTTTAGAAGGAAGATAACTATTTCAAATTTTTTAGCATTTATTACGCCAATTTATCGTTACCAGTATGATCTTTAATAAAGAAATTTTAAATGATCTATTAAATCATCTTTTAGAAAGAAGATAATTATTCACAATTTTTTAGCATTTATTACGCCCAATGATCGTTACCATTATGAACTTTAATAAAGAAATTTCAAATGATCTCTTAAATTATCTTTTAGAAAGAAGATAATTATTTCAATTTCTCTAGCATTTATTAGGCCCAATGATCGTTGCCGTTATGGTCTTTAATAAAGAAATTTTAAATGATCAATTAAATTATCTTTTAGAAAGAAAATGATTATTTCAATTTTTTTAGCATTTATTAGGCCCATTGATCGTTACCGTTATGATCTTTAATAAAGAAATTTTAAATGATCAATTAAATTATCTTTTAGAAAGAAGAAAATTATTTACAATTTTTTGGCATTCATTAGGCCTAATGATCGTTACCGTTATGATCTTTAATAAAGAAATTTTAAATGATCAATTAAATTATCTTTTAGAAAGAAGAAAATTATTTACCATTTTTTGGCTTTCATTAGGCCTAATGATCGTTACCGTTATGATCTTTAATAAAGAAATTTTAAATGATCTATTAAATTATCTTTTAGAAACAAGATAATTATTCGCAATTTTTTAGCATTTATTAGGCCCAATGATCGTTACCGTTATGAACTTTAATAAAGAAATTTCAAATGATCTCTTAAATTATCTTTTAGAAAGAAGATAATTATTTCAATTTATCTAGCATTTATTAGGCCCAATGATCGTTTCCGTTATGGTCTTTAATAAAGAAATTTTAAATGGTCAATTAAATTATCTTTTAGAAAGAAGATGAATATTTCAATTTTTTTAGCATTTATTAGGCCCATTGATCGTTACCGTTATGATCTTTAATAAAGAAATTTTAAATGATCAACTAAATTATCTTTTAGAAAGAAGAAAATTATTTACAATTTTTTGGCATTCATTAGGCCTAATGATCGTTACCGTTATGATCTTTAATAAAGAAATTTTAAATGATCTATTAAATTATCTTTTAGATGGAAGATAACTATTTCAAATTTTTTAGCATTTATTAGGCTCATTGATCGTTACTGGCATGATCTTTAATAAAGAAATTTTAAATGATCTATTAAATTATCTTTTAGAAAGAAGATAATTATTCACAATTTTTTAGCATTTATTATGCCCAATGATCGTTACCATTTTGAACTTTAACAAAGAAATTTCAAATGATCTCTTAAATTATCTTTTAGAAAGAAGATAATTATTTCAATTTCTCTAGCATTTATTAGGCCCAATGATCGTTGCCGTTATGGTCTTTAATAAAGAAATTTTAAATGATCAATTAAATTATCTTTTAGAAAGAAGATGAATATTTCAATTTTTTTAGCATTTAATAGGCTCATTGATCGTTACCGTTATGATCTTTAATAAAGAAATTTTAAATGATCAATTAAATTATCTTTTAGAAAGAAGAAAATTATTTACAATTTTTTGGCCTTCATTAGGCCTAATGATCGTTACCGTTATGATCTTTAATAAAGAAATTTTAAATGATCTATTAAATTATCTTTTAGAAAGAAGATAATTATTCACAATTTTTTAGCATTTATTAGGCACAATGATCGTTACTGTTATCAACTTTAATAAAGAAATTTCAAATGATCTCTTAAATTATCTTATAGAAAGAAGATAATTATTTCAATTTCTCTTGCATTTATTAGGCCCAATGATCGTTGCCGTTATGGTCTTTAATAAAGAAATTTTAAATGATCAATTAAATTATCTTTTAGAAAGAAGATGAATATTTCAATTTTTTTAGCATTTATTAGGCCCATTGATCGTTACCGTTATGATCTTTAATAAAGAAATTTTAAATGATCAATTAAATTATCTTTTAGAAAGAAGATAATTATTTACAATTTTTTGGCATTCCTTAGGCCTAATGATCGTTACCGTTATGATCTTTAATAAAGAAATTTTAAATGATCTATTAAATTATCTTTTAGAAACAAGATAATTATTCACAATTTTTTAGCATTTATTAGGCCCAATGATCGTTACCGTTATGATCTTTAATAAAGAAATTTTAAATGATCAATTAAATTATCTTTTAGAAGGAAGATAACTATTTCAAATTTTTTAGCATTTATTAGGCCAATTTATCGTTACCGGTATGATCTTTAATAAAGAAATTTTAAATGATCTATTAAATCATCTTTTAGAAAGAAGATAATTATTCACAATTTTTTAGCATTTATTAGGCCCAATGATCGTTACCGTTATGAACTTTAATAAAGAAATTTCAAATGATCTCTTAAATTATCTTATAGAAAAAAGATAATTATTTCAATTTCTCTTGCATTTATTAGGCCCAATGATCCTTGCCGTTATGGTCTTTAATAAAGAAATTTTAAATGATCAATTAAATTATCTTTTAGAAAGAAGATGAATATTTCAATTTTTTTAGCATTTATTAGCCCTATTCATCGTTACCGTTATGATCTTTAATAAAGAAATTTTAAATGATCAATTAAATTATCTTTTAGAAAGAAGAAAATTATTTACCATTTTTTGGCTTTCATTAGGCCTAATGATCGTTACCGTTATGATCTTTAATAAAGAAATTTTAAATGATCTATTAAATTATCTTTTAGAAACAAGATAATTATTCGCAATTTTTTAGCATTTATTAGGCCCAATGATCGTTACCGTTATGAACTTTAATAAAGAAATTTCAAATGATCTCTTAAATTATCTTTTAGAAAGAAGATAATTATTTCAATTTATCTAGCATTTATTAGGCCCAATGATCGTTTTCGTTATGGTCTTTAATAAAGAAATTTTAAATGGTCAATTAAATTATCTTTTAGAAAGAAGATGAATATTTCAATTTTTTTAGCATTTATTAGGCCCATTGATCGTTACCGTTATGATCTTTAATAAAGAAATTTTAAATGATCAACTAAATTATCTTTTAGAAAGAAGAAAATTATTTACAATTTTTTGGCATTCATTAGGCCTAATGATCGTTACCGTTATGATCTTTAATAAAGAAATTTTAAATGATCTATTAAATTATCTTTTAGAAACAAGATAATTATTCACAATTTTTTAGCATTTATTAGGCCCAATGATCGTTACCGTTATGATCTTTAATAAAGAAATTTTAAATGATCAATTAAATTATCTTTTAGATGGAAGATAACTATTTCAAATTTTTTAGCATTTATTAGGCTCATTGATCGTTACCGGCATGATCTTTAATAAAGAAATTTTAAATGATCTATTAAATTATCTTTTAGAAAGAAGATAATTATTCACAATTTTTTAGCATTTATTATGCCCAATGATCGTTACCATTATGAACTTTAACAAAGAAATTTCAAATGATCTCTTAAATTATCTTTTAGAAAGAAGATAATTATTTCAATTTCTCTAGCATTTATTAGGCCCAATGATCGTTGCCGTTATGGTCTTTAATAAAGAAATTTTAAATGATCAATTAAATTATCTTTTAGAAAGAAGATGAATATTTTAATTTTTTTAGCATTTAATAGGCTCATTGATCGTTACCGTTATGATCTTTAATAAAGAAATTTTAAATGATCAATTAAATTATCTTTTAGAAAGAAGAAAATTATTTACAATTATTTGGCTTTCATTAGGCCTAATGATCGTTACCGTTATGATCTTTAATAAAGAAATTTTAAATGATCTATTAAATTATCTTTTAGAAAGAAGATAATTATTCACAATTTTTTAGCATTTATTAGGCACAATGATCGTTACTGTTATCAACTTTAATAAAGAAATTTCAAATGATCTCTTAAATTATCTTATAGAAAGAAGATAATTATTTCAATTTCTCTTGCATTTATTAGGCCCAATGATCGTTGCCGTTATGGTCTTTAATAAAGAAATTTTAAATGATCAATTAAATTATCTTTTAGAAAGAAGATGAATTTTTCAATTTTTTTAGCATTTATGAGGCCCATTGATCGTTACCGTTATGATCTTTAATAAAGAAATTTTAAATGATCAATTAAATTATCTTTTAGAAAGAAGATAATTATTTACAATTTTTTGGCATTCATTAGGCCTAATGATCGTTACCGTTATGATCTTTAATAAAGAAATTTTAAATGATCTATTAAATTATCTTTTAGAAAGAAGATAATTATTCACAATTTTTTAGCATTTATTATGCCCAATGATCGTTACCATTATGAACTTTAACAAAGAAATTTCAAATGATCTCTTAAATTATCTTTTAGAAAGAAGATAATTATTTCAATTTCTCTAGCATTTATTAGGCCCAATGATCGTTGCCGTTATGGTCTTTAATAAAGAAATTTTAAATGATCAATTAAATTATCTTTTAGAAAGAAGATGAATATTTCAATTATTTTAGCATTTAATAGGCTCATTGATCGTTACCGTTATGATCTTTAATAAAGAAATTTTAAATGATCAATTAAATTATCTTTTATAAAGAAGAAAATTATTTACAATTTTTTGGCTTTCATTAGGCCTAATGATCGTTACCGTTATGATCTTTAATAAAGAAATTTTAAATGATCTATTAAATTATCTTTTAGAAAGAAGATAATTATTCACAATTTTTTAGCATTTATTAGGCACAATGATCGTTACTGTTATCAACTTTAATAAAGAAATTTCAAATGATCTCTTAAATTATCTTATAGAAAGAAGATAATTATTTCAATTTCTCTTGCATTTATTAGGCCCAATGATCATTGCCGTTATGGTCTTTAATAAAGAAATTTTAAATGATCAATTAAATTATCTTTTAGAAAGAAGATGAATTTTTCAATTTTTTTAGCATTTATGAGGCCCATTGATCGTTACCGTTATGATCTTTAATAAAGAAATTTTAAATGATCAATTAAATTATCTTTTAGAAAGAAGATAATTATTTACAATTTTTTGGCATTCATTAGGCCTAATGATCGTTACCGTTATGATCTTTAATAAAGAAATTTTAAATGATCTATTAAATTATCTTTTAGAAAGAAGATAATTATTCACAATTTTTTAGCATTTATTATGCCCAATGATCGTTACCATTATGAACTTTAACAAAGAAATTTCAAATGATCTCTTAAATTATCTTTTAGAAAGAAGATAATTATTTCAATTTCTCTAGCATTTATTAGGCCCAATGATCGTTGCCGTTATGGTCTTTAATAAAGAAATTTTAAATGATCAATTAAATTATCTTTTAGAAAGAAGATGAATATTTCAATTATTTTAGCATTTAATAGGCTCATTGATCGTTACCGTTATGATCTTTAATAAAGAAATTTTAAATGATCAATTAAATTATCTTTTATAAAGAAGAAAATTATTTACAAGTTTTTGGCTTTCATTAGGCCTAATGATCGTTACCGTTATGATCTTTAATAAAGAAATTTTAAATGATCTATTAAATTATCTTTTAGAAAGAAGATAATTATTCACAATTTTTTAGCATTTATTAGGCACAATGATCGTTACTGTTATCAACTTTAATAAAGAAATTTCAAATGATCTCTTAAATTATCTTATAGAAAGAAGATAATTATTTCAATTTCTCTTGCATTTATTAGGCCCAATGATCGTTGCCGTTATGGTCTTTAATAAAGAAATTTTAAATGATCAATTAAATTATCTTTTAGAAAGAAGATGAATTTTTCAATTTTTTTAGCATTTATGAGGCCCATTGATCGTTACCGTTATGATCTTTAATAAAGAAATTTTAAATGATCAATTAAATTATCTTTTAGAAAGAAGATAATTATTTACAATTTTTTGGCATTCATTAGGCCTAATGATCGTTACCGTTATGATCTTTAATAAAGAAATTTTAAATGATCTATTAAATTATCTTTTAGAAAGAAGATAATTATTCACAATTTTTTAGCATTTATTATGCCCAATGATCGTTACCATTATGAACTTTAACAAAGAAATTTCAAATGATCTCTTAAATTATCTTTTAGAAAGAAGATAATTATTTCAATTTCTCTAGCATTTATTAGGCCCAATGATCGTTGCCGTTATGGTCTTTAATAAAGAAATTTTAAATGATCAATTAAATTATCTTTTAGAAAGAAGATGAATATTTCAATTATTTTAGCATTTAATAGGCTCATTGATCGTTACCGTTATGATCTTTAATAAAGAAATTTTAAATGATCAATTAAATTATCTTTTATAAAGAAGAAAATTATTTACAATTTTTTGGCTTTCATTAGGCCTAATGATCGTTACCGTTATGATCTTTAATAAAGAAATTTTAAATGATCTATTAAATTATATTTTAGAAAGAAGATAATTATTCACAATTTTTTAACATTTATTAGGCACAATGATCGTTACTGTTATCAACTTTAATAGAGAAATTTCAAATGATCTCTTAAATTATCTTATAGAAAGAAGATAATTATTTCAATTTCTCTTGCATTTATTAGGCCCAATGATCGTTGCCGTTATGGTCTTTAATAAAGAAATTTTAAATGATCAATTAAATTATCTTTTAGAAAGAAGATGAATATTTCAATTTTTTTAGCATTTATTAGGCCCATTGATCGTTACCGTTATGATCTTTAATAAAGAAATTTTAAATGATCAATTAAATTATCTTTTAGAAAGAAGAAAATTATTTACCATTTTTTGGCTTTCATTAGGCCTAATGATCGTTACCGTTATGATCTTTAATAAAGAAATTTTAAATGATCTATTAAATTATCTTTTAGAAACAAGATAATTATTCGCAATTTTTTAGCATTTATTAGGCCCAATGATCGTTACCGTTATGAACTTTAATAAAGAAATTTCAAATGATCTCTTAAATTATCTTTTAGAAAGAAGATAATTATTTCAATTTATCTAGCATTTATTAGGCCCAATGATCGTTTCCGTTATGGTCTTTAATAAAGAAATTTTAAATGGTCAATTAAATTATCTTTTAGAAAGAAGATGAATATTTCAATTTTTTTAGCATTTATTAGGCTCATTGATCGTTACCGTTATGATCTTTAATAAAGAAATTTTAAATTATCAACTAAATTATCTTTTAGAAAGAAGAAAATTATTTACAATTTTTTGGCATTCATTAGGCCTAATGATCGTTACCGTTATGATCTTTAATAAAGAAATTTTAAATGATCTATTAAATTATCTTTTAGAAACAAGATAATTATTCACAATTTTTTAGCATTTATTAGGCCCAATGATCGTTACCGTTATGATCTTTAATAAAGAAATTTTAAATGATCAATTAAATTATCTTTTAGATGGAAGATAACTATTTCAAATTTTTTAGCATTTATTAGGCTCATTGATCGTTACCGGCATGATCTTTAATAAAGAAATTTTAAATGATCTATTAAATTATCTTTTAGAAAGAAGATAATTATTCACAATTTTTTAGCATTTATTATGCCCAATGATCGTTACCATTATGAACTTTAACAAAGAAATTTCAAATGATCTCTTAAATTATCTTTTAGAAAGAAGATAATTATTTCAATTTCTCTAGCATTTATTAGGCCCAATGATCGTTGCCGTTATGGTCTTTAATAAAGAAATTTTAAATGATCAATTAAATTATCTTTTAGAAAGAAGATGAATATTTCAATTTTTTTAGCATTTAATAGGCTCATTGATCGTTACCGTTATGATCTTTAATAAAGAAATTTTAAATGATCAATTAAATTATCTTTTAGAAAGAAGAAAATTATTTACAATTTTTTGGCTTTCATTAGGCCTAATGATCGTTACCGTTATGATCTTTAATAAAGAAATTTTAAATGATCTATTAAATTATCTTTTAGAAAGAAGATAATTATTCACAATTTTTTAGCATTTATTAGGCACAATGATCGTTACTGTTATCAACTTTAATAAAGAAATTTCAAATGATCTCTTAAATTATCTTATAGAAAGAAGATAATTATTTCAATTTCTCTTGCATTTATTAGGCCCAATGATCGTTGCCGTTATGGTCTTTAATAAAGAAATTTTAAATGATCAATTAAATTATCTTTTACAAAGAAGATGAATATTTCAATTTTTTTAGCATTTATTAGGCCCATTGATCGTTACCGTTATGATCTTTAATAAAGAAATTTTAAATGATCAATTAAATTATCTTTTAGAAAGAAGATAATTATTTACAATTTTTTGGCATTCATTAGGCCTAATGATCGTTACCGTTATGATCTTTAATAAAGAAATTTTAAATGATCTATTAAATTATCTTTTAGAAACAAGATAATTATTCACAATTTTTTAGCATTTATTAGGCCCAATGATCGTTACCGTTATGATCTTTAATAAAGAAATTTTAAATGATCAATTAAATTATCTTTTAGAAGGAAGATAACTATTTCAAATTTTTTAGCATTTATTAGGCCAATTAACGTTACCGGTATGATCTTTAATAAAGAAATTTTAAATGATCTATTAAATCATCTTTTAGAAAGAAGATAATTATTCACAATTTTTTAGCATTTATTAGGCCCAATGATCGTTACCGTTATGAACTTTAATAAAGAAATTTCAAATGATCTCTTAAATTATCTTATAGAAAGAAGATAATTATTTCAATTTCTCTTGCATTTATTAGGCCCAATGATCGTTGCCGTTATGGTCTTTAATAAAGAAATTTTAAATGATCAATTAAATTATCTTTTAGAAAGAAGATGAATATTTCAATTTTTTTAGCATTTATTAGCCCTATTCATCGTTACCATTATGATCTTTAATAAAGAAATTTTAAATGATCAATTAAATTATCTTTTAGAAAGAAGAAAATTATTTACCATTTTTTGGCTTTCATTAGGCCTAATGATCGTTACCGTTATGATCTTTAATAAAGAAATTTTAAATGATCTATTAAATTATCTTTTAGAAACAAGATAATTATTCGCAATTTTTTAGCATTTATTAGGCCCAATGACCGTTACCGTTATGAACTTTAATAAAGAAATTTCAAATGATCTCTTAAATTATCTTTTAGAAAGAAGATAATTATTTCAATTTATCTAGCATTTATTAGGCCCAATGATCGTTTCCGTTATGGTCTTTAATAAAGAAATTTTAAATGGTCAATTAAATTATCTTTTAGAAAGAAGATGAATATTTCAATTTTTTTAGCATTTATTAGGCCCATTGATCGTTACCGTTATGATCTTTAATAAAGAAATTTTAAATGATCAACTAAATTATCTTTTAGAAAGAAGAAAATTATTTACAATTTTTTGGCATTCATTAGGCCTAATGATCGTTACCGTTATGATCTTTAATAAAGAAATTTTAAATGATCTATTAAATTATCTTTTAGAAACAAGATAATTATTCACAATTTTTTAGCATTTATTAGGCCCAATGATCGTTACCGTTATGATCTTTAATAAAGAAATTTTAAATGATCAATTAAATTATCTTTTAGATGGAAGATAACTATTTCAAATTTTTTAGCATTTATTAGGCTCATTGATCGTTACCGGCATGATCTTTAATAAAGAAATTTTAAATGATCTATTAAATTATCTTTTAGAAAGAAGATAATTATTCACAATTTTTTAGCATTTATTATGCCCAATGATCGTTACCATTATGAACTTTAACAAAGAAATTTCAAATGATCTCTTAAATTATCTTTTAGAAATAAGATAATTATTTCAATTTCTCTAGCATTTATTAGGCCCAATGATCGTTGCCGTTATGGTCTTTAATAAAGAAATTTTAAATGATCAATTAAATTATCTTTTAGAAAGAAGATGAATATTTCAATTTTTTTAGCATTTAATAGGCTCATTGATCGTTACCGTTATGATCTTTAATAAAGAAATTTTAAATGATCAATTAAATTATCTTTTAGAAAGAAGAAAATTATTTACAATTTTTTGGCTTTCATTAGGCCTAATGATCGTTACCGTTATGATCTTTAATAAAGAAATTTTAAATGATCTATTAAATTATCTTTTAGAAAGAAGATAATTATTCACAATTTTTTAGCATTTATTAGGCACAATGATCGTTACTGTTATCAACTTTAATAAAGAAATTTCAAATGATCTCTTAAATTATCTTATAGAAAGAAGATAATTATTTCAATTTCTCTTGCATTTATTAGGCCCAATGATCGTTGCCGTTATGGTCTTTAATAAAGAAATTTTAAATGATCAATTAAATTATCTTTTAGAAAGAAGATGAATATTTCAATTTTTTTAGCATTTATTAGGCCCATTGATCGTTACCGTTATGATCTTTAATAAAGAAATTTTAAATGATCAATTAAATTATCTTTTAGAAAGAAGATAATTATTTACAATTTTTTGGCATTCATTAGGCCTAATGATCGTTACCGTTATGATCTTTAATAAAGAAATTTTAAATGATCTATTAAATTATCTTTTAGAAACAAGATAATTATTCACAATTTTTTAGCATTTATTAGGCCCAATGATCGTTACCGTTATGATCTTTAATAAAGAAATTTTAAATGATCAATTAAATTATCTTTTAGAAGGAAGATAAGTATTTCAAATTTTTTAGCATTTATTAGGCCAATTTATCGTTACCGGTATGATCTTTAATAAAGAAATTTTAAATGATCTATTAAATCATCTTTTAGAAAGAAGATAATTATTCACAATTTTTTAGCATTTATTAGGCCCAATGATCGTTACCGTTATGAACTTTAATAAAGAAATTTCAAATGATCTCTTAAATTATCTTATAGAAAGAAGATAATTATTTCAATTTCTCTTGCATTTATTAGGCCCAATGATCGTTGCCGTTATGGTCTTTAATAAAGAAATTTTAAATGATCAATTAAATTATCTTTTAGAAAGAAGATGAATATTTCAATTTTTTTAGCATTTATTAGCCCTATTCATCGTTACCGTTATGATCTTTAATAAAGAAATTTTAAATGATCAATTAAATTATCTTTTAGAAAGAAGAAAATTATTTACCATTTTTTGGCTTTCATTAGGCCTAATGATCGTTACCGTTATGATCTTTAATAAAGAAATTTTAAATGATCTATTAAATTATCTTTTAGAAACAAGATAATTATTCGCAATTTTTTAGCATTTATTAGGCCCAATGATCGTTACCGTTATGAACTTTAATAAAGAAATTTCAAATGATCTCTTAAATTATCTTTTAGAAAGAAGATAATTATTTCAATTTATCTAGCATTTATTAGGCCCAATGATCGTTTCTGTTATGGTCTTTAATAAAGAAATTTTAAATGGTCAATTAAATTATCTTTTAGAAAGAAGATGAATATTTCAATTTTTTTAGCATTTATTAGGCCCATTGATCGTTACCGTTATGATCTTTAATAAAGAAATTTTAAATGATCAACTAAATTATCTTTTAGAAAGAAGAAAATTATTTACAATTTTTTGGCATTCATTAGGCCTAATGATCGTTACCGTTATGATCTTTAATAAAGAAATTTTAAATGATCTATTAAATTATCTTTTAGAAACAAGATAATTATTCACAATTTTTTAGCATTTATTAGGCCCAATGATCGTTACCGTTATGATCTTTAATAAAGAAATTTTAAATGATCAACTAAATTATCTTTTAGAAAGAAGAAAATTATTTACAATTTTTTGGCATTGATTAGGCCTAATGATCGTTACCGTTATGATCTTTAATAAAGAAATTTTAAATGATCTATTAAATTATCTTTTAGAAACAAGATAATTATTCACAATTTTTTAGCATTTATTAGGCCCAATGATCGTTACCGTTATGATTTTTAATAAAGAAATTTTAAATGATCAATTAAATTATCTTTTAGAAAGAAGATAACTATTTCAAATTTTTTAGCATTTATTAGGCCCATTGATCGTTACCGGCATGATCTTTAATAAAGAAATTTTAAATGATCTATTAAATTATCTTTTAGAAACAAGATAATTATTCACAATTTTTTAGCATTTATTAGGCACAATGATCGTTACTGTTATGAACTTTAATAAAGAAATTTCAAATGATCTCTTAAATTATCTTATAGAAAGAAGATAATTATTTCAATTTCTCTTGCATTTATTAGGCCCAATGATCGTTGCCGTTATGGTCTTTAATAAAGAAATTTTAAATGATCAATTAAATTATCTTTTAGAAAGAAGATGAATATTTCAATTTTTTTAGCATTTATTAGCCCTATTCATCGTTACCGTTATGATCTTTAATAAAGAAATTTTAAATGATCAATTAAATTATCTTTTAGAAAGAAAAAAATTATTTACAATTTTTTGGCTTTCATTAGGCCTAATGATCGTTACCGTTATGATCTTTAATAAAGAAATTTTAAATGATCTATTAAATTATCTTTTAGAAACAAGATAATTATTCGCAATTTTTTAGCATTTATTAGGCCCAATGATCGTTACCGTTATGAACTTTAATAAAGAAATTTCAAATGATCTCTTAAATTATCTTTTAGAAAGAAGATAATTATTTCAATTTATCTAGCATTTATTAGGCCCAATGATCGTTTCTGTTATGGTCTTTAATAAAGAAATTTTAAATGGTCAATTAAATTATCTTTTAGAAAGAAGATGAATATTTCAATTTTTTTAGCATTTATTAGGCCCATTGATCGTTACCGTTATGATCTTTAATAAAGAAATTTTAAATGATCAACTAAATTATCTTTTAGAAAGAAGAAAATTATTTACAATTTTTTGGCATTCATTAGGCCTAATGATCGTTACCGTTATGATCTTTAATAAAGAAATTTTAAATGATCTATTAAATTATCTTTTAGAAACAAGATAATTATTCACAATTTTTTAGCATTTATTAGGCCCAATGATCGTTACCGTTATGATCTTTAATAAAGAAATTTTAAATGATCAACTAAATTATCTTTTAGAAAGAAGAAAATTATTTACAATTTTTTGGCATTGATTAGGCCTAATGATCGTTACCGTTATGATCTTTAATAAAGAAATTTTAAATGATCTATTAAATTATCTTTTAGAAACAAGATAATTATTCACAATTTTTTAGCATTTATTAGGCCCAATGATCGTTACCGTTATGATTTTTAATAAAGAAATTTTAAATGATCAATTAAATTATCTTTTAGAAAGAAGATAACTATTTCAAATTTTTTAGCATTTATTAGGCCCATTGATCGTTACCGGCATGATCTTTAATAAAGAAATTTTAAATGATCTATTAAATTATCTTTTAGAAACAAGATAATTATTCACAATTTTTTAGCATTTATTAGGCACAATGATCGTTACTGTTATGAACTTTAATAAAGAAATTTCAAATGATCTCTTAAATTATCTTATAGAAAGAAGATAATTATTTCAATTTCTCTTGCATTTATTAGGCCCAATGATCGTTGCCGTTATGGTCTTTAATAAAGAAATTTTAAATGATCAATTAAATTATCTTTTAGAAAGAAGATGAATATTTCAATTTTTTTAGCATTTATTAGCCCTATTCATCGTTACCGTTATGATCTTTAATAAAGAAATTTTAAATGATCAATTAAATTATCTTTTAGAAAGAAGATAATTATTTACAATTTTTTGGCATTCATTAGGCCTAATGATCGTTATCGTTATGATCTTTAATAAAGAAATTTTAAATGATCAATTAAATTATCTTTTAGAAAGAAGATGAATATTTCAATTTTTTTAGCATTTAATAGGCCCATTGATCGTTACCGGCATGATCTTTAATAAAGAAATTTTAAATGATCTATTAAATTATCTTATAGAAAGAAGATAATTATTTACAATTTTTTGGCTTTCATTAGGCCTAATAATCGTTACCGTTATGATCTTTAATAAAGAAATTTTAAATGATCTATTAAATTATCTTTTAGAAAGAAGATAATTATTCACAATTTTTCAGCATTTATTAGGCACAATGATCGTTACTGTTATCAACTTTAATAAAGAAATTTCAAATGATCTCTTAAATTATCTTATAGAAAGAAGATAATTATTTCAATTTCTCTTGCATTTATTAGGCCCAATGATCGTTGCCGTTATGGTCTTTAATAAAGAAATTTTAAATGATCAATTAAATTATCTTTTAGAAAGAAGATGAATATTTCAATTTTTTTAGCATTTATTAGGCCCATTGATCGTTACCGTTATGATCTTTAATAAAGAAATTTTAAATGATCAATTAAATTATCTTTTAGAAAGAAGATAATTATTTACAATTTTTTGGCATTCATTAGGCCTAATGATCGTTACCGTTATGATCTTTAATAAAGAAATTTTAAATGATCTATTAAATTATCTTTTAGAAACAAGATAATTATTCACAATTTTTTAGCATTTATTAGGCCCAATGATCGTTACCGTTATGATCTTTAATAAAGAAATTTTAAATGATCAATTAAATTATCTTTTAGAAGGAAGATAACTATTTCAAATTTTTTAGCATTTATTAGGCCAATTTATCGTTACCGGTATGATCTTTAATAAAGAAATTTTAAATGATCTATTAAATCATCTTTTAGAAAGAAGATAATTATTCACAATTTTTTAGCATTTATTAGGCCCAATGATCGTTACCGTTATGAACTTTAATAAAGAAATTTCAAATGATCTCTTAAATTATCTTATAGAAAGAAGATAATTATTTCAATTTCTCTTGCATTTATTAGGCCCAATGATCGTTGCCGTTATGGTCTTTAATAAAGAAATTTTAAATGATCAATTAAATTATCTTTTAGAAAGAAGATGAATATTTCAATTTTTTTAGCATTTATTAGCCCTATTCATCGTTACCGTTATGATCTTTAATAAAGAAATTTTAAATGATCAATTAAATTATCTTTTAGAAAGAAGAAAATTATTTACCATTTTTTGGCTTTCATTAGGCCTAATGATCGTTACCGTTATGATCTTTAATAAAGAAATTTTAAATGATCTATTAAATTATCTTTTAGAAACAAGATAATTATTCGCAATTTTTTAGCATTTATTAGGCCCAATGATCGTTACCGTTATGAACTTTAATAAAGAAATTTCAAATGATCTCTTAAATTATCTTTTAGAAAGAAGATAATTATTTCAATTTATCTAGCATTTATTAGGCCCAATGATCGTTTCCGTTATGGTCTTTAATAAAGAAATTTTAAATGGTCAATTAAATTATCTTTTAGAAAGAAGATGAATATTTCAATTTTTTTAGCATTTATTAGGCCCATTGATCGTTACCGTTATGATCTTTAATAAAGAAATTTTAAATGATCAACTAAATTATCTTTTAGAAAGAAGAAAATTATTTACAATTTTTTGGCATTCATTAGGCCTAATGATCGTTACCGTTATGATCTTTAATAAAGAAATTTTAAATGATCTATTAAATTATCTTTTAGAAACAAGATAATTATTCACAATTTTTTAGCATTTATTAGGCCCAATGATCGTTACCGTTATGATCTTTAATAAAGAAATTTTAAATGATCAACTAAATTATCTTTTAGAAAGAAGAAAATTATTTACAATTTTTTGGCATTGATTAGGCCTAATGATCGTTACCGTTATGATCTTTAATAAAGAAATTTTAAATGATCTATTAAATTATCTTTTAGAAACAAGATAATTATTCACAATTTTTTAGCATTTATTAGGCCCAATGATCGTTACCGTTATGATTTTTAATAAAGAAATTTTAAATGATCAATTAAATTATCTTTTAGAAAGAAGATAACTATTTCAAATTTTTTAGCATTTATTAGGCCCATTGATCGTTACCGGCATGATCTTTAATAAAGAAATTTTAAATGATCTATTAAATTATCTTTTAGAAACAAGATAATTATTCACAATTTTTTAGCATTTATTAGGCACAATGATCGTTACTGTTATGAACTTTAATAAAGAAATTTCAAATGATCTCTTAAATTATCTTATAGAAAGAAGATAATTATTTCAATTTCTCTTGCATTTATTAGGCCCAATGATCGTTGCCGTTATGGTCTTTAATAAAGAAATTTTAAATGATCAATTAAATTATCTTTTAGAAAGAAGATGAATATTTCAATTTTTTTAGCATTTAATAGGCCCATTGATCGTTACCAGCATGATCTTTAATAAAGAAATTTTAAATGATCTATTAAATTATCTTTTAGAAACAAGATAATTATTCACAATTTTTTAGCATTTATTAGGCACAATGATCGTTACTGTTATGAACTTTAATAAAGAAATTTCAAATGATCTCTTAAATTATCTAATAGAAAGAAGATAATTATTTCAATTTCTCTTGCATTTATTAGGCCCAATGATCGTCGCCGTTATGGTCTTTAATAAAGAAATTTTAAATGATCAATTAAATTATCTTTTAGAAAGAAGATGAATATTTCAATTTTTTTAGCATTTAATAGGTCCATTGATCGTTACCGGCATGATCTCTAATAAAGAAATTTTAAATGATCTATTAAATTATCTTTTAGAAACAAGATAATTATTTTCACAATTTTTTAGCATTTATTAGGCACAATGATCGTTACTGTTATGAACTTTAATAAAGAAATTTCAAATGATCTCTTAAATTATCTTATAGAAAGAAGATAATTATTTCAATTTCTCTTGCATTTATTAGGCCCAATGATCGTTGCCGTTATGGTCTTTAATAAAGAAATTTTAAATGATCAATTAAATTATCTTTTAGAAAGAAGATGAATATTTCAATTTTTTTAGCATTTAATAGGCCCATTGATCGTTACCGTTATGATCTTTAATAAAGAAATTTTAAATGATCAATTAAATTATCTTTTAGAAAGAAGATAATTATTTACGATTTTTTGGCATTCATTAGGCCTAATGATCGTTACCGTTATGATCTTTAATAAAGAAATTTTAAATGATCTATTAAATTATCTTTTAGAAACAAGATAATTATTCACAATTTTTTAGCATTTATTAGGCCCAATGATCGTTACCGTTATGATTTTTAATAAAGAAATTTTAAATGATCAATTAAATTATCTTTCAGAAAGAAGATAACTATTTCAAATTTTTTAGCATTTATTAGGCCCATTGATCGTTACCGGCATGATCTTTAATAAAGAAATTTTAAATGATCTATTAAATTATCTTTTAGAAAGAAGATAATTATTCACAATTTTTTAGCATTTATTAGGCACAATGATCGTTACTGTTATGAACTTTAATAAAGAAATTTCAAATGATCTCTTAAATTATCTTATAGAAAGAAGATAATTATTTCAATTTCTCTTGCATTTATTAGGCCCAATGATCGTCGCCGTTATGGTCTTTAATAAAGAAATTTTAAATGATCAATTAAATTATCTTTTAGAAAGAAGATGAATATTTCAATTTTTTTAGCATTTATTAGCCCTATTCATCGTTACCGTTATGATCTTTAATAAAGAAATTTTAAATGATCAATTAAATTATCTTTTAGAAAGAATATAATTATTTACAATTTTTTGGCATTCATTAGGCCTAATGATCGTTATCGTTATGGTCTTTAATAAAGAAATTTTAAATGATCAATTAAATTATCTTTTAGAAAGAAGATGAATATTTCAATTTTTTTAGCATTTAATAGGCCCATTGATCGTTACCAGCATGATCTTTAATAAAGAAATTTTAAATGATCTATTAAATTATCTTTTAGAAACAAGATAATTATTCACAATTTTTTAGCATTTATTAGGCACAATGATCGTTACTGTTATGAACTTTAATAAAGAAATTTCAAATGATCTCTTAAATTATCTAATAGAAAGAAGATAATTATTTCAATTTCTCTTGCATTTATTAGGCCCAATGATCGTCGCCGTTATGGTCTTTAATAAAGAAATTTTAAATGATCAATTAAATTATCTTTTAGAAAGAAGATGAATATTTCAATTTTTTTAGCATTTAATAGGTCCATTGATCGTTACCGGCATGATCTCTAATAAAGAAATTTTAAATGATCTATTAAATTATCTTTTAGAAACAAGATAATTATTCACAATTTTTTAGCATTTATTAGGCACAATGATCGTTACTGTTATGAACTTTAATAAAGAAATTTCAAATGATCTCTTAAATTATCTTATAGAAAGAAGATAATTATTTCAATTTCTCTTGCATTTATTAGGCCCAATGATCGTTGCCGTTATGGTCTTTAATAAAGAAATTTTAAATGATCAATTAAATTATCTTTTAGAAAGAAGATGAATATTTCAATTTTTTTAGCATTTAATAGGCCCATTGATCGTTACCGTTATGATCTTTAATAAAGAAATTTTAAATGATCAATTAAATTATCTTTTAGAAAGAAGATAATTATTTACGATTTTTTGGCATTCATTAGGCCTAATGATCGTTACCGTTATGATCTTTAATAAAGAAATTTTAAATGATCTATTAAATTATCTTTTAGAAACAAGATAATTATTCACAATTTTTTAGCATTTATTAGGCCCAATGATCGTTACCGTTATGATTTTTAATAAAGAAATTTTAAATGATCAATTAAATTATCTTTCAGAAAGAAGATAACTATTTCAAATTTTTTAGCATTTATTAGGCCCATTGATCGTTACCGGCATGATCTTTAATAAAGAAATTTTAAATGATCTATTAAATTATCTTTTAGAAAGAAGATAATTATTCACAATTTTTTAGCATTTATTAGGCACAATGATCGTTACTGTTATGAACTTTAATAAAGAAATTTCAAATGATCTCTTAAATTATCTTATAGAAAGAAGATAATTATTTCAATTTCTCTTGCATTTATTAGGCCCAATGATCGTCGCCGTTATGGTCTTTAATAAAGAAATTTTAAATGATCAATTAAATTATCTTTTAGAAAGAAGATGAATATTTCAATTTTTTTAGCATTTATTAGCCCTATTCATCGTTACCGTTATGATCTTTAATAAAGAAATTTTAAATGATCAATTAAATTATCTTTTAGAAAGAATATAATTATTTACAATTTTTTGGCATTCATTAGGCCTAATGATCGTTATCGTTATGATCTTTAATAAAGAAATTTTAAATGATCAATTAAATTATCTTTTAGAAAGAAGATGAATATTTCAATTTTTTTAGCATTTAATAGGCCCATTGATCGTTACCGGCATGATCTTTAATAAAGAAATTTTAAATGATCTATTAAATTATCTTATAGAAAGAAGATAATTATTTACAATTTTTTGACATTCATTAGGCCTAATGATCGTTACCGTTATGATCTTTAATAAAGAAATTTTAAATGATCTATTAAATTATCTTTTAGAAACAAGATAATTATTCACAATTTTTTAGCATTTATTAGGCCCAATGATCGTTACCGTTATGATTTTTAATAAAGAAATTTTAAATGATCAATTAAATTATCTTTTAGAAAGAAGATAACTATTTCAAATTTTTTAGCATTTATTAGGCCCATTGATCGTTACCGGCATGATCTTTAATAAAGAAATTTTAAATGATCTATTAAATTATCTTTTAGAAAGAAGATAATTATTCACAATTTTTTAGCATTTATTAGGCACAATGATCGTTACTGTTATGAACTTTAATAAAGAAATTTCAAATGATCTCTTAAATTATCTTATAGAAAGAAGATAATTATTTCAATTTCTCTTGCATTTATTAGGCCCAATGATCGTTGCCGTTATGGTCTTTAATAAAGAAATTTTAAATGATCAATTAAATTATCTTTTAGAAAGAAGATGAATATTTCAATTTTTTTAGCATTTATTAGCCCTATTCATCGTTACCGTTATGATCTTTAATAAAGAAATTTTAAATGATCAATTAAATTATCTTTTAGAAAGAAGAAAATTATTTACAATTTTTTGGCTTTCATTAGGCCTAATGATCGTTACCGTTATGATCTTTAATAAAGAAATTTTAAATGATCTATTAAATTATCTTTTAGAAACAAGATAACTATTCGCAATTTTTTAGCATTTATTAGGCCCAATGATCGTTACCGTTATGAACTTTAATAAAGAAATTTCAAATGATCTCTTAAATTATCTTTTAGAAAGAAGATAATTATTTCAATTTATCTAGCATTTATTAGGCCCAATGATCGTTTCCGTTATGGTCTTTAATAAAGAAATTTTAAATGGTCAATTAAATTATCTTTTAGAAAGAAGATGAATATTTCAATTTTTTTAGCATTTATTAGGCCCATTGATCGTTACCGTTATGATCTTTAATAAAGAAATTTTAAATGATCAACTAAATTATCTTTTAGAAAGAAGAAAATTATTTACAATTTTTTGGCATTCATTAGGCTAATGATCGTTACCGTTATGATCTTTAATAAAGAAATTTTAAATGATCTCTTAAATTATCTTTTAGAAAGAAGATAATTATTTCAATTTCTCTTGCATTTATTAGGCCCAATGATCGTTGCCGTTATGGTCTTTAATAAAGAAATTTTAAATGATCAATTAAATTATCTTTTAGAAAGAAGATGAATATTTCAATTTTTTTAGCATTTATTAGCCCTATTCATCGTTACCGTTATGATCTTTAATAAAGAAATTTTAAATGATCAATTAAATTATCTTTTAGAAAGAAGAAAATTATTTACAATTTTTTGGCTTTCATTAGGCCTAATGATCGTTACCGTTATGATCTTTAATAAAGAAATTTTAAATGATCTATTAAATTATCTTTTAGAAACAAGATAACTATTCGCAATTTTTTAGCATTTATTAGGCCCAATGATCGTTACCGTTATGAACTTTAATAAAGAAATTTCAAATGATCTCTTAAATTATCTTTTAGAAAGAAGATAATTATTTCAATTTATCTAGCATTTATTAGGCCCAATGATCGTTTCCGTTATGGTCTTTAATAAAGAAATTTTAAATGTCAATTAAATTATCTTTTAGAAAGAAGATGAATATTTCAATTTTTTTAGCATTTATTAGGCCCATTGATCGTTACCGTTATGATCTTTAATAAAGAAATTTTAAATGATCAACTAAATTATCTTTTAGAAAGAAGAAAATTATTTACAATTTTTTGGCATTCATTAGGCCTAATGATCGTTACCGTTATGATCTTTAATAAAGAAATTTTAAATGATCTATTAAATTATCTTTTAGAAACAAGATAATTATTCACAATTTTTTAGCATTTATTAGGCCCAATGATCGTTACCGTTATGATCTTTAATAAAGAAATTTTAAATGATCAATTAAATTATCTTTTAGATGGAAGATAACTATTTCAAATTTTTTAGCATTTATTAGGCTCATTGATCGTTACCGGCATGATCTTTAATAAAGAAATTTTAAATGATCTATTAAATTATCTTTTAGAAAGAAGATAATTATTCACAATTTTTTAGCATTTATTAGGCCCAATGATCGTTACCATTATGAACTTTAATAAAGAAATTTCAAATGATCTCTTAAATTATCTTTTAGAAAGAAGATAATTATTTCAATTTCTCTTGCATTTATTAGGCCCAATGATCGTTGCCGTTATGGTCTTTAATAAAGAAATTTTAAATGATCAATTAAATTATCTTTTAGAAAGAAGATGAATATTTCAATTTTTTTAGCATTTATTAGCCCTATTCATCGTTACCGTTATGATCTTTAATAAAGAAATTTTAAATGATCAATTAAATTATCTTTTAGAAAGAAGGAAATTATTTACAATTTTTTGGCTTTCATTAGGCCTAATGATCGTTACCGTTATGATCTTTAATAAAGAAATTTTAAATGATCTATTAAATTATCTTTTAGAAACAAGATAACTATTCGCAATTTTTTAGCATTTATTAGGCCCAATGATCGTTACCGTTATGAACTTTAATAAAGAAATTTCAAATGATCTCTTAAATTATCTTTTAGAAAGAAGATAATTATTTCAATTTATCTAGCATTTATTAGGCCCAATGATCGTTTCCGTTATGGTCTTTAATAAAGAAATTTTAAATGGTCAATTAAATTATCTTTTAGAAAGAAGATGAATATTTCAATTTTTTTAGCATTTATTAGGCCCATTGATCGTTACCGTTATGATCTTTAATAAAGAAATTTTAAATGATCAACTAAATTATCTTTTAGAAAGAAGAAAATTATTTACAATTTTTTGGCATTCATTAGGCCTAATGATCGTTACCGTTATGATCTTTAATAAAGAAATTTTAAATGATCTATTAAATTATCTTTTAGAAACAAGATAATTATTCACAATTTTTTAGCATTTATTAGGCCCAATGATCGTTACCGTTATGATCTTTAATAAAGAAATTTTAAATGATCAATTAAATTATCTTTTAGATGGAAGATAACTATTTCAAATTTTTAGCATTTATTAGGCCCATTGATCGTTACCGGCATGATCTTTAATAAAGAAATTTTAAATGATCTATTAAATTATCTTTTAGAAAGAAGATAATTATTCACAATTTTTTAGCATTTATTACGCCCAATGATCGTTACCATTATGAACTTTAATAAAGAAATTTCAAATGATCTCTTAAATTATCTTTTAGAAGGAAGATAATTATTTCAATTTCTCTAGCATTTATTAGGCCCAATGATCGTTGCCGTTATGGTCTTTAATAAAGAAATTTTAAATGATCAATTAAATTATCTTTTAGAAAGAAGATGAATATTTCAATTTTTTTAGCATTTAATAGGCCCATTGATCGTTACCGTTATGATCTTTAATAAAGAAATTTTAAATGATCAATTAAATTATCTTTTAGAAAGAAGATAATTATTTACAATTTTTTGGCATTCATTAGGCCTAACGATCGTTACCGTTATGATCTTTAATAAATAAATTTTAAATGATCTATTAAATTATCTTTTAAAAAGAAGATAATTATTCACAATTTTTTAGCATTTATTAGGCCCAATGATCGTTACCGTTATGATCTTTAATAAAGAAATTTTAAATGATCAATTAAATTATCTTTTAGATGGAAGATAACTATTTCAAATTTTTTAGCATTTATTAGGCTCATTGATCGTTACTGGCATGATCTTTAATAAAGAAATTTTAAATGATCTATTAAATTATCTTTTAGAAAGAAGATAATTATTCACAATTTTTTAGCATTTATTAGGCACAATGATCGTTACTGTTATGAACTTTAATAAAGAAATTTCAAATGATCTCTTAAATTATCTTATAGAAAGAAGATAATTATTTCAATTTCTCTTGCATTTATTAGGCCCAATGATCGTTGCCGTTATGGTCTTTAATAAAGAAATTTTAAATGATCAATTAAATTATCTTTTAGAAAGAAGATGAATATTTCAATTTTTTTAGCATTTAATAGGCCCATTGATCGTTACCGGCATGATCTTTAATAAAGAAATTTTAAATGATCTATTAAATTATCTTTTAGAAACAAGATAATTATTCACAATTTTTTAGCATTTATTAGGCACAATGATCGTTACTGTTATGAACTTTAATAAAGAAATTTCAAATGATCTCTTAAATTATCTTATAGAAAGAAGATAATTATTTCAATTTCTCTTGCATTTATTAGGCCCAATGATCGTTGCCGTTATGGTCTTTAATAAAGAAATTTTAAATGATGAATTAAATTATCTTTTAGAAAGAAGATGAATATTTCAATTTTTTTAGCATTTAATAGGCCCATTGATCGTTACTGTTATGATCTTTAATAAAGAAATTTTAAATGATCAATTAAATTATCTTTTAGAAAGAAGATAATTATTTACGATTTTTTGGCATTCATTAGGCCTAATGATCGTTACCGTTATGATCTTTAATAAAGAAATTTTAAATGATCTATTAAATTATCTTTTAGAAACAAGATAATTATTCACAATTTTTTAGCATTTATTAGGCCCAATGATCGTTACCGTTATGATTTTTAATAAAGAAATTTTAAATGATCAATTAAATTATCTTTTAGAAAGAAGATAACTATTTCAAATTTTTTAGCATTTATTAGGCCCATTGATCGTTACCGGCATGATCTTTAATAAAGAAATTTTAAATGATCTATCAAATTATCTTTTAGAAAGAAGATAATTATTCACAATTTTTTAGCATTTATTAGGCACAATGATCGTTACTGTTATGAACTTTAATAAAGAAATTTCAAATGATCTCTTAAATTATCTTATAGAAAGAAGATAATTATTTCAATTTCTCTTGCATTTATTAGGCCCAATGATCGTCGCCGTTATGGTCTTTAATAAAGAAATTTTAAATGATCAATTAAATTATCTTTTAGAAAGAAGATGAATATTTCAATTTTTTTAGCATTTATTAGCCCTATTCATCGTTACCGTTATGATCTTTAATAAAGAAATTTCAAATGATCAATTAAATTATCTTTTAGAAAGAAGATAATTATTTACAATTTTTTGGCATTCATTAGGCCTAATGATCGTTATCGTTATGATCTTTAATAAAGAAATTTTAAATGATCAATTAAATTATCTTTTAGAAAGAAGATGAATATTTCAATTTTTTTAGCATTTAATAGGCCCATTGATCGTTACCGGCATGATCTTTAATAAAGAAATTTTAAATGATCTATTAAATTATCTTATAGAAAGAAGATAATTATTTACAATTTTTTGGCATTCATTAGGCCTAATGATCGTTACCGTTATGATCTTAATAAAGAAATTTTAAATGATCTATTAAATTATCTTTTAGAAAGAAGATAATTATTCACAATTTTTTAGCATTTATTAGGCCCAATGATCGTTACCGTTATGATTTTTAATAAAGAAATTTTAAATGATCAATTAAATTATCTTTTAGAAAGAAGATAACTATTTCAAATTTTTTAGCATTTATTAGGCCCATTGATCGTTACCGGCATGATCTTTAATAAAGAAATTTTAAATGATCTATTAAATTATCTTTTAGAAAGAAGATAATTATTCACAATTTTTTAGCATTTATTAGGCACAATGATCGTTACTGTTATGAACTTTAATAAAGAAATTTCAAATGATCTCTTAAATTATCTTATAGAAAGAAGATAATTATTTCAATTTCTCTTGCATTTATTAGGCCCAATGATCGTTGCCGTTATGGTCTTTAATAAAGAAATTTTAAATGATCAATTAAATTATCTTTTAGAAAGAAGATGAATATTTCAATTTTTTTAGCATTTATTAGCCCTATTCATCGTTACCGTTATGATCTTTAATAAAGAAATTTTAAATGATCAATTAAATTATCTTTTAGAAAGAAGAAAATTATTTACAATTTTTTGGCTTTCATTAGGCCTAATGATCGTTACCGTTATGATCTTTAATAAAGAAATTTTAAATGATCTATTAAATTATCTTTTAGAAACAAGATAACTATTCGCAATTTTTTAGCATTTATTAGGCCCAATGATCGTTACCGTTATGAACTTTAATAAAGAAATTTCAAATGATCTCTTAAATTATCTTTTAGAAAGAAGATAATTATTTCAATTTATCTAGCATTTATTAGGCCCAATGATCGTTTCCGTTATGGTCTTTAATAAAGAAATTTTAAATGGTCAATTAAATTATCTTTTAGAAAGAAGATGAATATTTCAATTTTTTTAGCATTTATTAGGCCCATTGATCGTTACCGTTATGATCTTTAATAAAGAAATTTTAAATGATCAACTAAATTATCTTTTAGAAAGAAGAAAATTATTTACAATTTTTTGGCATTCATTAGGCCTAATGATCGTTACCGTTATGATCTTTAATAAAGAAATTTTAAATGATCTATTAAATTATCTTTTAGAAACAAGATAATTATTCACAATTTTTTAGCATTTATTAGGCCCAATGATCGTTACCGTTATGATCTTTAATAAAGAAATTTTAAATGATCAATTAAATTATCTTTTAGATGGAAGATAACTATTTCAAATTTTTTAGCATTTATTAGGCTCATTGATCGTTACCGGCATGATCTTTAATAAAGAAATTTTAAATGATCTATTAAATTATCTTTTAGAAAGAAGATAATTATTCACAATTTTTTAGCATTTATTAGGCCCAATGATCGTTACCATTATGAACTTTAATAAAGAAATTTCAAATGATCTCTTAAATTATCTTTTAGAAAGAAGATAATTATTTCAATTTCTCTTGCATTTATTAGGCCCAATGATCGTTGCCGTTATGGTCTTTAATAAAGAAATTTTAAATGATCAATTAAATTATCTTTTAGAAAGAAGATGAATATTTCAATTTTTTTAGCATTTATTAGGCCCATTGATCGTTACCGTTATGATCTTTACTAAAGAAATTTTAAATGATCAATTAAATTATCTTTTAGAAAGAAGAAAATTATTTACAATTTTTTGGCATTCATTAGGCCTAATGATCGTTATCGTTATGATCTTTAATAAAGAAATTTTAAATGATCAATTAAATTATCTTTTAGAAGGAAGGTAACTATTTCAAATTTTTTAGCATTTATTAGGCCCATTGATCGTTACCGTTATGATCTTTAATAAAGAAATTTTAAATGATCAATTAAATTATCTTTTAGAAAGAAGATAATTATTTACAATTTTTTGGCATTCATTAGGCCTAATGATCGTTACCGTTATGATCTTTAATAAAGAAATTTTAAATGATCTATTAAATTATCTTTTAGAAATAAGATAATTATTCACAATTTTTTAGCATTTATTAGGCCCAATGATCGTTACCGTTATGATCTTTAATAAAGAAATTTTAAATGATCAATTAAATTATCTTTTAGAAGGAAGATAACTATTTCAAATTTTTTAGCATTTATTAGGCCAATTTATCGTTACCGGTATGATCTTTAATAAAGAAATTTTAAATGATCTATTAAATCATCTTTTAGAAAGAAGATAATTATTCACAATTTTTTAGCATTTATTAGGCCCAATGATCGTTACCGTTATGAACTTTAATAAAGAAATTTGAAATGATCTCTTAAATTATCTTTTAGAAAGAAGATAATTAATTCAATTTGCCTAGCATTTATTAGGCCCAATGATCGTTACCGTTATGAACTTTAATAAACAAATTTCAAATGACCTCTTAAATTATGTTTTAGAAAGAAGGTAATTATTTCAATTTCTCTAGCATTTATTACGCCCAATGATCGTTGCCGTTATGGTCTTTAATAAAGAAATTTGAAATGATCAATTAAATTATCTTTTAGAAAGAAGATGAATATTTCAATTTTTTTAGCATTTATTAGCCCTATTCATTGTTACCGTTATGATCTTTAATAAAGAAATTTTAAATGATCAATTAAATTATCTTTTAGAAAGAAGATAATTATTTACAATTTTTTGGCATTCATTAGGCCTAAGGATCGTTACCGTTATGATCTTTAATAAATAAATTTTAAATGATCTATTAAATTATCTTTTAGAAAGAAGATAATTATTCACAATTTTTTAGCATTTATTAGGCCCAATGATCGTTACCGTTATGATCTTTAATAAAGAAATTTTAAATGATCAATTAAATTATCTTTTAGATGGAAGATAACTATTTCAAATTTTTTAGCATTTATTAGACCCATTGATCGTTACCGGCATGATCTTTAATAAAGAAATTTTAAATGATCTATTAAATTATCTTTTAGAAAGAAGATAATTATTCACAATTTTTTAGCATTTATTAGGCACAATGATCGTTACTGTTATGAACTTTAATAAAGAAATTTCAAATGATCTCTTAAATTATCTTATAGAAAGAAGATAATTATTTCAATTTCTCTTGCATTTATTAGGCCCAATGATCGTTGCCGTTATGGTCTTTAATAAAGAAATTTTAAATGATCAATCAAATTATCTTTTAGAAAGAAGATGAATATTTCAATTTTTTTAGCATTTATTAGCCCTATTCATCGTTACCGTTATGATCTTTAATAAAGAAATTTTAAATGATCAATTAAATTATCTTTTAGAAAGAAGAAAATTATTTACAATTTTTTGGCTTTCATTAGGCCTAATGATCGTTACCGTTATGATCTTTAATAAAGAAATTTTAAATGATCTATTAAATTATCTTTTAGAAACAAGATAATTATTCTCAATTTTTTAGCATTTATTAGGCCCAATGATCGTTACCGTTATGAACTTTAATAAAGAAATTTCAAATGATCTCTTAAATTATCTTATAGAAAGAAGATAATTATTTCAATTTCTCTTGCATTTATTAGGCCCAATGATCGTTGCCGTTATGGTCTTTAATAAAGAAATTTTAAATGATCAATCAAATTATCTTTTAGAAAGAAGATGAATATTTCAATTTTTTTAGCATTTATTAGCCCTATTCATCGTTACCGTTATGATCTTTAATAAAGAAATTTTAAATGATCAATTAAATTATCTTTTAGAAAGAAGAAAATTATTTACAATTTTTTGGCTTTCATTAGGCCTAATGATCGTTACCGTTATGATCTTTAATAAAGAAATTTTAAATGATCTATTAAATTATCTTTTAGAAACAAGATAATTATTCGCAATTTTTTAGCATTTATTAGGCCCAATGATCGTTACCGTTATGAACTTTAATAAAGAAATTTCAAATGATCTCTTAAATTATCTTTTAGAAAGAAGATAATTATTTCAATTTATCTAGCATTTATTAGGCCCAATGATCGTTTCCGTTATGGTCTTTAATAAAGAAATTTTAAATGGTCAATTAAATTATCTTTTAGAAAGAAGATGAATATTTCAATTTTTTTAGCATTTATTAGGCCTATTCATCGTTACCGTTATGATCTTTAATAAAGAAATTTTAAATGATCAATTAAATTATCTTTTAGAAAGAAGATAATTATTTACAATTTTTTGGCATTCATTAGGCCTAACGATCGTTACCGTTATGATCTTTAATAAATAAATTTTAAATGATCTATTAAATTATCTTTTAAAAAGAAGATAATTATTCACAATTTTTTAGCATTTATTAGGCCCAATGATCGTTACCGTTATGATCTTTAATAAAGAAATTTTAAATGATCAATTAAATTATCTTTTAGATGGAAGATAACTATTTCAAATTTTTTAGCATTTATTAGGCTCATTGATCGTTACTGGCATGATCTTTAATAAAGAAATTTTAAATAATCTATTAAATTATCTTTTAGAAAGAAGATAATTATTCACAATTTTTTAGCATTTATTAGGCCCAATGATCGTTACCATTATGAACTTTAATAAAGAAATTTCAAATGATCTCTTAAATTATCTTTTAGAAAGAAGATAATTATTTCAATTTCTCTAGCATTTATTAGGCCCAATGATCGTTGCCGTTATGGTCTTTAATAAAGAAATTTTAAATGATCAATTAAATTATCTTTTAGAAAGAAAATGAATATTTCAATTTTTTTAGCATTTATTAGGCCCATTGATCGTTACCGTTATGATCTTTACTAAAGAAATTTTAAATGATCAATTAAATTATCTTTTAGAAAGAAGAAAATTATTTACAATTTTTTGGCATTCATTAGGCCTAATGATCGTTATCGTTATGATCTTTAATAAAGAAATTTTAAATGATCAATTAAATTATCTTTTAGAAGGAAGATAACTATTTCAAATTTTTTAGCATTTATTAGGCCCATTGATCGTTACCGTTATGATCTTTAATAAAGAAATTTTAAATGATCAATTAAATTATCTTTTAGAAAGAAGATAATTATTTACAATTTTTTGGCATTCATTAGGCCTAATGATCGTTACCGTTATGATCTTTAATAAAGAAATTTTAAATGATCTATTAAATTATCTTTTAGAAACAAGATAATTATTCACAATTTTTTAGCATTTATTAGGCCCAATGATCGTTACCGTTATGATCTTTAATAAAGAAATTTTAAATGATCAATTAAATTATCTTTTAGAAGGAAGATAACTATTTCAAATTTTTTAGCATTTATTAGGCCAATTTATCGTTACCGGTATGATCTTTAATAAAGAAATTTTAAATGATCTATTAAATCATCTTTTAGAAAGAAGATAATTATTCACAATTTTTTAGCATTTATTAGGCCCAATGATCGTTACCGTTATGAACTTTAATAAAGAAATTTGAAATGATCTCTTAAATTATCTTTTAGAAAGAAGATAATTATTTCAATTTGCCTAGCATTTATTAGGCCCAATGATCGTTACCGTTATGAACTTTAATAAACAAATTTCAAATGATCTCTTAAATTATGTTTTAGAAAGAAGGTAATTATTTCAATTTCTCTAGCATTTATTACGCCCAATGATCGTTGCCGTTATGGTCTTTAATAAAGAAATTTGAAATGATCAATTAAATTATCTTTTAGAAAGAAGATGAATATTTCAATTTTTTTAGCATTTATTAGCCCTATTCATTGTTACCGTTATGATCTTTAATAAAGAAATTTTAAATGATCAATTAAATTATCTTTTAGAAAGAAGATAATTATTTACAATTTTTTGGCATTCATTAGGCCTAACGATCGTTACCGTTATGATCTTTAATAAATAAATTTTAAATGATCTATTAAATTATCTTTTAGAAAGAAGATAATTATTCACAATTTTTTAGCATTTAATAGGCCCAATGATCATTACCGTTATGATCTTTAATAAAGAAATTTTAAATGATCAATTAAATTATCTTTTAGATGGAAGATAACTATTTCAAATTTTTTAGCATTTATTAGACCCATTGATCGTTACCGGCATGATCTTTAATAAAGAAATTTTAAATGATCTATTAAATTATCTTTTAGAAAGAAGATAATTATTCACAATTTTTTAGCATTTATTAGGCACAATGATCGTTACTGTTATGAACTTTAATAAAGAAATTTCAAATGATCTCTTAAATTATCTTATAGAAAGAAGATAATTATTTCAATTTCTCTTGCATTTATTAGGCCCAATGATCGTTGCCGTTATGGTCTTTAATAAAGAAATTTTAAATGATCAATCAAATTATCTTTTAGAAAGAAGATGAATATTTCAATTTTTTTAGCATTTATTAGCCCTATTCATCGTTACCGTTATGATCTTTAATAAAGAAATTTTAAATGATCAATTAAATTATCTTTTAGAAAGAAGAAAATTATTTACAATTTTTTGGCTTTCATTAGGCCTAATGATCGTTACCGTTATGATCTTTAATAAAGAAATTTTAAATGATCTATTAAATTATCTTTTAGAAACAAGATAATTATTCGCAATTTTTTAGCATTTATTAGGCCCAATGATCGTTACCGTTATGAACTTTAATAAAGAAATTTCAAATGATCTCTTAAATTATCTTATAGAAAGAAGATAATTATTTCAATTTCTCTTGCATTTATTGGGCCCAATGATCGTTGCCGTTATGGTCTTTAATAAAGAAATTTTAAATGATCAATCAAATTATCTTTTAGAAAGAAGATGAATATTTCAATTTTTTTAGCATTTATTAGCCCTATTCATCGTTACCGTTATGATCTTTAATAAAGAAATTTTAAATGATCAATTAAATTATCTTTTAGAAAGAAGAAAATTATTTACAATTTTTTGGCTTTCATTAGGCCTAATGATCGTTACCGTTATGATCTTTAATAAAGAAATTTTAAATGATCTATTAAATTATCTTTTAGAAACAAGATAATTATTCGCAATTTTTTAGCATTTATTAGGCCCAATGATCGTTACCGTTATGAACTTTAATAAAGAAATTTCAAATGATCTCTTAAATTATCTTTTAGAAAGAAGATAATTATTTCAATTTATCTAGCATTTATTAGGCCCAATGATCGTTTCCGTTATGGTCTTTAATAAAGAAATTTTAAATGGTCAATTAAATTATCTTTTAGAAAGAAGATGAATATTTCAATTTTTTTAGCATTTATTAGGCCTATTCATTGTTACCGTTATGATCTTTAATAAAGAAATTTTAAATGATCAATTAAATTATCTTTTAGAAAGAAGATAATTATTTACAATTTTTTGGCATTCATTAGGCCTAACGATCGTTACCGTTATGATCTTTAATAAATAAATTTTAAATGATCTATTAAATTATCTTTTAAAAAGAAGATAATTATTCACAATTTTTTAGCATTTATTAGGCCCAATGATCGTTACCGTTATGATCTTTAATAAAGAAATTTTAAATGATCAATTAAATTATCTTTTAGATGGAAGATAACTATTTCAAATTTTTTAGCATTTATTAGGCTCATTGATCGTTACTGGCATGATCTTTAATAAAGAAATTTTAAATGATCTATTAAATTATCTTTTAGAAAGAAGATAATTATTCACAATTTTTTAGCATTTATTAGGCCCAATGATCGTTACCATTATGAACTTTAATAAAGAAATTTCAAATGATCTCTTAAATTATCTTTTAGAAAGAAGATAATTATTTCAATTTCTCTAGCATTTATTAGGCCCAATGATCGTTGCCGTTATGGTCTTTAATAAAGAAATTTTAAATGATCAATTAAATTATCTTTTAGAAAGAAAATGAATATTTCAATTTTTTTAGCATTTATTAGGCCCATTGATCGTTACCGTTATGATCTTTACTAAAGAAATTTTAAATGATCAATGAAATTATCTTTTAGAAAGAAGAAAATTATTTACAATTTTTTGGCATTCATTAGGCCTAATGATCGTTATCGTTATGATCTTTAATAAAGAAATTTTAAATGATCAATTAAATTATCTTTTAGAAGGAAGATAACTATTTCAAATTTTTTAGCATTTATTAGGCCCATTGATCGTTACCGTTATGATCTTTAATAAAGAAATTTTAAATGATCAATTAAATTATCTTTTAGAAAGAAGATAATTATTTACAATTTTTTGGCATTCATTAGGCCTAATGATCGTTACCGTTATGATCTTTAATAAAGAAATTTTAAATGATCTATTAAATTATCTTTTAGAAACAAGATAATTATTCACAATTTTTTAGCATTTATTAGGCCCAATGATCGTTACCGTTATGATCTTTAATAAAGAAATTTTAAATGATCAATTAAATTATCTTTTAGAAGGAAGATAACTATTTCAAATTTTTTAGCATTTATTAGGCCAATTTATCGTTACCGGTATGATCTTTAATAAAGAAATTTTAAATGATCTATTAAATCATCTTTTAGAAAGAAGATAATTATTCACAATTTTTTAGCATTTATTAGGCCCAATGATCGTTACCGTTATGAACTTTAATAAAGAAATTTGAAATGATCTCTTAAATTATCTTTTAGAAAGAAGATAATTATTTCAATTTGCCTAGCATTTATTAGGCCCAATGATCGTTACCGTTATGAACTTTAATAAACAAATTTCAAATGATCTCTTAAATTATGTTTTAGAAAGAAGGTAATTATTTCAATTTCTCTAGCATTTATTACGCCCAATGATCGTTGCCGTTATGGTCTTTAATAAAGAAATTTGAAATGATCAATTAAATTATCTTTTAGAAAGAAGATGAATATTTCAATTTTTTTAGCATTTATTAGCCCTATTCATTGTTACCGTTATGATCTTTAATAAAGAAATTTTAAATGATCAATTAAATTATCTTTTAGAAAGAAGATAATTATTTACAATTTTTTGGCATTCATTAGGCCTAACGATCGTTACCGTTATGATCTTTAATAAATAAATTTTAAATGATCTATTAAATTATCTTTTAGAAAGAAGATAATTATTCACAATTTTTTAGCATTTATTAGGCCCAATGATCGTTACCGTTATGATCTTTAATAAAGAAATTTTAAATGATCAACTAAATTATCTTTTAGATGGAAGATAACTATTTCAAATTTTTTAGCATTTATTAGACCCATTGATCGTTACCGGCATGATCTTTAATAAAGAAATTTTAAATGATCTATTAAATTATCTTTTAGCAAGAAGATAATTATTCACAATTTTTTAGCATTTATTAGGCACAATGATCGTTACTGTTATGAACTTTAATAAAGAAATTTCAAATGATCTCTTAAATTATCTTATAGAAAGAAGATAATTATTTCAATTTCTCTTGCATTTATTAGGCCCAATGATCGTTGCCGTTATGGTCTTTAATAAAGAAATTTTAAATGATCAATCAAATTATCTTTTAGAAAGAAGATGAATATTTCAATTTTTTTAGCATTTATTAGCCCTATTCATCGTTACCGTTATGATCTTTAATAAAGAAATTTTAAATGATCAATTAAATTATCTTTTAGAAAGAAGAAAATTATTTACAATTTTTTGGCTTTCATTAGGCCTAATGATCGTTACCGTTATGATCTTTAATAAAGAAATTTTAAATGATCTATTAAATTATCTTTTAGAAACAAGATAATTATTCGCAATTTTTTAGCATTTATTAGGCCCAATGATCGTTACCGTTATGAACTTTAATAAAGAAATTTCAAATGATCTCTTAAATTATCTTTTAGAAAGAAGATAATTATTTCAATTTATCTAGCATTTATTAGGCCCAATGATCGTTTCCGTTATGGTCTTTAATAAAGAAATTTTAAATGGTCAATTAAATTATCTTTTAGAAAGAAGATGAATATTTCAATTTTTTTAGCATTTATTAGGCGCATTGATTCTTACCGTTATGATCTTTAATAAAGAAATTTTAAATGATCAACTAAATTATCTTTTAGAAAGAAGAAAATTATTTACAATTTTTTGGCATTCATTAGGCCTAATGATCGTTACCGTTATGATCTTTAATAAAGAAATTTTAAATGATCTATTAAATTATCTTTTAGAAACAAGATAATTATTCACAATTTTTTAGCATTTATTAGGCCCAATGATCGTTACCGTTATGATCTTTAATAAAGGAATTTTAAATGATCAATTAAATTATCTTTTAGATGGAAGATAACTATTTCAAATTTTTTAGCATTTATTAGGCTCATTGATCGTTACCGGCATGATCTTTAATAAAGAAATTTTAAATGATCTATTAAATTATCTTTTAGAAAGAAGATAATTATTCACAATTTTTTAGCATTTATTAGGCCCAATGATGGTTACCATTATGAACTTTAATAAAGAAATTTCAAATGATCTCTTAAATTATCTTTTAGAAAGAAGATAATTATTTCAATTTCTCTAGCATTTATTAGGCCCAATGATCGTTGCCGTTATGGTCTTTAATAAAGAAATTTTAAATGATCAATTAAATTATCTTTTAGAAAGAAGATGAATATTTCAATTTTTTTAGCATTTAATAGGCCCATTGATCGTTACCGTTATGATCTTTACTAAAGAAATTTTAAATGATCAATTAAATTATCTTTTAGAAAGAAGAAAATTATTTACAATTTTTTGGCTTTCATTAGGCCTAATGATCGTTACCGTTATGATCTTTAATAAAGAAATTTTAAATGATCTATTAAATTATCTTTTAGAAACAAGATAATTATTTGCAATTTTTTAGCATTTATTAGGCCCAATGATCGTTACCGTTATGAACTTTAATAAAGAAATTTCAAATGATCTCTTAAATTATCTTTTAGAAAGATGATAATTATTTCAATTTATCTAGCATTTATTAGGCCCAATGATCGTTTCCGTTATGGTCTTTAATAAAGAAATTTTAAATGGTCAATTAAATTATCTTTTAGAAAGAAGATGAATATTTCAATTTTTTTAGCATTTATTAGGCCCATTGATCGTTACCGTTATGATCTTTAATAAAGAAATTTTAAATGATCAACTAAATTATCTTTTAGAAAGAAGAAAATTATTTACAATTTTTTGGCATTCATTAGGCCTAATGATCGTTACCGTTATGATCTTTAATAAAGAAATTTTAAATGATCTATTAAATTATCTTTTAGAAACAAGATAATTATTCACAATTTTTTAGCATTTATTAGGCCCAATGATCGTTACCGTTATGATCTTTAATAAAGAAATTTTAAATGATCAATTAAATTATCTTTTAGATGGAAGATAACTATTTCAAATTTTTTAGCATTTATTAGGCTCATTGATCGTTACCGGCATGATCTTTAATAAAGAAATTTTAAATGATCTATTAAATTATCTTTTAGAAAGAAGATAATTATAAAGAAATTTTAAATGGTCAATTAAATTATCTTTTAGAAAGAAGATGAATATTTCAATTTTTTTAGCATTTATTAGGCCTATTCATCGTTACCGTTATGATCTTTAATAAAGAAATTTTAAATGATCAATTAAATTATCTTTTAGAAAGAAGATAATTATTTACAATTTTTTGGCATTCATTAGGCCTAACGATCGTTACCGTTATGATCTTTAATAAATAAATTTTAAATGATCTATTAAATTATCTTTTAAAAAGAAGATAATTATTCACAATTTTTTAGCATTTATTAGGCCCAATGATCGTTACCGTTATGATCTTTAATAAAGAAATTTTAAATGATCAATTAAATTATCTTTTAGATGGAAGATAACTATTTCAAATTTTTTAGCATTTATTAGGCTCATTGATCGTTACTGGCATGATCTTTAATAAAGAAATTTTAAATGATCTATTAAATTATCTTTTAGAAAGAAGATAATTATTCACAATTTTTTAGCATTTATTAGGCCCAATGATCGTTACCATTATGAACTTTAATAAAGAAATTTCAAATGATCTCTTAAATTATCTTTTAGAAAGAAGATAATTATTTCAATTTCTCTAGCATTTATTAGGCCCAATGATCGTTGCCGTTATGGTCTTTAATAAATAAATTTTAAATGATCAATTAAATTATCTTTTAGAAAGAAAATGAATATTTCAATTTTTTTAGCATTTATTAGGCCCATTGATCGTTACCGTTATGATCTTTACTAAAGAAATTTTAAATGATCAATTAAATTATCTTTTAGAAAGAAGAAAATTATTTACAATTTTTTGGCATTCATTAGGCCTAATGATCGTTATCGTTATGATCTTTAATAAAGAAATTTTAAATGATCAATTAAATTATCTTTTAGAAGGAAGATAACTATTTCAAATTTTTTAGCATTTATTAGGCCCATTGATCGTTACCGTTATGATCTTTAATAAAGAAATTTTAAATGATCAATTAAATTATCTTTTAGAAAGAAGATAATTATTTACAATTTTTTGGCATTCATTAGGCCTAATGATCGTTACCGTTATGATCTTTAATAAAGAAATTTTAAATGATCTATTAAATTATCTTTTAGAAACAAGATAATTATTCACAATTTTTTAGCATTTATTAGGCCCAATGATCGTTACCGTTATGATCTTTAATAAAGAAATTTTAAATGATCAATTAAATTATCTTTTAGAAGGAAGATAACTATTTCAAATTTTTTAGCATTTATTAGGCCAATTTATCGTTACCGGTATGATCTTTAATAAAGAAATTTTAAATGATCTATTAAATCATCTTTTAGAAAGAAGATAATTATTCACAATTTTTTAGCATTTATTAGGCCTAATGATCGTTACCGTTATGAACTTTAATAAAGAAATTTGAAATGATCTCTTAAATTATCTTTTAGAAAGAAGATAATTATTTCAATTTGCCTAGCATTTATTAGGCCCAATGATCGTTACCGTTATGAACTTTAATAAAAAAATTTCAAATGATCTCTTAAATTATGTTTTAGAAAGAAGGTAATTATTTCAATTTCTCTAGCATTTATTACGCCCAATGATCGTTGCCGTTATGGTCTTTAATAAAGAAATTTGAAATGATCAATTAAATTATCTTTTAGAAAGAAGATGAATATTTCAATTTTTTTAGCATTTATTAGCCCTATTCATTGTTACCGTTATGATCTTTAATAAAGAAATTTTAAATGATCAATTAAATTATCTTTTAGAAAGAAGATAATTATTTACAATTTTTTGGCATTCATTAGGCCTAACGATCGTTACCGTTATGATCTTTAATAAATAAATTTTAAATGATCTATTAAATTATCTTTTAGAAAAAAGATAATTATTCACAATTTTTTAGCATTTATTAGGCCCAATGATCGTTACCGTTATGATCTTTAATAAAGAAATTTTAAATGATCAATTAAATTATCTTTTAGATGGAAGATAACTATTTCAAATTTTTTAGCATTTATTAGACCCATTGATCATTACCGGCATGATCTTTAATAAAGAAATTTTAAATGATCTATTAAATTATCTTTTAGAAAGAAGATAATTATTCACAATTTTTTAGCATTTATTAGGCACAATGATCGTTACTGTTATGAACTTTAATAAAGAAATTTCAAATGATCTCTTAAATTATCTTATAGAAAGAAGATAATTATTTCAATTTCTCTTGCATTTATTAGGCCCAATGATCGTTGCCGTTATGGTCTTTAATAAAGAAATTTTAAATGATCAATCAAATTATCTTTTAGAAAGAAGATGAATATTTCAATTTTTTTAGCATTTATTAGCCCTATTCATCGTTACCGTTATGATCTTTAATAAAGAAATTTTAAATGATCAATTAAATTATCTTTTAGAAAGAAGAAAATTATTTACAATTTTTTGGCTTTCATTAGGCCTAATGATCGTTACCGTTATGATCTTTAATAAAGAAATTTTAAATGATCTATTAAATTATCTTTTAGAAACAAGATAATTATTCGCAATTTTTTAGCATTTATTAGGCCCAATGATCGTTACCGTTATGAACTTTAATAAAGAAATTTCAAATGATCTCTTAAATTATCTTTTAGAAAGAAGATAATTATTTCAATTTATCTAGCATTTATTAGGCCCAATGATCGTTTCCGTTATGGTCTTTAATAAAGAAATTTTAAATGGTCAATTAAATTATCTTTTAGAAAGAAGATGAATATTTCAATTTTTTTAGCATTTATTAGGCCCATTGATTCTTGCCGTTATGATCTTTAATAAAGAAATTTTAAATGATCAACTAAATTATCTTTTAGAAAGAAGAAAATTATTTACAATTTTTTGGCATTCATTAGGCCTAATGATCGTTACCGTTATGATCTTTAATAAAGAAATTTTAAATGATCTATTAAATTATCTTTTAGAAACAAGATAATTATTCACAATTTTTTAGCATTTATTAGGCCCAATGATCGTTACCGTTATGATCTTTAATAAAGAAATTTTAAATGATCAATTAAATTATCTTTTAGAAGGAAGATAACTATTTCAAATTTTTTAGCATTTATTAGGCCAATTTATCGTTACCGGTATGATCTTTAATAAAGAAATTTTAAATGATCTATTAAATCATCTTTTAGAAAGAAGATAATTATTCACAATTTTTTAGCATTTATTAGGCCTAATGATCGTTACCGTTATGATCTTTACTAAAGAAATTTTAAATGATCAATTAAATTATCTTTTAGAAAGAAGAAAATTATTTACAATTTTTTGGCATTCATTAGGCCTAATGATCGTTATCGTTATGATCTTTAATAAAGAAATTTTAAATGATCAATTAAATTATCTTTTAGAAGGAAGATAACTATTTCAAATTTTTTAGCATTTATTAGGCCCATTGATCGTTACCGTTATGATCTTTAATAAAGAAATTTTAAATGATCAATTAAATTATCTTTTAGAAAGAAGATAATTATTTACAATTTTTTGGCCTTCATTAGGCCTAATGATCGTTACCGTTATGATCTTTAATAAAGAAATTTTAAATGATCTATTAAATTATCTTTTAGAAACAAGATAATTATTCACAATTTTTTAGCATTTATTAGGCCCAATGATCGTTACCGTTATGATCTTTAATAAAGAAATTTTAAATGATCAATTAAATTATCTTTTAGAAGGAAGATAACTATTTCAAATTTTTTAGCATTTATTAGGCCAATTTATCGTTACCGGTATGATCTTTAATAAAGAAGTTTTAAATGATCTATTAAATCATCTTTTAGAAAGAAGATAATTATTCACAATTTTTTAGCATTTATTAGGCCTAATGATCGTTACCGTTATGAACTTTAATAAAGAAATTTGAAATGATCTCTTAAATTATGTTTTAGAAAGAAGATAATTATTTCAATTTGCCTAGCATTTATTAGGCCCAATGATCGTTACCGTTATGAACTTTAATAAAGAAATTTCAAATGATCTCTTAAATTATGTTTTAGAAAGAAGGTAATTATTTCAATTTCTCTAGCATTTATTAGGCCCAATGATCGTTGCCGTTATGGTCTTTAATAAAGAAATTTGAAATGATCAATTAAATTATCTTTTAGAAAGAAGATGAATATTTCAATTTTTTTAGCATTTATTAGCCCTATTCATTGTTACCGTTATGATCTTTAATAAAGAAATTTTAAATGATCAATTAAATTATCTTTTAGAAAGAAGATAATTATTTACAATTTTTTGGCATTCATTAGGCCTAACGATCGTTACCGTTATGATCTTTAATAAATAAATTTTAAATGATCTATTAAATTATCTTTTAGAAAAAAAGATAATTATTCACAATTTTTTAGCATTTATTAGGCCCAATGATCGTTACCGTTATGATCTTTAATAAAGAAATTTTAAATGATCAATTAAATTATCTTTTAGATGGAAGATAACTATTTCAAATTTTTTAGCATTTATTAGACCCATTGATCATTACCGGCATGATCTTTAATAAAGAAATTTTAAATGATCTATTAAATTATCTTTTAGAAAGAAGATAATTATTCACAATTTTTTAGCATTTATTAGGCACAATGATCGTTACTGTTATGAACTTTAATAAAGAAATTTCAAATGATCTCTTAAATTATCTTATAGAAAGAAGATAATTATTTCAATTTCTCTTGCATTTATTAGGCCCAATGATCGTTGCCGTTATGGTCTTTAATAAAGAAATTTTAAATGATCAATCAAATTATCTTTTAGAAAGAAGATGAATATTTCAATTTTTTTAGCATTTATTAGCCCTATTCATCGTTACCGTTATGATCTTTAATAAAGAAATTTTAAATGATCAATTAAATTATCTTTTAGAAAGAAGAAAATTATTTACAATTTTTTGGCTTTCATTAGGCCTAATGATCGTTACCGTTATGATCTTTAATAAAGAAATTTTAAATGATCTATTAAATTATCTTTTAGAAACAAGATAATTATTCGCAATTTTTTAGCATTTATTAGGCCCAATGATCGTTACCGTTATGAACTTTAATAAAGAAATTTCAAATGATCTCTTAAATTATCTTTTAGAAAGAAGATAATTATTTCAATTTATCTAGCATTTATTAGGCCCAATGATCGTTTCCGTTATGGTCTTTAATAAAGAAATTTTAAATGGTCAATTAAATTATCTTTTAGAAAGAAGATGAATATTTCAATTTTTTTAGCATTTATTAGGCCCATTGATTCTTACCGTTATGATCTTTAATAAAGAAATTTTAAATGATCAACTAAATTATCTTTTAGAAAGAAGAAAATTATTTACAATTTTTTGGCATTCATTAGGCCTAATGATCGTTACCGTTATGATCTTTAATAAAGAAATTTTAAATGATCTATTAAATTATCTTTTAGAAACAAGATAATTATTCACAATTTTTTAGCATTTATTAGGCCCAATGATCGTTACCGTTATGATCTTTAATAAAGAAATTTTAAATGATCAATTAAATTATCTTTTAGATGGAAGATAACTATTTCAAATTTTTTAGCATTTATTAGGCTCATTGATCGTTACCGGCATGATCTTTAATAAAGAAATTTTAAATGATCTATTAAATTATCTTTTAGAAAGAAGATAATTATTCACAATTTTTTAGCATTTATTAGGCCCAATGATGGTTACCATTATGAACTTTAATAAAGAAATTTCAAATGATCTCTTAAATTATCTTTTAGAAAGAAGATAATTATTTCAATTTCTCTAGCATTTATTAGGCCCAATGATCGTTGCCGTTATGGTCTTTAATAAAGAAATTTTAAATGATCAATTAAATTATCTTTTAGAAAGAAGATGAATATTTCAATTTTTTTAGCATTTAATAGGCCCATTGATCGTTACCGTTATGATCTTTAATAAAGAAATTTTAAATGATCAATTAAATTATCTTTTAGAAAGAAAAAAATTATTTACAATTTTTTGGCTTTCATTAGGCCTAATGATCGTTACCGTTATGATCTTTAATAAAGAAATTTTAAATGATCTATTAAATTATCTTTTAGAAACAAGATAATTATTTGCAATTTTTTAGCATTTATTAGGCCCAATGATCGTTACCGTTATGAACTTTAATAAAGAAATTTCAAATGATCTCTTAAATTATCTTTTAGAAAGATGATAATTATTTCAATTTATCTAGCATTTATTAGGTCCACTGATCGTTTCCGTTATGGTCTTTAATAAAGAAATTTTAAATGGTCAATTAAATTATCTTTTAGAAAGAAGATGAATATTTCAATTTTTTTAGCATTTATTAGGCCTATTCATCGTTACCGTTATGATCTTTAATAAAGAAATTTTAAATGATCAATTAAATTATCTTTTAGAAAGAAGATAATTATTTACAATTTTTTGGCATTCATTAGGCCTAACGATCGTTACCGTTATGATCTTTAATAAATAAATTTTAAATGATCTATTAAATTATCTTTTAAAAAGAAGATAATTATTCACAATTTTTTAGCATTTATTAGGCCCAATGATCGTTACCGTTATGATCTTTAATAAAGAAATTTTAAATGATCAATTAAATTATCTTTTAGATGGAAGATAACTATTTCAAATTTTTTAGCATTTATTAGGCTCATTGATCGTTACTGGCATGATCTTTAATAAAGAAATTTTAAATGATCTATTAAATTATCTTTTAGAAAGAAGATAATTATTCACAATTTTTTAGCATTTATTAGGCCCAATGATCGTTACCATTATGAACTTTAATAAAGAAATTTCAAATGATCTCTTAAATTATCTTTTAGAAAGAAGATAATTATTTCAATTTCTCTAGCATTTATTAGGCCCAATGATCGTTGCCGTTATGGTCTTTAATAAAGAAATTTTAAATGATCAATTAAATTATCTTTTAGAAAGAAGATGAATATTTCAATTTTTTTAGCATTTATTAGGCCCATTGATCGTTACCGTTATGATCTTTACTAAAGAAATTTTAAATGATCAATTAAATTATCTTTTAGAAAGAAGAAAATTGTTTACAATTTTTTGGCATTCATTAGGCCTAATGATCGTTATCGTTATGATCTTTAATAAAGAAATTTTAAATGATCAATTAAATTATCTTTTAGAAGGAAGATAACTATTTCAAATTTTTTAGCATTTATTAGGCCCATTGATCGTTACCGGCATGATCTTTAATAAAGAAATTTTAAATGATCTATTAAATTATCTTTTAGAAAGAAGATAATTATTCACAATTTTTTAGCATTTATTAGGCACAATGATCGTTACTGTTATCAACTTTAATAAAGAAATTTCAAATGATCTCTTAAATTATCTTGTAGAAAGAAGATAATTATTTCAATTTCTCTTGCATTTATTAGGCCCAATGATCGTTGCCGTTATGGTCTTTAATAAAGAAATTTTAAATGATCAATTAAATTATCTTTTAGAAAGAAAATGAATATTTCAATTTTTTTAGCATTTATTAGGCCCATTGATCGTTACCGTTATGATCTTTACTAAAGAAATTTTAAATGATCAATTAAATTATCTTTTAGAAAGAAGAAAATTATTTACAATTTTTTGGCATTCATTAGGCCTAATGATCGTTATCGTTATGATCTTTAATAAAGAAATTTTAAATGATCAATTAAATTATCTTTTAGAAGGAAGATAACTATTTCAAATTTTTTAGCATTTATTAGGCCCATTGATCGTTACCGGCATGATCTTTAATAAAGAAATTTTAAATGATCTATTAAATTATCTTTTAGAAAGAAGATAATTATTCACAATTTTTTAGCATTTATTAGGCACAATGATCGTTACTGTTATCAACTTTAATAAAGAAATTTCAAATGATCTCTTAAATTATCTTATAGAAAGAAGATAATTATTTCAATTTCTCTTGCATTTATTAGGCCCAATGATCGTTGCCGTTATGGTCTTTAATAAAGAAATTTTAAATGGTCAATTAAATTATCTTTTAGAAAGAAGATGAATATTTCAATTTTTTTAGCATTTATTAGGCCTATTCATCGTTACCGTTATGATCTTTAATAAAGAAATTTTAAATGATCAATTAAATTATCTTTTAGAAAGAAGATAATTATTTACAATTTTTTGGCATTCATTAGGCCTAACGATCGTTACCGTTATGATCTTTAATAAATAAATTTTAAATGATCTATTAAATTATCTTTTAAAAAGAAGATAATTATTCACAATTTTTTAGCATTTATTAGGCCCAATGATCGTTACCGTTATGATCTTTAATAAAGAAATTTTAAATGATCAATTAAATTATCTTTTAGATGGAAGATAACTATTTCAAATTTTTTAGCATTTATTAGGCTCATTGATCGTTACTGGCATGATCTTTAATAAAGAAATTTTAAATGATCTATTAAATTATCTTTTAGAAAGAAGATAATTATTCGCAATTTTTTAGCATTTATTAGGCCCAATGATCGTTACCATTATGAACTTTAATAAAGAAATTTCAAATGATCTCTTAAATTATCTTTTAGAAAGAAGATAATTATTTCAATTTCTCTAGCATTTATTAGGCCCAATGATCGTTGCCGTTATGGTCTTTAATAAAGAAATTTTAAATGATCAATTAAATTATCTTTTAGAAAGAAAATGAATATTTCAATTTTTTTAGCATTTATTAGGCCCATTGATCGTTACCGTTATGATCTTTACTAAAGAAATTTTAAATGATCAATTAAATTATCTTTTAGAAAGAAGAAAATTATTTACAATTTTTTGGCATTCATTAGGCCTAATGATCGTTACCGTTATGATCTTTAATAAAGAAATTTTAAATGATCTATTAAATTATCTTTTAGAAACAAGATAATTATTCACAATTTTTTAGCATTTATTAGGCCCAATGATCGTTACCGTTATGATCTTTAATAAAGAAATTTTAAATGATCAATTAAATTATCTTTTAGATGGAAGATAACTATTTCAAATTTTTTAGCATTTATTAGGCTCATTGATCGTTACCGGCATGATCTTTAATAAAGAAATTTTAAATGATCTATTAAATTATCTTTTAGAAAGAAGATAATTATTCACAATTTTTTAGCATTTATTAGGCCCAATGATGGTTACCATTATGAACTTTAATAAAGAAATTTCAAATGATCTCTTAAATTATCTTTTAGAAAGAAGATAATTATTTCAATTTCTCTAGCATTTATTAGGCCCAATGATCGTTGCCGTTATGGTCTTTAATAAAGAAATTTTAAATGATCAATTAAATTATCTTTTAGAAAGAAGATGAATATTTCAATTTTTTTAGCATTTAATAGGCCCATTGATCGTTACCGTTATGATCTTTAATAAAGAAATTTTAAATGATCAATTAAATTATCTTTTAGAAAGAAAAAAATTATTTACAATTTTTTGGCTTTCATTAGGCCTAATGATCGTTACCGTTATGATCTTTAATAAAGAAATTTTAAATGATCTATTAAATTATCTTTTAGAAACAAGATAATTATTTGCAATTTTTTAGCATTTATTAGGCCCAATGATCGTTACCGTTATGAACTTTAATAAAGAAATTTCAAATGATCTCTTAAATTATCTTTTAGAAAGATGATAATTATTTCAATTTATCTAGCATTTATTAGGTCCACTGATCGTTTCCGTTATGGTCTTTAATAAAGAAATTTTAAATGGTCAATTAAATTATCTTTTAGAAAGAAGATGAATATTTCAATTTTTTTAGCATTTATTAGGCCTATTCATCGTTACCGTTATGATCTTTAATAAAGAAATTTTAAATGATCAATTAAATTATCTTTTAGAAAGAAGATAATTATTTACAATTTTTTGGCATTCATTAGGCCTAACGATCGTTACCGTTATGATCTTTAATAAATAAATTTTAAATGATCTATTAAATTATCTTTTAAAAAGAAGATAATTATTCACAATTTTTTAGCATTTATTAGGCCCAATGATCGTTACCGTTATGATCTTTAATAAAGAAATTTTAAATGATCAATTAAATTATCTTTTAGATGGAAGATAACTATTTCAAATTTTTTAGCATTTATTAGGCTCATTGATCGTTACTGGCATGATCTTTAATAAAGAAATTTTAAATGATCTATTAAATTATCTTTTAGAAAGAAGATAATTATTCACAATTTTTTAGCATTTATTAGGCCCAATGATCGTTACCATTATGAACTTTAATAAAGAAATTTCAAATGATCTCTTAAATTATCTTTTAGAAAGAAGATAATTATTTCAATTTCTCTAGCATTTATTAGGCCCAATGATCGTTGCCGTTATGGTCTTTAATAAAGAAATTTTAAATGATCAATTAAATTATCTTTTAGAAAGAAGATGAATATTTCAATTTTTTTAGCATTTATTAGGCCCATTGATCGTTACCGTTATGATCTTTACTAAAGAAATTTTAAATGATCAATTAAATTATCTTTTAGAAAGAAGAAAATTGTTTACAATTTTTTGGCATTCATTAGGCCTAATGATCGTTATCGTTATGATCTTTAATAAAGAAATTTTAAATGATCAATTAAATTATCTTTTAGAAGGAAGATAACTATTTCAAATTTTTTAGCATTTATTAGGCCCATTGATCGTTACCGGCATGATCTTTAATAAAGAAATTTTAAATGATCTATTAAATTATCTTTTAGAAAGAAGATAATTATTCACAATTTTTTAGCATTTATTAGGCACAATGATCGTTACTGTTATCAACTTTAATAAAGAAATTTCAAATGATCTCTTAAATTATCTTATAGAAAGAAGATAATTATTTCAATTTCTCTTGCATTTATTAGGCCCAATGATCGTTGACGTTATGGTCTTTAATAAAGAAATTTTAAATGATCAATTAAATTATCTTTTAGAAAGAAAATGAATATTTCAATTTTTTTAGCATTTATTAGGCCCATTGATCGTTACCGTTATGATCTTTACTAAAGAAATTTTAAATGATCAATTAAATTATCTTTTAGAAAGAAGAAAATTATTTACAATTTTTTGGCATTCATTAGGCCTAATGATCGTTATCGTTATGATCTTTAATAAAGAAATTTTAAATGATCAATTAAATTATCTTTTAGAAGGAAGATAACTATTTCAAATTTTTTAGCATTTATTAGGCCCATTGATCGTTACCGGCATGATCTTTAATAAAGAAATTTTAAATGATCTATTAAATTATCTTTTAGAAAGAAGATAATTATTCACAATTTTTTAGCATTTATTAGGCACAATGATCGTTACTGTTATCAACTTTAATAAAGAAATTTCAAATGATCTCTTAAATTATCTTATAGAAAGAAGATAATTATTTCAATTTCTCTTGCATTTATTAGGCCCAATGATCGTTGCCGTTATGGTCTTTAATAAAGAAATTTTAAATGGTCAATTAAATTATCTTTTAGAAAGAAGATGAATATTTCAATTTTTTTAGCATTTATTAGGCCTATTCATCGTTACCGTTATGATCTTTAATAAAGAAATTTTAAATGATCAATTAAATTATCTTTTAGAAAGAAGATAATTATTTACAATTTTTTGGCATTCATTAGGCCTAACGATCGTTACCGTTATGATCTTTAATAAATAAATTTTAAATGATCTATTAAATTATCTTTTAAAAAGAAGATAATTATTCACAATTTTTCAGCATTTATTAGGCCCAATGATCGTTACCGTTATGATCTTTAATAAAGAAATTTTAAATGATCAATTAAATTATCTTTTAGATGGAAGATAACTATTTCAAATTTTTTAGCATTTATTAGGCTCATTGATCGTTACTGGCATGATCTTTAATAAAGAAATTTTAAATGATCTATTAAATTATCTTTTAGAAAGAAGATAATTATTCACAATTTTTTAGCATTTATTAGGCCCAATGATCGTTACCATTATGAACTTTAATAAAGAAATTTCAAATGATCTCTTAAATTATCTTTTAGAAAGAAGATAATTATTTCAATTTCTCTAGCATTTATTAGGCCCAATGATCGTTGCCGTTATGGTCTTTAATAAAGAAATTTTAAATGATCAATTAAATTATCTTTTAGAAAGAAAATGAATATTTCAATTTTTTTAGCATTTATTAGGCCCATTGATCGTTACCGTTATGATCTTTACTAAAGAAATTTTAAATGATCAATTAAATTATCTTTTAGAAAGAAGAAAATTATTTACAATTTTTTGGCATTCATTAGGCCTAATGATCGTTATCGTTATGATCTTTAATAAAGAAATTTTAAATGATCAATTAAATTATCTTTTAGAAGGAAGATAACTATTTCAAATTTTTTAGCATTTATTAGGCCCATTGATCGTTACCGGCATGATCTTTAATAAAGAAATTTTAAATGATCTATTAAATTATCTTTTAGAAAGAAGATAATTATTCACAATTTTTTAGCATTTATTAGGCACAATGATCGTTACTGTTATCAACTTTAATAAAGAAATTTCAAATGATCTCTTAAATTATCTTATAGAAAGAAGATAATTATTTCAATTTCTCTTGCATTTATTAGGCCCAATGATCGTTGCCGTTATGGTCTTTAATAAAGAAATTTTAAATGATCAATTAAATTATCTTTTAGAAAGAAAATGAATATTTCAATTTTTTTAGCATTTATTAGGCCCATTGATCGTTACCGTTATGATCTTTACTAAAGAAATTTTAAATGATCAATTAAATTATCTTTTAGAAAGAAGAAAATTATTTACAATTTTTTGGCATTCATTAGGCCTAATGATCGTTATCGTTATGATCTTTAATAAAGAAATTTTAAATGATCAATTAAATTATCTTTTAGAAGGAAGATAACTATTTCAAATTTTTTAGCATTTATTAGGCCCATTGATCGTTACCGGCATGATCTTTAATAAAGAAATTTTAAATGATCTATTAAATTATCTTTTAGAAAGAAGATAATTATTCACAATTTTTTAGCATTTATTAGGCACAATGATCGTTACTGTTATCAACTTTAATAAAGAAATTTCAAATGATCTCTTAAATTATCTTATAGAAAGAAGATAATTATTTCAATTTCTCTTGCATTTATTAGGCCCAATGATCGTTGCCGTTATGGTCTTTAATAAAGAAATTTTAAATGCTCAATTAAATTATCTTTTAGAAAGAAGATGAATATTTCAATTTTTTTAGCATTTATTAGGCCCATTGATCGTTACCGTTATGATCTTTAATAAAGAAATTTTAAATGATCAATTAAATTATCTTTTAGAAAGAAGATAATTATTTACAATTTTTTGGCATTCATTAGGCCTAATGATCGTTATCGTTATGATCTTTAATAAAGAAATTTTAAATGATCAATTAAATTATCTTTTAGAAGGAAGATAACTATTTCAAATTTTTTAGCATTTATTAGGCCCATTGATCGTTACCGGCATGATCTTTAATAAAGAAATTTTAAATGATCTATTAAATTATCTTTTAGAAAGAAGATAATTATTCACAATTTTTTAGCATTTATTAGGCACAATGATCGTTACTGTTATCAACTTTAATAAAGAAATTTCAAATGATCTCTTAAATTATCTTATAGAAAGAAGATAATTATTTCAATTTCTCTTGCATTTATTAGGCCCAATGATCGTTGCCGTTATGGTCTTTAATAAATTAATTTTAAATGATCAATTAAATTATCTTTTAGAAAGAAGATGAATATTTCAATTTTTTTAGCATTTATTAGGCCCATTGATCGTTACCGTTATGATCTTTAATAAAGAAATTTTAAATGATCAATTAAATTATCTTTTAGAAAGAAGATAATTATTTACAATTTTTTGGCATTCATTAGGCCTAATGATCGTTACCGTTATGATCTTTAATAAAGAAATTTTAAATGATCTATTAAATTATCTTTTAGAAACAAGATAATTATTCACAATTTTTTAGCATTTATTAGGCCCAATGATCGTTACCGTTATGATCTTTAATAAAGAAATTTTAAATGATCAATTAAATTATCTTTTAGATGGAAGATAACTATTTCAAATTTTTTAGCATTTATTAGGCTCATTGATCGTTACCGGCATGATCTTTAATAAAGAAATTTTAAATGATCTATTAAATTATCTTTTAGAAAGAAGATAATTATTCACAATTTTTTAGCATTTATTAGGCCCAATGATGGTTACCATTATGAACTTTAATAAAGAAATTTCAAATGATCTCTTAAATTATCTTTTAGAAAGAAGATAATTATTTCAATTTCTCTAGCATTTATTAGGCCCAATGATCGTTGCCGTTATGGTCTTTAATAAAGAAATTTTAAATGATCAATTAAATTATCTTTTAGAAAGAAGATGAATATTTCAATTTTTTTAGCATTTAATAGGCCCATTGATCGTTACCGTTATGATCTTTAATAAAGAAATTTTAAATGATCAATTAAATTATCTTTTAGAAAGAAAAAAATTATTTACAATTTTTTGGCTTTCATTAGGCCTAATGATCGTTACCGTTATGATCTTTAATAAAGAAATTTTAAATGATCTATTAAATTATCTTTTAGAAACAAGATAATTATTTGCAATTTTTTAGCATTTATTAGGCCCAATGATCGTTACCGTTATGAACTTTAATAAAGAAATTTCAAATGATCTCTTAAATTATCTTTTAGAAAGATGATAATTATTTCAATTTATCTAGCATTTATTAGGTCCACTGATCGTTTCCGTTATGGTCTTTAATAAAGAAATTTTAAATGGTCAATTAAATTATCTTTTAGAAAGAAGATGAATATTTCAATTTTTTTAGCATTTATTAGGCCTATTCATCGTTACCGTTATGATCTTTAATAAAGAAATTTTAAATGATCAATTAAATTATCTTTTAGAAAGAAGATAATTATTTACAATTTTTTGGCATTCATTAGGCCTAACGATCGTTACCGTTATGATCTTTAATAAATAAATTTTAAATGATCTATTAAATTATCTTTTAAAAAGAAGATAATTATTCACAATTTTTTAGCATTTATTAGGCCCAATGATCGTTACCGTTATGATCTTTAATAAAGAAATTTTAAATGATCAATTAAATTATCTTTTAGATGGAAGATAACTATTTCAAATTTTTTAGCATTTATTAGGCTCATTGATCGTTACTGGCATGATCTTTAATAAAGAAATTTTAAATGATCTATTAAATTATATTTTAGAAAGAAGATAATTATTCACAATTTTTTAGCATTTATTAGGCCCAATGATCGTTACCATTATGAACTTTAATAAAGAAATTTCAAATGATCTCTTAAATTATCTTATAGAAAGAAGATAATTATTTCAATTTCTCTAGCATTTATTAGGCCCAATGATCGTTGCCGTTATGGTCTTTAATAAAGAAATTTTAAATGATCAATTAAATTATCTTTTAGAAAGAAAATGAATATTTCAATTTTTTTAGCATTTATTAGGCCCATTGATCGTTACCGTTATGATCTTTACTAAAGAAATTTTAAATGATCAATTAAATTATCTTTTAGAAAGAAGAAAATTGTTTACAATTTTTTGGCATTCATTAGGCCTAATGATCGTTATCGTTATGATCTTTAATAAAGAAATTTTAAATGATCAATTAAATTATCTTTTAGAAGGAAGATAACTATTTCAAATTTTTTAGCATTTATTAGGCCCATTGATCGTTACCGGCATGATCTTTAATAAAGAAATTTTAAATGATCTATTAAATTATCTTTTAGAAAGAAGATAATTATTCACAATTTTTTAGCATTTATTAGGCACAATGATCGTTACTGTTATCAACTTTAATAAAGAAATTTCAAATGATCTCTTAAATTATCTTATAGAAAGAAGATAATTATTTCAATTTCTCTTGCATTTATTAGGCCCAATGATCGTTGCCGTTATGGTCTTTAATAAAGAAATTTTAAATGATCAATTAAATTATCTTTTAGAAAGAAAATGAATATTTCAATTTTTTTAGCATTTATTAGGCCCATTGATCGTTACCGTTATGATCTTTACTAAAGAAATTTTAAATGATCAATTAAATTATCTTTTAGAAAGAAGAAAATTATTTACAATTTTTTGGCATTCATTAGGCCTAATGATCGTTATCGTTATGATCTTTAATAAAGAAATTTTAAATGATCAATTAAATTATCTTTTAGAAGGAAGATAACTATTTCAAATTTTTTAGCATTTATTAGGCCCATTGATCGTTACCGGCATGATCTTTAATAAAGAAATTTTAAATGATCTATTAAATTATCTTTTAGAAAGAAGATAATTATTCACAATTTTTTAGCATTTATTAGGCCCAATGATGGTTACCATTATGAACTTTAATAAAGAAATTTCAAATGATCTCTTAAATTATCTTTTAGAAAGAAGATAATTATTTCAATTTCTCTAGCATTTATTAGGCCCAATGATCGTTGCCGTTATGGTCTTTAATAAAGAAATTTTAAATGATCAATTAAATTATCTTTTAGAAAGAAGATGAATATTTCAATTTTTTTAGCATTTAATAGGCCCATTGATCGTTACCGTTATGATCTTTAATAAAGAAATTTTAAATGATCAATTAAATTATCTTTTAGAAAGAAAAAAATTATTTACAATTTTTTGGCTTTCATTAGGCCTAATGATCGTTACCGTTATGATCTTTAATAAAGAAATTTTAAATGATCTATTAAATTATCTTTTAGAAACAAGATAATTATTTGCAATTTTTTAGCATTTATTAGGCCCAATGATCGTTACCGTTATGAACTTTAATAAAGAAATTTCAAATGATCTCTTAAATTATCTTTTAGAAAGATGATAATTATTTCAATTTATCTAGCATTTATTAGGTCCACTGATCGTTTCCGTTATGGTCTTTAATAAAGAAATTTTAAATGGTCAATTAAATTATCTTTTAGAAAGAAGATGAATATTTCAATTTTTTTAGCATTTATTAGGCCTATTCATCGTTACCGTTATGATCTTTAATAAAGAAATTTTAAATGATCAATTAAATTATCTTTTAGAAAGAAGATAATTATTTACAATTTTTTGGCATTCATTAGGCCTAACGATCGTTACCGTTATGATCTTTAATAAATAAATTTTAAATGATCTATTAAATTATCTTTTAAAAAGAAGATAATTATTCACAATTTTTTAGCATTTATTAGGCCCAATGATCGTTACCGTTATGATCTTTAATAAAGAAATTTTAAATGATCAATTAAATTATCTTTTAGATGGAAGATAACTATTTCAAATTTTTTAGCATTTATTAGGCTCATTGATCGTTACTGGCATGATCTTTAATAAAGAAATTTTAAATGATCTATTAAATTATCTTTTAGAAAGAAGATAATTATTCACAATTTTTTAGCATTTATTAGGCCCAATGATCGTTACCATTATGAACTTTAATAAAGAAATTTCAAATGATCTCTTAAATTATCTTTTAGAAAGAAGATAATTATTTCAATTTCTCTAGCATTTATTAGGCCCAATGATCGTTGCCGTTATGGTCTTTAATAAAGAAATTTTAAATGATCAATTAAATTATCTTTTAGAAAGAAGATGAATATTTCAATTTTTTTAGCATTTATTAGGCCCATTGATCGTTACCGTTATGATCTTTACTAAAGAAATTTTAAATGATCAATTAAATTATCTTTTAGAAAGAAGAAAATTGTTTACAATTTTTTGGCATTCATTAGGCCTAATGATCGTTATCGTTATGATCTTTAATAAAGAAATTTTAAATGATCAATTAAATTATCTTTTAGAAGGAAGATAACTATTTCAAATTTTTTAGCATTTATTAGGCCCATTGATCGTTACCGGCATGATCTTTAATAAAGAAATTTTAAATGATCTATTAAATTATCTTTTAGAAAGAAGATAATTATTCACAATTTTTTAGCATTTATTAGGCACAATGATCGTTACTGTTATCAACTTTAATAAAGAAATTTCAAATGATCTCTTAAATTATCTTATAGAAAGAAGATAATTATTTCAATTTCTCTTGCATTTATTAGGCCCAATGATCGTTGACGTTATGGTCTTTAATAAAGAAATTTTAAATGATCAATTAAATTATCTTTTAGAAAGAAAATGAATATTTCAATTTTTTTAGCATTTATTAGGCCCATTGATCGTTACCGTTATGATCTTTACTAAAGAAATTTTAAATGATCAATTAAATTATCTTTTAGAAAGAAGAAAATTATTTACAATTTTTTGGCATTCATTAGGCCTAATGATCGTTATCGTTATGATCTTTAATAAAGAAATTTTAAATGATCAATTAAATTATCTTTTAGAAGGAAGATAACTATTTCAAATTTTTTAGCATTTATTAGGCCCATTGATCGTTACCGGCATGATCTTTAATAAAGAAATTTTAAATGATCTATTAAATTATCTTTTAGAAAGAAGATAATTATTCACAATTTTTTAGCATTTATTAGGCACAATGATCGTTACTGTTATCAACTTTAATAAAGAAATTTCAAATGATCTCTTAAATTATCTTATAGAAAGAAGATAATTATTTCAATTTCTCTTGCATTTATTAGGCCCAATGATCGTTGCCGTTATGGTCTTTAATAAAGAAATTTTAAATGGTCAATTAAATTATCTTTTAGAAAGAAGATGAATATTTCAATTTTTTTAGCATTTATTAGGCCTATTCATCGTTACCGTTATGATCTTTAATAAAGAAATTTTAAATGATCAATTAAATTATCTTTTAGAAAGAAGATAATTATTTACAATTTTTTGGCATTCATTAGGCCTAACGATCGTTACCGTTATGATCTTTAATAAATAAATTTTAAATGATCTATTAAATTATCTTTTAAAAAGAAGATAATTATTCACAATTTTTTAGCATTTATTAGGCCCAATGATCGTTACCGTTATGATCTTTAATAAAGAAATTTTAAATGATCAATTAAATTATCTTTTAGATGGAAGATAACTATTTCAAATTTTTTAGCATTTATTAGGCTCATTGATCGTTACTGGCATGATCTTTAATAAAGATATTTTAAATGATCTATTAAATTATCTTTTAGAAAGAAGATAATTATTCACAATTTTTTAGCATTTATTAGGCCCAATGATCGTTACCATTATGAACTTTAATAAAGAAATTTCAAATGATCTCTTAAATTATCTTTTAGAAAGAAGATAATTATTTCAATTTCTCTAGCATTTATTAGGCCCAATGATCGTTGCCGTTATGGTCTTTAATAAAGAAATTTTAAATGATCAATTAAATTATCTTTTAGAAAGAAAATGAATATTTCAATTTTTTTAGCATTTATTAGGCCCATTGATCGTTACCGTTATGATCTTTACTAAAGAAATTTTAAATGATCAATTAAATTATCTTTTAGAAAGAAGAAAATTATTTACAATTTTTTGGCATTCATTAGGCCTAATGATCGTTATCGTTATGATCTTTAATAAAGAAATTTTAAATGATCAATTAAATTATCTTTTAGAAGGAAGATAACTATTTCAAATTTTTTAGCATTTATTAGGCCCATTGATCGTTACCGGCATGATCTTTAATAAAGAAATTTTAAATGATCTATTAAATTATCTTTTAGAAAGAAGATAATTATTCACAATTTTTTAGCATTTATTAGGCACAATGATCGTTACTGTTATCAACTTTAATAAAGAAATTTCAAATGATCTCTTAAATTATCTTATAGAAAGAAGATAATTATTTCAATTTCTCTTGCATTTATTAGGCCCAATGATCGTTGCCGTTATGGTCTTTAATAAAGAAATTTTAAATGATCAATTAAATTATCTTTTAGAAAGAAAATGAATATTTCAATTTTTTTAGCATTTATTAGGCCCATTGATCGTTACCGTTATGATCTTTACTAAAGAAATTTTAAATGATCAATTAAATTATCTTTTAGAAAGAAGAAAATTATTTACAATTTTTTGGCATTCATTAGGCCTAATGATCGTTATCGTTATGATCTTTAATAAAGAAATTTTAAATGATCAATTAAATTATCTTTTAGAAGGAAGATAACTATTTCAAATTTTTTAGCATTTATTAGGCCCATTGATCGTTACCGGCATGATCTTTAATAAAGAAATTTTAAATGATCTATTAAATTATCTTTTAGAAAGAAGATAATTATTCACAATTTTTTAGCATTTATTAGGCACAATGATCGTTACTGTTATCAACTTTAATAAAGAAATTTCAAATGATCTCTTAAATTATCTTATAGAAAGAAGATAATTATTTCAATTTCTCTTGCATTTATTAGGCCCAATGATCGTTGCCGTTATGGTCTTTAATAAAGAAATTTTAAATGCTCAATTAAATTATCTTTTAGAAAGAAGATGAATATTTCAATTTTTTTAGCATTTATTAGGCCCATTGATCGTTACCGTTATGATCTTTAATAAAGAAATTTTAAATGATCAATTAAATTATCTTTTAGAAAGAAGATAATGATTTACAATTTTTTGGCATTCATTAGGCCTAATGATCGTTATCGTTATGATCTTTAATAAAGAAATTTTAAATGATCAATTAAATTATCTTTTAGAAGGAAGATAACTATTTCAAATTTTTTAGCATTTATTAGGCCCATTGATCGTTACCGGCATGATCTTTAATAAAGAAATTTTAAATGATCTATTAAATTATCTTTTAGAAAGAAGATAATTATTCACAATTTTTTAGCATTTATTAGGCACAATGATCGTTACTGTTATCAACTTTAATAAAGAAATTTCAAATGATCTCTTAAATTATCTTATAGAAAGAAGATAATTATTTCAATTTCTCTTGCATTTATTAGGCCCAATGATCGTTGCCGTTATGGTCTTTAATAAAGAAATTTTAAATGCTCAATTAAATTATCTTTTAGAAAGAAGATGAATATTTCAATTTTTTTAGCATTTATTAGGCCCATTGATCGTTACCGTTATGATCTTTAATAAAGAAATTTTAAATGATCAATTAAATTATCTTTTAGAAAGAAGATAATTATTTACAATTTTTTGGCATTCATTAGGCCTAATGATCGTTACCGTTATGATCTTTAATAAAGAAATTTTAAATGATCTATTAAATTATCTTTTAGAAACAAGATAATTATTCACAATTTTTTAGCATTTATTAGGCCCAATGATCGTTACCGTTATGATCTTTAATAAAGAAATTTTAAATGATCAATTAAATTATCTTTTAGAAGGAAGATAACTATTTCAAATTTTTTAGCATTTATTAGGCCAATTTATCGTTACCGGTATGATCTTTAATAAAGAAATTTTAAATGATCTATTAAATCATCTTTTAGAAAGAAGATAATTATTCACAATTTTTTAGCATTTATTAGGCCCAATGATCGTTACCGTTATGAACTTTAATAAAGAAATTTTAAATGATCTCTTAAATTATCTTTTAGAAAGAAGATAATTATTTCAATTTGCCTAGCATTTATTAGGCCCAATGATCGTTACCGTTATGAACTTTAATAAACAAATTTCAAATGATCTCTTAAATTATGTTTTAGAAAGAAGGTAATTATTTCAATTTCTATAGCATTTATTAGGCCCAATGATCGTTGCCGTTATGGTCTTTAATAAAGAAATTTGAAATGATCAATTAAATTATGTTTTAAAAAGAAGATGAATATTTCAATTTTTTTAGCATTTATTAGCCCTATTCATTGTTACCGCTATGATCTTTAATAAAGAAATTTTAAATGATCAATTAAATTATCTTTTAGAAAGAAGATAATTATTTACAATTTTTTGGCATTCATTAGGCCTAACGATCGTTACCGTTATGATCTTTAATAAATAAATTTTAAATGATCTATTAAATTATCTTTTAGAAAGAAGATAATTATTCACAATTTTTTAGCATTTATTAGGCCCAATGATCGTTACCGTTATGATCTTTAATAAAGAAATTTTAAATGATCAATTAAATTATCTTTTAGATGGAAGATAACTATTTCAAATTTTTTAGCATTTATTAGGCTCATTGATCGTTACCGGCATGATCTTTAATAAAGAAATTTTAAATGATCTATTAAATTATCTTTTAGAAAGAAGATAATTATTCACAATTTTTTAGCATTTATTAGGCACAATGATCGTTACTGTTATCAACTTTAATAAAGAAATTTCAAATGATCTCTTAAATTATCTTATAGAAAGAAGATAATTATTTCAATTTCTCTTGCATTTATTAGGCCCAATGATCGTTGCCGTTATGGTCTTTAATAAATTAATTTTAAATGATCAATTAAATTATCTTTTAGAAAGAAGATGAATATTTCAATTTTTTTAGCATTTATTAGGCCCATTGATCGTTACCGTTATGATCTTTAATAAAGAAATTTTAAATGATCAATTAAATTATCTTTTAGAAAGAAGATAATTATTTACAATTTTTTGGCATTCATTAGGCCTAATGATCGTTACCGTTATGATCTTTAATAAAGAAATTTTAAATGATCTATTAAATTATCTTTTAGAAACAAGATAATTATTCACAATTTTTTAGCATTTATTAGGCCCAATGATCGTTACCGTTATGATCTTTAATAAAGAAATTTTAAATGATCAATTAAATTATCTTTTAGATGGAAGATAACTATTTCAAATTTTTTAGCATTTATTAGGCTCATTGATCGTTACCGGCATGATCTTTAATAAAGAAATTTTAAATGATCTATTAAATTATCTTTTAGAAAGAAGATAATTATTCACAATTTTTTAGCATTTATTAGGCCCAATGATGGTTACCATTATGAACTTTAATAAAGAAATTTCAAATGATCTCTTAAATTATCTTTTAGAAAGAAGATAATTATTTCAATTTCTCTAGCATTTATTAGGCCCAATGATCGTTGCCGTTATGGTCTTTAATAAAGAAATTTTAAATGATCAATTAAATTATCTTTTAGAAAGAAGATGAATATTTCAATTTTTTTAGCATTTAATAGGCCCATTGATCGTTACCGTTATGATCTTTAATAAAGAAATTTTAAATGATCAATTAAATTATCTTTTAGAAAGAAAAAAATTATTTACAATTTTTTGGCTTTCATTAGGCCTAATGATCGTTACCGTTATGATCTTTAATAAAGAAATTTTAAATGATCTATTAAATTATCTTTTAGAAACAAGATAATTATTTGCAATTTTTTAGCATTTATTAGGCCCAATGATCGTTACCGTTATGAACTTTAATAAAGAAATTTCAAATGATCTCTTAAATTATCTTTTAGAAAGATGATAATTATTTCAATTTATCTAGCATTTATTAGGTCCACTGATCGTTTCCGTTATGGTCTTTAATAAAGAAATTTTAAATGGTCAATTAAATTATCTTTTAGAAAGAAGATGAATATTTCAATTTTTTTAGCATTTATTAGGCCTATTCATCGTTACCGTTATGATCTTTAATAAAGAAATTTTAAATGATCAATTAAATTATCTTTTAGAAAGAAGATAATTATTTACAATTTTTTGGCATTCATTAGGCCTAACGATCGTTACCGTTATGATCTTTAATAAATAAATTTTAAATGATCTATTAAATTATCTTTTAAAAAGAAGATAATTATTCACAATTTTTTAGCATTTATTAGGCCCAATGATCGTTACCGTTATGATCTTTAATAAAGAAATTTTAAATGATCAATTAAATTATCTTTTAGATGGAAGATAACTATTTCAAATTTTTTAGCATTTATTAGGCTCATTGATCGTTACTGGCATGATCTTTAATAAAGAAATTTTAAATGATCTATTAAATTATATTTTAGAAAGAAGATAATTATTCACAATTTTTTAGCATTTATTAGGCCCAATGATCGTTACCATTATGAACTTTAATAAAGAAATTTCAAATGATCTCTTAAATTATCTTATAGAAAGAAGATAATTATTTCAATTTCTCTAGCATTTATTAGGCCCAATGATCGTTGCCGTTATGGTCTTTAATAAAGAAATTTTAAATGATCAATTAAATTATCTTTTAGAAAGAAAATGAATATTTCAATTTTTTTAGCATTTATTAGGCCCATTGATCGTTACCGTTATGATCTTTACTAAAGAAATTTTAAATGATCAATTAAATTATCTTTTAGAAAGAAGAAAATTGTTTACAATTTTTTGGCATTCATTAGGCCTAATGATCGTTATCGTTATGATCTTTAATAAAGAAATTTTAAATGATCAATTAAATTATCTTTTAGAAGGAAGATAACTATTTCAAATTTTTTAGCATTTATTAGGCCCATTGATCGTTACCGGCATGATCTTTAATAAAGAAATTTTAAATGATCTATTAAATTATCTTTTAGAAAGAAGATAATTATTCACAATTTTTTAGCATTTATTAGGCACAATGATCGTTACTGTTATCAACTTTAATAAAGAAATTTCAAATGATCTCTTAAATTATCTTATAGAAAGAAGATAATTATTTCAATTTCTCTTGCATTTATTAGGCCCAATGATCGTTGCCGTTATGGTCTTTAATAAAGAAATTTTAAATGATCAATTAAATTATCTTTTAGAAAGAAAATGAATATTTCAATTTTTTTAGCATTTATTAGGCCCATTGATCGTTACCGTTATGATCTTTACTAAAGAAATTTTAAATGATCAATTAAATTATCTTTTAGAAAGAAGAAAATTATTTACAATTTTTTGGCATTCATTAGGCCTAATGATCGTTATCGTTATGATCTTTAATAAAGAAATTTTAAATGATCAATTAAATTATCTTTTAGAAGGAAGATAACTATTTCAAATTTTTTAGCATTTATTAGGCCCATTGATCGTTACCGGCATGATCTTTAATAAAGAAATTTTAAATGATCTATTAAATTATCTTTTAGAAAGAAGATAATTATTCACAATTTTTTAGCATTTATTAGGCACAATGATCGTTACTGTTATCAACTTTAATAAAGAAATTTCAAATGATCTCTTAAATTATCTTATAGAAAGAAGATAATTATTTCAATTTCTCTTGCATTTATTAGGCCCAATGATCGTTGCCGTTATGGTCTTTAATAAAGAAATTTTAAATGGTCAATTAAATTATCTTTTAGAAAGAAGATGAATATTTCAATTTTTTTAGCATTTATTAGGCCTATTCATCGTTACCGTTATGATCTTTAATAAAGAAATTTTAAATGATCAATTAAATTATCTTTTAGAAAGAAGATAATTATTTACAATTTTTTGGCATTCATTAGGCCTAACGATCGTTACCGTTATGATCTTTAATAAATAAATTTTAAATGATCTATTAAATTATCTTTTAAAAAGAAGATAATTATTCACAATTTTTTAGCATTTATTAGGCCCAATGATCGTTACCGTTATGATCTTTAATAAAGAAATTTTAAATGATCAATTAAATTATCTTTTAGATGGAAGATAACTATTTCAAATTTTTTAGCATTTATTAGGCTCATTGATCGTTACCGGCATGATCTTTAATAAAGAAATTTTAAATGATCTATTAAATTATCTTTTAGAAAGAAGATAATTATTCACAATTTTTTAGCATTTATTAGGCCCAATGATCGTTACCGTTATGAACTTTAATAAAGAAATTTTAAATGATCTCTTAAATTATCTTTTAGAAAGAAGATAATTATTTCAATTTGCCTAGCATTTATTAGGCCCAATGATCGTTACCGTTATGAACTTTAATAAACAAATTTCAAATGATCTCTTAAATTATGTTTTAGAAAGAAGGTAATTATTTCAATTTCTATAGCATTTATTAGGCCCAATGATCGTTGCCGTTATGGTCTTTAATAAAGAAATTTGAAATGATCAATTAAATTATGTTTTAGAAAGAAGATGAATATTTCAATTTTTTTAGCATTTATTAGCCCTATTCATTGTTACCGCTATGATCTTTAATAAAGAAATTTTAAATGATCAATTAAATTATCTTTTAGAAAGAAGATAATTATTTACAATTTTTTGGCATTCATTAGGCCTAACGATCGTTACCGTTATGATCTTTAATAAATAAATTTTAAATGATCTATTAAATTATCTTTTAGAAAGAAGATAATTATTCACAATTTTTTAGCATTTATTAGGCCCAATGATCGTTACCGTTATGATCTTTAATAAAGAAATTTTAAATGATCAATTAAATTATCTTTTAGATGGAAGATAACTATTTCAAATTTTTTAGCATTTATTAGGCTCATTGATCGTTACCGGCATGATCTTTAATAAAGAAATTTTAAATGATCTATTAAATTATCTTTTAGAAAGAAGATAATTATTCACAATTTTTTAGCATTTATTAGGCACAATGATCGTTACTGTTATCAACTTTAATAAAGAAATTTCAAATGATCTCTTAAATTATCTTATAGAAAGAAGATAATTATTTCAATTTCTCTTGCGTTTATTAGGCCCAATGATCGTTGCCGTTATGGTCTTTAATAAAGAAATTTTAAATGATCAATTAAATTATCTTTTAGAAAGAAGATGAATATTTCAATTTTTTTAGCATTTATTAGGCCCATTGATCGTTACCGTTATGATCTTTAATAAAGAAATTTTAAATGATCAATTAAATTATCTTTTAGAAAGAAGATAATTATTTACAATTTTTTGGCATTCATTAGGCCTAATGATCGTTACCGTTATGATCTTTAATAAAGAAATTTTAAATGATCTATTAAATTATCTTTTAGAAACAAGATAATTATTCACAATTTTTTAGCATTTATTAGGCCCAATGATCGTTACCGTTATGATCTTTAATAAAGAAATTTTAAATGATCAATTAAATTATCTTTTAGAAGGAAGATAACTATTTCAAATTTTTTAGCATTTATTAGGCCAATTTATCGTTACCGGTATGATCTTTAATAAAGAAATTTTAAATGATCTATTAAATCATCTTTTAGAAAGAAGATAATTATTCACAATTTTTTAGCATTTATTAGGCCCAATGATCGTTACCGTTATGAACTTTAATAAAGAAATTTTAAATGATCTCTTAAATTATCTTTTAGAAAGAAGATAATTATTTCAATTTGCCTAGCATTTATTAGGCCCAATGATCGTTACCGTTATGAACTTTAATAAACAAATTTCAAATGATCTCTTAAATTATGTTTTAGAAAGAAGGTAATTATTTCAATTTCTATAGCATTTATTAGGCCCAATGATCGTTGCCGTTATGGTCTTTAATAAAGAAATTTGAAATGATCAATTAAATTATGTTTTAGAAAGAAGATGAATATTTCAATTTTTTTAGCATTTATTAGCCCTATTCATTGTTACCGCTATGATCTTTAATAAAGAAATTTTAAATGATCAATTAAATTATCTTTTAGAAAGAAGATAATTATTTACAATTTTTTGGCATTCATTAGGCCTAACGATCGTTACCGTTATGATCTTTAATAAATAAATTTTAAATGATCTATTAAATTATCTTTTAGAAAGAAGATAATTATTCACAATTTTTTAGCATTTATTAGGCCCAATGATCGTTACCGTTATGATCTTTAATAAAGAAATTTTAAATGATCAATTAAATTATCTTTTAGATGGAAGATAACTATTTCAAATTTTTTAGCATTTATTAGGCTCATTGATCGTTACCGGCATGATCTTTAATAAAGAAATTTTAAATGATCTATTAAATTATCTTTTAGAAAGAAGATAATTATTCACAATTTTTTAGCATTTATTAGGCACAATGATCGTTACTGTTATCAACTTTAATAAAGAAATTTCAAATGATCTCTTAAATTATCTTATAGAAAGAAGATAATTATTTCAATTTCTCTTGCGTTTATTAGGCCCAATGATCGTTGCCGTTATGGTCTTTAATAAAGAAATTTTAAATGATCAATTAAATTATCTTTTAGAAAGAAGATGAATATTTCAATTTTTTTAGCATTTATTAGGCCCATTGATCGTTACCGTTATGATCTTTAATAAAGAAATTTTAAATGATCAATTAAATTATCTTTTAGAAAGAAGATAATTATTTACAATTTTTTGGCATTCATTAGGCCTAATGATCGTTACCGTTATGATCTTTAATAAAGAAATTTTAAATGATCTATTAAATTATCTTTTAGAAACAAGATAATTATTCACAATTTTTTAGCATTTATTAGGCCCAATGATCGTTACCGTTATGATCTTTAATAAAGAAATTTTAAATGATCAATTAAATTATCTTTTAGAAGGAAGATAACTATTTCAAATTTTTTAGCATTTATTAGGCCAATTTATCGTTACCGGTATGATCTTTAATAAAGAAATTTTAAATGATCTATTAAATCATCTTTTAGAAAGAAGATAATTATTCACAATTTTTTAGCATTTATTAGGCCCAATGATCGTTACCGTTATGAACTTTAATAAAGAAATTTTAAATGATCTCTTAAATTATCTTTTAGAAAGAAGATAATTATTTCAATTTGCCTAGCATTTATTAGGCCCAATGATCGTTACCGTTATGAACTTTAATAAACAAATTTCAAATGATCTCTTAAATTATGTTTTAGAAAGAAGGTAATTATTTCAATTTCTATAGCATTTATTAGGCCCAATGATCGTTGCCGTTATGGTCTTTAATAAAGAAATTTGAAATGATCAATTAAATTATGTTTTAGAAAGAAGATGAATATTTCAATTTTTTTAGCATTTATTAGCCCTATTCATTGTTACCGCTATGATCTTTAATAAAGAAATTTTAAATGATCAATTAAATTATCTTTTAGAAAGAAGATAATTATTTACAATTTTTTGGCATTCATTAGGCCTAACGATCGTTACCGTTATGATCTTTAATAAATAAATTTTAAATGATCTATTAAATTATCTTTTAGAAAGAAGATAATTATTCACAATTTTTTAGCATTTATTAGGCCCAATGATCGTTACCGTTATGATCTTTAATAAAGAAATTTTAAATGATCAATTAAATTATCTTTTAGATGGAAGATAACTATTTCAAATTTTTTAGCATTTATTAGGCTCATTGATCGTTACCGGCATGATCTTTAATAAAGAAATTTTAAATGATCTATTAAATTATCTTTTAGAAAGAAGATAATTATTCACAATTTTTTAGCATTTATTAGGCACAATGATCGTTACTGTTATCAACTTTAATAAAGAAATTTCAAATGATCTCTTAAATTATCTTATAGAAAGAAGATAATTATTTCAATTTCTCTTGCGTTTATTAGGCCCAATGATCGTTGCCGTTATGGTCTTTAATAAAGAAATTTTAAATGATCAATTAAATTATCTTTTAGAAAGAAGATGAATATTTCAATTTTTTTAGCATTTATTAGGCCCATTGATCGTTACCGTTATGATCTTTAATAAAGAAATTTTAAATGATCAATTAAATTATCTTTTAGAAAGAAGATAATTATTTACAATTTTTTGGCATTCATTAGGCCTAATGATCGTTACCGTTATGATCTTTAATAAAGAAATTTTAAATGATCTATTAAATTATCTTTTAGAAACAAGATAATTATTCACAATTTTTTAGCATTTATTAGGCCCAATGATCGTTACCGTTATGATCTTTAATAAAGAAATTTTAAATGATCAATTAAATTATCTTTTAGAAGGAAGATAACTATTTCAAATTTTTTAGCATTTATTAGGCCAATTTATCGTTACCGGTATGATCTTTAATAAAGAAATTTTAAATGATCTATTAAATCATCTTTTAGAAAGAAGATAATTATTCACAATTTTTTAGCATTTATTAGGCCCAATGATCGTTACCGTTATGAACTTTAATAAAGAAATTTTAAATGATCTCTTAAATTATCTTTTAGAAAGAAGATAATTATTTCAATTTGCCTAGCATTTATTAGGCCCAATGATCGTTACCGTTATGAACTTTAATAAACAAATTTCAAATGATCTCTTAAATTATGTTTTAGAAAGAAGGTAATTATTTCAATTTCTATAGCATTTATTAGGCCCAATGATCGTTGCCGTTATGGTCTTTAATAAAGAAATTTGAAATGATCAATTAAATTATGTTTTAGAAAGAAGATGAATATTTCAATTTTTTTAGCATTTATTAGCCCTATTCATTGTTACCGCTATGATCTTTAATAAAGAAATTTTAAATGATCAATTAAATTATCTTTTAGAAAGAAGATAATTATTTACAATTTTTTGGCATTCATTAGGCCTAACGATCGTTACCGTTATGATCTTTAATAAATAAATTTTAAATGATCTATTAAATTATCTTTTAGAAAGAAGATAATTATTCACAATTTTTTAGCATTTATTAGGCCCAATGATCGTTACCGTTATGATCTTTAATAAAGAAATTTTAAATGATCAATTAAATTATCTTTTAGATGGAAGATAACTATTTCAAATTTTTTAGCATTTATTAGGCTCATTGATCGTTACCGGCATGATCTTTAATAAAGAAATTTTAAATGATCTATTAAATTATCTTTTAGAAAGAAGATAATTATTCACAATTTTTTAGCATTTATTAGGCACAATGATCGTTACTGTTATCAACTTTAATAAAGAAATTTCAAATGATCTCTTAAATTATCTTATAGAAAGAAGATAATTATTTCAATTTCTCTTGCATTTATTAGGCCCAATGATCGTTGCCGTTATGGTCTTTAATAAAGAAATTTTAAATGATCAATTAAATTATCTTTTAGAAAGAAGATGAATATTTCAATTTTTTTAGCATTTATTAGGCCCATTGATCGTTACCGTTATGATCTTTAATAAAGAAATTTTAAATGATCAATTAAATTATCTTTTAGAAAGAAGATAATTATTTACAATTTTTTGGCACTCATTAGGCCTAATGATCGTTACCGTTATGATCTTTAATAAAGAAATTTTAAATGATCTATTAAATTATCTTTTAGAAACAAGATAATTATTCACAATTTTTTAGCATTTATTAGGCCCAATGATCGTTACCGTTATGATCTTTAATAAAGAAATTTTAAATGATCAATTAAATTATCTTTTAGAAGGAAGATAACTATTTCAAATTTTTTAGCATTTATTAGGCCAATTTATCGTTACCGGTATGATCTTTAATAAAGAAATTTTAAATGATCTATTAAATCATCTTTTAGAAAGAAGATAATTATTCACAATTTTTTAGCATTTATTAGGCCCAATGATCGTTACCGTTATGAACTTTAATAAAGAAATTTTAAATGATCTCTTAAATTATCTTTTAGAAAGAAGATAATTATTTCAATTTGCCTAGCATTTATTAGGCCCAATGATCGTTACCGTTATGAACTTTAATAAACAAATTTCAAATGATCTCTTAAATTATGTTTTAGAAAGAAGGTAATTATTTCAATTTCTCTAGCATTTATTAGGCCCAATGATCGTTGCCGTTATGGTCTTTAATAAAGAAATTTGAAATGATCAATTAAATTATCTTTTAGAAAGAAGATGAATATTTCAATTTTTTTAGCATTTATTAGCCCTATTCATTGTTACCGCTATGATCTTTAATAAAGAAATTTTAAATGATCAATTAAATTATCTTTTAGAAAGAAGATAATTATTTACAATTTTTTGGCATTCATTAGGCCTAACGATCGTTACCGTTATGATCTTTAATAAATAAATTTTAAATGATCTATTAAATTATCTTTTAGAAAGAAGATAATTATTCACAATTTTTTAGCATTTATTAGGCCCAATGATCGTTACCGTTATGATCTTTAATAAAGAAATTTTAAATGATCAATTAAATTATCTTTTAGATGGAAGATAACTATTTCAAATTTTTTAGCATTTATTAGGCTCATTGATCGTTACCGGCATGATCTTTAATAAAGAAATTTTAAATGATCTATTAAATTATCTTTTAGAAAGAAGATAATTATTCACAATTTTTTAGCATTTATTAGGCACAATGATCGTTACTGTTATCAACTTTAATAAAGAAATTTCAAATGATCTCTTAAATTATCTTATAGAAAGAAGATAATTATTTCAATTTCTCTTGCATTTATTAGGCCCAATGATCGTTGCCGTTATGGTCTTTAATAAAGAAATTTTAAATGATCAATTAAATTATCTTTTAGAAAGAAGATGAATATTTCAATTTTTTTAGCATTTATTAGGCCCATTGATCGTTACCGTTATGATCTTTAATAAAGAAATTTTAAATGATCAATTAAATTATCTTTTAGAAAGAAGATAATTATTTACAATTTTTTGGCATTCATTTGGCCTAATGATCTTTACCGTTATGATCTTTAATAAAGAAATTTTAAATGATCTATTAAATTATCTTTTAGAAACAAGATAATTATTCACAATTTTTTAGCATTTATTAGGCCCAATGATCGTTACCGTTATGAACTTTAATAAAGAAATTTTAAATGATCTCTTAAATTATCTTTTAGAAAGAAGATAATTATTTCAATTTCCCTAGCATTTATTAGGCCCAATGATCGTTACCGTTATGAACTTTAATAAACAAATTTCAAATGATCTCTTAAATTATGTTTTAGAAAGAAGGTAATTATTTCAATTTCTCTAGCATTTATTAGGCCCAATGATCATTGTCGTTATGGTCTTTAATAAAGAAATTTGAAATGATCAATTAAATTATCTTTTAGAAGGAAGATGAATATTTCAATTTTTTTAGCATTTATTAGCCCTATTCATTGTTACCGTTATGATCTTTAATAAAGAAATTTTAAATGATCAATTAAATTATCTTTTAGAAAGAAGATAATTATTTACAATTTTTTGGCATTCATTAGGCCTAACGATCGTTACCGTTATGATCTTTAATAAATAAATTTTAAATGATCTATTAAATTATCTTTTAGAAAGAAGATAATTATTCACAATTTTTTAGCATTTATTAGGCCCAATGATTGTTACCGTTATGATCTTTAATAAAGAAATTTTAAATGATCAATTAAATTATCTTTTAGATGGAAGATAACTATTTCAAATTTTTTAGCATTTATTAGGCTCATTGATCGTTACCGGCATGATCTTTAATAAAGAAATTTTAAATGATCTATTAAATTATCTTTTAGAAAGAAGATAATTATTCACAATTTTTTAGCATTTATTAGGCCCAATGATCGTTACCATTATGAACTTTAATAAAGAAATTTCAAATGATCTTTTAAATTATCTTTTAGAAAGAAGATAATTATTTCAATTTGTCTAGCATTTATTAGGCCCAATGATCGTTGCCGTTATGGTCTTTAATAAAGAAATTTTAAATGATCAATTAAATTATCTTTTAGAAAGAAGATGAATATTTCAATTTTTTTAGCATTTATTAGGCCCATTGATCGTTACCGTCATGATCTTTAATAAAGAAATTTTAAATGATCAATTAAATTATCTTTTAGAAAGAAGATAATTATTTACAGATTTTTTGGCATTCATTAGGCCTAATGATCTTTACCGTTATGATCTTTAATAAAGAAATTTTAAATGATCTATTAAATTATCTTTTAGAAACAAGATAATTATTCACAATTTTTTAGCATTTATTAGGCCCAATGATCGTTACCGTCATGATCTTTAATAAAGAAATTTTAAATGATCAATTAAATTATCTTTTAGAAGGAAGATAACTATTTCAAATTTTTTAGCATTTATTAGGCCAATTTATCGTTACCGGTATGATCTTTAACAAAGAAATTTTAAATGATCTATTAAATCATCTTTTAGAAAGAAGATAATTATTCACAATTTTTTAGCATTTATTAGGCCCAATGATCGTTACCGTTATGAACTTTAATAAAGAAATTTTAAATGATCTCTTAAATTATCTTTTAGAAAGAAGATAATTATTTACAATTTTTTGGCATTCATTAGGCCTAATGATCGTTACCGGTATGATCTTTAATAAAGAAATTTTAAATGATCTATTAAATCATCTTTTAGAAAGAAGATAATTATTCACAATTTTTTAGCATTTATTAGGCCCAATGATCGTTACCGTTATGAACTTTAATAAAGAAATTTTAAATGATCTCTTAAATTATCTTTTAGAAAGAAGATAATTATTTCAATTTGCCTAGCATTTATTAGGCCCAATGATCGTTACCGTTATGAACTTTAATAAACAAATTTCAAATGATCTCTTAAATTATGTTTTAGAAAGAAGGTAATTATTTCAATTTCTCTAGCATTTATTAGGCCCAATGATCGTTGCCGTTATGGTCTTTAATAAAGAAATTTGAAATGATCAATTAAATTATCTTTTAGAAAGAAGATGAATATTTCAATTTTTTTAGCATTTATTAGCCCTATTCATCGTTACCGTTATGATCTTTAATAAAGAAATTTTAAATGATCAATTAAATTATCTTTTAGAAAGAAGATAATTATTTACAATTTTTTAGCATTTATTAGCCCTATTCATCGTTACCGTTATGATCTTTAATAAAGAAATTTTAAATGATCAATTAAATTATCTTTTAGAAAGACGATAATTAATTACAATTTTTTGGCATTCATTAGGCCTAACGATCGTTACCGTTATGATCTTTAATAAATAAATTTTGAATGATCTATTAAATTATCTTTTAGAAAGAAGATAATTATTCACAATTTTTTAGCATTTATTAGGCCCAATGATCGTTACCGTTATGATCTTTAATAAAGAAATTTTAAATGATCAATTAAATTATCTTTTAGATGGAAGATAACTATTTCAAATTTTTTAGCATTTATTAGGCTCATTGATCGTTACCGGCATGATCTTTAATAAAGAAATTTTAAATGATCTATTAAATTATCCTTTAGAAAGAAGATAATTATTCACAAATTTTTAGCATTTATTAGGCCCAATGATCGTTACCATTATGAACTTTAATAAAGAAATTTCAAATGATCTCTTAAATTATCTTTCAGAAAGAAGATAATTATTTCAATTTCTCTAGCATTTATTAGGCCCAATGATCGTTGCCGTTATGGTCTTTAATAAAGAAATTTTAAATGATCAATTAAATTATCTTTTAGACAGAAGATGAATATTTCAATTTTTTTAGCATTTATTAGGCCCATTGATCGTTACCGTTATGATCTTTAATAAAGAAATTTTAAATGATCAATTAAATTATCTTTTAGAAAGAAGATAATTATTTACAATTTTTTGGCATTCATTAGGCCTAATGATCGTTACCGGTATGATCTTTAATAAAGAAATTTTAAATGATCTATTAAATCATCTTTTAGAAAGAAGATAATTATTCACAATTTTTTAGCATTTATTAGGCCCAATGATCGTTACCGTTATGAACTTTAATAAAGAAATTTTAAATGATCTCTTAAATTATCTTTTAGAAAGAAGATAATTATTTCAATTTGCCTAGCATTTATTAGGCCCAATGATCGTTACCGTTATGAACTTTAATAAACAAATTTCAAATGATCTCTTAAATTATGTTTTAGAAAGAAGGTAATTATTTCAATTTCTCTAGCATTTATTAGGCCCAATGATCGTTGCCGTTATGGTCTTTAATAAAGAAATTTGAAATGATCAATTAAATTATCTTTTAGAAAGAAGATGAATATTTCAATTTTTTTAGCATTTATTAGCCCTATTCATCGTTACCGTTATGATCTTTAATAAAGAAATTTTAAATGATCAATTAAATTATCTTTTAGAAAGAAGATAATTATTTACAATTTTTTAGCATTTATTAGCCCTATTCATCGTTACCGTTATGATCTTTAATAAAGAAATTTTAAATGATCAATTAAATTATCTTTTAGAAAGACGATAATTAATTACAATTTTTTGGCATTCATTAGGCCTAACGATCGTTACCATTATGATCTTTAATAAATAAATTTTGAATGATCTATTAAATTATCTTTTAGAAAGAAGATAATTATTCACAATTTTTTAGCATTTATTAGGCCCAATGATCGTTACCGTTATGATCTTTAATAAAGAAATTTTAAATGATCAATTAAATTATCTTTTAGATGGAAGATAACTATTTCAAATTTTTTAGCATTTATTAGGCTCATTGATCGTTACCGGCATGATCTTTAATAAAGAAATTTTAAATGATCTATTAAATTATCCTTTAGAAAGAAGATAATTATTCACAAATTTTTAGCATTTATTAGGCCCAATGATCGTTACCATTATGAACTTTAATAAAGAAATTTCAAATGATCTCTTAAATTATCTTTTAGAAAGAAGATAATTATTTCAATTTCTCTAGCATTTATTAGGCCCAATGATCGTTGCCGTTATGGTCTTTAATAAAGAAATTTTAAATGATCAATTAAATTATCTTTTAGAAAGAAGATGAATATTTCAATTTTTTTAGCATTTATTAGGCCCATTGATCGTTACCGTTATGATCTTTAATAAAGAAATTTTAAATGATCAATTCAATTATCTTTTAGAAAGAAGATAATTATTTACAATTTTTTGGCATTCATTAGGCCTGATGATCGTTACCGGTATGATCTTTAATAAAGAAATTTTAAATGATCTATTAAATCATCTTTTAGAAAGAAGATAATTATTCACAATTTTTTAGCATTTATTAGGCCCAATGATCGTTACCGTTATGAACTTTAATAAAGAAATTTTAAATGATCTCTTAAATTATCTTTTAGAAAGAAGATAATTATTTCAATTTGCCTAGCATTTATTAGGCCCAATGATCGTTACCGTTATGAACTTTAATAAACAAATTTCAAATGATCTCTTAAATTATGTTTTAGAAAGAAGGTAATTATTTCAATTTCTCTAGCATTTATTAGGCCCAATGATCGTTGCCGTTATGGTCTTTAATAAAGAAATTTGAAATGATCAATTAAATTATCTTTTAGAAAGAAGATGAATATTTCAATTTTTTTAGCATTTATTAGCCCTATTCATCGTTACCGTTATGATCTTTAATAAAGAAATTTTAAATGATCAATTAAATTATCTTTTAGAAAGAAGATAATTATTTACAATTTTTTAGCATTTATTAGCCCTATTCATCGTTACCGTTATGATCTTTAATAAAGAAATTTTAAATGATCAATTAAATTATCTTTTAGAAAGAAGATAATTATTTACAATTTTTTAGCATTTATTAGCCCTATTCATCGTTACCGTTATGATCTTTAATAAAGAAATTTTAAATGATCAATTAAATTATCTTTTAGAAAGACGATAATTAATTACAATTTTTTGGCATTCATTAGGCCTAACGATCGTTACCATTATGATCTTTAATAAATAAATTTTGAATGATCTATTAAATTATCTTTTAGAAAGAAGATAATTATTCACAATTTTTTAGCATTTATTAGGCCCAATGATCGTTACCGTTATGATCTTTAATAAAGAAATTTTAAATGATCAATTAAATTATCTTTTAGATGGAAGATAACTATTTCAAATTTTTTAGCATTTATTAGGCTCATTGATCGTTACCGGCATGATCTTTAATAAAGAAATTTTAAATGATCTATTAAATTATCCTTTAGAAAGAAGATAATTATTCACAAATTTTTAGCATTTATTAGGCCCAATGATCGTTACCATTATGAACTTTAATAAAGAAATTTCAAATGATCTCTTAAATTATCTTTTAGAAAGAAGATAATTATTTCAATTTCTCTAGCATTTATTAGGCCCAATGATCGTTGCCGTTATGGTCTTTAATAAAGAAATTTTAAATGATCAATTAAATTATCTTTTAGAAAGAAGATGAATATTTCAATTTTTTTAGCATTTATTAGGCCCATTGATCGTTACCGTTATGATCTTTAATAAAGAAATTTTAAATGATCAATTCAATTATCTTTTAGAAAGAAGATAATTACTTACAATTTTTTGGCATTCATTAGGCCTGATGATCGTTACCGGTATGATCTTTAATAAAGAAATTTTAAATGATCTATTAAATCATCTTTTAGAAAGAAGATAATTATTCACAATTTTTTAGCATTTATTAGGCCCAATGATCGTTACCGTTATGAACTTTAATAAAGAAATTTTAAATGATCTCTTAAATTATCTTTTAGAAAGAAGATAATTATTTCAATTTGCCTAGCATTTATTAGGCCCAATGATCGTTACCGTTATGAACTTTAATAAACAAATTTCAAATGATCTCTTAAATTATGTTTTAGAAAGAAGGTAATTATTTCAATTTCTCTAGCATTTATTAGGCCCAATGATCGTTGCCGTTATGGTCTTTAATAAAGAAATTTGAAATGATCAATTAAATTATCTTTTAGAAAGAAGATGAATATTTCAATTTTTTTAGCATTTATTAGCCCTATTCATCGTTACCGTTATGATCTTTAATAAAGAAATTTTAAATGATCAATTAAATTATCTTTTAGAAAGAAGATAATTATTTACAATTTTTTAGCATTTATTAGCCCTATTCATCGTTACCGTTATGATCTTTAATAAAGAAATTTTAAATGATCAATTAAATTATCTTTTAGAAAGAAGATAATTATTTACAATTTTTTGGCATTCATTAGGCCTAACGATCGTTACCGTTATGATCTTTAATAAATAAATTTTGAACGATCTATTAAATTATCTTTTAGAAAGAAGATAATTATTCACAATTTTTTAGCATTTATTAGGCCCAATGATCGTTACCGTTATGATCTTTAATAAAGAAATTTTAAATGATCAATTAAATTATCTTTTAGATGGAAGATAACTATTTCAAATTTTTTAGCATTTATTAGGCTCATTGATCGTTACCGGCATGATCTTTAATAAAGAAATTTTAAATGATCTATTAAATTATCCTTTAGAAAGAAGATAATTATTCACAAATTTTTAGCATTTATTAGGCCCAATGATCGTTACCATTATGAACTTTAATAAAGAAATTTCAAATGATCTCTTAAATTATCTTTTAGAAAGAAGATAATTATTTCAATTTCTCTAGCATTTATTAGGCCCAATGATCGTTGCCGTTATGGTCTTTAATAAAGAAATTTTAAATGATCAATTAAATTATCTTTTAGAAAGAAGATGAATATTTCAATTTTTTTAGCATTTATTAGGCCCATTGATCGTTACCGTTATGATCTTTAATAAAGAAATTTTAAATAATCAATTCAATTATCTTTTAGAAAGAAGATAATTATTTACAATTTTTTGGCATTCATTAGGCCTAATGATCGTTACCGGTATGATCTTTAATAAAGAAATTTTAAATGATCTATTAAATCATCTTTTAGAAAGAAGATAATTATTCACAATTTTTTAGCATTTATTAGGCCCAATGATCGTTACCGTTATGAACTTTAATAAAGAAATTTTAAATGATCTCTTAAATTATCTTTTAGAAAGAAGATAATTATTTCAATTTGCCTAGCATTTATTAGGCCCAATGATCGTTACCATTATGAACTTTAATAAACAAATTTCAAATGATCTCTTAAATTATGTTTTAGAAAGAAGGTAATTATTTCAATTTCTCTAGCATTTATTAGGCCCAATGATCGTTGCCGTTATGGTCTTTAATAAAGAAATTTGAAATGATCAATTAAATTATCTTTTAGAAAGAAGATGAATATTTCAATTTTTTTAGCATTTATTAGCCCTATTCATCGTTACCGTTATGATCTTTAATAAAGAAATTTTAAATGATCAATTAAATTATCTTTTAGAAAGAAGATAATTATTTACAATTTTTTGGCATTCATTAGGCCTAACGATCGTTACCGTTATGATCTTTAATAAATAAATTTTGAATGATCTATTAAATTATCTTTTAGAAAGAAGATAATTATTCACAATTTTTTAGCATTTATTAGGCCCAATGATCGTTACCGTTATGATCATTAATAAAGAAATTTTAAATGATCAATTAAATTATCTTTTAGATGGAAGATAACTATTTCAAATTTTTTAGCATTTATTAGGCTCATTGATCGTTACCGGCATGATCTTTAATAAAGAAATTTTAAATGATCTATTAAATTATTCTTTAGAAATAAGATAATTATTCACAATTTTTTAGCATTTATTAGGCCCAATGATCGTTACTATTATGAACTTTAATAAAGAAATTTCAAATGATCTCTTAAATTATCTTTTAGAAAGAAGATAATTATTTGAATTTCTCTAGCATTTATTAGGCCCAATGATCGTTGCCGTTATGGTCTTTAATAAAGAAATTTTAAATGATCAATTAAATTATCTTTTAGAAAGAAGATGAATATTTCAATTTTTTTAGCATTTATTAGGCCCATTGATCGTTACCGTTATGATCTTTAATAAAGAAATTTTAAATGATCAATTAAATTATCTTTTAGAAAGAAGATAATTATTTACAATTTTTTGGCATTCATTAGGCCTAATGATCGTTACCGTTATGATCTTTAATAAAGAAATTTTAAATGATCTATTAAATTATCTTTTAGAAACAAGATAATTATTCACAATTTTTTAGCATTTATTAGGCCCAATGATCGTTACCGTTATGATCTTTAATAAAGAAATTTTAAATGATCAATTAAATTATCTTTTAGAAGGAAGATAACTATTTCAAATTTTTTAGCATTTATTAGGCCAATTTATCGTTACCGGTATGATCTTTAATAAAGAAATTTTAAATGATCTATTAAATCATCTTTTAGAAATAAGATAATTATTCACAATTTTTTAGCATTTATTAGGCCCAATGATCGTTACCGTTATGAACTTTAATAAAGAAATTTTAAATGATCTCTTAAATTATCTTTTAGAAAGAAGATAATTATTTCAATTTGCCTAGCATTTATTAGGCCCAATGATCGTTACCGTTATGAACTTTAATAAACAAATTTCAAATGATCTCTTAAATTATGTTTTAGAAAGAAGGTAATTATTTCAATTTCTCTAGCATTTATTAGGCCCAATGATCGTTGCCGTTATGGTCTTTAATAAAGAAATTTCAAATGATCAATTAAATTATCTTTTAGAAAGAAGATGAATATTTCAATTTTTTTAGCATTTATTAGCCCTATTCATCGTTACCGTTATGATCTTTAATAAAGAAATTTTAAATGATCAATTAAATTATCTGTTAGAAAGAAGATAATTATTTACAATTTTTTGGCATTCATTAGGCCTAATGATCGTTACCGTTATGATCTTTAATAAATAAATTTTAAATGATCTATTAAATTATCTTTTAGAAAGAAGATAATTATTCACAATTTTTTAGCATTTATTAGGCCCAATGATCGTTACCATTATGAACTTTAATAAAGAAATTTCAAATGATCTCTTAAATTATCTTTTAGAAAGAAGATAATTATTTCAATTTCTCTAGCATTTATTAGGCCCAATGATCGTTGCCGTTATGGTCTTTAATAAAGAAATTTTAAATGATCAATTAAATTATCTTTTAGAAAGAAGATGAATATTTTAATTTTTTTAGCATTTAATAGGCCCATTGATCGTTACCGTTATGATCTTTAATAAAGAAATTTTAAATGATAAATTAAATTATCTTTTAGAAAGAAGATAATTATTTACAATTTTTTGGCATTCATTAGGCCTAATGATCGTTACCGTTATGATCTTTAATAAAGAAATTTTAAATGATCTATTAAATTATCTTTTAGAAAGAAGATAATTATTCACAATTTTTTAGCATTTATTAGGCCCAATGATCGTTACCATTATGAACTTTAATAAAGAAATTTCAAATGATCTCTTAAATTATCTTTTAGAAAGAAGATAATTATTTCAATTTCTCTAGCATTTATTAGGCCCAATGATCGTTGCCGTTATGGTCTTTAATAAAGAAATTTTAAATGATCAATTAAACTATCTTTTAGAAAGAAGATGAATATTTCAATTTTTTTAGCATTTAATAGGCCCATTGATCGTTGCCGTTATGATCTTTAATAAAGAAATTTTAAATGATCAATTAAATTATCTTTTAGAAAGAAGATAATTATTTACAATTTTTTGGCATTCATTAGGCCTAATGATCGTTACCGTTATGATCTTTAATAAAGAAATTTTAAATGATCTATTAGATTATCTTTTAGAAACAAGATAATTATTCACAATTTTTTAGCATTTATTAGGCCCAATGATCGTTACCGTTATGAACTTTAATAAAGAAATTTTAAATGATCTCTTAAATTATCTTTTAGAAAGAAGATAATTATTTCAATTTGCCTAGCATTTATTAGGCCCAATGATCGTTACCGTTATGAACTTTAATAAACAAATTTCAAATGATCTCTTAAATTATGTTTTAGAAAGAAGGTAATTATTTCAATTTCTCTAGCATTTATTAGGCCCAATGATCGTTGCCGTTATGGTCTTTAATAAAGAAATTTGAAATGATCAATTAAATTATCTTTTAGAAAGAAGATGAATATTTCAATTTTTTTAGCATTTATTAGCCCTATTCATCGTTACCGTTATGATCTTTAATAAAGAAATTTTAAATGATCAATTAAATTATCTTTTAGAAAGAAGATAATTATTTACAATTTTTTGGCATTCATTAGGCCTAGTGATCGTTACCGTTATGATCTTTAATAAATAAATTTTAAATGATCTATTAAATTATCTTTTAGAAAGAAGATAATTATTCACAATTTTTTAGCATTTATCAGGCCCAATGATCGTTACCGTTATGATCTTTAATAAAGAAATTTTAAATGATCAATTAAATTATCTTTTAGATGGAAGATAACTATTTCAAATTTTTTAGCATTTATTAGGCTCATTGATCGTTACCGGCATGATCTTTAATAAAGAAATTTTAAATGATCTATTAAATTATCCTTTAGAAAGAAGATAATTATTCACAATTTTTTAGCATTTATTAGGCCCAATGATCGTTACCATTATGAACTTTAATAAAGAAATTTCAAATGATCTCTTAAATTATCTTTTAGAAAGAAGATAATTATTTACAATTTTTTGGCATTCATTAGGCCTAATGATCGTTACCGTTATGATCTTTAATAAAGAAATTTTAAATGATCTATTAAATTATCTTTTAGAAACAAGATAATTATTCACAATTTTTTAGCATTTATTAGGCCCAATGATCGTTACCGTTATGAACTTTAATAAAGAAATTTTAAATGATCTCTTAAATTATCTTTTAGAAAGAAGATAATTATTTCAATTTGCCTAGCATTTATTAGGCCCAATGATCGTTACCGTTATGAACTTTAATAAACAAATTTCAAATGATCTCTTAAATTATGTTTTAGAAAGAAGGTAATTATTTCAATTTCTCTAGCATTTATTAGGCCCAATGATCGTTGCCGTTATGGTCTTTAATAAAGAAATTTGAAATGATCAATTAAATTATCTTTTAGAAAGAAGATGAATATTTCAATTTTTTTAGCATTTATTAGCCCTATTCATCGTTACCGTTATGATCTTTAATAAAGAAATTTTAAATGATCAATTAAATTATCTTTTAGAAAGAAGATAATTATTTACAATTTTTTGGCATTCATTAGGCCTAGTGATCGTTACCGTTATGATCTTTAATAAATAAATTTTAAATGATCTATTAAATTATCTTTTAGAAAGAAGATAATTATTCACAATTTTTTAGCATTTATCAGGCCCAATGATCGTTACCGTTATGATCTTTAATAAAGAAATTTTAAATGATCAATTAAATTATCTTTTAGATGGAAGATAACTATTTCAAATTTTTTAGCATTTATTAGGCTCATTGATCGTTACCGGCATGATCTTTAATAAAGAAATTTTAAATGATCTATTAAATTATCCTTTAGAAAGAAGATAATTATTCACAATTTTTTAGCATTTATTAGGCCCAATGATCGTTACCATTATGAACTTTAATAAAGAAATTTCAAATGATCTCTTAAATTATCTTTTAGAAAGAAGATAATTATTTACAATTTTTTGGCATTCATTAGGCCTAATGATCGTTACCGTTATGATCTTTAATAAAGAAATTTTAAATGATCTATTAAATTATCTTTTAGAAACAAGATAATTATTCACAATTTTTTAGCATTTATTAGGCCCAATGATCGTTACCGTTATGAACTTTAATAAAGAAATTTTAAATGATCTCTTAAATTATCTTTTAGAAAGAAGATAATTATTTCAATTTGCCTAGCATTTATTAGGCCCAATGATCGTTACCGTTATGAACTTTAATAAACAAATTTCAAATGATCTCTTAAATTATGTTTTAGAAAGAAGGTAATTATTTCAATTTCTCTAGCATTTATTAGGCCCAATGATCGTTGCCGTTATGGTCTTTAATAAAGAAATTTGAAATGATCAATTAAATTATCTTTTAGAAAGAAGATGAATATTTCAATTTTTTTAGCATTTATTAGCCCTATTCATCGTTACCGTTATGATCTTTAATAAAGAAATTTTAAATGATCAATTAAATTATCTTTTAGAAAGAAGATAATTATTTACAATTTTTTGGCATTCATTAGGCCTAGTGATCGTTACCGTTATGATCTTTAATAAATAAATTTTAAATGATCTATTAAATTATCTTTTAGAAAGAAGATAATTATCCACAATTTTTTAGCATTTATCAGGCCCAATGATCGTTACCGTTATGATCTTTAATAAAGAAATTTTAAATGATCAATTAAATTATCTTTTAGATGGAAGATAACTATTTCAAATTTTTTAGCATTTATTAGGCTCATTGATCGTTACCGGCATGATCTTTAATAAAGAAATTTTAAATGATCTATTAAATTATCCTTTAGAAAGAAGATAATTATTCACAATTTTTTAGCATTTATTAGGCCCAATGATCGTTACCATTATGAACTTTAATAAAGAAATTTCAAATGATCTCTTAAATTATCTTTTAGAAAGAAGATAATTATTTACAATTTTTTGGCATTCATTAGGCCTAATGATCGTTACCGTTATGATCTTTAATAAAGAAATTTTAAATGATCTATTAAATTATCTTTTAGAAACAAGATAATTATTCACAATTTTTTAGCATTTATTAGGCCCAATGATCGTTACCGTTATGAACTTTAATAAAGAAATTTTAAATGATCTCTTAAATTATCTTTTAGAAAGAAGATAATTATTTCAATTTGCCTAGCATTTATTAGGCCCAATGATCGTTACCGTTATGAACTTTAATAAACAAATTTCAAATGATCTCTTAAATTATGTTTTAGAAAGAAGGTAATTATTTCAATTTCTCTAGCATTTATTAGGCCCAATGATCGTTGCCGTTATGGTCTTTAATAAAGAAATTTGAAATGATCAATTAAATTATCTTTTAGAAAGAAGATGAATATTTCAATTTTTTTAGCATTTATTAGCCCTATTCATCGTTACCGTTATGATCTTTAATAAAGAAATTTTAAATGATCAATTAAATTATCTTTTAGAAAGAAGATAATTATTTACAATTTTTTGGCATTCATTAGGCCTAGTGATCGTTACCGTTATGATCTTTAATAAATAAATTTTAAATGATCTATTAAATTATCTTTTAGAAAGAAGATAATTATTCACAATTTTTTAGCATTTATCAGGCCCAATGATCGTTACCGTTATGATCTTTAATAAAGAAATTTTAAATGATCAATTAAATTATCTTTTAGATGGAAGATAACTATTTCAAATTTTTTAGCATTTATTAGGCTCATTGCTCGTTACCGGCATGATCTTTAATAAAGAAATTTTAAATGATCTATTAAATTATCCTTTAGAAAGAAGATAATTATTCACAATTTTTTAGCATTTATTAGGCCCAATGATCGTTAGCATTATGAACTTTAATAAAGAAATTTCAAATGATCTCTTAAATTATCTTTTAGAAAGAAGATAATTATTTGAATTTCTCTAGCATTTATTAGGCCCAATGATCGTTGCCGTTATGGTCTTTAATAAAGAAATTTTAAATGATCAATTAAATTATCTTTTAGAAAGAAGATGAATATTTCAATTTTTTTAGCATTTATTAGGCCCATTGATCGTTACCGTTATGATCTTTAATAAAGAAATTTTAAATGATCAATTAAATTATCTTTTAGAAAGAAGATAATTATTTACAATTTTTTGGCATTCATTATGCCTAATGAGCGTTACCGTTATGATCTTTAATAAAGAAATTTTAAATGATCTATTAAATTATCTTTTAGAAACAAGATAATTATTCACAATTTTTTAGCATTTATTAGGCCCAATGATCGTTACCGTTATGATCTTTAATAAAGAAATTTTAAATGATCAATTAAATTATCTTTTAGAAGGAATTTAACTATTTCAAATTTTTTAGCATTTATTAGGCCAATTTATCGTTACCGGTATGATCTTTAATAAAGAAATTTTAAATGATCTATTAAATCATCTTTTAGAAAGAAGATAATTATTCACAATTTTTTGGCATTTATTAGGCCCAATGATCGTTACCGTTATGAACTTTAATAAAGAAATTTTAAATCATCTCTTAAATTATCTTTTAGAAAGAAGATAATTATTTCAATTTCTCTAGCATTTATTAGGCCCAATGATCGTTGCCGTTATGGTCTTTAATAAAGAAATTTTAAATGATCAATTAAATTATCTTTTAGAAAGAAGATGAATATTTCAATTTTTTTAGCATTTATTAGGCCCATTGATCGTTACCGTTATGATCTTTAATAAAGAAATTTTAAATGATCAATTAAATTATCTTTTAGAAAGAAGATAATTATTTACAATTTTTTGGCATTCATTAGGCCTAATGATCGTTACCGTTATGATCTTTAATAAAGAAATTTTAAATGATCTATTAAATTATCTTTTAGAAACAAGATAATTATTCACAATTTTTTAGCATTTATTAGGCCCAATGATCGTTACCGTTATGATCTTTAATAAAGAAATTTTAAATGATCAATTAAATTATCTTTTAGAAGGAAGATAACTATTTCAAATTTTTTAGCATTTATTAGGCCAATTTATCGTTACCGGTATGATCTTTAATAAAGAAATTTTAAATGATCTATTAAATCATCTTTTAGAAATAAGATAATTATTCACAATTTTTTAGCATTTATTAGGCCCAATGATCGTTACCGTTATGAACTTTAATAAAGAAATTTTAAATGATCTCTTAAATTATCTTTTAGAAAGAAGATAATTATTTCAATTTGCCTAGCATTTATTAGGCCCAATGATCGTTACCGTTATGAACTTTAATAAACAAATTTCAAATGATCTCTTAAATTACGTTTTAGAAAGAAGGTAATTATTTCAATTTCTCTAGCATTTATTAGGCCCAATGATCGTTGCCGTTATGGTCTTTAATAAAGAAATTTCAAATGATCAATTAAATTATCTTTTAGAAAGAAGATGAATATTTCAATTTTTTTAGCATTTATTAGCCCTATTCATCGTTACCGTTATGATCTTTAATAAAGAAATTTTAAATGATCAATTAAATTATCTGTTAGAAAGAAGATAATTATTTACAATTTTTTGGCATTCATTAGGCCTAATGATCGTTACCGTTATGATCTTTAATAAATAAATTTTAAATGATCTATTAAATTATCTTTTAGAAAGAAGATAATTATTCACAATTTTTTAGCATTTATTAGGCCCAATGATCGTTACCATTATGAACTTTAATAAAGAAATTTCAAATGATCTCTTAAATTATCTTTTAGAAAGAAGATAATTATTTCAATTTCTCTAGCATTTATTAGGCCCAATGATCGTTGCCGTTATGGTCTTTAATAAAGAAATTTTAAATGATCAATTAAATTATCTTTTAGAAAGAAGATGAATATTTTAATTTTTTTAGCATTTAATAGGCCCATTGATCGTTACCGTTATGATCTTTAATAAAGAAATTTTAAATGATCAATTAAATTATCTTTTAGAAAGAAGATAATTATTTACAATTTTTTGGCATTCATTAGGCCTAATGATCGTTACCGTTATGATCTTTAATAAAGAAATTTTAAATGATCTATTAAATTATCTTTTAGAAAGAAGATAATTATTCACAATTTTTTAGCATTTATTAGGCCCAATGATCGTTACCGTTATGAACTTTAATAAAGAAATTTTAAATGATCTCTTAAATTATCTTTTAGAAAGAAGATAATTATTTCAATTTGCCTAGCATTTATTAGGCCCAATGATTGGTACCGTTATGAACTTTAATAAACAAATTTCAAATGATCTCTTAAATTATGTTTTAGAAAGAAGGTAATTATTTCAATTTCTCTAGCATTTATTAGGCCCAATGATCGTTGCCGTTATGGTCTTTAATAAAGAAATTTGAAATGATCAATTAAATTATCTTTTAGAAAGAAGATGAATATTTCAATTTTTTTAGCATTTATTAGCCCTATTCATCGTTACCGTTATGATCTTTAATAAAGATATTTTAAATGATCAATTAAATTATCTTTTAGAAAGAAGATAATTATTTACAATTTTTTGGCATTCATTAGGCCTAGTGATCGTTACCGTTATGATCTTTAATAAATAAATTTTAAATGATCTATTAAATTATCTTTTAGAAAGAAGATAATTATTCACAATTTTTTAGCATTTATCAGGCCCAATGATCGTTACCGTTATGATCTTTAATAAAGAAATTTTAAATGATCAATTAAATTATCTTTTAGATGGAAGATAACTATTTCAAATTTTTTAGCATTTATTAGGCTCATTGATCGTTACCGGCATGATCTTTAATAAAGAAATTTTAAATGATCTATTAAATTATCCTTTAGAAAGAAGATAATTATTCACAATTTTTTAGCATTTATTAGGCCCAATGATCGTTACCATTATGAACTTTAATAAAGAAATTTCAAATGATCTCTTAAATTATCTTTTAGAAAGAAGATAATTATTTACAATTTTTTGGCATTCATTAGGCCTAGTGATCGTTACCGTTATGATCTTTAATAAATAAATTTTAAATGATCTATTAAATTATCTTTTAGAAAGAAGATAATTATTCACAATTTTTTAGCATTTATTAGGCCCAATGATCGTTACCGTTATGATCTTTAATAAAGAAATTTTAAATGATCAATTAAATTATCTTTTAGAAAGAAGATAACTATTTCAAATTTTTTAGCATTTATTAGGCCAATTTATCGTTACCGGTATGATCTTTAATAAAGAAATTTTAAATGATCAATTAAATTATCTTTTAGAAAGAAGATAATTATTTACAATTTTTTGGCATTCATTAGGCCTAATGATCGTTACCGTTATGATCTTTAATAAAGAAATTTTAAATGATCTATTAAATTATCTTTTAGAAAGAAGATAATTATTCACAATTTTTTAGCATTTATTAGGCCCAATGATCGTTACCGTTATGAACTTTAATAAAGAAATTTTAAATGATCTCTTAAATTATCTTTTAGAAAGAAGATAATTATTTCAATTTGCCTAGCATTTATTAGGCCCAATGATTGGTACCGTTATGAACTTTAATAAACAAATTTCAAATGATCTCTTAAATTATGTTTTAGAAAGAAGGTAATTATTTCAATTTCTCTAGCATTTATTAGGCCCAATGATCGTTGCCGTTATGGTCTTTAATAAAGAAATTTGAAATGATCAATTAAATTATCTTTTAGAAAGAAGATGAATATTTCAATTTTTTTAGCATTTATTAGCCCTATTCATCGTTACCGTTATGATCTTTAATAAAGATATTTTAAATGATCAATTAAATTATCTTTTAGAAAGAAGATAATTATTTACAATTTTTTGGCATTCATTAGGCCTAGTGATCGTTACCGTTATGATCTTTAATAAATAAATTTTAAATGATCTATTAAATTATCTTTTAGAAAGAAGATAATTATTCACAATTTTTTAGCATTTATCAGGCCCAATGATCGTTACCGTTATGATCTTTAATAAAGAAATTTTAAATGATCAATTAAATTATCTTTTAGATGGAAGATAACTATTTCAAATTTTTTAGCATTTATTAGGCTCATTGATCGTTACCGGCATGATCTTTAATAAAGAAATTTTAAATGATCTATTAAATTATCCTTTAGAAAGAAGATAATTATTCACAATTTTTTAGCATTTATTAGGCCCAATGATCGTTACCATTATGAACTTTAATAAAGAAATTTCAAATGATCTCTTAAATTATCTTTTAGAAAGAAGATAATTATTTCAATTTCTCTAGCATTTATTAGGCCCAATGATCGTTGCCGTTATGGTCTTTAATAAAGAAATTTTAAATGATCAATTAAATTATCTTTTAGAAAGAAGATGAATATTTCAATTTTTTTAGCATTTATTAGGCCCATTCATCGTTACCGTTATGATCTTTAATAAAGAAATTTTAAATGATCAATTAAATTATCTTTTAGAAAGAAGATAATTATTTACAATTTTTTGGCATTCATTAGGCCTAATGAGCGTTACAGTTATGATCTTTAATAAAGAAATTTTAAATGATCTATTAAATTATCTTTTAGAAACAAGATAATTATTCACAATTTTTTAGCATTTATTAGGCCCAATGATCGTTACCGTTATGATCTTTAATAAAGAAATTTTAAATGATCAATTAAATTATCTTTTAGAAGGAAGTTAACTATTTCAAATTTTTTAGCATTTATTAGGCCAATTTATCGTTACCGGTATGATCTTTAATAAAGAAATTTTAAATGATCTATTAAATCATCTTTTAGAAAGAAGATAATTATTCACAATTTTTTGGCATTTATTAGGCCCAATGATCGTTACCGTTATGAACTTTAATAAAGAAATTTTAAATCATCTCTTAAATTATCTTTTAGAAAGAAGATAATTATTTCAATTTGCCTAGCATTTATTAGGCCCAATGATCGGTACCGTTATGAACTTTAATAAACAAATTTCAAATGATCTCTTAAATTATGTTTTAGAAAGAAGGTAATTACTTCAATTTCTCTAGCATTTATTAGGCCCAATGATCGTTGCCGTTATGGTCTTTAATAAAGAAATTTGAAATGATCAATTAAATTATCTTTTAGAAAGAAGATGAATATTTCAATTTTTTTAGCATTTATTAGCCCTATTCATCGTTACCGTTATGATCTTTAATAAAGATATTTTAAATGATCAATTAAATTATCTTTTAGAAAGAAGATAATTATTTACAATTTTTTGGCATTCATTAGGCCTAGTGATCGTTACCGTTATGATCTTTAATAAATAAATTTTAAATGATCTATTAAATTATCTTTTAGAAAGAAGATAATTATTCACAATTTTTTAGCATTTATCAGGCCCAATGATCGTTACCGTTATGATCTTTAATAAAGAAATTTTAAATGATCAATTAAATTATCTTTTAGATGGAAGATAACTATTTCAAATTTTTTAGCATTTATTAGGCTCATTGATCGTTACCGGCATGATCTTTAATAAAGAAATTTTAAATGATCTATTAAATTATCATTTAGAAAGAAGATAATTATTCACAATTTTTTAGCATTTATTAGGCCCAATGATCGTTACCATTATGAACTTTAATAAAGAAATTTCAAATGATCTCTTAAATTATCTTTTAGAAAGAAGATAATTATTTCAATTTCTCTAGCATTTATTAGGCCCAATGATCGTTGCCGTTATGGTCTTTAATAAAGAAATTTTAAATGATCAATTAAATTATCTTTTAGAAAGAAGATGAATATTTCAATTTTTTTAGCATTTATTAGGCCCATTGATCGTTACCGTTATGATCTTTAATAAAGAAATTTTAAATGATCAATTAAATTATCTTTTAGAAAGAAGATAATTATTTACAATTTTTTGGCATTCATTAGGCCTAATGAGCGTTACAGTTATGATCTTTAATAAAGAAATTTTAAATGATCTATTAAATTATCTTTTAGAAACAAGATAATTATTCACAATTTTTTAGCATTTATTAGGCCCAATGATCGTTACCGTTATGATCTTTAATAAAGAAATTTTAAATGATCAATTAAATTATCTTTTAGAAGGAAGTTAACTATTTCAAATTTTTTAGCATTTATTAGGCCAATTTATCGTTACCGTTATGATCTTTAATAAAGAAATTTTAAATGATCAATTAAATTATCTTTTAGAAAGAAGATAATTATTTACAATTTTTTGGCATTCATTAGGCCTAATGATCGTTACCGTTATGATCTTTAATAAAGAAATTTTAAATGATCTATTAAATTATCTTTTAGAAAGAAGATAATTATTCACAATTTTTTAGCATTTATTAGGCCCAATGATCGTTACCGTTATGAACTTTAATAAAGAAATTTTAAATGATCTCTTAAATTATCTTTTAGAAAGAAGATAATTATTTCAATTTGCCTAGCATTTATTAGGCCCAATGATCGGTACCGTTATGAACTTTAATAAACAAATTTCAAATGATCTCTTAAATTATGTTTTAGAAAGAAGGTAATTATTTCAATTTCTCTAGCATTTATTAGGCCCAATGATCGTTGCCGTTATGGTCTTTAATAAAGAAATTTGAAATGATCAATTAAATTATCTTTTAGAAAGAAGATGAATATTTCAATTTTTTTAGCATTTATTAGCCCTATTCATCGTTACCGTTATGATCTTTAATAAAGATATTTTAAATGATCAATTAAATTATCTTTTAGAAAGAAGATAATTATTTACAATTTTTTGGCATTCATTAGGCCTAGTGATCGTTACCGTTATGATCTTTAATAAATAAATTTTAAATGATCTATTAAATTATCTTTTAGAAAGAAGATAATTATTCACAATTTTTTAGCATTTATCAGGCCCAATGATCGTTACCGTTATGATCTTTAATAAAGAAATTTTAAATGATCAATTAAATTATCTTTTAGATGGAAGATAACTATTTCAAATTTTTTAGCATTTATTAGGCTCATTGATCGTTACCGGCATGATCTTTAATAAAGAAATTTTAAATGATCTATTAAATTATCCTTTAGAAAGAAGATAATTATTCACAATTTTTTAGCATTTATTAGGCCCAATGATCGTTACCATTATGAACTTTAATAAAGAAATTTCAAATGATCTCTTAAATTATCTTTTAGAAAGAAGATAATTATTTCAATTTCTCTAGCATTTATTAGGCCCAATGATCGTTGCCGTTATGGTCTTTAATAAAGAAATTTTAAATGATCAATTAAATTATCTTTTAGAAAGAAGATGAATATTTCAATTTTTTTAGCATTTATTAGGCCCATTGATCGTTACCGTTATGATCCTTAATAAAGAAATTTTAAATGATCAATTAAATTATCTTTTAGAAAGAAGATAATTATTTACAATTTTTTGGCATTCATTAGGCCTAATGAGCGTTACAGTTATGATCTTTAATAAAGAAATTTTAAATGATCTATTAAATTATCTTTTAGAAACAAGATAATTATTCACAATTTTTTAGCATTTATTAGGCCCAATGATCGTTACCGTTATGATCTTTAATAAAGAAATTTTAAATGATCAATTAAATTATCTTTTAGAAGGAAGTTAACTATTTCAAATTTTTTAGCATTTATTAGGCCAATTTATCGTTACCGGTATGATCTTTAATAAAGAAATTTTAAATGATCTATTAAATCATCTTTTAGAAAGAAGATAATTATTCACAATTTTTTGGCATTTATTAGGCCCAATGATCGTTACCGTTATGAACTTTAATAAAGAAATTTTAAATCATCTCTTAAATTATCTTTTAGAAAGAAGATAATTATTTCAATTTGCCTAGCATTTATTAGGCCTAATGATCGTTACCGTTATGAACTTTAATAAACAAATTTCAAATGATCTCTTAAATTATGTTTTAGAAAGAAGGTAATTATTTCAATTTCTCTAGCATTTATTAGGCCCAATGATCGTTGCCGTTATGGTCTTTAATAAAGAAATTTCAAATGATCAATTAAATTATCTTTTAGAAAGAAGATGAATATTTCAATTTTTTTAGCATTTATTAGCCCTATTCATCGTTACCGTTATGATCTTTAATAAAGAAATTTTAAATGATCAATTAAATTATCTTTTAGAAAGAAGATAATTATTTACAATTTTTTTGCATTCATTAGGCCTAATGATCGTTACCGGTATGATCTTTAATAAAGAAATTTTAAATGATCTATTAAATCATCTTTTAGAAAGAAGATAATTATTCACAATTTTTTAGCATTTATTAGGCCCAATGATCGTTACCGTTATGAACTTTAATAAAGAAATTTTAAATGATCTCTTAAATTATCTTTTAGAAAGAAGATAATTATTTCAATTTGCCTAGCATTTATTAGGCCCAATGATCGTTACCGTTATGAACTTTAATAAACAAATTTCAAATGATCTCTTAAATTATGTTTTAGAAAGAAGGTAATTATTTCAATTTCTCTAGCATTTATTAGGCCCAATGATCGTTGCCGTTATGGTCTTTAATAAAGAAATTTGAAATGATCAATTAAATTATCTTTTACAAAGAAGATAATTATTTTGAATTTCTTTAGCATTTATTAGGGCCAATGATCGTTACCGTTATGATCTTTAATAAAGAAATTTTAAATGATCAATTAAATTATCTTTTAGAAAGAAGATAATTATTTACAATTTTTTAGCATTTATTAGCCCTATTCATCGTTACCGTTATGATCTTTAATAAAGAAATTTTAAATGATCAATTAAATTATCTTTTAGAAAGAAGATAATTATTTACAATTTTTTGGCATTCATTAGGCCTAATGATCGTTACCGTTATGATCTTTAATAAATAAATTTTAAATGATCTATTAAATTATCTTTTAGAAAGAAGATAATTATTCACAATTTTTTAGCATTTATTAGGCCCAATGATCGTTACCGTTATGATCTTTAATAAAGAAATTTTAAATGATCAATTAAATTATCTTTTAGAAAGAAGATGAATATTTCAATTTTTTTAGCATTTATTAGGCCCATTGATCGTTACCGTTATGATCTTTAATAAAGAAATTTTAAATGATCAATTAAATTATCTTTTAGAAAGAAGATAATTATTTACAATTTTTTGGCATTCATTAGGCCTAATGAGCGTTACAGTTATGATCTTTAATAAAGAAATTTTAAATGATCTATTAAATTATCTTTTAGAAACAAGATAATTATTCACAATTTTTTAGCATTTATTAGGCCCAATGATCGTTACCGTTATGATCTTTAATAAAGAAATTTTAAATGATCAATTAAATTATCTTTTAGAAGGAAGTTAACTATTTCAAATTTTTTAGCATTTATTAGGCCAATTTATCGTTACCGTTATGATCTTTAATAAAGAAATTTTAAATGATCAATTAAATTATCTTTTAGAAAGAAGATAATTATTTACAATTTTTTGGCATTCATTAGGCCTAATGATCGTTACCGTTATGATCTTTAATAAAGAAATTTTAAATGATCTATTAAATTATCTTTTAGAAAGAAGATAATTATTCACAATTTTTTAGCATTTATTAGGCCCAATGATCGTTACCGTTATGAACTTTAATAAAGAAATTTTAAATGATCTCTTAAATTATCTTTTAGAAAGAAGATAATTATTTCAATTTGCCTAGCATTTATTAGGCCCAATGATCGGTACCGTTATGAACTTTAATAAACAAATTTCAAATGATCTCTTAAATTATGTTTTAGAAAGAAGGTAATTATTTCAATTTCTCTAGCATTTATTAGGCCCAATGATCGTTGCCGTTATGGTCTTTAATAAAGAAATTTGAAATGATCAATTAAATTATCTTTTAGAAAGAAGATGAATATTTCAATTTTTTTAGCATTTATTAGCCCTATTCATCGTTACCGTTATGATCTTTAATAAAGATATTTTAAATGATCAATTAAATTATCTTTTAGAAAGAAGATAATTATTTACAATTTTTTGGCATTCATTAGGCCTAGTGATCGTTACCGTTATGATCTTTAATAAATAAATTTTAAATGATCTATTAAATTATCTTTTAGAAAGAAGATAATTATTCACAATTTTTTAGCATTTATCAGGCCCAATGATCGTTACCGTTATGATCTTTAATAAAGAAATTTTAAATGATCAATTAAATTATCTTTTAGATGGAAGATAACTATTTCAAATTTTTTAGCATTTATTAGGCTCATTGATCGTTACCGGCATGATCTTTAATAAAGAAATTTTAAATGATCTATTAAATTATCCTTTAGAAAGAAGATAATTATTCACAATTTTTTAGCATTTATTAGGCCCAATGATCGTTACCATTATGAACTTTAATAAAGAAATTTCAAATGATCTCTTAAATTATCTTTTAGAAAGAAGATAATTATTTCAATTTCTCTAGCATTTATTAGGCCCAATGATCGTTGCCGTTATGGTCTTTAATAAAGAAATTTTAAATGATCAATTAAATTATCTTTTAGAAAGAAGATGAATATTTCAATTTTTTTAGCATTTATTAGGCCCATTGATCGTTACCGTTATGATCCTTAATAAAGAAATTTTAAATGATCAATTAAATTATCTTTTAGAAAGAAGATAATTATTTACAATTTTTTGGCATTCATTAGGCCTAATGAGCGTTACAGTTATGATCTTTAATAAAGAAATTTTAAATGATCTATTAAATTATCTTTTAGAAACAAGATAATTATTCACAATTTTTTAGCATTTATTAGGCCCAATGATCGTTACCGTTATGATCTTTAATAAAGAAATTTTAAATGATCAATTAAATTATCTTTTAGAAGGAAGTTAACTATTTCAAATTTTTTAGCATTTATTAGGCCAATTTATCGTTACCGGTATGATCTTTAATAAAGAAATTTTAAATGATCTATTAAATCATCTTTTAGAAAGAAGATAATTATTCACAATTTTTTGGCATTTATTAGGCCCAATGATCGTTACCGTTATGAACTTTAATAAAGAAATTTTAAATCATCTCTTAAATTATCTTTTAGAAAGAAGATAATTATTTCAATTTGCCTAGCATTTATTAGGCCTAATGATCGTTACCGTTATGAACTTTAATAAACAAATTTCAAATGATCTCTTAAATTATGTTTTAGAAAGAAGGTAATTATTTCAATTTCTCTAGCATTTATTAGGCCCAATGATCGTTGCCGTTATGGTCTTTAATAAAGAAATTTCAAATGATCAATTAAATTATCTTTTAGAAAGAAGATGAATATTTCAATTTTTTTAGCATTTATTAGCCCTATTCATCGTTACCGTTATGATCTTTAATAAAGAAATTTTAAATGATCAATTAAATTATCTTTTAGAAAGAAGATAATTATTTACAATTTTTTTGCATTCATTAGGCCTAATGATCGTTACCGGTATGATCTTTAATAAAGAAATTTTAAATGATCTATTAAATCATCTTTTAGAAAGAAGATAATTATTCACAATTTTTTAGCATTTATTAGGCCCAATGATCGTTACCGTTATGAACTTTAATAAAGAAATTTTAAATGATCTCTTAAATTATCTTTTAGAAAGAAGATAATTATTTCAATTTGCCTAGCATTTATTAGGCCCAATGATCGTTACCGTTATGAACTTTAATAAACAAATTTCAAATGATCTCTTAAATTATGTTTTAGAAAGAAGGTAATTATTTCAATTTCTCTAGCATTTATTAGGCCCAATGATCGTTGCCGTTATGGTCTTTAATAAAGAAATTTGAAATGATCAATTAAATTATCTTTTACAAAGAAGATAATTATTTTGAATTTCTTTAGCATTTATTAGGGCCAATGATCGTTACCGTTATGATCTTTAATAAAGAAATTTTAAATGATCAATTAAATTATCTTTTAGAAAGAAGATAATTATTTACAATTTTTTAGCATTTATTAGCCCTATTCATCGTTACCGTTATGATCTTTAATAAAGAAATTTTAAATGATCAATTAAATTATCTTTTAGAAAGAAGATAATTATTTACAATTTTTTGGCATTCATTAGGCCTAATGATCGTTACCGTTATGATCTTTAATAAATAAATTTTAAATGATCTATTAAATTATCTTTTAGAAAGAAGATAATTATTCACAATTTTTTAGCATTTATTAGGCCCAATGATCGTTACCGTTATGATCTTTAATAAAGAAATTTTAAATGATCAATTAAATTATCTTTTAGAAAGAAGATGAATATTTCAATTTTTTTAGCATTTATTAGGCCCATTGATCGTTACCGTTATGATCTTTAATAAAGAAATTTTAAATGATCAATTAAATTATCTTTTAGAAAGAAGATAATTATTTACAATTTTTTCGCATTCATTAGGCCTAATGATCGTTACCGGTATGATCTTTAATAAAGAAATTTTAAATGATCTATTAAATCATCTTTTAGAAAGAAGATAATTATTCACAATTTTTTAGCATTTATTAGGCCCAATGATCGTTACCGTTATGAACTTTAATAAAGAAATTTTAAATGATCTCTTAAATTATCTTTTAGAAAGAAGATAATTATTTCAATTTGCCTAGCATTTATTATGCCCAATGATCGTTACCGTTATGAACTTTAATAAACAAATTTCAAATGATCTCTTAAATTATGTTTTAGAAAGAAGGTAATTATTTCAATTTCTCTAGCATTTATTAGGCCCAATGATCGTTGCCGTTATGGTCTTTAATAAAGAAATTTCAAATGATCAATTAAATTATCTTTTAGAAAGAAGATGAATATTTCAATTTTTTTAGCATTTATTAGCCCTATTCATCGTTACCGTTATGATCTTTAATAAAGAAATTTTAAATGATCAATTAAATTATCTTTTAGAAAGAAGATAATTATTTACAATTTTTTGGCATTCATTAGGCCTAATGATCGTTACCGTTATGATCTTTAATAAATAAATTTTAAATGATCTATTAAATTATCTTTTAGAAAGAAGATAATTATTCACAATTTTTTAGCATTTATTAGGCCCAATGATCGTTACCGTTATGATCTTTAATAAAGAAATTTTAAATGATCAATTAAATTATCTTTTAGATGGAAGATAACTATTTCAAATTTTTTAGCATTTATTAGGCTCATTGATCGTTACCGGCATGATCTTTAATAAAGAAATTTTAAATGATCTATTAAATTATTCTTTAGAAAGAAGATAATTATTCACAATTTTTTAGCATTTAATAGGCCCAATGATCGTTACCATTATGAACTTTAATAAAGAAATTTCAAATGATCTCTTAAATTATCTTTTAGAAAGAAGATAATTATTTGAATTTCTCTAGCATTTATTAGGCCCAATGATCGTTGCCGTTATGGTCTTTAATAAAGAAATTTTAAATGATCAATTAAATTATCTTTTAGAAAGAAGATGAATATTTCAATTTTTTTAGCATTTATTAGGCCCATTGATCGTTACCGTTATGATCTTTAATAAAGAAATTTTAAATGATCAATTAAATTATCTTTTAGAAAGAAGATAATTATTTACAATTTTTTGGCATTCATTAGGCCTAATGATCGTTACCGTTATGATCTTTAATAAAGAAATTTTAAATGATCTATTAAATTATCTTTTAGAAACAAGATAATTATTCACAATTTTTTAGCATTTATTAGGCCCAATGATCGTTACCGTTATGATCTTTAATAAAGAAATTTTAAATGATCAATTAAATTATCTTTTAGAAGGAAGATAACTATTTCAAATTTTTTAGCATTTATTAGGCCAATTTATCGTTACCGGTATGATCTTTAATAAAGAAATTTTAAATGATCTATCAAATCATCTTTTAGAAATAAGATAATTATTCACAATTTTTTAGCATTTATTAGGACCAATGATCGTTACCGTTATGAACTTTAATAAAGAAATTTTAAATGATCTCTTAAATTATCTTTTAGAAAGAAGATAATTATTTCAATTTGCCTAGCATTTATTATGCCCAATGATCGTTACCGTTATGAACTTTAATAAACAAATTTCAAATGATCTCTTAAATTATGTTTTAGAAAGAAGGTAATTATTTCAATTTCTCTAGCATTTATTAGGCCCAATGATCGTTGCCGTTATGGTCTTTAATAAAGAAATTTCAAATGATCAATTAAATTATCTTTTAGAAAGAAGATGAATATTTCAATTTTTTTAGCATTTATTAGCCCTATTCATCGTTACCGTTATGATCTTTAATAAAGAAATTTTAAATGATCAATTAAATTATCTTTTAGATGGAAGATAACTATTTCAAATTTTTTAGCATTTATTAGGCTCATTGATCGTTACCGGCATGATCTTTAATAAAGAAATTTTAAATGATCTATTAAATTATCCTTTAGAAAGAAGATAATTATTCACAATTTTTTAGCATTTATTAGGCCCAATGATCGTTACCATTATGAACTTTAATAAAGAAATTTCAAATGATCTCTTAAATTATCTTTTAGAAAGAAGATAATTATTTCAATTTCTCTAGCATTTATTAGGCCCAATGATCGTTGCCGTTATGGTCTTTAATAAAGAAATTTTAAATGATCTCTTAAATTATCTTTTAGAAAGAAGATAATTATTTCAATTTCTCTAGCATTTATTAGTCCCAATGATCGTTGCCGTTATGGTCTTTAATAAAGAAATTTTAAATGATCAATTAAATTATCTTTTAGAAAGAAGATGAATATTTCACTTTTTTTAGCATTTAATAGGCCCATTGATCGTTACCGTTATGATCTTTAATAAAGAAATTTTAAATGATCAATTAAGTTATCTTTTAGAAAGAAGATAATTATTTACAATTTTTTGGCATTCATTAGGCCTAATGATCGTTACCGTTATGATCTTTAATAAAGAAATTTTAAATGATCTATTAAATTATCTTTTAGAAAGAAGATAATTATTCACAATTTTTTAGCATTTATTAGGCCCAATGATCGTTACCATTATGAACTTTAATAAAGAAATTTCAAATGATCTCTTAAATTATCTTTTAGAAAGAAGATAATTATTTCAATTTCTCTAGCATTTATTAGGCCCAATGATCGTTGCCGTTATGGTCTTTAATAAAGAAATTTTAAATGATCAATTAAATTATCTTTTAGAAAGAAGATAAATATTTCAATTTTTTTAGCATTTAATAGGCCCATTGATCGTTACCGTTATGATCTTTAATAAAGAAATTTTAAATGATCAATTAAATTATCTTTTAGAAAGAAGATAATTATTTACAATTTTTTGGCATTCATTAGGCCTAATGATCGTTACCGTTATGATCTTTAATAAAGAAATTTTAAATGATCTATTAAATTATCTTTTAGAAACAAGATAATTATTCACAATTTTTTAGCATTTATTAGGCCTAATGATCGTTACCGTTATGAACTTTAATAAAGAAATTTTAAATGATGTCTTAAATTATCTTTTAGAAAGAAGATAATTATTTCAATTTGCCTAGCATTTATTAGGCCCAATGATCGTTACCGTTATGAACTTTAATAAACAAATTTCAAATGATCTCTTAAATTATGTTTTAGAAAGAAGGTAATTATTTCAATTTCTCTAGCATTTATTAGGCCCAATGATCGTTGCCGTTATGGTCTTTAATAAAGAAATTTGAAATGATCAATTAAATTATCTTTTAGAAAGAAGATGAATATTTCAATTTTTTTAGCATTTATTAGCCCTATTCATCGTTACCGTTATGATCTTTAATAAAGAAATTTTAAATGATCAATTAAATTATCTTTTAGAAAGAAGATAATTATTTACAATTTTTTGGCATTCATTAGGCCTAATGATCGTTACCGTTATGATCTTTAATAAATAAATTTTAAATGATCTATTAAATTATCTTTTAGAAAGAAGATAATTATTCACAATTTTTTAGCATTTATCAGGCCCAATGATCGTTACCGTTATGATCTTTAATAAAGAAATTTTAAATGATCAATTAAATTATCTTTTAGATGGAAGATAACTATTTCAAATTTTTTAGCATTTATTAGGCCCATTGATCGTTACCGTTATGATCTTTAATAAAGAAATTTTAAATGATCAATTAAATTATCTTTTAGAAAGAAGATAATTATTTACAATTTTTTGGCATTCATTAGGCCTAATGATCGTTACCGTTATGATCTTTAATAAAGAAATTTTAAATGATCTATTAAATTATCTTTTAGAAACAAGATAATTATTCACAATTTTTTAGCATTTATTAGGCCCAATGATCGTTACCGTTATGAACTTTAATAAAGAAATTTTAAATGATCTCTTAAATTATCTTTTAGAAAGAAGATAATTATTTCAATTTGCCTAGCATTTATTAGGCCCAATGATCGTTACCGTTATGAACTTTAATAAACAAATTTCAAATGATCTCTTAAATAATGTTTTAGAAAGAAGGTAATTATTTCAATTTCTCTAGCATTTATTAGGCCCAATGATCGTTGCCGTTATGGTCTTTAATAAAGAAATTTTAAATGATCAATTAAATTATCTTTTAGAAAGAAGATGAATATTTCAATTTTTTTAGCATTTAATAGGCCCATTGATCGTTACCGTTATGATCTTTAATAAAGAAATTTTAAATGATCAATTAAATTATCTTTTAGAAAGAAGATAATTATTTACAATTTTTTGGCATTCATTAGGCCTAATGATCGTTACCGTTATGATCTTTAATAAAGAAATTTTAAATGATCTATTAAATTATCTTTTAGAAACAAGATAATTATTCACAATTTTTTAGCATTTATTAGGCCCAATGATCGTTACCGTTATGAACTTTAATAAAGAAATTTTAAATGATCTCTTAAATTATCTTTTAGAAAGAAGATAATTATTTCAATTTGCCTAGCATTTATTAGGCCCAATGATCGTTACCGTTATGAACTTTAATAAACAAATTTCAAATGATCTCTTAAATTATGTTTTAGAAAGAAGGTAATTATTTCAATTTCTCTAGCATTTATTAGGCCCAATGATCGTTGCCGTTATGGTCTTTAATAAAGAAATTTGAAATGATCAATTAAATTATCTTTTAGAAAGAAGATGAATATTTCAATTTTTTTAGCATTTATTAGCCCTATTCATCGTTACCGTTATGATCTTTAATAAAGAAATTTTAAATGATCAATTAAATTATCTTTTAGAAAGAAGATAATTATTTACAATTTTTTGGCATTCATTAGGCCTAGTGATCGTTACCGTTATGATCTTTAATAAATAAATTTTAAATGATCTATTAAATTATCTTTTAGAAAGAAGATAATTATTCACAATTTTTTAGCATTTATCAGGCCCAATGATCGTTACCGTTATGATCTTTAATAAAGAAATTTTAAATGATCAATTAAATTATCTTTTAGATGGAAGATAACTATTTCAAATTTTTTAGCATTTATTAGGCTCATTGATCGTTACCGGCATGATCTTTAATAAAGAAATTTTAAATGATCTATTAAATTATCCTTTAGAAAGAAGATAATTATTCACAATTTTTTAGCATTTATTAGGCCCAATGATCGTTACCATTATGAACTTTAATAAAGAAATTTCAAATGATCTCTTAAATTATCTTTTAGAAAGAAGATAATTATTTACAATTTTTTGGCATTCATTAGGCCTAATGATCGTTACCGTTATGATCTTTAATAAAGAAATTTTAAATGATCTATTAAATTATCTTTTAGAAACAAGATAATTATTCACAATTTTTTAGCATTTATTAGGCCCAATGATCGTTACCGTTATGAACTTTAATAAAGAAATTTTAAATGATCTCTTAAATTATCTTTTAGAAAGAAGATAATTATTTCAATTTGCCTAGCATTTATTAGGCCCAATGATCGTTACCGTTATGAACTTTAATAAACAAATTTCAAATGATCTCTTAAATAATGTTTTAGAAAGAAGGTAATTATTTCAATTTCTCTAGCATTTATTAGGCCCAATGATCGTTGCCGTTATGGTCTTTAATAAAGAAATTTTAAATGATCAATTAAATTATCTTTTAGAAAGAAGATGAATATTTCAATTTTTTTAGCATTTAATAGGCCCATTGATCGTTACCGTTATGATCTTTAATAAAGAAATTTTAAATGATCAATTAAATTATCTTTTAGAAAGAAGATAATTATTTACAATTTTTTGGCATTCATTAGGCCTAATGATCGTTACCGTTATGATCTTTAATAAAGAAATTTTAAATGATCTATTAAATTATCTTTTAGAAACAAGATAATTATTCACAATTTTTTAGCATTTATTAGGCCCAATGATCGTTACCGTTATGAACTTTAATAAAGAAATTTTAAATGATCTCTTAAATTATCTTTTAGAAAGAAGATAATTATTTCAATTTGCCTAGCATTTATTAGGCCCAATGATCGTTACCATTATGAACTTTAATAAACAAATTTCAAATGATCTCTTAAATTATGTTTTAGAAAGAAGGTAATTATTTCAATTTCTCTAGCATTTATTAGGCCCAATGATCGTTGCCGTTATGGTCTTTAATAAAGAAATTTGAAATGATCAATTAAATTATCTTTTAGAAAGAAGATGAATATTTCAATTTTTTTAGCATTTATTAGCCCTATTCATCGTTACCGTTATGATCTTTAATAAAGAAATTTTAAATGATCAATTAAATTATCTTTTAGAAAGAAGATAATTATTTACAATTTTTTGGCATTCATTAGGCCTAATGATCGTTACCGTTATGATCTTTAATAAATAAATTTTAAATGATCTATTAAATTATCTTTTAGAAAGAAGATAATTATTCACAATTTTTTAGCATTTATTAGGCCCAATGATCGTTACCGTTATGATCTTTAATAAAGAAATTTTAAATGATCAATTAAATTATCTTTTAGATGGAAGATAACTATTTCAAATTTTTTAGCATTTATTAGGCTCATTGATCGTTACCGGCATGATCTTTAATAAAGAAATTTTAAATGATCTATTAAATTATCCTTTAGAAAGAAGATAATTATTCACAATTTTTTAGCATTTATTAGGCCCAATGATCGTTACCATTATGAACTTTAATAAAGAAATTTCAAATGATCTCTTAAATTATCTTTTAGAAAGAAGATAATTATTTCAATTTCTCTAGCATTTATTAGGCCCAATGATCGTTGCCGTTATGGTCTTTAATAAAGAAATTTTAAATGATCAATTAAAGTATCTTTTAGAAAGAAGATAAATATTTCAATTTTTTTAGCATTTAATAGGCCCATTGATCGTTACCGTTATGATCTTTAATAAAGAAATTTTAAATGATCAATTAAATTATCTTTTAGAAAGAAGATAATTATTTACAATTTTTTGGCATTCATTAGGCCTAATGATCGTTACCGTTATGATCTTTAATAAAGAAATTTTAAATGATCTATTAAATTATCTTTTAGAAACAAGATAATTATTCACAATTTTTTAGCATTTATTAGGCCTAATGATCGTTACCGTTATGAACTTTAATAAAGAAATTTTAAATGATCTCTTAAATTATCTTTTAGAAAGAAGATAATTATTTCAATTTGCCTAGCATTTATTAGGCCCAATGATCGTTACCGTTATGACCTTTAATAAACAAATTTCAAATGATCTCTTAAATAATGTTTTAGAAAGAAGGTAATTATTTCAATTTCTCTAGCATTTATTAGGCCCAATGATCGTTGCCGTTATGGTCTTTAATAAAGAAATTTTAAATGATCAATTAAATTATCTTTTAGAAAGAAGATGAATATTTCAATTTTTTTAGCATTTAATAGGCCCATTGATCGTTACCGTTATGATCTTTAATAAAGAAATTTTAAATGATCAATTAAATTATCTTTTAGAAAGAAGATAATTATTTACAATTTTTTGGCATTCATTAGGCCTAATGATCGTTACCGTTATGATCTTTAATAAAGAAATTTTAAATGATCTATTAAATTATCTTTTAGAAACAAGATAATTATTCACAATTTTTTAGCATTTATTAGGCCCAATGATCGTTACCGTTATGAACTTTAATAAAGAAATTTTAAATGATCTCTTAAATTATCTTTTAGAAAGAAGATAATTATTTCAATTTGCCTAGCATTTATTAGGCCCAATGATCGTTACCGTTATGAACTTTAATAAACAAATTTCAAATGATCTCTTAAATAATGTTTTAGAAAGAAGGTAATTATTTCAATTTCTCTAGCATTTATTAGGCCCAATGATCGTTGCCGTTATGGTCTTTAATAAAGAAATTTTAAATGATCAATTAAATTATCTTTTAGAAAGAAGATGAATATTTCAATTTTTTTAGCATTTAATAGGCCCATTGATCGTTACCGTTATGATCTTTAATAAAGAAATTTTAAATGATCAATTAAATTATCTTTTAGAAAGAAGATAATTATTTACAATTTTTTGGCATTCATTAGGCCTAATGATCGTTACCGTTATGATCTTTAATAAAGAAATTTTAAATGATCTATTAAATTATCTTTTAGAAACAAGATAATTATTCACAATTTTTTAGCATTTATTAGGCCCAATGATCGTTACCGTTATGAACTTTAATAAAGAAATTTTAAATGATCTCTTAAATTATCTTTTAGAAAGAAGATAATTATTTCAATTTGCCTAGCATTTATTAGGCCCAATGATCGTTACCGTTATGAACTTTAATAAACAAATTTCAAATGATCTCTTAAATTATGTTTTAGAAAGAAGGTAATTATTTCAATTTCTCTAGCATTTATTAGGCCCAATGATCGTTGCCGTTATGGTCTTTAATAAAGAAATTTTAAATGATCAATTAAATTATCTTTTAGAAAGAAGATAAATATTTCAATTTTTTTAGCATTTAATAGGCCCATTGATCGTTACCGTTATGATCTTTAATAAAGAAATTTTAAATGATCAATTAAATTATCTTTTAGAAAGAAGATAATTATTTACAATTTTTTGGCATTCATTAGGCCTAATGATCGTTACCGTTATGATCTTTAATAAAGAAATTTTAAATGATCTATTAAATTATCTTTTAGAAACAAGATAATTATTCACAATTTTTTAGCATTTATTAGGGCTAATGATCGTTACCGTTATGAACTTCAATAAAGAAATTTTAAATGATCTCTTAAATTATCTTTTAGAAAGAAGATAATTATTTCAATTTGCCTAGCATTTATTAGGCCCAATGATCGTTACCGTTATGAACTTTAATAAACAAATTTCAAATGATCTCTTAAATAATGTTTTAGAAAGAAGATAATTATTTCAATTTCTCTAGCATTTATTAGTCCCAATGATCGTTGCCGTTATGGTCTTTAATAAAGAAATTTTAAATGATCAATTAAATTATCTTTTAGAAAGAAGATGAATATTTCACTTTTTTTAGCATTTAATAGGCCCATTGATCGTTACCGTTATGATCTTTAATAAAGAAATTTTAAATGATCAATTAAGTTATCTTTTAGAAAGAAGATAATTATTTACAATTTTTTGGCATTCATTAGGCCTAATGATCGTTACCGTTATGATCTTTAATAAAGAAATTTTAAATGATCTATTAAATTATCTTTTAGAAAGAAGATAATTATTCACAATTTTTTAGCATTTATTAGGCCCAATGATCGTTACCATTATGAACTTTAATAAAGAAATTTCAAATGATCTCTTAAATTATCTTTTAGAAAGAAGATAATTATTTCAATTTCTCTAGCATTTATTAGGCCCAATGATCGTTGCCGTTATGGTCTTTAATAAAGAAATTTTAAATGATCAATTAAATTATCTTTTAGAAAGAAGATAAATATTTCAATTTTTTTAGCATTTAATAGGCCCATTGATCGTTACCGTTATGATCTTTAATAAAGAAATTTTAAATGATCAATTAAATTATCTTTTAGAAAGAAGATAATTATTTACAATTTTTTGGCATTCATTAGGCCTAATGATCGTTACCGTTATGATCTTTAATAAAGAAATTTTAAATGATCTATTAAATTATCTTTTAGAAACAAGATAATTATTCACAATTTTTTAGCATTTATTAGGCCTAATGATCGTTACCGTTATGAACTTTAATAAAGAAATTTTAAATGATGTCTTAAATTATCTTTTAGAAAGAAGATAATTATTTCAATTTGCCTAGCATTTATTAGGCCCAATGATCGTTACCGTTATGAACTTTAATAAACAAATTTCAAATGATCTCTTAAATTATGTTTTAGAAAGAAGGTAATTATTTCAATTTCTCTAGCATTTATTAGGCCCAATGATCGTTGCCGTTATGGTCTTTAATAAAGAAATTTGAAATGATCAATTAAATTATCTTTTAGAAAGAAGATGAATATTTCAATTTTTTTAGCATTTATTAGCCCTATTCATCGTTACCGTTATGATCTTTAATAAAGAAATTTTAAATGATCAATTAAATTATCTTTTAGAAAGAAGATAATTATTTACAATTTTTTGGCATTCATTAGGCCTAATGATCGTTACCGTTATGATCTTTAATAAATAAATTTTAAATGATCTATTAAATTATCTTTTAGAAAGAAGATAATTATTCACAATTTTTTAGCATTTATCAGGCCCAATGATCGTTACCGTTATGATCTTTAATAAAGAAATTTTAAATGATCAATTAAATTATCTTTTAGATGGAAGATAACTATTTCAAATTTTTTAGCATTTATTAGGCCCATTGATCGTTACCGTTATGATCTTTAATAAAGAAATTTTAAATGATCAATTAAATTATCTTTTAGAAAGAAGATAATTATTTACAATTTTTTGGCATTCATTAGGCCTAATGATCGTTACCGTTATGATCTTTAATAAAGAAATTTTAAATGATCTATTAAATTATCTTTTAGAAACAAGATAATTATTCACAATTTTTTAGCATTTATTAGGCCCAATGATCGTTACCGTTATGAACTTTAATAAAGAAATTTTAAATGATCTCTTAAATTATCTTTTAGAAAGAAGATAATTATTTCAATTTGCCTAGCATTTATTAGGCCCAATGATCGTTACCGTTATGAACTTTAATAAACAAATTTCAAATGATCTCTTAAATAATGTTTTAGAAAGAAGGTAATTATTTCAATTTCTCTAGCATTTATTAGGCCCAATGATCGTTGCCGTTATGGTCTTTAATAAAGAAATTTTAAATGATCAATTAAATTATCTTTTAGAAAGAAGATGAATATTTCAATTTTTTTAGCATTTAATAGGCCCATTGATCGTTACCGTTATGATCTTTAATAAAGAAATTTTAAATGATCAATTAAATTATCTTTTAGAAAGAAGATAATTATTTACAATTTTTTGGCATTCATTAGGCCTAATGATCGTTACCGTTATGATCTTTAATAAAGAAATTTTAAATGATCTATTAAATTATCTTTTAGAAACAAGATAATTATTCACAATTTTTTAGCATTTATTAGGCCCAATGATCGTTACCGTTATGAACTTTAATAAAGAAATTTTAAATGATCTCTTAAATTATCTTTTAGAAAGAAGATAATTATTTCAATTTGCCTAGCATTTATTAGGCCCAATGATCGTTACCGTTATGAACTTTAATAAACAAATTTCAAATGATCTCTTAAATTATGTTTTAGAAAGAAGGTAATTATTTCAATTTCTCTAGCATTTATTAGGCCCAATGATCGTTGCCGTTATGGTCTTTAATAAAGAAATTTGAAATGATCAATTAAATTATCTTTTAGAAAGAAGATGAATATTTCAATTTTTTTAGCATTTATTAGCCCTATTCATCGTTACCGTTATGATCTTTAATAAAGAAATTTTAAATGATCAATTAAATTATCTTTTAGAAAGAAGATAATTATTTACAATTTTTTGGCATTCATTAGGCCTAGTGATCGTTACCGTTATGATCTTTAATAAATAAATTTTAAATGATCTATTAAATTATCTTTTAGAAAGAAGATAATTATTCACAATTTTTTAGCATTTATCAGGCCCAATGATCGTTACCGTTATGATCTTTAATAAAGAAATTTTAAATGATCAATTAAATTATCTTTTAGATGGAAGATAACTATTTCAAATTTTTTAGCATTTATTAGGCTCATTGATCGTTACCGGCATGATCTTTAATAAAGAAATTTTAAATGATCTATTAAATTATCCTTTAGAAAGAAGATAATTATTCACAATTTTTTAGCATTTATTAGGCCCAATGATCGTTACCATTATGAACTTTAATAAAGAAATTTCAAATGATCTCTTAAATTATCTTTTAGAAAGAAGATAATTATTTACAATTTTTTGGCATTCATTAGGCCTAATGATCGTTACCGTTATGATCTTTAATAAAGAAATTTTAAATGATCTATTAAATTATCTTTTAGAAACAAGATAATTATTCACAATTTTTTAGCATTTATTAGGCCCAATGATCGTTACCGTTATGAACTTTAATAAAGAAATTTTAAATGATCTCTTAAATTATCTTTTAGAAAGAAGATAATTATTTCAATTTGCCTAGCATTTATTAGGCCCAATGATCGTTACCGTTATGAACTTTAATAAACAAATTTCAAATGATCTCTTAAATAATGTTTTAGAAAGAAGGTAATTATTTCAATTTCTCTAGCATTTATTAGGCCCAATGATCGTTGCCGTTATGGTCTTTAATAAAGAAATTTTAAATGATCAATTAAATTATCTTTTAGAAAGAAGATGAATATTTCAATTTTTTTAGCATTTAATAGGCCCATTGATCGTTACCGTTATGATCTTTAATAAAGAAATTTTAAATGATCAATTAAATTATCTTTTAGAAAGAAGATAATTATTTACAATTTTTTGGCATTCATTAGGCCTAATGATCGTTACCGTTATGATCTTTAATAAAGAAATTTTAAATGATCTATTAAATTATCTTTTAGAAACAAGATAATTATTCACAATTTTTTAGCATTTATTAGGCCCAATGATCGTTACCGTTATGAACTTTAATAAAGAAATTTTAAATGATCTCTTAAATTATCTTTTAGAAAGAAGATAATTATTTCAATTTGCCTAGCATTTATTAGGCCCAATGATCGTTACCATTATGAACTTTAATAAACAAATTTCAAATGATCTCTTAAATTATGTTTTAGAAAGAAGGTAATTATTTCAATTTCTCTAGCATTTATTAGGCCCAATGATCGTTGCCGTTATGGTCTTTAATAAAGAAATTTGAAATGATCAATTAAATTATCTTTTAGAAAGAAGATGAATATTTCAATTTTTTTAGCATTTATTAGCCCTATTCATCGTTACCGTTATGATCTTTAATAAAGAAATTTTAAATGATCAATTAAATTATCTTTTAGAAAGAAGATAATTATTTACAATTTTTTGGCATTCATTAGGCCTAATGATCGTTACCGTTATGATCTTTAATAAATAAATTTTAAATGATCTATTAAATTATCTTTTAGAAAGAAGATAATTATTCACAATTTTTTAGCATTTATTAGGCCCAATGATCGTTACCGTTATGATCTTTAATAAAGAAATTTTAAATGATCAATTAAATTATCTTTTAGATGGAAGATAACTATTTCAAATTTTTTAGCATTTATTAGGCTCATTGATCGTTACCGGCATGATCTTTAATAAAGAAATTTTAAATGATCTATTAAATTATCCTTTAGAAAGAAGATAATTATTCACAATTTTTTAGCATTTATTAGGCCCAATGATCGTTACCATTATGAACTTTAATAAAGAAATTTCAAATGATCTCTTAAATTATCTTTTAGAAAGAAGATAATTATTTCAATTTCTCTAGCATTTATTAGGCCCAATGATCGTTGCCGTTATGGTCTTTAATAAAGAAATTTTAAATGATCAATTAAAGTATCTTTTAGAAAGAAGATAAATATTTCAATTTTTTTAGCATTTAATAGGCCCATTGATCGTTACCGTTATGATCTTTAATAAAGAAATTTTAAATGATCAATTAAATTATCTTTTAGAAAGAAGATAATTATTTACAATTTTTTGGCATTCATTAGGCCTAATGATCGTTACCGTTATGATCTTTAATAAAGAAATTTTAAATGATCTATTAAATTATCTTTTAGAAACAAGATAATTATTCACAATTTTTTAGCATTTATTAGGCCTAATGATCGTTACCGTTATGAACTTTAATAAAGAAATTTTAAATGATCTCTTAAATTATCTTTTAGAAAGAAGATAATTATTTCAATTTGCCTAGCATTTATTAGGCCCAATGATCGTTACCGTTATGACCTTTAATAAACAAATTTCAAATGATCTCTTAAATAATGTTTTAGAAAGAAGGTAATTATTTCAATTTCTCTAGCATTTATTAGGCCCAATGATCGTTGCCGTTATGGTCTTTAATAAAGAAATTTTAAATGATCAATTAAATTATCTTTTAGAAAGAAGATGAATATTTCAATTTTTTTAGCATTTAATAGGCCCATTGATCGTTACCGTTATGATCTTTAATAAAGAAATTTTAAATGATCAATTAAATTATCTTTTAGAAAGAAGATAATTATTTACAATTTTTTGGCATTCATTAGGCCTAATGATCGTTACCGTTATGATCTTTAATAAAGAAATTTTAAATGATCTATTAAATTATCTTTTAGAAACAAGATAATTATTCACAATTTTTTAGCATTTATTAGGCCCAATGATCGTTACCGTTATGAACTTTAATAAAGAAATTTTAAATGATCTCTTAAATTATCTTTTAGAAAGAAGATAATTATTTCAATTTGCCTAGCATTTATTAGGCCCAATGATCGTTACCGTTATGAACTTTAATAAACAAATTTCAAATGATCTCTTAAATAATGTTTTAGAAAGAAGGTAATTATTTCAATTTCTCTAGCATTTATTAGGCCCAATGATCGTTGCCGTTATGGTCTTTAATAAAGAAATTTTAAATGATCAATTAAATTATCTTTTAGAAAGAAGATGAATATTTCAATTTTTTTAGCATTTAATAGGCCCATTGATCGTTACCGTTATGATCTTTAATAAAGAAATTTTAAATGATCAATTAAATTATCTTTTAGAAAGAAGATAATTATTTACAATTTTTTGGCATTCATTAGGCCTAATGATCGTTACCGTTATGATCTTTAATAAAGAAATTTTAAATGATCTATTAAATTATCTTTTAGAAACAAGATAATTATTCACAATTTTTTAGCATTTATTAGGCCCAATGATCGTTACCGTTATGAACTTTAATAAAGAAATTTTAAATGATCTCTTAAATTATCTTTTAGAAAGAAGATAATTATTTCAATTTGCCTAGCATTTATTAGGCCCAATGATCGTTACCGTTATGAACTTTAATAAACAAATTTCAAATGATCTCTTAAATTATGTTTTAGAAAGAAGGTAATTATTTCAATTTCTCTAGCATTTATTAGGCCCAATGATCGTTGCCGTTATGGTCTTTAATAAAGAAATTTTAAATGATCAATTAAATTATCTTTTAGAAAGAAGATAAATATTTCAATTTTTTTAGCATTTAATAGGCCCATTGATCGTTACCGTTATGATCTTTAATAAAGAAATTTTAAATGATCAATTAAATTATCTTTTAGAAAGAAGATAATTATTTACAATTTTTTGGCATTCATTAGGCCTAATGATCGTTACCGTTATGATCTTTAATAAAGAAATTTTAAATGATCTATTAAATTATCTTTTAGAAACAAGATAATTATTCACAATTTTTTAGCATTTATTAGGGCTAATGATCGTTACCGTTATGAACTTCAATAAAGAAATTTTAAATGATCTCTTAAATTATCTTTTAGAAAGAAGATAATTATTTCAATTTGCCTAGCATTTATTAGGCCCAATGATCGTTACCGTTATGAACTTTAATAAACAAATTTCAAATGATCTCTTAAATAATGTTTTAGAAAGAAGGTAATTATTTCAATTTCTCTAGCATTTATTAGGCCCAATGATCGTTGCCGTTATGGTCTTTAATAAAGAAATTTGAAATGATCAATTAAATTATCTTTTAGAAAGAAGATGAATATTTCAATTTTTTTAGCATTTATTAGCCCTATTCATCGTTACCGTTATGATCTTTAATAAAGAAATTTTAAATGATCAATTAAATTATCTTTTAGAAAGAAGATAATTATTTACAATTTTTTGGCATTCATTAGGCCTAATGATCGTTACCGTTATGATCTTTAATAAATAAATTTTAAATGATCTATTAAATTATCTTTTAGAAAGAAGATAATTATTCACAATTTTTTAGCATTTATTAGGCCCAATGATCGTTACCGTTATGATCTTTAATAAAGAAATTTTAAATGATCAATTAAATTATCTTTTAGATGGAAGATAACTATTTCAAATTTTTTAGCATTTATTAGGCTCATTGATCGTTACCGGCATGATCTTTAATAAAGAAATTTTAAATGATCTATTAAATTATCCTTTAGAAAGAAGATAATTATTCACAATTTTTTAGCATTTATTAGGCCCAATGATCGTTACCATTATGAACTTTAATAAAGAAATTTCAAATGATCTCTTAAATTATCTTTTAGAAAGAAGATAATTATTTCAATTTCTCTAGCATTTATTAGGCCCAATGATCGTTGCCGTTATGGTCTTTAATAAAGAAATTTTAAATGATCAATTAAATTATCTTTTAGAAAGAAGATAAATATTTCAATTTTTTTAGCATTTAATAGGCCCATTGATCGTTACCGTTATGATCTTTAATAAAGAAATTTTAAATGATCAATTAAATTATCTTTTAGAAAGAAGATAATTATTTACAATTTTTTGGCATTCATTAGGCCTAATGATCGTTACCGTTATGATCTTTAATAAAGAAATTTTAAATGATCTATTAAATTATCTTTTAGAAACAAGATAATTATTCACAACTTTTTAGCATTTATTAGGCCTAATGATCGTTACCGTTATGAACTTTAATAAAGAAATTTTAAATGATCTCTTAAATTATCTTTTAGAAAGAAGATAATTATTTCAATTTGCCTAGCATTTATTAGGCCCAATGATCGTTACCGTTATGAACTTTAATAAACAAATTTCAAATGATCTCTTAAATTATGTTTTAGAAAGAAGGTAATTATTTCAATTTCTCTAGCATTTATTAGGCCCAATGATCGTTGCCGTTATGGTCTTTAATAAAGAAATTTTAAATGATCAATTAAATTATCTTTTAGAAAGAAGATAAATATTTCAATTTTTTTAGCATTTAATAGGCCCATTGATCGTTACCGTTATGATCTTTAATAAAGAAATTTTAAATGATCAATTAAATTATCTTTTAGAAAGAAGATAATTATTTACAATTTTTTGGCATTCATTAGGCCTAATGATCGTTACCGTTATGATCTTTAATAAAGAAATTTTAAATGATCTATTAAATTATCTTTTAGAAACAAGATAATTATTCACAATTTTTTAGCATTTATTAGGGCTAATGATCGTTACCGTTATGAACTTCAATAAAGAAATTTTAAATGATCTCTTAAATTATCTTTTAGAAAGAAGATAATTATTTCAATTTGCCTAGCATTTATTAGGCCCAATGATCGTTACCGTTATGAACTTTAATAAACAAATTTCAAATGATCTCTTAAATAATGTTTTAGAAAGAAGGTAATTATTTCAATTTCTCTAGCATTTATTAGGCCCAATGATCGTTGCCGTTATGATCTTTAATAAAGAAATTTGAAATGATCAATTAAATTATCTTTTAGAAAGAAGATGAATATTTCAATTTTTTTAGCATTTATTAGCCCTATTCATCGTTACCGTTATGATCTTTAATAAAGAAATTTTAAATGATCAATTAAATTATCTTTTAGAAAGAAGATAATTATTTACAATTTTTTGGCATTCATTAGGCCTAATGATCGTTACCGTTATGATCTTTAATAAATAAATTTTAAATGATCTATTAAATTATCTTTTAGAAAGAAGATAATTATTCACAATTTTTTAGCATTTATTAGGCCCAATGATCGTTACCGTTATGATCTTTAATAAAGAAATTTTAAATGATCAATTAAATTATCTTTTAGATGGAAGATAACTATTTCAAATTTTTTAGCATTTATTAGGCTCATTGATCGTTACCGGCATGATCTTTAATAAAGAAATTTTAAATGATCTATTAAATTATCCTTTAGAAAGAAGATAATTATTCACAATTTTTTAGCATTTATTAGGCCCAATGATCGTTACCATTATGAACTTTAATAAAGAAATTTCAAATGATCTCTTAAATTATCTTTTAGAAAGAAGATAATTATTTCAATATCTCTAGCATTTATTAGGCCCAATGATCGTTGCCGTTATGGTCTTTAATAAAGAAATTTGAAATGATCAATTAAATTATCTTTTAGAAAGAAGATGAATATTTCAATTTTTTTAGCATTTATTAGCCCTATTCATCGTTACCGTTATGATCTTTAATAAAGAAATTTTAAATGATCAATTAAATTATCTTTTAGAAAGAAGACAATTATTTACAATTTTTTGGCATTCATTAGGCCTAATGATCGTTACCGTTATGATCTTTAATAAATAAATTTTAAATGATCTATTAAATTATCTTTTAGAAAGAAGATAATTATTCACAATTTTTTATCATTTATCAGGCCCAATGATCGTTACCGTTATGATCTTTAATAAAGAAATTTTAAATGATCAATTAAATTATCTTTTAGATGGAAGATAACTATTTCAAATTTGTTAGCATTTATTAGGCCCATTGATCGTTACCGTTATGATCTTTAATAAAGAAATTTTAAATGATCAATTAAATTATCTTTTAGAAAGAAGATAATTATTTACAATTTTTTGGCATTCATTAGGCCTAATGATCGTTACCGTTATGATCTTTAATAAAGAAATTTTAAATGATCTATTAAATTATCTTTTAGAAACAAGATAATTATTCACAATTTTTTAGCATTTATTAGGCCCAATGATCGTTACCGTTATGAACTTTAATAAAGAAATTTTAAATGATCTCTTAAATTATCTTTTAGAAAGAAGATAATTATTTCAATTTGCCTAGCATTTATTAGGCCCAATGATCGTTACCGTTATGAACTTTAATAAACAAATTTCAAATGATCTCTTAAATAATGTTTTAGAAAGAAGGTAATTATTTCAATTTCTCTAGCATTTATTAGGCCCAATGATCGTTGCCGTTATGGTCTTTAATAAAGAAATTTTAAATGATCAATTAAATTATCTTTTAGAAAGAAGATGAATATTTCAATTTTTTTAGCATTTAATAGGCCCATTGATCGTTACCGTTATGATCTTTAATAAAGAAATTTTAAATGATCAATTAAATTATCTTTTAGAAAGAAGATAATTATTTACAATTTTTTGGCATTCATTAGGCCTAATGATCGTTACCGTTATGATCTTTAATAAAGAAATTTTAAATGATCTATTAAATTATCTTTTAGAAACAAGATAATTATTCACAATTTTTTAGCATTTATTAGGCCCAATGATCGTTACCGTTATGAACTTTAATAAAGAAATTTTAAATGATCTCTTAAATTATCTTTTAGAAAGAAGATAATTATTTCAATTTGCCTAGCATTTATTAGGCCCAATGATCGTTACCGTTATGAACTTTAATAAACAAATTTCAAATGATCTCTTAAATTATGTTTTAGAAAGAAGGTAATTATTTCAATTTCTCTAGCATTTATTAGGCCCAATGATCGTTGCCGTTATGGTCTTTAATAAAGAAATTTGAAATGATCAATTAAATTATCTTTTAGAAAGAAGATGAATATTTCAATTTTTTTAGCATTTATTAGCCCTATTCATCGTTACCGTTATGATCTTTAATAAAGAAATTTTAAATGATCAATTAAATTATCTTTTAGAAAGAAGATAATTATTTACAATTTTTTGGCATTCATTAGGCCTAATGATCGTTACCGTTATGATCTTTAATAAATAAATTTTAAATGATCTATTAAATTATCTTTTAGAAAGAAGATAATTATTCACAATTTTTTAGCATTTATTAGGCCCAATGATCGTTACCGTTATGATCTTCAATAAAGAAATTTTAAATGATCAATTAAATTATCTTTTAGATGGAAGATAACTATTTCAAATTTTTTAGCATTTATTAGGCTCATTGATCGTTACCGGCATGATCTTTAATAAAGAAATTTTAAATGATCTATTAAATTATCTTTTAGAAAGAAGATAATTATTCACAATTTTTTAGCATTTATTAGGCCCAATGATCGTTACCATTATGAACTTTAATAAAGAAATTTCAAATGATTTCTTAAATTATCTTTTAGAAAGAAGATAGTTATTTCAATTTCTCTAGCATTTATTAGGCCCAATGATCGTTGCCGTTATGGTCTTTAATAAAGAAATTTTAAATGATCAATTAAATTATCTTTTAGAAAGAAGATGAATATTTCAATTTTTTTAGCATTTATTAGGCCCATTGATCGTTACCGTTATGATCTTTAATAAAGAAATTTTAAATGATCAATTAAATTATCTTTTAGAAAGAAGATAATTATTTACAATTTTTTGGCATTCATTAGGCCTAATGATCGTTACCGTTATGATCTTTAATAAAGAAATTTTAAATGATCTATTAAATTATCTTTTAGAAACAACATAATTATTCACAATTTTTTAGCATTTATTAGGCCCAATGATCGTTACCGTTATGATCTTTAATAATGAAATTTTAAATGATCAATTAAATTATCTTTTAGAAGGAAGATAACTATTTCAAATTTTTTAACATTTATTAGGCCAATTTATCGTTACCGGTATGATCTTTAATAAAGAAATTTTAAATGATCTATTAAATCATCTTTTAGAAAGAAGATAATTATTCACAATTTTTTAGCATTTATTAGGCCCAATGATCGTTACCGTTATGATCTTTAATAAAGAAATTTTAAATGATCTATTAAAATATCTTTTAGAAACAAGATAATTATTCATAATTTTTTAGCATTTATTAGGCCCAATGATCGTTACCGTTATGATCTTTAATAAAGAAATTTTAAATGATCAATTAAATTATCTTTTAGAAAGAAGATAACTATTTCAAATTTTTTAGCATTTATTAGGCCCATTGATCGTTACCGGCATGATCTTTAATAAAGAAATTTGAAATGATCAATTAAATTATCTTTTAGAAAGAAGATGAATATTTCAATTTTTTTAGCATTTATTAGCCCTATTCATCGTTACCGTTATGATCTTTAATAAAGAAATTTTAAATGATCAATTAAATTATCTTTTAGAAAGAAGATAATTATTTACAATTTTTTGGCATTCATTAGGCCTAATGATTGTTACCGTTATGATCTTTAATAAATAAATTTTAAATGATCTATTAAATTATCTTTTAGATAGAAGATAATTATTCACAATTTTTTAGCATTTATTAGCCCAATGATCGTTACCGTTATGATCTTTAATAAAGAAATTTTAAATGATCAGTTAAATTATCTTTTAGATGGAAGATAACTATTTGAAATTTTTTAGCATTTATTAGGCTCATTGATCGTTACCGGCATGATCTTTAATAAAGAAATTTTAAATGATCTATTAAATTATCTTTTAGAAAGAAGATAATTATTCACAATTTTTTAGCATTTATTAGGCCCAATGATCGTTACCATTATGAACTTTAATAAAAAAATTTCAAATGATCTCTTAAATTATCTTTTAGAAAGAAGATAATTATTTCAATTTCTCTAGCATTTATTAGGCCCAATGATCGTTGCCGTTATGGTCTTTAATAAAGAAATTTTAAATGATCAATTAAATTATCTTTTCGAAAGAAGATGAATATTTCAATTTTTTTAGCATTTATTAGGCCCATTGATCGTTACCGTTATGATCTTTAATAAATAAATTTTAAATGATCAATTAAATTATCTTTTAGAAAGAAGATAATTATTTACAATTTTTTGGCATTCGTTAGGCCTAATGATCGTTACCGTTATGATCTTTAATAAAGAAATTTTAAATGATCTATTAAATTATCTTTTAGAAACAAGATAATTATTCACAATTTTTTAGCATTTATTAGGCCCAATGATCGTTACCGTTATGATCTTTAATAAAGAAATTTTAAATGATCAATTAAATTATCTTTTAGAAGGAAGATAACTATTTCAAATTTTTTAGCATTTATTAGGCCAATTTATCGTTACCGGTATGATCTTTAATAAAGAAATTTTAAATGATCTATTAAATCGTCTTTTAGAAAGAAGATAATTATTCACAATTTTTTAGCATTTATTATGCCCAATGATCGTTACAGTTATGAACTTTAATAAATAAATTTTAAATGATCTATTAAATTATCTTTTAGAAAGAAGATAATTATTCACAATTTTTTAGCATTTATTAGGCCCAATGATCGTTACCGTTATGATCTTTAATAAAGAAATTTTAAATGATCTATTAAAATATCTTTTAGAAACAAGATAATTATTCATAATTTTTTAGCATTTATTAGGCCCAATGATCGTTACCGTTATGATCTTTAATAAAGAAATTTTAAATGATCAATTAAATTATCTTTTAGAAAGAAGATAACTATTTCAAATTTTTTAGCATTTATTAGGCCCATTGATCGTTACCGGCATGATCTTTAATAAAGAAATTTGAAATGATCAATTAAATTATCTTTTAGAAAGAAGATGAATATTTCAATTTTTTTAGCATTTATTAGCCCTATTCATCGTTACCGTTATGATCTTTAATAAAGAAATTTTAAATGATCAATTAAATTATCTTTTAGAAAGAAGATAATTATTTACAATTTTTTGGCATTCATTAGGCCTAATGATTGTTACCGTTATGATCTTTAATAAATAAATTTTAAATGATCTATTAAATTATCTTTTAGAAAGAAGATATTATTCACAATTTTTTAGCATTTATTAGCCCAATGATCGTTACCGTTATGATCTTTAATAAAGAAATTTTAAATGATCAATTAAATTATCTTTTAGATGGAAGATAACTATTTCAAATTTTTTAGCATTTATTAGGCTCATTGATCGTTACCGACATGATCTTTAATAAAGAAATTTTAAATGATCTATTAAATTATCTTTTAGAAAGAAGATAATTATTCACAATTTTTTAGCATTTATTAGGCCCAATGATCGTTACCATTATGAACTTTAATAAAGAAATTTCAAATGATTTCTTAAATTATCTTTTAGAAAGAAGATAATTATTTCAATTTCTCTAGCATTTATTAGGCCCAATGATCGTTGCCGTTATGGTCTTTAATAAAGAAATTTTAAATGATCAATTAAATTATCTTTTAGAAAGAAGATGAATATTTCAATTTTTTTAGCATTTATTAGGCCCATTGATCGTTACCGTTATGATCTTTAATAAAGAAATTTTAAATGATCAATTAAATTATCTTTTAGAAAGAAGATAATTATTTACAATTTTTTGGCATTCATTAGGCCTAATGATCGTTACCGTTATGATCTTTAATAAAGAAATTTTAAATGATCTATTAAATTATCTTTTAGAAACAACATAATTATTCACAATTTTTTAGCATTTATTAGGCCCAATGATCGTTACCGTTATGATCTTTAATAAAGAAATTTTAAATGATCAATTAAATTATCTTTTAGAAGGAAGATAACTATTTCAAATTTTTTAACATTTATTAGGCCAATTTATCGTTACCGGTATGATCTTTAATAAAGAAATTTTAAATGATCTATTAAATCATCTTTTAGAAAGAAGATAATTATTCACAATTTTTTAGCATTTATTAGGCCCAATGATCGTTACCGTTATGATCTTTAATAAAGAAATTTTAAATGATCTATTAAAATATCTTTTAGAAACAAGATAATTATTCATAATTTTTTAGCATTTATTAGGCCCAATGATCGTTACCGTTATGATCTTTAATAAAGAAATTTTAAATGATCAATTAAATTATCTTTTAGAAAGAAGATAACTATTTCAAATTTTTTAGCATTTATTAGGCCCAATGATCGTTGCCGTTATGGTCTTTAATAAAGAAATTTTAAATGATCAATTAAATTATCTTTTAGAAAGAAGATGAATATTTCAATTTTTTTAGCATTTATTAGGCCCATTGATCGTTACCGTTATGATCTTTAATAAAGAAATTTTAAATGATCAATTAAATTATCTTTTAGAAAGAAGATAATTATTTACAATTTTTTGGCATTCATTAGGCCTAATGATCGTTACCGTTATGATCTTTAATAAAGAAATTTTAAATGATCTATTAAATTATCTTTTAGAAACAAGATAATTATTCACAATTTTTTAGCATTTATTAGGCCCAATGATCGTTACCGTTATGATCTTTAATAAAGAAATTTTAAATGATCAATTAAATTATCTTTTAGAAAGAAGATAATTATTCATAATTTTTTAGCATTTATTAGGCCCAATGATCGTTACCGTTATGATCTTTAATAAAGAAATTTTAAATGATCAATTAAATTATCTTTTAGAAAGAAGATAACTATTTCAAATTTTTTAGCATTTATTAGGCCCATTGATCGTTACCGTTATGATCTTTAATAAAGAAATTTTAAATGATCAATTAAATTATCTTTTAGAAAGAAGATAATTATTTACAATTTTTTGGCATTCATTAGGCCTAATGATCGTTACCGTTATGATCTTTAATAAAGAAATTTTAAATGATCTATTAAATTATCTTTTAGAAACAAGATAATTATTCACAATTTTTTAGCATTTATTAGGCCCAATGATCGTTACCGTTATGAACTTTAATAAAGAAATTTTAAATGATCTCTTAAATTATCTTTTAGAAAGAAGATAATTATTTCAATTTGCCTAGCATTTATTAGGCCCAATGATCGTTACCGTTATGAACTTTAATAAACAAATTTCAAATGATCTCTTAAATAATGTTTTAGAAAGAAGGTAATTATTTCAATTTCTCTAGCATTTATTAGGCCCAATGATCGTTGCCGTTATGGTCTTTAATAAAGAAATTTTAAATGATCAATTAAATTATCTTTTAGAAAGAAGATGAATATTTCAATTTTTTTAGCATTTAATAGGCCCATTGATCGTTACCGTTATGATCTTTAATAAAGAAATTTTAAATGATCAATTAAATTATCTTTTAGAAAGAAGATAATTATTTACAATTTTTTGGCATTCATTAGGCCTAATGATCGTTACCGTTATGATCTTTAATAAAGAAATTTTAAATGATCTATTAAATTATCTTTTAGAAACAAGATAATTATTCACAATTTTTTAGCATTTATTAGGCCCAATGATCGTTACCGTTATGAACTTTAATAAAGAAATTTTAAATGATCTCTTAAATTATCTTTTAGAAAGAAGATAATTATTTCAATTTGCCTAGCATTTATTAGGCCCAATGATCGTTACCGTTATGAACTTTAATAAACAAATTTCAAATGATCTCTTAAATTATGTTTTAGAAAGAAGGTAATTATTTCAATTTCTCTAGCATTTATTATGCCCAATGATCGTTGCCATTATGGTCTTTAATAAAGAAATTTGAAATGATCAATTAAATTATCTTTTAGAAAGAAGATGAATATTTCAATTTTTTTAGCATTTATTAGCCCTATTCATCGTTACCGTTATGATCTTTAATAAAGAAATTTTAAATGATCAATTAAATTATCTTTTAGAAAGAAGATAATTATTTACAATTTTTTGGCATTCATTAGGCCTAATGATCGTTACCGTTATGATCTTTAATAAATAAATTTTAAATGATCTATTAAATTATCTTTTAGAAAGAAGATAATTATTCACAATTTTTTAGCATTTATTAGGCCCAATGATCGTTACCGTTATGATCTTTAATAAAGAAATTTTAAATGATCAATTAAATTATCTTTTAGATGGAAGATAACTATTTCAAATTTTTTAGCATTTATTAGGCTCATTGATCGTTACCGGCATGATCTTTAATAAAGAAATTTTAAATGATCTATTAAATTATCTTTTAGAAAGAAGATAATTATTCACAATTTTTTAGCATTTATTAGGCCCAATGATCGTTACCATTATGAACTTTAATAAAGAAATTTCAAATGATTTCTTAAATTATCTTTTAGAAAGAAGATAATTATTTCAATTTCTCTAGCATTTATTAGGCCCAATGATCGTTGCCGTTATGGTCTTTAATAAAGAAATTTTAAATGATCAATTAAATTATCTTTTAGAAAGAAGATGAATATTTCAATTTTTTTAGCATTTATTAGGCCCATTGATCGTTACCGTTATGATCTTTAATAAAGAAATTTTAAATGATCAATTAAATTATCTTTTAGAAAGAAGATAATTATTTACAATTTTTTGGCATTCATTAGGCCTAATGATCGTTACCGTTATGATCTTTAATAAAGAAATTTTAAATGATCTATTAAATTATCTTTTAGAAACAACATAATTATTCACAATTTTTTAGCATTTATTAGGCCCAATGATCGTTACCGTTATGATCTTTAATAAAGAAATTTTAAATGATCAATTAAATTATCTTTTAGAAGGAAGATAACTATTTCAAATTTTTTAACATTTATTAGGCCAATTTATCGTTACCGGTATGATCTTTAATAAAGAAATTTTAAATGATCTATTAAATCATCTTTTAGAAAGAAGATAATTATTCACAATTTTTTAGCATTTATTAGGCCCAATGATCGTTACCGTTATGATCTTTAATAAAGAAATTTTAAATGATCTATTAAAATATCTTTTAGAAACAAGATAATTATTCATAATTTTTTAGCATTTATTAGGCCCAATGATCGTTACCGTTATGATCTTTAATAAAGAAATTTTAAATGATCAATTAAATTATCTTTTAGAAAGAAGATAACTATTTCAAATTTTTTAGCATTTATTAGGCCCATTGATCGTTACCGGCATGATCTTTAATAAAGAAATTTGAAATGATCAATTAAATTATCTTTTAGAAAGAAGATGAATATTTCAATTTTTTTAGCATTTATTAGCCCTATTCATCGTTACCGTTATGATCTTTAATAAAGAAATTTTAAATGATCAATTAAATTATCTTTTAGAAAGAAGATAATTATTTACAATTTTTTGGCATTCATTAGGCCTAATGATTGTTACCGTTATGATCTTTAATAAATAAATTTTAAATGATCTATTAAATTATCTTTTAGATAGAAGATAATTATTCACAATTTTTTAGCATTTATTAGCCCAATGATCGTTACCGTTATGATCTTTAATAAAGAAATTTTAAATGATCAGTTAAATTATCTTTTAGATGGAAGATAACTATTTGAAATTTTTTAGCATTTATTAGGCTCATTGATCGTTACCGGCATGATCTTTAATAAAGAAATTTTAAATGATCTATTAAATTATCTTTTAGAAAGAAGATAATTATTCACAATTTTTTAGCATTTATTAGGCCCAATGATCGTTACCATTATGAACTTTAATAAAAAAATTTCAAATGATCTCTTAAATTATCTTTTAGAAAGAAGATAATTATTTCAATTTCTCTAGCATTTATTAGGCCCAATGATCGTTGCCGTTATGGTCTTTAATAAAGAAATTTTAAATGATCAATTAAATTATCTTTTCGAAAGAAGATGAATATTTCAATTTTTTTAGCATTTATTAGGCCCATTGATCGTTACCGTTATGATCTTTAATAAATAAATTTTAAATGATCAATTAAATTATCTTTTAGAAAGAAGATAATTATTTACAATTTTTTGGCATTCGTTAGGCCTAATGATCGTTACCGTTATGATCTTTAATAAAGAAATTTTAAATGATCTATTAAATTATCTTTTAGAAACAAGATAATTATTCACAATTTTTTAGCATTTATTAGGCCCAATGATCGTTACCGTTATGATCTTTAATAAAGAAATTTTAAATGATCAATTAAATTATCTTTTAGAAGGAAGATAACTATTTCAAATTTTTTAGCATTTATTAGGCCAATTTATCGTTACCGGTATGATCTTTAATAAAGAAATTTTAAATGATCTATTAAATCGTCTTTTAGAAAGAAGATAATTATTCACAATTTTTTAGCATTTATTATGCCCAATGATCGTTACCGTTATGAACTTTAATAAATAAATTTTAAATGATCTATTAAATTATCTTTTAGAAAGAAGATAATTATTCACAATTTTTTAGCATTTATTAGGCCCAATGATCGTTACCGTTATGATCTTTAATAAAGAAATTTTAAATGATCTATTAAAATATCTTTTAGAAACAAGATAATTATTCATAATTTTTTAGCATTTATTAGGCCCAATGATCGTTACCGTTATCATCTTTAATAAAGAAATTTTAAATGGTCAATTAAATTATCTTTTAGAAAGAAGATAACTATTTCAAATTTTTTAGCATTTATTAGGCCCATTGATCGTTACCGGCATGATCTTTAATAAAGAAATTTGAAATGATCAATTAAATTATCTTTTAGAAAGAAGATGAATATTTCAATTTTTTTAGCATTTATTAGCCCTATTCATCGTTACCGTTATGATCTTTAATAAAGAAATTTTAAATGATCAATTAAATTATCTTTTAGAAAGAAGATAATTATTTACAATTTTTTGGCATTCATTAGGCCTAATGATTGTTACCGTTATGATCTTTAATAAATAAATTTTAAATGATCTATTAAATTATCTTTTAGAAAGAAGATAATTATTCACAATTTTTTAGCATTTATTAGGCCCAATGATCGTTACCGTTATGATCTTTAATAAAGAAATTTTAAATGATCAATTAAATTATCTTTTAGATGGAAGATAACTATTTCAAATTTTTTAGCATTTATTAGGCTCATTGATCGTTACCGACATGATCTTTAATAAAGAAATTTTAAATGATCTATTAAATTATCTTTTAGAAAGAAGATAATTATTCACAATTTTTTAGCATTTATTAGGCCCAATGATCGTTACCATTATGAACTTTAATAAAGAAATTTCAAATGATTTCTTAAATTATCTTTTAGAAAGAAGATAATTATTTCAATTTCTCTAGCATTTATTAGGCCCAATGATCGTTGCCGTTATGGTCTTTAATAAAGAAATTTTAAATGATCAATTAAATTATCTTTTAGAAAGAAGATGAATATTTCAATTTTTTTAGCATTTATTAGGCCCATTGATCGTTACCGTTATGATCTTTAATAAAGAAATTTTAAATGATCAATTAAATTATCTTTTAGAAAGAAGATAATTATTTACAATTTTTTGGCATTCATTAGGCCTAATGATCGTTACCGTTATGATCTTTAATAAAGAAATTTTAAATGATCTATTAAATTATCTTTTAGAAACAACATAATTATTCACAATTTTTTAGCATTTATTAGGCCCAATGATCGTTACCGTTATGATCTTTAATAAAGAAATTTTAAATGATCAATTAAATTATCTTTTAGAAGGAAGATAACTATTTCAAATTTTTTAACATTTATTAGGCCAATTTATCGTTACCGGTATGATCTTTAATAAAGAAATTTTAAATGATCTATTAAATCATCTTTTAGAAAGAAGATAATTATTCACAATTTTTTAGCATTTATTAGGCCCAATGATCGTTACCGTTATGATCTTTAATAAAGAAATTTTAAATGATCTATTAAAATATCTTTTAGAAACAAGATAATTATTCATAATTTTTTAGCATTTATTAGGCCCAATGATCGTTACCGTTATGATCTTTAATAAAGAAATTTTAAATGATCAATTAAATTATCTTTTAGAAAGAAGATAACTATTTCAAATTTTTTAGCATTTATTAGGCCCAATGATCGTTGCCGTTATGGTCTTTAATAAAGAAATTTTAAATGATCAATTAAATTATCTTTTAGAAAGAAGATGAATATTTCAATTTTTTTAGCATTTATTAGGCCCATTGATCGTTACCGTTATGATCTTTAATAAAGAAACTTTAAATGATCAATTAAATTATCTTTTAGAAAGAAGATAATTATTTACAATTTTTTGGCATTCATTAGGCCTAATGATCGTTACCGTTATGATCTTTAATAAAGAAATTTTAAATGATCTATTAAATTATCTTTTAGAAACAAGATAATTATTCACAATTTTTTAGCATTTATTAGGCCCAATGATCGTTACCGTTATGATCTTTAATAAAGAAATTTTAAATGATCAATTAAATTATCTTTTAGAAGGAAGATAACTATTTCAAATTTTTTAGCATTTATTAGGCCAATTTATCGTTACCGGTATGATCTTTAATAAAGAAATTTTAAATGATCTATTAAATCGTCTTTTAGAAAGAAGATAATTATTCACAATTTTTTAGCATTTATTATGCCCAATGATCGTTACCGTTATGAACTTTAATAAATAAATTTTAAATGATCTATTAAATTATCTTTTAGAAAGAAGATAATTATTCACAATTTTTTAGCATTTATTAGGCCCAATGATCGTTACCGTTATGATCTTTAATAAAGAAATTTTAAATGATCAATTAAATTATCTTTTAGATGGAAGATAACTATTTCAAATTTTTTAGCATTTATTAGGCTCATTGATCGTTACCGGCATGATCTTTAATAAAGAAATTTTAAATGATCTATTAAATTATCTTTTAGAAAGAAGATGAATATTTCAATTTTTTTAGCATTTATTAGCCCTATTCATCGTTACCGTTATGATCTTTAATAAGGAAATTTTAAATGATCCATTAAATTATCTTTTAGAAAGAAGATAATTATTTACAATTTTTTGGTATTCATTAGGCCTAATGATCGTTACCGTTATGATCTTTAATAAATAAATTTTAAATGATCTATTAAATTATCTTTTAGAAAGAAGATAATTATTCACAATTTTTTAGCATTTATTAGGCCCAATGATCGTTACCGTTATGATCTTTAATAAAGAAATTTTAAATGATCAATTAAATTATCTTTTAGATGGAAGATAACTATTTCAAATTTTTTAGCATTTATTAGGCTCATTGATCGTTACCGGCATGATCTTTAATAAAGAAATTTTAAATGATCTATTAAATTATCTTTTAGAAAGAAGATAATTATTCACAATTTTTTAGCATTTATTAGGCCCAATGATCGTTACCATTATGAACTTTAATAAAGAAATTTCAAATGATCTCTTAAATTATCTTTTAGAAAGAAGATAATTATTTCAATTTCTCTAGCATTTATTAGGCCCAATGATCGTTGCCGTTATGGTCTTTAATAAAGAAATTTTAAATGATCAATTAAGTTATCTTTTAGAAAGAAGATGAATATTTCAATTTTTTTAGCATTTATTAGCCCTATTCATCGTTACCGTTATGATCTTTAATAAAGAAATTTTAAATGATCAATTAAATTATCTTTTAGAAAGAAGATAATTATTTACAATTTTTTGGCATTCATTAGGCCTAATGATCGTTACCGTTATGATCTTTAATAAATAAATTTTAAATGATCTATTAAATTAACTTTTAGAAAGAAGATAATTATTCACAATTTTTTAGCATTTATTAGGCCCAATGATCGTTACCGTTATGATCTTTAATAAAGAAATTTTAAATGATCAATTAAATTATCTTTTAGATGGAAGATAACTATTTCAAATTTTTTAGCATTTATTAGGCTCATTGATCGTTACCGACATGATCTTTAATAAAGAAATTTTAAATGATCCATTAAATTATCTTTTAGAAAGAAGATAATTATTCACAATTTTTTAGCATTTATTAGGCCCAATGATCGTTACCATTATGAACTTTAATAAAGAAATTTCAAATGATTTCTTAAATTATCTTTTAGAAAGAAGATAATTATTTCAATTTCTCTAGCATTTATTAGGCCCAATGATCGTTGCCGTTATGGTCTTTAATAAAGAAATTTTAAATGATCAATTAAATTATCTTTTAGAAAGAAGATGAATATTTCAATTTTTTTAGCATTTATTAGGCCCATTGATCGTTACCGTTATGATCTTTAATAAAGAAATTTTAAATGATCAATTAAATTATCTTTTAGAAAGAAGATAATTATTTACAATTTTTTGGCATTCATTAGGCCTAATGATCGTTACCGTTATGATCTTTAATAAAGAAATTTTAAATGATCTATTAAATTATCTTTTAGAAACAACATAATTATTCACAATTTTTTAGCATTTATTAGGCCCAATGATCGTTACCGTTATGATCTTTAATAAAGAAATTTTAAATGATCAATTAAATTATCTTTTAGAAGGAAGATAACTATTTCAAATTTTTTAACATTTATTAGGCCAATTTATCGTTACCGGTATGATCTTTAATAAAGAAATTTTAAATGATCTATTAAATCATCTTTTAGAAAGAAGATAATTATTCACAATTTTTTAGCATTTATTAGGCCCAATGATCGTTACCGTTATGATCTTTAATAAAGAAATTTTAAATGATCTATTAAAATATCTTTTAGAAACAAGATAATTATTCATAATTTTTTAGCATTTATTAGGCCCAATGATCGTTACCGTTATGATCTTTAATAAAGAAATTTTAAATGATCAATTAAATTATCTTTTAGAAAGAAGATAACTATTTCAAATTTTTTAGCATTTATTAGGCCCATTGATCGTTACCGGCATGATCTTTAATAAAGAAATTTGAAATGATCAATTAAATTATCTTTTAGAAAGAAGATGAATATTTCAATTTTTTTAGCATTTATTAGCCCTATTCATCGTTACCGTTATGATCTTTAATAAAGAAATTTTAAATGATCAATTAAATTATCTTTTAGAAAGAAGATAATTATTTACAATTTTTTGGCATTCATTAGGCCTAATGATTGTTACCGTTATGATCTTTAATAAATAAATTTTAAATGATCTATTAAATTATCTTTTAGATAGAAGATAACTATTTCAAATTTTTTAGCATTTATTAGGCTCATTGATCGTTACCGACATGATCTTTAATAAAGAAATTTTAAATGATCTATTAAATTATCTTTTAGAAAGAAGATAATTATTCACAATTTTTTAGCATTTATTAGGCCCAATGATCGTTACCATTATGAACTTTAATAAAGAAATTTCAAATGATTTCTTAAATTATCTTTTAGAAAGAAGATAATTATTTCAATTTCTCTAGCATTTATTAGGCCCAATGATCGTTGCCGTTATGGTCTTTAATAAAGAAATTTTAAATGATCAATTAAATTATCTTTTAGAAAGAAGATGAATATTTCAATTTTTTTAGCATTTATTAGGCCCATTGATCGTTACCGTTATGATCTTTAATAAAGAAATTTTAAATGATCAATTAAATTATCTTTTAGAAAGAAGATAATTATTTACAATTTTTTGGCATTCATTAGGCCTAATGATCGTTACCGTTATGATCTTTAATAAAGAAATTTTAAATGATCTATTAAATTATCTTTTAGAAACAACATAATTATTCACAATTTTTTAGCATTTATTAGGCCCAATGATCGTTACCGTTATGATCTTTAATAAAGAAATTTTAAATGATCAATTAAATTATCTTTTAGAAGGAAGATAACTATTTCAAATTTTTTAACATTTATTAGGCCAATTTATCGTTACCGGTATGATCTTTAATAAAGAAATTTTAAATGATCTATTAAATCATCTTTTAGAAAGAAGATAATTATTCACAATTTTTTAGCATTTATTAGGCCCAATGATCGTTACCGTTATGATCTTTAATAAAGAAATTTTAAATGATCTATTAAAATATCTTTTAAAAACAAGATAATTATTCATAATTTTTTAGCATTTATTAGGCCCAATGATCGTTACCGTTATGATCTTTAATAAAGAAATTTTAAATGATCAATTAAATTATCTTTTAGAAAGAAGATAACTATTTCAAATTTTTTAGCATTTATTAGGCCCATTGATCGTTACCGGCATGATCTTTAATAAAGAAATTTGAAATGATCAATTAAATTATCTTTTAGAAAGAAGATGAATATTTCAATTTTTTTAGCATTTATTAGCCCTATTCATCGTTACCGTTATGATCTTTAATAAAGAAATTTTAAATGATCAATTAAATTATCTTTTAGAAAGAAGATAATTATTTACAATTTTTTGGCATTCATTAGGCCTAATGATTGTTACCGTTATGATCTTTAATAAATAAATTTTAAATGATCTATTAAATTATCTTTTAGATAGAAGATAATTATTCACAATTTTTTAGCATTTATTAGCCCAATGATCGTTACCGTTATGATCTTTAATAAAGAAATTTTAAATGATCAGTTAAATTATCTTTTAGATGGAAGATAACTATTTCAAATTTTTTAGCATTTATTAGGCTCATTGATCGTTACCGGCATGATCTTTAATAAAGAAATTTTAAATGATCTATTAAATTATCTTTTAGAAAGAAGATAATTATTCACAATTTTTTAGCATTTATTAGGCCCAATGATCGTTACCATTATGAACTTTAATAAAAAAATTTCAAATGATCTCTTAAATTATCTTTTAGAAAGAAGATAATTATTTCAATTTCTCTAGCATTTATTAGGCCCAATGATCGTTGCCGTTATGGTCTTTATTAAAGAAATTTTAAATGATCAATTAAATTATCTTTTAGAAAGAAGGTGAATATTTCAATTTTTTTAGCATTTATTAGGCCCATTGATCGTTACCGTTATGATCTTTAATAAATAAATTTTAAATGATCAATTAAATTATCTTTTAGAAAGAAGATAATTATTTACAATTTTTTGGCATTCGTTAGGCCTAATGATCATTACCGTTATGATCTTTAATAAAGAAATTTTAAATGATCTATTGAATTATCTTTTAGAAACAAGATAATTATTCACAATTTTTTAGCATTTATTAGGCCCAATGATCGTTACCGTTATGATCTTTAATAAAGAAATTTTAAATGATCAATTAAATTATCTTTTAGAAGGAAGATAACTATTTCAAATTTTTTAGCATTTATTAGGCCAATTTATCGTTACCGGTATGATCGTTAATAAAGAAATTTTAAATGATATATTAAATCATCTTTTAGAAAGAAGATAATTATTCACAATTTTTTAGCATTTATTATGCCCAATGATCGTTACCGTTATGAACTTTAATAAATAAATTTTAAATGATCTATTAAATTATCTTTTAGAAAGAAGATAATTATTCACAATTTTTTAGCATTTATTAGGCCCAATGATCGTTACCGTTATGATCTTTAATAAAGAAATTTTAAATGATCAATTAAATTATCTTTTAGATGGAAGATAACTATTTCAAATTTTTTAGCATTTATTAGGCTCATTGATCGTTACCGGCATGATCTTTAATAAAGAAATTTTAAATGATCTATTAAATTATCTTTTAGAAAGAAGATGAATATTTCAATTTTTTTAGCATTTATTAGCCCTATTCATCGTTACCGTTATATTCTTTAATAAGGAAATTTTAAATGATCCATTAAATTATCTTTTAGAAAGAAGATAATTATTTACAATTTTTTGGTATTCATTAGGCCTAATGATCGTTACCGTTATGATCTTTAATAAATAAATTTTAAATGATCTATTAAATTATCTTTTAGAAAGAAGATAATTATTCACAATTTTTTAGCATTTATTAGGCCCAATGATCGTTACCGTTATGATCTTTAATAAAGAAATTTTAAATGATCAATTAAATTATCTTTTAGATGGAAGATAACTATTTCAAATTTTTTAGCATTTATTAGGCTCATTGATCGTTACCGGCATGATCTTTAATAAAGAAATTTTAAATGATCTATTAAATTATCTTTTAGAAAGAAGATAATTATTCACAATTTTTTAGCAGTTATTAGGCCCAATGATCGTTACCATTATGAACTTTAATAAAAAAATTTCAAATGATCTCTTAAATTATCTTTTAGAAAGAAGATAATTATTTCAATTTCTCTAGCATTTATTAGGCCCAATGATCGTTGCCGTTATGGTCTTTAATAAAGAAATTTTAAATGATCAATTAAATTATCTTTTAGAAAGAAGATGAATATTTCAATTTTTTTAGCATTTATTAGGCCCATTGATCGTTACCGTTATGATCTTTAACAAAGAAATTTTAAATGATCAATTAAATTATCTTTTAGAAAGAAGATAATTATTTACAATTTTTTGGCATTCATTAGGCCTAATGATCGTTACCGTTATGATCTTTAATAAAGAAATTTTAAATGATCTATTAAATTATCTTTTAGAAACAAGATAATTATTCACAATTTTTTAGCATTTATTAGGCCCAATGATCGTTACCGTTATGATCTTTAATAAAGAAATTTTAAATGATCAATTAAATTATCTTTTAGAAGGAAGATAACTATCTCAAATTTTTTAGCATTTATTAGGCCAATTTATCGTTACCGGTATGATCTGTAATAAAGAAATTTTAAATGATCTATTAAATCATCTTTTAGAAAGAAGATAATTATTCACAATTTTTTAGCATTTATTAGGCCCAATGATCGTTACCGTTATGAACTTTAATAAATAAATTTTAAATGATCTATTAAATTATCTTTTAGAAAGAAGATAATTATTCACAATTTTTTAGCATTTATTAGGCCCAATGATCGTTACCGTTATGATCTTTAATAAAGAAATTTTAAATGATCAATTAAATTATCTTTTAGATGGAAGATAACTATTTCAAATTTTTTAGCATTTATTAGGCTCATTGATCGTTACCGGCATGATCTTTAATAAAGAAATTTTAAATGATCTATTAAATTATCTTTTAGAAAGAAGATGAATATTTCAATTTTTTTAGCATTTATTAGCCCTATTCATCGTTACCGTAATGATCTTTAATAAAGAAATTTTAAATGATCCATTAAATTATCTTTTAGAAAGAAGATAATTATTTACAATTTTTTGGCATTCATTAGGCCTAATGATCGTTACCGTTATGATCTTTAATCAATAAATTTTAAATGATCTATTAAATTATCTTTTAGAAAGAAGATAATTATTCACAATTTTTTAGCATTTATTAGGCCCAATGATCGTTACCGTTATGATCTTTAATAAAGAAATTTTAAATGATCAATTAAATTATCTTTTAGATGGAAGATAACTATTTCAAATTTTTAAGCATTTATTAGGCTCATTGATCGTTACCGGCATGATCTTTAATAAAGAAATTTTAAATGATCTATTAAATTATCTTTTAGAAAGAAGATAATTATTCACAATTTTTTAGCATTTATTAGGCTCATTGATCGTTACCGGCATGATCTTTAATAAAGCAATTTTAAATGATCTATTAAATTATCTTTTAGAAAGAAGATAATTATTCACAATTTTTTAGCATTTATTAGGCCCAATGATCGTTACCATTATGAACTTTAATAAAAAAATTTCAAATGATCTCTTAAATTATCTTTTAGAAAGAAGATAATTATTTCAATTTCTCTTGCATTTATTAGGCCCAATGATCGTTGCTGTTATGGTCTTTAATAAAGAAATTTTAAATGATCAATTAAATTATCTTTTAGAAAGAAGATAATTATTTACAATTTTTTGGCATTCATTAGGCCTAATGATCGTTACCGTTATGATCTTTAATAAAGAAATTTTAAATGATCTATTAAATTATCTTTTAGAAACAAGATAATTATTCACAATTTTTTAGCATTTATTAGGCCCAATGATCGTTACCGTTATGATCTTTAATAAAGAAATTTTAAATGATCAATTAAATTATCTTTTAGAAGGAAGATAACTATTTCAAATTTTTTAGCATTTATTAGGCCAATTTATCGTTACCGGTATGATCTTTAATAAAGAAATTTTAAATGATCTATTAAATCATCTTTTAGAAAGAAGATAATTATTCACAATTTTTTAGCATTTATTAGGCCCAATGATCGTTACCGTTATGGACTTTAATAAAGAAATTTTAAATGATCTCTTAAATTATCTTTTAGAAAGAAGATAATTATTTCAATTTGCCTAGCATTTATTAGGCCCAATGATCGTTACCGTTATGAACTTTAATAAACAAATTTCAAATGATCTCTTAAATTATGTTTTAGAAAGAAGGTAATTATTTCAATTTCTCTAGCATTTATTAGGCCCAATGATCGTTGCCGTTATGGTCTTTAATAAAGAAATTTGAAATGATCAATTAAATTATCTTTTAGAAAGAAGATGAATATTTCAATTTTTTTAGCATTTATTAGCCCTATTCATCGTTACCGTTATGATCTTTAATAAAGAAATTTTAAATGATCAATTAAATTATCTTTTAGAAAGAAGATAATTATTTACAATTTTTTGGCATTCATTAGGCCTAATGATCGTTACCGTTATGATCTTTAATAAATAAATTTTAAATGATCTATTAAATTATCTTTTAGAAAGAAGATAATTATTCACAATTTTTTAGCATTTATTAGGCCCAATGATCGTTACCGTTATGATCTTTAATAAAAAAATTTTAAATGATCAATTAAATTATCTTTTAGATGGAAGATAACTATTTCAAATTTTTAAGCATTTATTAGGCTCATTGATCGTTACCGGCATGATCTTTAATAAAGAAATTTTAAATGATCTATTAAATTATCTTTTAGAAGGAAGATAATTATTCACAATTTTTTAGCATTTATTAGGCCCAATGATCGTTACCATTATGAACTTTAATAAAAAAATTTCAAATGATCTCTTAAATTATCTTTTAGAAAGAAGATAATTATCTCAATTTCTCTAGCATTTATTAGGCCCAATGATCGTTGCCGTTATGGTCTTTAATAAAGAAAATTTAAATGATCAATTAAATTATCTTTTAGAAAGAAGATGAATATTTCAATTTTTTTAGCATTTATTAGGCCCATTGATCGTTACCGTTATGATCTTTAATAAGGAAATTTTAAATGATCAATTAAATTATCTTTTAGAAAGAAGATAATTATTTACAATTTTTTGGCATTCATTAGGCCTAATGATCGTTACCGTTATGATCTTTAATAAAGAAATTTTAAATGATCTATTAAATTATCTTTTAGAAACAAGATAATTATTCACAATTTTTTAGCATTTATTAGGCCCAATGATCGTTACCGTTATGATCTTTAATAAAGAAATTTTAAATGATCAATTAAATTATCTTTTAGAAGGAAGATAACTATTTCAAATTTTTTAGCATTTATTAGGCCAATTTATCGTTACCGGTATGATCTTTAATAAAGAAATTTTAAATGATCTATTAAATCATCTTTTAGAAAGAAGATAATTATTCACAATTTTTTAGCATTTATTAGGCCCAATGATCGTTACCGTTATGGACTTTAATAAAGAAATTTTAAATGATCTCTTAAATTATCTTTTAGAAAGAAGATAATTATTTCAATTTGCCTAGCATTTATTAGGCCCAATGATCGTTACCGTTATGAACTTTAATAAACAAATTTCAAATGATCTCTTAAATTATGTTTTAGAAAGAAGGTAATTATTTCAATTTCTCTAGCATTTATTAGGCCCAATGATCGTTGCCGTTATGGTCTTTAATAAAGAAATTTGAAATGATCAATTAAATTATCTTTTAGAAAGAAGATGAATATTTCAATTTTTTTAGCATTTATTAGCCCTATTCATCGTTACCGTTATGATCTTTAATAAAGAAATTTTAAATGATCAATTAAATTATCTTTTAGAAAGAAGATAATTATTTACAATTTTTTGGCATTCATTAGGCCTAATGATCGTTACCGTTATGATCTTTAATAAATAAATTTTAAATGATCTATTAAATTATCTTTTAGAAAGAAGATAATTATTCACAATTTTTTAGCATTTATTAGGCCCAATGATCGTTACCGTTATGATCTTTAATAAAAAAATTTTAAATGATCAATTAAATTATCTTTTAGATGGAAGATAACTATTTCAAATTTTTTAGCATTTATTAGGCTCATTGATCGTTACCGGCATGATCTTTAATAAAGAAATTTTAAATGATCTATTAAATTATCTTTTAGAAAGAAGATGAATATTTCAATTTTTTTAGCATTTATTAGCCCTATTCATCGTTACCGTTATGATCTTTAATAAAGAAATTTTAAATGATCAATTAAATTATCTTTTAGAAAGAAGATAATTATTTACAATTTTTTGGCATTCATTAGGCCTAATGATCGTTACCGTTATGATCTTTAATAAATAAATTTTCAATGATCTATTAAATTATCTTTTAGAAAGAAGATAATTATTCACAATTTTTTAGCATTTATTAGGCCCAATGATCGTTACCGTTATGATCTTTAATAAAGAAATTTTAAATGATCAATTAAATTATCTTTTAGATGGAAGATAACTATTTGAAATTTTTTAGCATTTATTAGGCTCATTGATCGTTACCGGCATGATCTTTAATAAAGAAATTTTAAATGATCTATTAAATTATCTTTTAGAAAGAAGATAATTATTCACAATTTTTTAGCATTTATTAGGCCCAATGATCGTTACCATTATGAACTTTAATAACGAAATTTCAAATGATCTCTTAAATTATCTTTTAGAAAGAAGATAATTATTTCAATTTCTCTAGCATTTATTAGGCCCAATGATCGTTGCCGTTATGGTCTTTAATAAAGAAATTTTAAATGATCAATTAAATTATCTTTTAGAAAGAAGATGAATATTTCAATTTTTTTAGCATTTATTAGGCTCATTGATCGTTACCGTTATGATCTTTAATAAAGAAATTTTAAATGATCAATTAAATTATCTTTTAGAAAGAAGAAAATTATTTACAATTTTTTGGCTTTCATTAGGCCTAATGATCGTTACCGTTATGATCTTTAATAAAGAAATTTTAAATGATCTATTAAATTATCTTTTAGAAACAAGATAATTATTCGCAATTTTTTAGCATTTATTAGGCCCAATGATCGTTACCGTTATGAACTTTAATAAAGAAATTTCAAATGATCTCTTAAATTATCTTTTAGAAAGAAGATAATTATTTCAATTTCTCTTGCATTTATTAGGCCCAATGATCGTTGCCGTTATGGTCTTTAATAAAGAAATTTTAAATGATCAATTAAATTATCTTTTAGAAAGAAGATGAATATTTCAATTTTTTTAGCATTTATTATAGCCCTATTCATCGTTACCGTTATGATCTTTAATACAGAAATTTTAAATGATCTATTAAATCATCTTTTAGAAAGAAGATAATTATTCACAATTTTTTAGCATTTATTAGGCCCAATGATCGTTACCGTTATGGACTTTAATAAAGAAATTTTAAATGATCTCTTAAATTATCTTTTAGAAAGAAGATAATTATTTCAATTTGCCTAGCATTTATTAGGCCCAATGATCGTTACCGTTATGAACTTTAATAAACAAATTTCAAATGATCTCTTAAATTATGTTTTAGAAAGAAGGTAATTATTTCAATTTCTCTAGCATTTATTAGGCCCAATGATCGTTGCCGTTATGGTCTTTAATAAAGAAATTTGAAATGATCAATTAAATTATCTTTTAGAAAGAAGATGAATATTTCAATTTTTTTAGCATTTATTAGCCCTATTCATCGTTACCGTTATGATCTTTAATAAAGAAATTTTAAATGATCAATTAAATTATCTTTTAGAAAGAAGATAATTATTTACAATTTTTTGGCATTCATTAGGCCTAATGATCGTTACCGTTATGATCTTTAATAAATAAATTTTAAATGATCTATTAAATTATCTTTTAGAAAGAAGATAATTATTCACAATTTTTTAGCATTTATTAGGCCCAATGATCGTTACCGTTATGATCTTTAATAAAAAAATTTTAAATGATCAATTAAATTATCTTTTAGATGGAAGATAACTATTTCAAATTTTTTAGCATTTATTAGGCTCATTGATCGTTACCGGCATGATCTTTAATAAAGAAATTTTAAATGATCTATTAAATTATCTTTTAGAAAGAAGATGAATATTTCAATTTTTTTAGCATTTATTAGCCCTATTCATCGTTACCGTTATGATCTTTAATAAAGAAATTTTAAATGATCAATTAAATTATCTTTTAGAAAGAAGATAATTATTTACAATTTTTTGGCATTCATTAGGCCTAATGATCGTTACCGTTATGATCTTTAATAAATAAATTTTCAATGATCTATTAAATTATCTTTTAGAAAGAAGATAATTATTCACAATTTTTTAGCATTTATTAGGCCCAATGATCGTTACCGTTATGATCTTTAATAAAGAAATTTTAAATGATCAATTAAATTATCTTTTAGATGGAAGATAACTATTTGAAATTTTTTAGCATTTATTAGGCTCATTGATCGTTACCGGCATGATCTTTAATAAAGAAATTTTAAATGATCTATTAAATTATCTTTTAGAAAGAAGATAATTATTCACAATTTTTTAGCATTTATTAGGCCCAATGATCGTTACCATTATGAACTTTAATAACGAAATTTCAAATGATCTCTTAAATTATCTTTTAGAAAGAAGATAATTATTTCAATTTCTCTAGCATTTATTAGGCCCAATGATCGTTGCCGTTATGGTCTTTAATAAAGAAATTTTAAATGATCAATTAAATTATCTTTTAGAAAGAAGATGAATATTTCAATTTTTTTAGCATTTATTAGGCTCATTGATCGTTACCGTTATGATCTTTAATAAAGAAATTTTAAATGATCAATTAAATTATCTTTTAGAAAGAAGAAAATTATTTACAATTTTTTGGCTTTCATTAGGCCTAATGATCGTTACCGTTATGATCTTTAATAAAGAAATTTTAAATGATCTATTAAATTATCTTTTAGAAACAAGATAATTATTCGCAATTTTTTAGCATTTATTAGGCCCAATGATCGTTACCGTTATGAACTTTAATAAAGAAATTTCAAATGATCTCTTAAATTATCTTTTAGAAAGAAGATAATTATTTCAATTTCTCTTGCATTTATTAGGCCCAATGATCGTTGCCGTTATGGTCTTTAATAAAGAAATTTTAAATGATCAATTAAATTATCTTTTAGAAAGAAGATGAATATTTCAATTTTTTTAGCATTTATTATAGCCCTATTCATCGTTACCGTTATGATCTTTAATACAGAAATTTTAAATGATCAATTAAATTATCTTTTAGAAAGAAGAAAATTATTTACAATTTTTTGGCTTTCATTAGGCCTAATGATCGTTACCGTTATGATCTTTAATAAAGAAATTTTAAATGATCTATTAAATTATCTTTTAGAAACAAGATAATTATTCGCAATTTTTTAGCATTTATTAGGCCCAATGATCGTTACCGTTATGAACTTTAATAAAGAAATTTCAAATGATCTCTTAAATTATCTTTTAGAAAGAAGATAATTATTTCAATTTATCTAGCATTTATTAGGCCCAATGATCGTTTCCGTTATGGTTTTAATAAAGAAATTTTAAATGGTCAATTAAATTATCTTTTAGAAAGAAGATGAATATTTCAATTTTTTTAGCATTTATTAGGCCCATTGATCGTTACCGTTATGATCTTTAATAAAGAAATTTTAAATGATCAACTAAATTATCTTTTAGAAAGAAGAAAATTATTTACAATTTTTTGGCATTCATTAGGCCTAATGATCGTTACCATAAAGAAATTTTAAATGATTTATTAAATTATCTTTTAGAAACAAGATAATTATTCACAATTTTTTAGCATTTATTAGGCCTAATGATCGTTACCGTTATGATCTTTAACAAAGAAATTTTAAATGATCAATTAAATTATCTTTTACAAGGAAGATAACTATTTCAAATTTTTTAGCATTTATTAGGCCAATTTATCGTTACCGGTATGATCTTTAATAAAGAAATTTTAAATGATCTATTAAATCATCTTTTAGAAAGAAGATAATTATTCACAATTTTTTAGCATTTATTAGGCCCAATGATCGTTACCGTTATGAACTTTAATAAATAAATTTTAAATGATCTATTAAATTATCTTTTAGAAAGAAGATAATTATGCACAATTTTTTAGCATTTATTAGGCCCAATGATCGTTACCGTTATGATCTTTAATAAAGAAATTTTAAATGATCAATTAAATTATCTTTTAGATGGAAGATAACTATTTCAAATTTTTTAGCATTTATTAGGCTCATTGATCGTTACCGGCATGATCTTTAATAAAGAAATTTTAAATGATCTATTAAATTATCTTTTAGAAAGAAGATGAATATTTCAATTTTTTTAGCATTTATTAGCCCTATTCATCGTTAACGTTATGATCTTTAATAAAGAAATTTTAAATGATCTATTAAATCATCTTTTGGAAAGAAGATAATTATTCACAATTTTTTAGCATTTATTAGGCCCAATGATCGTTACCGTTATGAACTTTAATAAATAAATTTTAAATGATCTATTAAATTATCTTTTAGAAAGAAGATAATTATGCACAATTTTTTAGCATTTATTAGGCCCAATGATCGTTACCGTTATGATCTTTAATAAAGAAATTTTAAATGATCAATTAAATTATCTTTTAGATGGAAGATAACTATTTCAAATTTTTTAGCATTTATTAGGCTCATTGATCGTTACCGGCATGATCTTTAATAAAGAAATTTTAAATGATCTATTAAATCATCTTTTAGAAAGAAGATAATTATTCACAATTTTTTAGCATTTATTAGGCCCAATGATCGTTACCGTTATGGACTTTAATAAAGAAATTTTAAATGATCTCTTAAATTATCTTTTAGAAAGAAGATAATTATTTCAATTTGCCTAGCATTTATTAGGCCCAATGATCGTTACCGTTATGAACTTTAATAAACAAATTTCAAATGATCTCTTAAATTATGTTTTAGAAAGAAGGTAATTATTTCCATTTCTCTAGCATTTATTAGGCCCAATGATCGTTGCCGTTATGGTCTTTAATAAAGAAATTTGAAATGATCAATTAAATTATCTTTTAGAAAGAAGATGAATATTTCAATTTTTTTAGCATTTATTAGCCCTATTCATCGTTACCGTTATGATCTTTAATAAAGAAATTTTAAATGATCAATTAAATTATCTTTTAGATGGAAGATAACTATTTCACAATTTTTTAGCATTTATTAGGCCCAATGATCGTTACCGTTATGATCTTTAATAAAAAAATTTTAAATGATCAATTAAATTATCTTTTAGATGGAAGATAACTATTTCAAATTTTTTAGCATTTATTAGGCTCATTGATCGTTACCGGCATGATCTTTAATAAAGAAATTTTAAATGATCTATTAAATTATCTTTTAGAAAGAAGATGAATATTTCAATTTTTTTAGCATTTATTAGCCCTATTCATCGTTACCGTTATGATCTTTAATAAAGAAATTTTAAATGATCAATTAAATTATCTTTTAGAAAGAAGATAATCATTTACAATTTTTTGGCATTCATTAGGCCTAATGATCGTTACCGTTATGATCTTTAATAAATAAATTTTAAATGATCTATTAAATTATCTTTTAGAAAGAAGATAATTATTCACAATTTTTTAGCATTTATTAGGCCCAATGATCGTTACCGTTATGATCTTTAATAAAGAAATTTTAAATGATCAATTAAATTATCTTTTAGATGGAAGATAACTATTTGAAATTTTTTAGCATTTATTAGGCTCATTGATCGTTACCGGCATGATCTTTAATAAAGAAATTTTAAATGATCTATTAAATTATCTTTTAGAAAGAAGATAATTATTCACAATTTTTTAGCATTTATTAGGCCCAATGATCGTTACCATTATGAACTTTAATAAAGAAATTTCAAATGATCTCTTAAATTATCTTTTAGAAAGAAGATAATTATTTCAATTTCTCTAGCATTTATTAGGCCCACTGATCGTTGCCGTTATGGTCTTTAATAAAGAACTTTTAAATGATCAATTAAATTATCTTTTAGAAAGAAGATGAATATTTCAATTTTTTTAGCATTTATTAGGCCCATTGATCGTTACCGTTATGATCTTTAATAAAGAAATTTTAAATGATCAATTAAATTATCTTTTAGAAAGAAGAAAATTATTTACAATTTTTTGGCTTTCATTAGGCCTAATGATCGTTACCGTTATGATCTTTAATAAAGAAATTTTAAATGATCTATTAAATTATCTTTTAGAAACAAGATAATTATTCGCAATTTTTTAGCATTTATTAGGCCCAATGATCGTTACCGTTATGAACTTTAATAAAGAAATTTCAAATGATCTCTTAAATTATCTTTTAGAAAGAAGATAATTATTTCAATTTCTCTTGCATTTATTAGGCCCAATGATCGTTGCCGTTATGGTCTTTAATAAAGAAATTTTAAATGATCAATTAAATTATCTTTTAGAAAAAAGATGAATATTTCAATTTTTTTAGCATTTATTATAGCCCTATTCATCGTTACCGTTATGATCTTTAATACAGAAATTTTAAATGATCAATTAAATTATCATTTAGAAAGAAGAAAATTATTTACAATTTTTTGGCATTCATTAGGCCTAATGATCGTTACCGTTATGATCTTTAATAAAGAAATTTTAAATGATCTCTTAAATTATCTTTTAGAAAGAAGATAATTATTTCAATTTATCTATCATTTATTAGGCCCAATGATCGTTTCCGTTATGGTTTTAATAAAGAAATTTTAAATGGTCAATTAAATTATCTTTTAGAAAGAAGATGAATATTTCAATTTTTTTAGCATTTATTAGGCCCATTGATCGTTACCGTTATGATCTTTAATAAAGAAATTTCAAATGATCTCTTAAATTATCTTTTAGAAAGAAGATAATTATTTCAATTTATCTATCATTTATTAGGCCCAATGATCGTTTCCGTTATGGTTTTAATAAAGAAATTTTAAATGGTCAATTAAATTATCTTTTAGAAAGAAGATGAATATTTCAATTTTTTTAGCATTTATTAGGCCCATTGATCGTTACCGTTATGATCTTTAATAAAGAAATTTTAAATGATCAACTAAATTATCTTTTAGAAAGAAGAAAATTATTTACAATTTTTTGGCATTCATTAGGCCTAATGATCGTTACCGTTATGATCTTTAATAAAGAAATTTTAAATGATCTATTAAATTATCTTTTAGAAACAAGATAATTATTCACAATTTTTTAGCATTTATTAGGCCCAATGATCGTTACCGTTATAATCTTTAATAAAGAAATTTTAAATGATCAATTAAATTATCTTTTAGAAGGAAGATAACTATTTCAAATTTTTTAGCATTTATTAGGCCAATTTATCGTTACCGGTATGATCTTTAATAAAGAAATTTTAAATGATCTATTAAATCATATTTTAGAAAGAAGATCATTATTTCAATTTGCCTAGCATTTATTAGGCCCAATGATAGTTACCGTTATGACCTTTAATAAAGAAATTTCAAATGATCTCTTAAATTATCTTTTAGAAAGAAGATAATTATTTCAATTTCTCTAGCATTTATTAGGCCCAATGATCGTTGCCGTTATGGACTTTAATAAAGAAATTTGAAATGATCAATTAAATTATCTTTTAGAAAGAAGATGAATATTTCAATTTTTTCACCATTTATTAGGCCCATTCAACGTTACCGTTATGATCTTTAATAAAGAAATTTTAAATGATCTATTAAATCATCTTTTAGAAAGAAGATAATTATTCACAGTTTTTTATCATTTATTAGGCCCAATGATTGTTACTGTTATGAACTTTAATAAAGAAATTTTAAATGATCTCTAAAATTGTCTTTTAGAAAGAAGATAATTATTTCAATTTGCCTAGCATTTATTAGGCCCAATGATCGTTACCGTTATGAACTTTAATAAAGAAATTTCAAATGATCTCTTAAATTATGTTTTAGAAAGAAGGTAATTATTTCAATTTCTCTAGCATTTATTAGGCCCAATGATCGTTGCCATTATGGTCTTTAATAAAGAAATTTGAAATGATCAATTAAATTATCTTTTAGAAAGAAGATGAATATTTCAATTTTTTTAGCATTTATTAGCCCTATTCATCGTTACCGTTATGATCTTTAATAAAGAAATTTTAAATGATCTATTAAATTATCTTTTAGAAAGAAGATAATTATTCACAATTTTTTAGCATTTATTAGGCCCAATGATCGTTACCGTTATGATCTTTAATAAAGAAATTTTAAATGATCAATTAAATTATCTTTTAGATGGAAGATAACTATTTGAAATTTTTTAGCATTTATTAGGCTCATTGATCGTTACCGGCATGATCTTTAATAAAGAAATTTTAAATGATCTATTAAATTATCTTTTAGAAAGAAGATAATTATTCACAATTTTTTAGCATTTATTAGGCCCAATGATCGTTACCATTATGAACTTTAATAAAGAAATTTCAAATGATCTCTTAAATTATCTTTTAGAAAGAAGATAATTATTTCAATTTCTCTAGCATTTATTAGGCCCACTGATCGTTGCCGTTATGGTCTTTAATAAAGAAATTTTAAATGATCAATTAAATTATCTTTTAGAAAGAAGATGAATATTTCAATTTTTTTAGCATTTATTAGGCCCATTGATCGTTACCGTTATGATCTTTAATAAAGAAATTTTAAATGATCAATTAAATTATCTTTTAGAAAGAAGAAAATTATTTACAATTTTTTGGCTTTCATTAGGCCTAATGATCGTTACCGTTATGATCTTTAATAAAGAAATTTTAAATGATCTATTAAATTATCTTTTAGAAACAAGATAATTATTCGCAATTTTTTAGCATTTATTAGGCCCAATGATCGTTACCGTTATGAACTTTAATAAAGAAATTTCAAATGATCTCTTAAATTATCTTTTAGAAAGAAGATAATTATTTCAATTTCTCTTGCATTTATTAGGCCCAATGATCGTTGCCGTTATGGTCTTTAATAAAGAAATTTTAAATGATCAATTAAATTATATTTTAGAAAAAAGATGAATATTTCAATTTTTTTAGCATTTATTATAGCCCTATTCATCGTTACCGTTATGATCTTTAATACAGAAATTTTAAATGATCAATTAAATTATCATTTAGAAAGAAGAAAATTATTTACAATTTTTTGGCATTCATTAGGCCTAATGATCGTTACCGTTATGATCTTTAATAAAGAAATTTTAAATGATCTCTTAAATTATCTTTTAGAAAGAAGATAATTATTTCAATTTATCTATCATTTATTAGGCCCAATGATCGTTTCCGTTATGGTTTTAATAAAGAAATTTTAAATGGTCAATTAAATTATCTTTTAGAAAGAAGATGAATATTTCAATTTTTTTAGCATTTATTAGGCCCATTGATCGTTACCGTTATGATCTTTAATAAAGAAATTTCAAATGATCTCTTAAATTATCTTTTAGAAAGAAGATAATTATTTCAATTTATCTATCATTTATTAGGCCCAATGATCGTTTCCGTTATGGTTTTAATAAAGAAATTTTAAATGGTCAATTAAATTATCTTTTAGAAAGAAGATGAATATTTCAATTTTTTTAGCATTTATTAGGCCCATTGATCGTTACCGTTATGATCTTTAATAAAGAAATTTTAAATGATCAACTAAATTATCTTTTAGAAAGAAGAAAATTATTTACAATTTTTTGGCATTCATTAGGCCTAATGATCGTTACCGTTATGATCTTTAATAAAGAAATTTTAAATGATCTATTAAATTATCTTTTAGAAACAAGATAATTATTCACAATTTTTTAGCATTTATTAGGCCCAATGATCGTTACCGTTATAATCTTTAATAAAGAAATTTTAAATGATCAATTAAATTATCTTTTAGAAGGAAGATAACTATTTCAAATTTTTTAGCATTTATTAGGCCAATTTATCGTTACCGGTATGATCTTTAATAAAGAAATTTTAAATGATCTATTAAATCATATTTTAGAAAGAAGATCATTATTTCAATTTGCCTAGCATTTATTAGGCCCAATGATAGTTACCGTTATGACCTTTAATAAAGAAATTTCAAATGATCTCTTAAATTATCTTTTAGAAAGAAGATAATTATTTCAATTTCTCTAGCATTTATTAGGCCCAATGATCGTTGCCGTTATGGACTTTAATAAAGAAATTTGAAATGATCAATTAAATTATCTTTTAGAAAGAAGATGAATATTTCAATTTTTTCACCATTTATTAGGCCCATTCATCGTTACCGTTATGATCTTTAATAAAGAAATTTTAAATGATCTATTAAATCATCTTTTAGAAAGAAGATAATTATTCACAGTTTTTTATCATTTATTAGGCCCAATGATTGTTACTGTTATGAACTTTAATAAAGAAATTTTAAATGATCTCTAAAATTGTCTTTTAGAAAGAAGATAATTATTTCAATTTGCCTAGCATTTATTAGGCCCAATGATCGTTACCGTTATGAACTTTAATAAAGAAATTTCAAATGATCTCTTAAATTATGTTTTAGAAAGAAGGTAATTATTTCAATTTCTCTAGCATTTATTAGGCCCAATGATCGTTGCCATTATGGTCTTTAATAAAGAAATTTGAAATGATCAATTAAATTATCTTTTAGAAAGAAGATAAATATTTCAATTTTTTTAGCATTTATTAGCCCTATTCATCGTTACCGTTATGATCTTTAATAAAGAAATTTTAAATGATCTATTAAATTATCTTTTAGAAAGAAGATAATTATTCACAATTTTTTAGCATTTATTAGGCCCAATGATCGTTACCGTTATGATCTTTAATAAAGAAATTTTAAATGATCAATTAAATTATCTTTTAGATGGAAGATAACTATTTGAAATTTTTTAGCATTTATTAGGCTCATTGATCGTTACCGGCATGATCTTTAATAAAGAAATTTTAAATGATCTATTAAATTATCTTTTAGAAAGAAGATAATTATTCACAATTTTTTAGCATTTATTAGGCCCAATGATCGTTACCATTATGAACTTTAATAAAGAAATTTCAAATGATCTCTTAAATTATCTTTTAGAAAGAAGATAATTATTTCAATTTCTCTAGCATTTATTAGGCCCACTGATCGTTGCCGTTATGGTCTTTAATAAAGAAATTTTAAATGATCAATTAAATTATCTTTTAGAAAGAAGATGAATATTTCAATTTTTTTAGCATTTATTAGGCCCATTGATCGTTACCGTTATGATCTTTAATAAAGAAATTTTAAATGATCAATTAAATTATCTTTTAGAAAGAAGAAAATTATTTACAATTTTTTGGCTTTCATTAGGCCTAATGATCGTTACCGTTATGATCTTTAATAAAGAAATTTTAAATGATCTATTAAATTATCTTTTAGAAACAAGATAATTATTCGCAATTTTTTAGCATTTATTAGGCCCAATGATCGTTACCGTTATGAACTTTAATAAAGAAATTTCAAATGATCTCTTAAATTATCTTTTAGAAAGAAGATAATTATTTCAATTTCTCTTGCATTTATTAGGCCCAATGATCGTTGCCGTTATGGTCTTTAATAAAGAAATTTTAAATGATCAATTAAATTATCTTTTAGAAAAAAGATGAATATTTCAATTTTTTTAGCATTTATTATAGCCCTATTCATCGTTACCGTTATGATCTTTAATACAGAAATTTTAAATGATCAATTAAATTATCATTTAGAAAGAAGAAAATTATTTACAATTTTTTGGCATTCATTAGGCCTAATGATCGTTACCGTTATGATCTTTAATAAAGAAATTTTAAATGATCTCTTAAATTATCTTTTAGAAAGAAGATAATTATTTCAATTTATCTATCATTTATTAGGCCCAATGATCGTTTCCGTTATGGTTTTAATAAAGAAATTTTAAATGGTCAATTAAATTATCTTTTAGAAAGAAGATGAATATTTCAATTTTTTTAGCATTTATTAGGCCCATTGATCGTTACCGTTATGATCTTTAATAAAGAAATTTCAAATGATCTCTTAAATTATCTTTTAGAAAGAAGATAATTATTTCAATTTATCTATCATTTATTAGGCCCAATGATCGTTTCCGTTATGGTTTTAATAAAGAAATTTTAAATGGTCAATTAAATTATCTTTTAGAAAGAAGATGAATATTTCAATTTTTTTAGCATTTATTAGGCCCATTGATCGTTACCGTTATGATCTTTAATAAAGAAATTTTAAATGATCAATTAAATTATCTTTTAGATGGAAGATAACTATTTCAAATTTTTTAGCATTTATTAGGCTCATTGATCGTTACCGGCATGATCTTTAATAAAGAAATTTTAAATGATCTATTAAATTATCTTTTAGAAAGAAGATAATTATTCACAATTTTTTAGCATTTATTAGGCCCAATGATCGTTACCATTATGAACTTTAATAAAGAAATTTCAAATGATCTCTTAAATTATCTTTTAGAAAGAAGATAATTATTTCAATTTCTCTAGCATTTATTAGGCCCAATGATCGTTGCCGTTATGGTCTTTAATAAAGAAATTTTAAATGATCAATTAAATTATCTTTTAGAAAGAAGATAATTATTTACAATTTTTTGGCATTCATTAGGCCTAATGATCGTTACCGTTATGATCTTTAATAAAGAAATTTTAAATGATCTATTAAATTATCTTTTAGAAAGAAGATAATTATTCACAATTTTTTAGCATTTATTAGGCCCAATGATCGTTACCGTTATGATCTTTAATAAAGAAATTTTAAATGATCAATTAAATTATCTTTTAGATGGAAGATAACTATTTCAAATTTTTTAGCATTTATTAGGCTCATTGATCGTTACCGGCATGATCTTTAATAAAGAAATTTTAAATGATCTATTAAATTATCTTTTAGAAAGAAGATAATTATTCACAATTTTTTAGCATTTATTAGGCCCAATGATCGTTACCATTATGAACTTTAATAAAGAAATTTCAAATGATCTCTTAAATTATCTTTTAGAAAGAAGATAATTATTTCAATTTCTCTAGCATTTATTAGGCCCAATGATCGTTGCCATTATGGTCTTTAATAAAGAAATTTTAAATGATCTATTAAATCATCTTTTAGAAAGAAGATAATTATTCACAGTTTTTTAGCATTTATTAGGCCCAATGATTGTTACCGTTATGATCTTTAATAAAGAAATTTTAAATGATCTATTAAATTATCTTTTAGAAACAAAATAATTATTCACAATTTTTTAGCATTTATTAGGCCCAATGATCGTTACCGTTATGATCTTTAATAAATAAATTTTAAATGATCAATTAAATTATCTTTTAGATGGAAGATAACTATTTTAAATTTTTTAGCATTTATTACGCCCATTGATCGTTACCGGCATGATCTTTAATAAAGAAATTTTAAATGATCTATTAAATTATCTTTTAGAAAGAAGATAATTATTCACAATTTTTTAGCATTTATTAGGCACAATGATCGTTACTGTTATGAACTTTAATAAAGAAATTTCAAATGATCTCTTAAATTATCTTATAGAAAGAAGATAATTATTTCAATTTCTCTTGCATTTATTAGGCCCAATGATCGTTGCCGTTATGGTCTTTAATAAAGAAATTTTAAATGATCAATTAAATTATCTTTTAGAAGGAAGATGAATATTTCAATTTTTTTAGCATTTATTAGGCCCATTGATCGTTACCTTTATGATCTTTAATAAAGAAATTTTAAATGATCAATTAAATTATCTTTTAGAAAGAAGAAAATTATTTACAATTTTTTGGCCTTCATTAGGCCTAATGATCGTTACCGTTATGATCTTTAATAAAGAAATTTTAAATGATCAATTAAATTATCTTTTAGAAGGAAGATAACTATTTCAAATTTTTTAGCATTTATTAGGCCAATTGATCGTTACCGGCATGATCTTTAATAAAGAAATTTTAAATGATCTATTAAATTGTCTTTTAGAAAGAAGATAATTATTCACAATTTTTTAGCATTTATTAGGCACAATGATCGTTACTGTTACGAACTTTAATAAAGAAATTTCAAATGATCTCTTAAATTATCTTATAGAAAGAAGATAATTATTGCAATTTCTCTTGCATTTATTAGGCCCAATGATCGTTGCCGTTATGGTCTTTAATAAAGAAATTTTAAATGATCAATTAAATTATCTTTTAGAAAGAAGATAATTATTTACAATTTTTTGGCATTCATTAGGCCTAATGATCGTTACCGTTATGATCTTTAATAAAGAAATTTTAAATGATCTATTAAATTATCTTTTAGAAAGAAGATAATTATTCACAATTTTTTAGCATTTATTAGGCCCAATGATCATTACCGTTATGATCTTTAATAAAGAAATTTTAAATGATCAATTAAATTATCTTTTAGATGGAAGATAACTATTTCAAATTTTTTAGCATTTATTAGGCTCATTGATCGTTACCGGCATGATCTTTAATAAAGAAATTTTAAATCATCTATTAAATTATCTTTTAGAAAGAAGATAATTATTCACAATTTTTTAGCATTTATTAGGCCCCATGATCGTTACCATTATGAACTTTAATAAAGAAATTTCAAATGATCTCTTAAATTATCTTTTAGAAAGAAGATAATTATTTCAATTTCTCTAGCATTTATTAGGCCCAATGATCGTTGCCATTATGGTCTTTAATAAAGAAATTTTAAATGATCAATTAAATTATCCTTTAGAAAGAAGATAATTATTTACAATTTTTGGGCATTCATTAGGCCTAATGATCGTTACCGTTATGATCTTTAATAAAGAAATTTTAAATGATCTATTAAATTATCTTTTAGAAACAAAATAATTATTCACAATTTTTTAGCATTTATTAGGCCCAATGATCGTTACCGTTATGATCTTTAATAAAGAAATTTTAAATGATCAATTAAATTATATTTTAGAAAGAAGAAAATTATTTACAATTTTTTGGCATTCATTAGGCCTAATGATCGTTACCGTTATGATCTTTAATAAAGAAATTTTAAATGATCAATTAAATTATCTTTTAGAAGGAAGATAACTATTTCAAATTTTTTAGCATTTATTAGGCCCATTGATCGTTACCGTTATGATCTTTATTAAAGAAATTTTAAATGATCAATTAAATTATCTTTTAGAAAGAAGAAAATTATTTACAATTTTTTGGCCTTCATTAGGCCTAATGATCGTTACCGTTATGATCTTTAATAAAGAAATTTTAAATGATCAATTAAATTATCTTTTAGAAGGAAGATAACTATTTCAAATTTTTTAGCATTTATTAGGCCCATTGATCGTTACCGGCATGATCTTTAATAAAGAAATTTTAAATGATCTATTAAATTGTCTTTTAGAAAGAAGATAATTATTCACAATTTTTTAGCATTTATTAGACACAATGATCGTTACTGTTACGAACTTTAATAAAGAAATTTCAAATGATCTCTTAAATTATCTTATAGAAAGAAGATAATTATTTCAATTTCTCTTGCATTTATTAGGCCCAATGATCGTTGCCGTTATGGTCTTTAATAAAGAAATTTTAAATGATCAATTAAATTATCTTTTAGAAAGAAGATAATTATTTACAATTTTTTGGCATTCATTAGGCCTAATGATCGTTACCGTTATGATCTTTAATAAAGAAATTTTAAATGATCTATTAAATTATCTTTTAGAAACAAGATAATTATTCGCAATTTTTTAGCATTTATTAGGCCCAATGATCGTTACCGTTATGAACTTTAATAAAGAAATTTCAAATGATCTCTTAAATTATCTTTTAGAAAGAAGATAATTATTTCAATTTCTCTTGCATTTATTAGGCCCAATGATCGTTGCCGTTATGGTCTTTAATAAAGAAATTTTAAATGATCAATTAAATTATCTTTTAGAAAGAAGATGAATATTTCAATTTTTTTAGCATTTATTATAGCCCTATTCATCGTTACCGTTATGATCTTTAATACAGAAATTTTAAATGATCAATTAAATTATCTTTTAGAAAGAAGAAAATTATTTACAATTTTTTGGCTTTCATTAGGCCTAATGATCGTTACCGTTATGATCTTTAATAAAGAAATTTTAAATGATCTATTAAATTATCTTTTAGAAACAAGATAATTATTCGCAATTTTTTAGCATTTATTAGGCCCAATGATCGTTACCGTTATGAACTTTAATAAAGAAATTTCAAATGATCTCTTAAATTATCTTTTAGAAAGAAGATAATTATTTCAATTTATCTAGCATTTATTAGGCCCAATGATCGTTTCCGTTATGGTCTTTAATAAAGAAATTTTAAATGGTCAATTAAATTATCTTTTAGAAAGAAGATGAATATTTCAATTTTTTTAGCATTTATTAGGCCCATTGATCGTTACCGTTATGATCTTTAATAAAGAAATTTTAAATGATCAACTAAATTATCTTTTAGAAAGAAGAAAATTATTTACAATTTTTTGGCATTCATTAGGCCTAATGATCGTTACCATAAAGAAATTTTAAATGATCTATTAAATTATCTTTTAGAAACAAGATAATTATTCACAATTTTTTAGCATTTATTAGGCCCAATGATCGTTACCGTTATAATCTTTAAGAAAGAAATTTTAAATGATCAATTAAATTATCTTTTAGAAGGAAGATAACTATTTCAAATTTTTTAGCATTTACTAGGCCAATTTATCGTTACCGGTATGATCTTTAATAAAGAAATTTTAAATGATCTATTAAATCATCTTTTAGAAAGAAGATAATTATTTCAATTTGCCTAGCATTTATTAGGCCCAATGATCGTTACGGTTATGACCTTTAATAAAGAAATTTCAAATGATCTCTTAAATTATCTTTTTGAAAGAAGATAATTATTTCAATTTCTCTAGCATTTATTAGGCCGAATGATCGTTGCCGTTATGGTCTTTAATAAAGAAATTTGAAATGATCAATTAAATTATCTTTTAGAAAGAAGATGAATATTTCAATTTTTTCACCATTTATTAGGCCCATTCAACGTTACCGTTATGATCTTTAATAAAGAAATTTTAATTGATCAATTAAATTATCTTTTAGAAAGAAGAAAATTATTTACAATTTTTTGGCTTTCATTAGGCCTAATGATCGTTACCGTTATGATCTTTAATAAAGAAATTTTAAATGATCTATTAAATTATCTTTTAGAAACAAGATAATTATTCGCAATTTTTTAGCATTTATTAGGCCCAATGATCGTTACCGTTATGAACTTTAATAAAGAAATTTCAAATGATCTCTTAAATTATCTTTTAGAAAGAAGATAATTATTTCAATTTATCTAGCATTTATTAGGCCCAATGATCGTTTCCGTTATGGTCTTTAATAAAGAAATTTTAAATGGTCAATTAAATTATCTTTTAGAAAGAAGATGAATATTTCAATTTTTTTAGCATTTATTAGGCCCATTGATCGTTACCGTTATGATCTTTAATAAAGAAATTTTAAATGATCAACTAAATTATCTTTTAGAAAGAAAAAAATTATTTACAATTTTTTGGCTTTCATTAGGCCTAATGATCGTCACCGTTATGATCTTTAATAAAGAAATTTTAAATGATCTATTAAATTATCTTTTAGAAACAAGATAATTATTCACAATTTTTTAGCATTTATTAGGCCCAATGATCGTTACCGTTATAATCTTTAATAAAGAAATTTTAAATGATCAATTAAATTATCTTCTAGAAGGAAGATAACTATTTCAAATTTTTTAGCATTTATTAGGCCAATTTATCGTTACCGGTATGATCTTTAATAAAGAAATTTTAAATGATCTATTAAATCATCTTTTAGAAAGAAGATAATTATTTCAATTTGCCTAGCATTTATTAGGCCCAATGATCGTTACCGTTATGACCTTTAATAAAGAAATTTCAAATGATCTCTTAAATTATCTTTTAGAAAGAAGATAATTATTTCAATTTCTCTAGCATTTATTAGGCCCAATGATCGTTGCCGTTGTGGTCTTTAATAAAGAAATTTGAAATGATCAATTAAATTATCTTTTAGAAAGAAGATGAATATTTCAATTTTTTTAGCATTTATTAGCCCTATTCATCGTTACCGTTATGATCTTTAATAAAGAAATTTTAAATGATCAATTAAATTATCTTTTAGAAAGAAAATAATTATTTACAATTTTTTGGCATTTATTAGGCCCAATGATCGTTACCGTTATAATCTTTAATAAAGAAATTTTAAATGATCAATTAAATTATCTTTTAGAAGGAAGATAACTATTTCAAATTTTTTAGCATTTATTAGGCCAATTTATCGTTACCGGTATGATCTTTAATAAAGAAATTTTAAATGATCTATTAAATCATCTTTTAGAAAGAAGATAATTATTCACAGTTTTTTAGCATTTATTAGGCCCAATGATTGTTACCGTTATGAACTTTAATAAAGAAATTTTAAATGATCTCTTAAATTATCTTTTAGAAAGAAGATAATTATTTCAATTTGCCTAGCATTTATTAGGCCCAATGATCGTTACCGTTATGACCTTTAATAAAGAAATTTAAAATGATCTCTTAAATTATCTTTTAGAAAGAAGATAATTATTTCAATTTCTCTAGCATTTATTAGGCCCAATGATCGTTGCCGTTGTGGTCTTTAATAAAGAAATTTGAAATGATCAATTAAATTATCTTTTAGAAAGAAGATGAATATTTCAATTTTTTTAGCATTTATTAGCCCTATTCATCGTTACCGTTATGATCTTTAATAAAGAAATTTTAAATGATCAATTAAATTATCTTTTAGAAAGAAAATAATTATTTACAATTTTTTGGCATTTATTAGGCCCAATGATCGTTACCGTTATAATCTTTAATAAAGAAATTTTAAATGATCAATTAAATTATCTTTTAGAAGGAAGATAACTATTTCAAATTTTTTAGCATTTATTAGGCCAATTTATCGTTACCGGTATGATCTTTAATAAAGAAATTTTAAATGATCTATTAAATCATCTTTTAGAAAGAAGATAATTATTCACAGTTTTTTAGCATTTATTAGGCCCAATGATTGTTACCGTTATGAACTTTAATAAAGAAATTTTAAATGATCTCTTAAATTATCTTTTAGAAAGAAGATAATTATTTCAATTTGCCTAGCATTTATTAGGCCCAATGATCCTTACCGTTATGACCTTTAATAAAGAAATTTAAAATGATCTCTTAAATTATCTTTTAGAAAGAAGATAATTATTTCAATTTCTCTAGCATTTATTAGGCCCAATGATCGTTGCCGTTATGGTCTCTAATAAAGAAATTTGAAATGATTAATTAAATTATCTTTTAGAAAGAAGATGAATATTTCCATTTTTTTACCATTTATTAGGCCCATTCATCGTTACCGTTATGATCTTTAATAAAGAAATTTTAAATGATCAATTAAATTATCTTTTAGAAAGAATATAATTATTTACAATTTTTTGGCATTCATTAGCCCTAACGATCGCTACCGTTATGATCTTTAATAAATAAATTTTAAATGATCTATTAAATTATCTTTTAGAAAGAAGATAACTATTCACAATTTTTTAGCATTTATTTGGCCCAATTATCGTTACCGTTATGATCTTTAATAAAGAAATTTTAAATGATCAATTAAATTATCTTTTAGAAGGAAGATAACTATTTCAAATTTTTTAGCATTTATTAGGCCCATTGATCGTTACCGGCATGATCTTTAATAAAGAAATTTTAAATGATCTATTAAATGATGTATTAAATTATCTTTTAGAACGAAGATAATTATTCACAATATTTTAGCATTTATTAGGCCCAATGATCGTTACCGTTATGAACTTTAACAAAGAAATTTCAAATGATCTCTTAAATTATCTTTTAGAAAGAAGAGAATTATTTCAATTTCTCTAGCATTTATTAGGCCCAATGATCGTTGCCGTTATGGTCTTTAATAAAGAAATTTTAAATGATCAATTAAATTCTCTTTTAGAAAGAAAATGAATATTTCAATTTTTTTAGCATTTATTAGGCCCATTGATCGTTACCGTTATGATCTTTAGTAAAGAAATTTTAAATGATCAATTAAATTATCTTTTAGAAAGAAGAAAATTATTTACAATTTTTTGGCATTCATTAGGCCTAATGATCGTTACCGTTATGATCTTTAATAAAGAAATTTTAAATGATCAATTAAATTATCTTTTAGAAGGAAGATAACTATTTCAAATTTTTTAGCATTTATTAGGCCCATTGATCGTTACCGGCATGATCTTTAATAAAGAAATTTTAAATGATCTATTAAATTATCTTTTAGAAACAAGATAATTATTCACAATTTTTTAGCATTTATTAGGCCCAATGATCGTTACCGTTATGATCTTTAATAAAGAAATTTTAAATGATCAATTAAATTATCTTTTAGAAGGAAGATAACTATTTCAAATTTTTTAGCATTTATTAGGCCAATTTATCGTTACCGGTATGATCTTTAATAAAGAAATTTTAAATAATCTATTAAATCATCTTTTAGAAAGAAGATAATTATTCACAATTTTTTAGCATTTATTAGGCCCAATGATCGTTACCGTTATGAACTTTAGTAAAGAAATTTTAAATGATCTCTTAAATTATCTTTTAGAAAGAAGATAATTATTTCAATTTGCCTAGCATTTATTAGGCCCAATGATCGTTACCGTTATGAACTTTAATAAAGAAATTTCAAATGATCTCTTAAATTATGTTTTAGAAAGAAGGTAATTATTTCAATTTCTCTAGCATTTATTAGGCCCAATGATCGTTGCCGTTGTGGTCTTTAATAAAGAAATTTGAAATGATCAATTAAATTATCTTTTAGAAAGAAGATGAATATTTCAATTTTTTTAGCATTTATTAGCCCTATTCATCGTTACCGTTATGATCTTTAATAAAGAAATTTTAAATGATCAATTAAATTATCTTTTAGAAAGAAAATAATTATTTACAATTTTTTGGCATTTATTAGGCCCAATGATCGTTACTGTTATGATCTTTAATAAAGAAATTTTAAATGATCAATTAAATTATCTTTTAGATGGAAGATAACTATTTCAAATTTTTTAGCATTTATTAGGCTCATTGATCGTTACCGGCATGATCTTTAATAAAGAAATTTTAAATGATCTATTAAATTATCTTTTAGAAAGAAGATAATTAGTCACAATTTTTTAGCATTTATCAGGCCCAATGATCGTTACCATTATGAACTTTAATAAAGAAATTTCAAAAGATCTCTTAAATTATCTTTTAGAAAGAAGATAATTATTTCAATTTCTCTAGCATTTATTAGGCCCAATGATCGTTGCCGTTATGGTCTTTAATAAAGAAATTTTAAATGATCAATTAAATTATCTTTTAGAAAGAAGATAATTATTTACAATTTTTTGGCATTCATTAGGCCTAATGATCGTTACCGTTATGATCTTTAATAAAGAAATTTTAAATGATCAATTAAATTATCTTTTAGATGGAAGATAACTATTTCAAATTTTTTAGCATTTATTAGTCTCATTGATCGTTACCGGCATGATCTTTAATAAAGAAATTTTAAATGATCTATTAAATTATCTTTTAGAAAGAAGATAATTATTCACAATTTTTTAGCATTTATTAGGCCCAATGATCGTTACCATTATGAACTTTAATAAAGAAATTTCAAATGATCTCTTAAATTATCTTTTAGAAAGAAGATAATTATTTCAATTTCTCTAGCATTTATTAGGCCCAATGATCGTTGCCATTATGGTCTTTAATAAAGAAATTTTAAATGATCAATTAAATTATCTTATAGAAAGAAGATAATTATTTCAATTTCTCTTGCATTTATTAGGCCCAATGATCGTTGCCGTTATGGTCTTTAATAAAGAAATTTTAAATGATCAATTAAATTATCTTTTAGAAAGAAGATGAATATTTCAATTTTTTTAGCATTTATTAGGCCCATTGATCGTTACCGTTATGATCTTTATTAAAGAAATTTTAAATGATCAATTAAATTATCTTTTAGAAAGAAGAAAATTATTTACAATTTTTTGGCCTTCATTAAGCCTAATGATCGTTACCGTTATGATCTTTAATAAAGAAATTTTAAATGATCAATTAAATTATCTTTTAGAAGGAAGATAACTATTTCAAATTTTTTAACATTTATTAGGCCCATTGATCGTTACCGGCATGATCTTTAATAAAGAAATTTTAAATGATCTATTAAATTGTCTTTTAGAAAGAAGATAATTATTCACAATTTTTTAGCATTTATTAGGCACAATGATCGTTACTGTTACGAACTTTAATAAAGAAATTTCAAATGATCTCTTAAATTATCTTATAGAAAGAAGATAATTATTTCAATTTCTCTTGCATTTATTAGGCCCAATGATCGTTGCCGTTATGGTCTTTAATAAAGAAATTTTAAATGATCAATTAAATTATCTTTTAGAAGAAGATGAATATTTCAATTTTTTTAGCATTTATTAGGCCCATTGATCGTTACCGTTATGATCTTTAATAAAGAAATTTTAAATGATCAATTAAATTATCTTTTAGAAAGAAGAAAATTATTTACAATTTTTTGGCCTTCATTAGGCCTAATGATCGTTACCGTTATGATCTTTAATAAAGAAATTTTAAATGATCAATTAAATTATCTTTTAGAAGGAAGATAACTATTTCAAATTTTTTAGCATTTATTAGGCCCATTGATCGTTACCGGCATGATCTTTAATAAAGAAATTTTAAATGATCTATTAAATTGTCTTTTAGAAAGAAGATAATTATTCACAATTTTTTAGCATTTATTAGGCACAATGATCGTTACTGTTATGAACTTTAATAAAGAAATTTCAAATGATCTCTTAAATTATTTTATAGAAAGAAGGTAATTATTTCAATTTCTCTTGCATTTATTAGGCCCAATGATCGTTGCCGTTATGGTCTTTAATAAAGAAATTTTAAATGATCAATTAAATTATCTTTTAGAAAGAAGATAATTATTTACAATTTTTTGGCATTCATTAGGCCTAATGATCGTTACCGTTATGATCTTTAATAAAGAAATTTTAAATGATCTATTAAATTATCTTTTAGAAAGAAGATAATTATTCACAATTTTTTAGCATTTATTAGGCCCAATGATCGTTACCGTTATGATCTTTAATAAAGAAATTTTAAATGATCAATTAAATTATCTTTTAGATGGAAGATAACTATTTCAAATTTTTTAGCATTTATTAGGCTCATTGACCGTTACCGGCATGATCTTTAATATAGAAATTTTAAATGATCTATTAAATTATCTTTTAGAAACAAAATAATTATTCACAATTTTTTAGCATTTATTAGGCCCAATGATCGTTACCGTTATGATCTTTAATAAAGAAATTTTAAATGATCAATTAAATTATATTTTAGAAAGAAGAAAATTATTTACAATTTTTTGGCATTCATTAGGCCTAATGATCGTTACCGTTATGATCTTTAATAAAGAAATTTTAAATGATCAATTAAATTATCTTTTAGAAGGAAGATAACTATTTCAAATTTTTTAGCATTTATTAGGCCCATTGATCATTACCGGCATGATCTTTAATAAAGAAATTTTAAATGATCTATTAAATTATCTTTTAGAAAGAAGATAATTATTCACAATTTTTTAGCATTTATTAGGCACAATGATCGTTACTGTTATGAACTTTAATAAAGAAATTTCAAATGATCTCTTAAATTATCTTATAGAAAGAAGATAATTATTTCAATTTCTCTTGCATTTATTAGGCCCAATGATCGTTGCCGTTATGGTCTTTAATAAAGAAATTTTAAATGATCAATTAAATTATCTTTTAGAAAGAAGATGAATATTTCAATTTTTTTAGCATTTATTAGGCCCATTGATCGTTACCGTTATGATCTTTAATAAAGAAATTTTAAATGATCAATTAAATTATCTTTTAGAAAGAAGATGAATATTTCAATTTTTTTAGCATTTATTAGGCCCATTGATCGTTACCGTTATGATCTTTATTAAAGAAATTTTAAATGATCAATTAAATTATCTTTTAGAAAGAAGAAAATTATTTACAATTTTTTGGCCTTCATTAGGCCTAATGATCGTTACCGTTATGATCTTTAATAAAGAAATTTTAAATGATCAATTAAATTATCTTTTAGAAGGAAGATAACTATTTCAAATTTTTTAGCATTTATTAGGCCCATTGATCGTTACCGGCATGATCTTTAATAAAGAAATTTTAAATGATCTATTAAATTGTCTTTTAGAAAGAAGATAATTATTCACAATTTTTTAGCATTTATTAGGCACAATGATCGTTACTGTTACGAACTTTAATAAAGAAATTTCAAATGATCTCTTAAATTATCTTATAGAAAGAAGATAATTATTTCAATTTCTCTTGCATTTATTAGGCCCAATGATCGTTGCCGTTATGGTCTTTAATAAAGAAATTTTAAATGATCAATTAAATTATCTTTTAGAAAGAAGATGAATATTTCAATTTTTTTAGCATTTATTAGGCCCATTGATCGTTACCGTTATGATCTTTAATAAAGAAATTTTAAATGATCAATTAAATTATCTTTTAGAAAGAAGATGAATATTTCAATTTTTTTAGCATTTATTAGGCCCATTGATCGTTACCGTTATGATCTTTATTAAAGAAATTTTAAATGATCAATTAAATTATCTTTTAGAAAGAAGAAAATTATTTACAATTTTTTGGCCTTCATTAGGCCTAATGATCGTTACCGTTATGATCTTTAATAAAGAAATTTTAAATGATCAATTAAATTATCTTTTAGAAGGAAGATAACTATTTCAAATTTTTTAGCATTTATTAGGCCCATTGATCGTTACCGGCATGATCTTTAATAAAGAAATTTTAAATGATCTATTAAATTGTCTTTTAGAAAGAAGATAATTATTCACAATTTTTTAGCATTTATTAGGCACAATGATCGTTACTGTTACGAACTTTAATAAAGAAATTTCAAATGATCTCTTAAATTATCTTATAGAAAGAAGATAATTATTTCAATTTCTCTTGCATTTATTAGGCCCAATGATCGTTGCCGTTATGGTCTTTAATAAAGAAATTTTAAATGATCAATTAAATTATCTTTTAGAAGAAGATGAATATTTCAATTTATCTAGCATTTATTAGGCCCAATGATCGTTTCCGTTATGGTCTTTAATAAAGAAATTTTAAATGGTCAATTAAATTATCTTTTAGAAAGAAGATGAATATTTCAATTTTTTTAGCATTTATTAGGCCCATTGATCGTTACCGTTATGATCTTTAATAAAGAAATTTTAAATGATCAACTAAATTATCTTTTAGAAAGAAGAAAATTATTTACAATTTTTTGGCATTCATTAGGCCTAATGATCGTTACCATAAAGAAATTTTAAATGATCTATTAAATTATCTTTTAGAAACAAGATAATTATTCACAATTTTTTAGCATTTATTAGGCCCAATGATCGTTACCGTTATAATCTTTAAGAAAGAAATTTTAAATGATCAATTAAATTATCTTTTAGAAGGAAGATAACTATTTCAAATTTTTTAGCATTTACTAGGCCAATTTATCGTTACCGGTATGATCTTTAATAAAGAAATTTTAAATGATCTATTAAATCATCTTTTAGAAAGAAGATAATTATTTCAATTTGCCTAGCATTTATTAGGCCCAATGATCGTTACGGTTATGACCTTTAATAAAGAAATTTCAAATGATCTCTTAAATTATCTTTTTGAAAGAAGATAATTATTTCAATTTCTCTAGCATTTATTAGGCCGAATGATCGTTGCCGTTATGGTCTTTAATAAAGAAATTTGAAATGATCAATTAAATTATCTTTTAGAAAGAAGATGAATATTTCAATTTTTTCACCATTTATTAGGCCCATTCAACGTTACCGTTATGATCTTTAATAAAGAAATTTTAATTGATCAATTAAATTATCTTTTAGAAAGAAGATGAATATTTCAATTTTTTTAGCATTTATTAGGCCCATTGATCGTTACCGTTATGATCTTTATTAAAGAAATTTTAAATGATCAATTAAATTATCTTTTAGAAAGAAGAAAATTATTTACAATTTTTTGGCCTTCATTAGGCCTAATGATCGTTACCGTTATGATCTTTAATAAAGAAATTTTAAATGATCAATTAAATTATCTTTTAGAAGGAAGATAACTATTTCAAATTTTTTAGCATTTATTAGGCCCATTGATCGTTACCGGCATGATCTTTAATAAAGAAATTTTAAATGATCTATTAAATTGTCTTTTAGAAAGAAGATAATTATTCACAATTTTTTAGCATTTATTAGGCACAATGATCGTTACTGTTACGAACTTTAATAAAGAAATTTCAAATGATCTCTTAAATTATCTTATAGAAAGAAGATAATTATTTCAATTTCTCTTGCATTTATTAGGCCCAATGATCGTTGCCGTTATGGTCTTTAATAAAGAAATTTTAAATGATCAATTAAATTATCTTTTAGAAAGAAGATGAATATTTCAATTTTTTTAGCATTTATTAGGCCCATTGATCGTTACCGTTATGATCTTTAATAAAGAAATTTTAAATGATCAATTAAATTATCTTTTAGAAAGAAGATGAATATTTCAATTTTTTTAGCATTTATTAGGCCCATTGATCGTTACCGTTATGATCTTTATTAAAGAAATTTTAAATGATCAATTAAATTATCTTTTAGAAAGAAGAAAATTATTTACAATTTTTTGGCCTTCATTAGGCCCAATGATCGTTACGGTTATGACCTTTAATAAAGAAATTTCAAATGATCTCTTAAATTATCTTTTTGAAAGAAGATAATTATTTCAATTTCTCTAGCATTTATTAGGCCGAATGATCGTTGCCGTTATGGTCTTTAATAAAGAAATTTGAAATGATCAATTAAATTATCTTTTAGAAAGAAGATGAATATTTCAATTTTTTCACCATTTATTAGGCCCATTCAACGTTACCGTTATGATCTTTAATAAAGAAATTTTAATTGATCAATTAAATTATCTTTTAGAAAGAAGAAAATTATTTACAATTTTTTGGCTTTCATTAGGCCTAATGATCGTTACCGTTATGATCTTTAATAAAGAAATTTTAAATGATCTATTAAATTATCTTTTAGAAACAAGATAATTATTCGCAATTTTTTAGCATTTATTAGGCCCAATGATCGTTACCGTTATGAACTTTAATAAAGAAATTTCAAATGATCTCTTAAATTATCTTTTAGAAAGAAGATAATTATTTCAATTTATCTAGCATTTATTAGGCCCAATGATCGTTTCCGTTATGGTCTTTAATAAAGAAATTTTAAATGGTCAATTAAATTATCTTTTAGAAAGAAGATGAATATTTCAATTTTTTTAGCATTTATTAGGCCCATTGATCGTTACCGTTATGATCTTTAATAAAGAAATTTTAAATGATCAACTAAATTATCTTTTAGAAAGAAAAAAATTATTTACAATTTTTTGGCTTTCATTAGGCCTAATGATCGTCACCGTTATGATCTTTAATAAAGAAATTTTAAATGATCTATTAAATTATCTTTTAGAAACAAGATAATTATTCACAATTTTTTAGCATTTATTAGGCCCAATGATCGTTACCGTTATAATCTTTAATAAAGAAATTTTAAATGATCAATTAAATTATCTTCTAGAAGGAAGATAACTATTTCAAATTTTTTAGCATTTATTAGGCCAATTTATCGTTACCGGTATGATCTTTAATAAAGAAATTTTAAATGATCTATTAAATCTCTTTTAGAAAGAAGATAATTATTTCAATTTGCCTAGCATTTATTAGGCCCAATGATCGTTACCGTTATGACCTTTAATAAAGAAATTTCAAATGATCTCTTAAATTATCTTTTAGAAAGAAGATAATTATTTCAATTTCTCTAGCATTTATTAGGCCCAATGATCGTTGCCGTTGTGGTCTTTAATAAAGAAATTTGAAATGATCAATTAAATTATCTTTTAGAAAGAAGATGAATATTTCAATTTTTTTAGCATTCATTAGCCCTATTCATCGTTACCGTTATGATCTTTAATAAAGAAATTTTAAATGATCAATTAAATTATCTTTTAGAAAGAAAATAATTATTTACAATTTTTTGGCATTTATTAGGCCCAATGATCGTTACCGTTATAATCTTTAATAAAGAAATTTTAAATGATCAATTAAATTATCTTTTAGAAGGAAGATAACTATTTCAAATTTTTTAGCATTTATTAGGCCAATTTATCGTTACCGGTATGATCTTTAATAAAGAAATTTTAAATGATCTATTAAATCATCTTTTAGAAAGAAGATAATTATTCACAGTTTTTTAGCATTTATTAGGCCCAATGATTGTTACCGTTATGAACTTTAATAAAGAAATTTTAAATGATCTCTTAAATTATCTTTTAGAAAGAAGATAATTATTTCAATTTGCCTAGCATTTATTAGGCCCAATGATCGTTACCGTTATGACCTTTAATAAAGAAATTTAAAATGATCTCTTAAATTATCTTTTAGAAAGAAGATAATTATTTCAATTTCTCTAGCATTTATTAGGCCCAATGATCGTTGCCGTTGTGGTCTTTAATAAAGAAATTTGAAATGATCAATTAAATTATCTTTTAGAAAGAAGATGAATATTTCAATTTTTTTAGCATTTATTAGCCCTATTCATCGTTACCGTTATGATCTTTAATAAAGAAATTTTAAATGATCAATTAAATTATCTTTTAGAAAGAAAATAATTATTTACAATTTTTTGGCATTTATTAGGCCCAATGATCGTTACCGTTATAATCTTTAATAAAGAAATTTTAAATGATCAATTAAATTATCTTTTAGAAGGAAGATAACTATTTCAAATTTTTTAGCATTTATTAGGCCAATTTATCGTTACCGGTATGATCTTTAATAAAGAAATTTTAAATGATCTATTAAATCATCTTTTAGAAAGAAGATAATTATTCACAGTTTTTTAGCATTTATTAGGCCCAATGATTGTTACCGTTATGAACTTTAATAAAGAAATTTTAAATGATCTCTTAAATTATCTTTTAGAAAGAAGATAATTATTTCAATTTGCCTAGCATTTATTAGGCCCAATGATCCTTACCGTTATGACCTTTAATAAAGAAATTTAAAATGATCTCTTAAATTATCTTTTAGAAAGAAGATAATTATTTCAATTTCTCTAGCATTTATTAGGCCCAATGATCGTTGCCGTTATGGTCTCTAATAAAGAAATTTGAAATGATTAATTAAATTATCTTTTAGAAAGAAGATGAATATTTCCATTTTTTTACCATTTATTAGGCCCATTCATCGTTACCGTTATGATCTTTAATAAAGAAATTTTAAATGATCAATTAAATTATCTTTTAGAAAGAATATAATTATTTACAATTTTTTGGCATTCATTAGCCCTAACGATCGCTACCGTTATGATCTTTAATAAATAAATTTTAAATGATCTATTAAATTATCTTTTAGAAAGAAGATAACTATTCACAATTTTTTAGCATTTATTTGGCCCAATTATCGTTACCGTTATGATCTTTAATAAAGAAATTTTAAATGATCAATTAAATTATCTTTTAGAAGGAAGATAACTATTTCAAATTTTTTAGCATTTATTAGGCCCATTGATCGTTACCGGCATGATCTTTAATAAAGAAATTTTAAATGATCTATTAAATGATCTATTAAATTATCTTTTAGAACGAAGATAATTATTCACAATATTTTAGCATTTATTAGGCCCAATGATCGTTACCGTTATGAACTTTAACAAAGAAATTTCAAATGATCTCTTAAATTATCTTTTAGAAAGAAGAGAATTATTTCAATTTCTCTAGCATTTATTAGGCCCAATGATCGTTGCCGTTATGGTCTTTAATAAAGAAATTTTAAATGATCAATTAAATTCTCTTTTAGAAAGAAAATGAATATTTCAATTTTTTTAGCATTTATTAGGCCCATTGATCGTTACCGTTATGATCTTTAGTAAAGAAATTTTAAATGATCAATTAAATTATCTTTTAGAAAGAAGAAAATTATTTACAATTTTTTGGCATTCATTAGGCCTAATGATCGTTACCGTTATGATCTTTAATAAAGAAATTTTAAATGATCAATTAAATTATCTTTTAGAAGGAAGATAACTATTTCAAATTTTTTAGCATTTATTAGGCCCATTGATCGTTACCGGCATGATCTTTAATAAAGAAATTTTAAATGATCTATTAAATTATCTTTTAGAAACAAGATAATTATTCACAATTTTTTAGCATTTATTAGGCCCAATGATCGTTACCGTTATGATCTTTAATAAAGAAATTTTAAATGATCAATTAAATTATCTTTTAGAAGGAAGATAACTATTTCAAATTTTTTAGCATTTATTAGGCCAATTTATCGTTACCGGTATGATCTTTAATAAAGAAATTTTAAATAATCTATTAAATCATCTTTTAGAAAGAAGATAATTATTCACAATTTTTTAGCATTTATTAGGCCCAATGATCGTTACCGTTATGAACTTTAGTAAAGAAATTTTAAATGATCTCTTAAATTATCTTTTAGAAAGAAGATAATTATTTCAATTTGCCTAGCATTTATTAGGCCCAATGATCGTTACCGTTATGAACTTTAATAAAGAAATTTCAAATGATCTCTTAAATTATGTTTTAGAAAGAAGGTAATTATTTCAATTTCTCTAGCATTTATTAGGCCCAATGATCGTTGCCGTTGTGGTCTTTAATAAAGAAATTTGAAATGATCAATTAAATTATCTTTTAGAAAGAAGATGAATATTTCAATTTTTTTAGCATTTATTAGCCCTATTCATCGTTACCGTTATGATCTTTAATAAAGAAATTTTAAATGATCAATTAAATTATCTTTTAGAAAGAAAATAATTATTTACAATTTTTTGGCATTTATTAGGCCCAATGATCGTTACTGTTATGATCTTTAATAAAGAAATTTTAAATGATCAATTAAATTATCTTTTAGATGGAAGATAACTATTTCAAATTTTTTAGCATTTATTAGGCTCATTGATCGTTACCGGCATGATCTTTAATAAAGAAATTTTAAATGATCTATTAAATTATCTTTTAGAAAGAAGATAATTAGTCACAATTTTTTAGCATTTATCAGGCCCAATGATCGTTACCATTATGAACTTTAATAAAGAAATTTCAAAAGATCTCTTAAATTATCTTTTAGAAAGAAGATAATTATTTCAATTTCTCTAGCATTTATTAGGCCCAATGATCGTTGCCGTTATGGTCTTTAATAAAGAAATTTTAAATGATCAATTAAATTATCTTTTAGAAAGAAGATAATTATTTACAATTTTTTGGCATTCATTAGGCCTAATGATCGTTACCGTTATGATCTTTAATAAAGAAATTTTAAATGATCAATTAAATTATCTTTTAGATGGAAGATAACTATTTCAAATTTTTTAGCATTTATTAGTCTCATTGATCGTTACCGGCATGATCTTTAATAAAGAAATTTTAAATGATCTATTAAATTATCTTTTAGAAAGAAGATAATTATTCACAATTTTTTAGCATTTATTAGGCCCAATGATCGTTACCATTATGAACTTTAATAAAGAAATTTCAAATGATCTCTTAAATTATCTTTTAGAAAGAAGATAATTATTTCAATTTCTCTAGCATTTATTAGGCCCAATGATCGTTGCCATTATGGTCTTTAATAAAGAAATTTTAAATGATCAATTAAATTATCTTATAGAAAGAAGATAATTATTTCAATTTCTCTTGCATTTATTAGGCCCAATGATCGTTGCCGTTATGGTCTTTAATAAAGAAATTTTAAATGATCAATTAAATTATCTTTTAGAAAGAAGATGAATATTTCAATTTTTTTAGCATTTATTAGGCCCATTGATCGTTACCGTTATGATCTTTATTAAAGAAATTTTAAATGATCAATTAAATTATCTTTTAGAAAGAAGAAAATTATTTACAATTTTTTGGCCTTCATTAAGCCTAATGATCGTTACCGTTATGATCTTTAATAAAGAAATTTTAAATGATCAATTAAATTATCTTTTAGAAGGAAGATAACTATTTCAAATTTTTTAACATTTATTAGGCCCATTGATCGTTACCGGCATGATCTTTAATAAAGAAATTTTAAATGATCTATTAAATTGTCTTTTAGAAAGAAGATAATTATTCACAATTTTTTAGCATTTATTAGGCACAATGATCGTTACTGTTACGAACTTTAATAAAGAAATTTCAAATGATCTCTTAAATTATCTTATAGAAAGAAGATAATTATTTCAATTTCTCTTGCATTTATTAGGCCCAATGATCGTTGCCGTTATGGTCTTTAATAAAGAAATTTTAAATGATCAATTAAATTATCTTTTAGAAGAAGATGAATATTTCAATTTTTTTAGCATTTATTAGGCCCATTGATCGTTACCGTTATGATCTTTAATAAAGAAATTTTAAATGATCAATTAAATTATCTTTTAGAAAGAAGAAAATTATTTACAATTTTTTGGCCTTCATTAGGCCTAATGATCGTTACCGTTATGATCTTTAATAAAGAAATTTTAAATGATCAATTAAATTATCTTTTAGAAGGAAGATAACTATTTCAAATTTTTTAGCATTTATTAGGCCCATTGATCGTTACCGGCATGATCTTTAATAAAGAAATTTTAAATGATCTATTAAATTGTCTTTTAGAAAGAAGATAATTATTCACAATTTTTTAGCATTTATTAGGCACAATGATCGTTACTGTTATGAACTTTAATAAAGAAATTTCAAATGATCTCTTAAATTATTTTATAGAAAGAAGGTAATTATTTCAATTTCTCTTGCATTTATTAGGCCCAATGATCGTTGCCGTTATGGTCTTTAATAAAGAAATTTTAAATGATCAATTAAATTATCTTTTAGAAAGAAGATAATTATTTACAATTTTTTGGCATTCATTAGGCCTAATGATCGTTACCGTTATGATCTTTAATAAAGAAATTTTAAATGATCTATTAAATTATCTTTTAGAAAGAAGATAATTATTCACAATTTTTTAGCATTTATTAGGCCCAATGATCGTTACCGTTATGATCTTTAATAAAGAAATTTTAAATGATCAATTAAATTATCTTTTAGATGGAAGATAACTATTTCAAATTTTTTAGCATTTATTAGGCTCATTGACCGTTACCGGCATGATCTTTAATATAGAAATTTTAAATGATCTATTAAATTATCTTTTAGAAACAAAATAATTATTCACAATTTTTTAGCATTTATTAGGCCCAATGATCGTTACCGTTATGATCTTTAATAAAGAAATTTTAAATGATCAATTAAATTATATTTTAGAAAGAAGAAAATTATTTACAATTTTTTGGCATTCATTAGGCCTAATGATCGTTACCGTTATGATCTTTAATAAAGAAATTTTAAATGATCAATTAAATTATCTTTTAGAAGGAAGATAACTATTTCAAATTTTTTAGCATTTATTAGGCCCATTGATCATTACCGGCATGATCTTTAATAAAGAAATTTTAAATGATCTATTAAATTATCTTTTAGAAAGAAGATAATTATTCACAATTTTTTAGCATTTATTAGGCACAATGATCGTTACTGTTATGAACTTTAATAAAGAAATTTCAAATGATCTCTTAAATTATCTTATAGAAAGAAGATAATTATTTCAATTTCTCTTGCATTTATTAGGCCCAATGATCGTTGCCGTTATGGTCTTTAATAAAGAAATTTTAAATGATCAATTAAATTATCTTTTAGAAAGAAGATGAATATTTCAATTTTTTTAGCATTTATTAGGCCCATTGATCGTTACCGTTATGATCTTTAATAAAGAAATTTTAAATGATCAATTAAATTATCTTTTAGAAAGAAGATGAATATTTCAATTTTTTTAGCATTTATTAGGCCCATTGATCGTTACCGTTATGATCTTTATTAAAGAAATTTTAAATGATCAATTAAATTATCTTTTAGAAAGAAGAAAATTATTTACAATTTTTTGGCCTTCATTAGGCCTAATGATCGTTACCGTTATGATCTTTAATAAAGAAATTTTAAATGATCAATTAAATTATCTTTTAGAAGGAAGATAACTATTTCAAATTTTTTAGCATTTATTAGGCCCATTGATCGTTACCGGCATGATCTTTAATAAAGAAATTTTAAATGATCTATTAAATTGTCTTTTAGAAAGAAGATAATTATTCACAATTTTTTAGCATTTATTAGGCACAATGATCGTTACTGTTACGAACTTTAATAAAGAAATTTCAAATGATCTCTTAAATTATCTTATAGAAAGAAGATAATTATTTCAATTTCTCTTGCATTTATTAGGCCCAATGATCGTTGCCGTTATGGTCTTTAATAAAGAAATTTTAAATGATCAATTAAATTATCTTTTAGAAAGAAGATGAATATTTCAATTTTTTTAGCATTTATTAGGCCCATTGATCGTTACCGTTATGATCTTTAATAAAGAAATTTTAAATGATCAATTAAATTATCTTTTAGAAAGAAGATGAATATTTCAATTTTTTTAGCATTTATTAGGCCCATTGATCGTTACCGTTATGATCTTTATTAAAGAAATTTTAAATGATCAATTAAATTATCTTTTAGAAAGAAGAAAATTATTTACAATTTTTTGGCCTTCATTAGGCCTAATGATCGTTACCGTTATGATCTTTAATAAAGAAATTTTAAATGATCAATTAAATTATCTTTTAGAAGGAAGATAACTATTTCAAATTTTTTAGCATTTATTAGGCCCATTGATCGTTACCGGCATGATCTTTAATAAAGAAATTTTAAATGATCTATTAAATTGTCTTTTAGAAAGAAGATAATTATTCACAATTTTTTAGCATTTATTAGGCACAATGATCGTTACTGTTACGAACTTTAATAAAGAAATTTCAAATGATCTCTTAAATTATCTTATAGAAAGAAGATAATTATTTCAATTTCTCTTGCATTTATTAGGCCCAATGATCGTTGCCGTTATGGTCTTTAATAAAGAAATTTTAAATGATCAATTAAATTATCTTTTAGAAGAAGATGAATATTTCAATTTTTTTAGCATTTATTAGGCCCATTGATCGTTACCGTTATGATCTTTAATAAAGAAATTTTAAATGATCAATTAAATTATCTTTTAGAAAGAAGAAAATTATTTACAATTTTTTGGCCTTCATTAGGCCTAATGATCGTTACCGTTATGATCTTTAATAAAGAAATTTTAAATGATCAATTAAATTATCTTTTAGAAGGAAGATAACTATTTCAAATTTTTTAGCATTTATTAGGCCCATTGATCGTTACCGGCATGATCTTTAATAAAGAAATTTTAAATGATCTATTAAATTGTCTTTTAGAAAGAAGATAATTATTCACAATTTTTTAGCATTTATTAGGCACAATGATCGTTACTGTTATGAACTTTAATAAAGAAATTTCAAATGATCTCTTAAATTATTTTATAGAAAGAAGGTAATTATTTCAATTTCTCTTGCATTTATTAGGCCCAATGATCGTTGCCGTTATGGTCTTTAATAAAGAAATTTTAAATGATCAATTAAATTATCTTTTAGAAAGAAGATAATTATTTACAATTTTTTGGCATTCATTAGGCCTAATGATCGTTACCGTTATGATCTTTAATAAAGAAATTTTAAATGATCTATTAAATTATCTTTTAGAAAGAAGATAATTATTCACAATTTTTTAGCATTTATTAGGCCCAATGATCGTTACCGTTATGATCTTTAATAAAGAAATTTTAAATGATCAATTAAATTATCTTTTAGATGGAAGATAACTATTTCAAATTTTTTAGCATTTATTAGGCTCATTGACCGTTACCGGCATGATCTTTAATATAGAAATTTTAAATGATCTATTAAATTATCTTTTAGAAACAAAATAATTATTCACAATTTTTTAGCATTTATTAGGCCCAATGATCGTTACCGTTATGATCTTTAATAAAGAAATTTTAAATGATCAATTAAATTATATTTTAGAAAGAAGAAAATTATTTACAATTTTTTGGCATTCATTAGGCCTAATGATCGTTACCGTTATGATCTTTAATAAAGAAATTTTAAATGATCAATTAAATTATCTTTTAGAAGGAAGATAACTATTTCAAATTTTTTAGCATTTATTAGGCCCATTGATCATTACCGGCATGATCTTTAATAAAGAAATTTTAAATGATCTATTAAATTATCTTTTAGAAAGAAGATAATTATTCACAATTTTTTAGCATTTATTAGGCACAATGATCGTTACTGTTATGAACTTTAATAAAGAAATTTCAAATGATCTCTTAAATTATCTTATAGAAAGAAGATAATTATTTCAATTTCTCTTGCATTTATTAGGCCCAATGATCGTTGCCGTTATGGTCTTTAATAAAGAAATTTTAAATGATCAATTAAATTATCTTTTAGAAAGAAGATGAATATTTCAATTTTTTTAGCATTTATTAGGCCCATTGATCGTTACCGTTATGATCTTTAATAAAGAAATTTTAAATGATCAATTAAATTATCTTTTAGAAAGAAGAAAATTATTTACAATTTTTTGGCCTTCATTAGGCCTAATGATCGTTACCGTTATGATCTTTAATAAAGAAATTTTAAATGATCAATTAAATTATCTTTTAGAAGGAAGATAACTATTTCAAATTTTTTAGCATTTATTAGGCCCATTGATCGTTACCGGCATGATCTTTAATAAAGAAATTTTAAATGATCTATTAAATTGTCTTTTAGAAAGAAGATAATTATTCACAATTTTTTAGCATTTATTAGGCACAATGATCGTTACTGTTACGAACTTTAATAAAGAAATTTCAAATGATCTCTTAAATTATCTTATAGAAAGAAGATAATTATTTCAATTTCTCTTGCATTTATTAGGCCCAATGATCGTTGCCGTTATGGTCTTTAATAAAGAAATTTTAAATGATCAATTAAATTATCTTTTAGAAAGAAGATGAATATTTCAATTTTTTTAGCATTTATTAGGCCCATTGATCGTTACCGTTATGATCTTTAATAAAGAAATATTAAATGATCAATTAAATTATCTTTTAGAAAGAAGAAAATTATTTATAATTTTTTGGCCTTCATTAGGCCTAATGATCGTTACCGTTATGATCTTTAATAAAGAAATTTTAAATGATCAATTAAATTATCTTTTAGAAGGAAGATAACTATTTCAAATTTTTTAGCAATTATTAGGCCCATTGATCGTTACCGGCATGATCTTTAATAAAGAAATTTTAAATGACCTATTAAATTGTCTTTTAGAAAGAAGATAATTATTCACAATTTTTTAGCATTTATTAGGCACAATGATCGTTACTGTTATGAACTTTAATAAAGAAATTTCAAATGATCTCTTAAATTATCTTATAGAAAGAAGGTAATTATTTCAATTTCTCTTGCATTTATTAGGCCCAATGATCGTTGCCGTTATGGTCTTTAATAAAGAAATTTTAAATGATCAATTAAATTATCTTTTAGAAAGAAGATAATTATTTACAATTTTTTGGCATTCATTAGGCCTAATGATCGTTACCGTTATGATCTTTTAATAAAGAAATTTTAAATGACCTATTAAATTATCTTTTAGAAAGAAGATAATTATTCACAATTTTTTAGCATTTATTAGGCCCAATGATCGTTACCGTTATGATCTTTAATAAAGAAATTTTAAATGATCAATTAAATTATCTTTTAGATGGAAGATAACTATTTCAAATTTTTTAGCATTTATTAGGCTCATTGACCGTTACCGGCATGATCTTTAATATAGAAATTTTAAATGATCTATTAAATTATCTTTTAGAAACAAAATAATTATTCACAATTTTTTAGCATTTATTAGGCCCAATGATCGTTACCGTTATGATCTTTAATAAAGAAATTTTAAATGATCAATTAAATTATATTTTAGAAACAAGAAAATTATTTACAATTTTTTGGCATTCATTAGGCCTAATGATCGTTACCGTTATGATCTTTAATAAAGAAATTTTAAATGATCAATTAAATTATCTTTTAGAAGGAAGATAACTATTTCAAATTTTTTAGCATTTATTAGGCCCATTGATCATTACCGGCATGATCTTTAATAAAGAAATTTTAAATGATCTATTAAATTATCTTTTAGAAAGAAGATAATTATTCACAATTTTTTAGCATTTATTAGGCACAATGATCGTTACTGTTATGAACTTTAATAAAGAAATTTCAAATGATCTCTTAAATTATCTTATAGAAAGAAGATAATTATTTCAATTTCTCTTGCATTTATTAGGCCCAATGATCGTTGCCGTTATGGTCTTTAATAAAGAAATTTTAAATGATCAATTAAATTATCTTTTAGAAAGAAGATGAATATTTCAATTTTTTTAGCATTTATTAGGCCCATTGATCGTTACCGTTATGATCTTTAATAAAGAAATTTTAAATGATCAATTAAATTATATTTTAGAAAGAAGAAAATTATTTACAATTTTTTGGCATTCATTAGGCCTAATGATCGTTACCGTTATGATCTTTAATAAAGAAATTTTAAATGATCAATTAAATTATCTTTTAGAAGGAAGATAACTATTTCAAATTTTTTAGCATTTATTAGGCCCATTGATCGTTACCGGCATGATCTTTAATAAAGAAATTTTAAATGATCTATTAAATTGTCTTTTAGAAAGAAGATAATTATTCACAATTTTTTAGCATTTATTAGGCACAATGATCGTTACTGTTACGAACTTTAATAAAGAAATTTCAAATGATCTCTTAAATTATCTTATAGAAAGAAGATAATTATTTCAATTTCTCTTGCATTTATTAGGCCCAATGATCGTTGCCGTTATGGTCTTTAATAAAGAAATTTTAAATGATCAATTAAATTATCTTTTAGAAAGAAGATGAATATTTCAATTTTTTTAGCATTTATTAGGCCCATTGATCGTTACCGTTATGATCTTTAATAAAGAAATTTTAAATGATCAATTAAATTATCTTTTAGAAAGAAGAAAATTATTTACAATTTTTTGGCCTTCATTAGGCCTAATGATCGTTACCGTTATGATCTTTAATAAAGAAATTTTAAATGATCAATTAAATTATCTTTTAGAAGGAAGATAACTATTTCAAATTTTTTAGCATTTATTAGGCCCATTGATCGTTACCGGCATGATCTTTAATAAAGAAATTTTAAATGATCTATTAAATTGTCTTTTAGAAAGAAGATAATTATTCACAATTTTTTAGCATTTATTAGGCACAATGATCGTTACTGTTACGAACTTTAATAAAGAAATTTCAAATGATCTCTTAAATTATCTTATAGAAAGAAGATAATTATTTCAATTTCTCTTGCATTTATTAGGCCCAATGATCGTTGCCGTTATGGTCTTTAATAAAGAAATTTTAAATGATCAATTAAATTATCTTTTAGAAAGAAGATGAATATTTCAATTTTTTTAGCATTTATTAGGCCCATTGATCGTTACCGTTATGATCTTTAATAAAGAAATTTTAAATGATCAATTAAATTATCTTTTAGAAAGAAGATAATTATTAACAATTTTTTGGCATTCATTAGGCCTAATGATCGTTACCGTTATGATCTTTAATAAAGAAATTTTAAATGATCTATTAAATTATCTTTTAGAAACAAGATAATTATTCACAATTTTTTAGCATTTATTAGGCCCAATGATCGTTACCATTATGATCTTTAATAAAGAAATTTTAAATGATCAATTAAATTATCTTTTAGAAGGAAGATAACTATTTCAAATTTTTTAGCATTTATTAGGCCAATTTATCGTTACCGGTATGATCTTTAATAAAGAAATTTTAAATCATCTCTTAAATTATCTTTTAGAAAGAAGATAATTATTTCAATTTGCCTAGCATTTATTAGGCCCAATGATCGTTACCGTTATGAACTTTAATAAAGAAATTTCAAATGATCTCTTAAATTATGTTTTAGAAAGAAGGTAATTATTTCAATTTCTCTAGCATTTATTAGGCCCAATGATCGTTTCCGTTATGGTCTTTAATAAAGAAATTTGAAATGATCAATTAAATTATCTTTTAGAAAGAAGATGAATATTTCAATTTTTTTAGCATTTATTAGCCCTATTCATCGTTACCGTTATGATCTTTAATAAAGAAATTTTAAATGATCAATTAAATTATCTTTTAGAAAGAAGATAATTATTTACAATTTTTAGGCATTCATTAGGCCTAACGATCGTTACCGTTATGATCTTTAATAAATAAATTTTAAATGATCTATTAAATTATCTTTCAGAAACAAGATAATTATTCACAATTTTTTAGCATTTATTAGGCCCAATGATCGTTACCATTATGATCTTTAATAAAGAAATTTTAAATGATCAATTAAATTATCTTTTAGAAGGAAGATAACTATTTCAAATTTTTTAGCATTTATTAGGCCAATTTATCGTTACCGGTATGATCTTTAATAAAGAAATTTTAAATGATCTCTTAAATTATCTTTTAGAAAGAAGATAATTATTTCAATTTGCCTAGCATTTATTAGGCCCAATGATCGTTACCGTTATGAACTTTAATAAAGAAATTTTAAATGATCTCTTAAATTATCTTTTAGAAAGAAGATAATTATTTCAATTTCTCTAGCATTTATTAGGCCCAACGATCGTTGCCGTTATGGTCTTTAATAAAGAAATTTTAAATGATCAATTAAATTATCTTTTAGAAAGAAGATAATTATTTACAATTTTTTGGCATTCATTAGGCCTAATGATCGTTACCGTTATGATCTTTAATAAAGAAATTTTAAATGATCAATTAAATTATCTTTTAGATGGAAGATAACTATTTCAAATTTTTTAGCATTTATTAGGCTCATTGATCGTTACCGGCATGATCTTTAATAAAGAAATTTTAAATGATCTATTAAATTATCTTTTAGAAAGAAGATAATTATTCACAATTTTTTAGCATTTATTAGGCCCAATGATCGTTACCATTATGAACTTTAATAAAGAAATTTCAAATGATCTCTTAAATTATCTTTTAGAAAGAAGATAATTATTTCAATTTCTCTAGCATTTATTAGGCCCAATGATCGTTGCCATTATGGTCTTTAATAAAGAAATTTTAAATGATCAATTAAATTATCTTTTAGAAAGAAGATAATTATTTACAATTTTTTGGCATTCATTAGGCCTAACGATCGTTACCGTTATGATCTTTAATAAAGAAATTTTAAATGATCTATTAAATTATCTTTTAGAAACAAAATAATTATTCACAATTTTTTAGCATTTATTAGGCCCAATGATCGTTACCGTTATGATCTTTAATAAAGAAATTTTAAATGATCAATTAAATTATATTTTAGAAAGAAGAAAATTATTTACAATTTTTTGGCATTCATTAGGCCTAATGATCGTTACCGTTATGATCTTTAATAAAGAAATTTTAAATGATCAATTAAATTATCTTTTAGAAGGAATATAACTATTTCAAATTTTTTAGCATTTATTAGGCCCATTGATCGTTACCGGCATGATCTTTAATAAAGAAATTTTAAATGATCTATTAAATTATCTTTTAGAAAGAAGATAATTATTCACAATTTTTTAGCATTTATTAGGCACAATGATCGTTACTGTTATGAACTTTAATAAAGAAATTTCAAATGATCTCTTAAATTATCTTATAGAAAGAAGATAATTATTTCAATTTCTCTTGCATTTATTAGGCCCAATGATCGTTGCCGTTATGGTCTTTAATAAAGAAATTTTAAATGATCAATTAAATTATCTTTTAGAAAGAAGATGAATATTTCAATTTTTTTAGCATTTATTAGGCCCATTGATCGTTACCGTTATGATCTTTAATAAAGAAATTTTAAATGATCAATTAAATTATCTTTTAGAAAGAAGAAAATTATTTACAATTTTTTGGCCTTCATTAGGCCTAATGATCGTTACCGTTATGATCTTTAATAAAGAAATTTTAAATGATCAATTAAATTATCTTTTAGAAGGAAGATAACTATTTCAAATTTTTTAGCATTTATTAGGCCCATTGATCGTTACCGGCATGATCTTTAATAAAGAAATTTTAAATGATCTATTAAATTGTCTTTTAGAAAGAAGATAATTATTCACAATTTTTTAGCATTTATTAGGCACAATGATCGTTACTGTTACGAACTTTAATAAAGAAATTTCAAATGATCTCTTAAATTATCTTATAGAAAGAAGATAATTATTTCAATTTCTCTTGCATTTATTAGGCCCAATGATCGTTGCCGTTATGGTCTTTAATAAAGAAATTTTAAATGATCAATTAAATTATCTTTTAGAAAGAAGATAATTATTTACAATTTTTTGGCATTCATTAGGCCTAATGATCGTTACCGTTATGATCTTTAATAAAGAAATTTTAAATGATCTATTAAATTATCTTTTAGAAACAAAATAATTATTCACAATTTTTTAGCATTTATTAGGCCCAATGATCGTTACCGTTATGATCTTTAATAAAGAAATTTTAAATGATCAATTAAATTATATTTTAGAAAGAAGAAAATTATTTACAATTTTTTGGCCTTCATTAGGCCTAATGATCGTTACCGTTATGATCTTTAATAAAGAAATTTTAAATGATCAATTAAATTATCTTTTAGAAGGAAGATAACTATTTCAAATTTTTTAGCATTTATTAGGCCCATTGATCATTACCGGCATGATCTTTAATAAAGAAATTTTAAATGATCTATTAAATTATCTTTTAGAAAGAAGATAATTATTCACAATTTTTTAGCATTTATTAGGCACAATGATCGTTACTGTTATGAACTTTAATAAAGAAATTTCAAATGATCTCTTAAATTATCTTATAGAAAGAAGATAATTATTTCAATTTCTCTTGCATTTATTAGGCCCAATGATCGTTGCCGTTATGGTCTTTAATAAAGAAATTTTAAATGATCAATTAAATTATCTTTTAGAAAGAAGATAATTATTTACAATTTTTTGGCATTCATTAGGCCTAACGATCGTTACCGTTATGATCTTTAATAAAGAAATTTTAAATGATCTATTAAATTATCTTTTAGAAAGAAGATAATTATTCACAATTTTTTAGCATTTATTAGGCCCAATGATCGTTACCGTTATGATCTTTAATAAAGAAATTTTAAATGATCAATTAAATTATCTTTTAGATGGAAGATAACTATTTCAAATTTTTTAGCATTTATTAGGCTCATTGACCGTTACCGGCATGATCTTTAATATAGAAATTTTAAATGATCTATTAAATTATCTTTTAGAAAGAAGATAATTATTCACAATTTTTTAGCATTTATTAGGCCCAATGATCGTTACCATTATGAACTTTAATAAAGAAATTTCAAATGATCTCTTAAATTATCTTTTAGAAAGAAGATAATTATTTCAATTTCTCTAGCATTTATTAGGCCCAATGATCGTTGCCATTATGGTCTTTAATAAAGAAATTTTAAATGATCAATTAAATTATCTTTTAGAAAGAAGATAATTATTTACAATTTTTTGGCATTCATTAGGCCTAATGATCGTTACCGTTATGATCTTTAATAAAGAAATTTTAAATGATCTATTAAATTATCTTTTAGAAACAAAATAATTATTCACAATTTTTTAGCATTTATTAGGCCTAATGATCGTTACCGTTATGATCTTTAATAAAGAAATTTTAAATGATCTATTAAATTATCTTTTAGAAACAAAATAATTATTCACAATTTTTTAGCATTTATTAGGCACAATGATCGTTACTGTTATGAACTTTAAGAAAGAAATTTCAAATGATCTCTTAAATTATCTTATAGAAAGAAGATAATTATTTCAATTTCTCTTGCATTTATTAGGCCCAATGATCGTTGCCGTTATGGTCTTTAATAAAGAAATTTTAAATGATCAATTAAATTATCTTTTAGAAAGAAGATGAATATTTCAATTTTTTTAGCATTTATTGGGCCCATTGATCGTTACCGTTATGATCTTTAATAAAGAAATTTTAAATGATCAATTAAATTATCTTTTAGAAAGAAGAAAATTATTTACAATTTTTTGGCCTTCATTAGGCCTAATGATCGTTACCGTTATGATCTTTAATAAAGAAATTTTAAATGATCAATTAAATTATCTTTTAGAAGGAAGATAACTATTTCAAATTTGTTAGCATTTATTAGGCCCATTGATCGTTACCGGCATGATCTTTAATAAAGAAATTTTAAATGATCTATTAAATTGTCTTTTAGAAAGAAGATAATTATTCACAATTTTTTAGCATTTATTAGGCACAATGATCGTTACTGTTACGAACTTTAATAAAGAAATTTCAAATGATCTCTTAAATTATCTTATAGAAAGAAGATAATTATTTCAATTTCTCTTGCATTTATTAGGCCCAATGATCGTTGCCGTTATGGTCTTTAATAAAGAAATTTTAAATGATCAATTAAATTATCTTTTAGAAAGAAGATGAATATTTCAATTTTTTTAGCATTTATTAGGCCCATTGATCGTTACCGTTATGATCTTTAATAAAGAAATTTTAAATGATCAATTAAATTATCTTTTAGAAAGAAGATGAATATTTCAATTTTTTTAGCATTTATTAGGCCCATTGATCGTTACCGTTATGATCTTTAATAAAGAAATTTTAAATGATCAATTAAATTATCTTTTAGAAAGAAGATAATTATTAACAATTTTTTGGCATTCATTAGGCCTAATGATCGTTACCGTTATGATCTTTAATAAAGAAATTTTAAATGATCTATTAAATTATCTTTTAGAAACAAGATAATTATTCACAATTTTTTAGCATTTATTAGGCCCAATGATCGTTACCATTATGATCTTTAATAAAGAAATTTTAAATGATCAATTAAATTATCTTTTAGAAGGAAGATAACTATTTCAAATTTTTTAGCATTTATTAGGCCAATTTATCGTTACCGGTATGATCTTTAATAAAGAAATTTTAAATCATCTCTTAAATTATCTTTTAGAAAGAAGATAATTATTTCAATTTGCCTAGCATTTATTAGGCCCAATGATCGTTACCGTTATGAACTTTAATAAAGAAATTTCAAATGATCTCTTAAATTATGTTTTAGAAAGAAGGTAATTATTTCAATTTCTCTAGCATTTATTAGGCCCAATGATCGTTTCCGTTATGGTCTTTAATAAAGAAATTTGAAATGATCAATTAAATTATCTTTTAGAAAGAAGATGAATATTTCAATTTTTTTAGCATTTATTAGCCCTATTCATCGTTACCGTTATGATCTTTAATAAAGAAATTTTAAATGATCAATTAAATTATCTTTTAGAAAGAAGATAATTATTTACAATTTTTAGGCATTCATTAGGCCTAACGATCGTTACCGTTATGATCTTTAATAAATAAATTTTAAATGAACTATTAAATTATCTTTCAGAAACAAGATAATTATTCACAATTTTTTAGCATTTATTAGGCACAATGATCGTTACTGTTATGAACTTTAATAAAGAAATTTCAAATGATCTCTTAAATTATCTTATAGAAAGAAGGTAATTATTTCAATTTCTCTTGCATTTATTAGGCCCAATGATCGTTGCCGTTATGGTCTTTAATAAAGAAATTTGAAATGATCAATTAAATTATCTTTTAGAAAGAAGATAATTATTTACAATTTTTTGGCATTCATTAGGCCTAATGATCGTTACCGTTATGATCTTTAATAAAGAAATTTTAAATGATCAATTAAATTATCTTTTAGATGGAAGATAACTATTTCAAATTTTTTAGCATTTATTAGGCTCATTGACCGTTACCGGCATGATCTTTAATATAGAAATTTTAAATGATCTATTAAATTATCTTTTAGAAAGAAGATAATTATTCACAATTTTTTAGCATTTATTAGGCCCAATGATCGTTACCATTATGAACTTTAATAAAGAAATTTCAAATGATCTCTTAAATTATCTTTTAGAAAGAAGATAATTATTTCAATTTCTCTAGCATTTATTAGGCCCAATGATCGTTGCCATTATGGTCTTTAATAAAGAAATTTTAAATGATCAATTAAATTATCTTTTAGAAAGAAGATAATTATTTACAATTTTTTGGCATTCATTAGGCCTAATGATCGTTACCGTTATGATCTTTAATAAAGAAATTTTAAATGATCTATTAAATTATCTTTTAGAAACAAAATAATTATTCACAATTTTTTAGCATTTATTGGGCCCAATGATCGTTACCGTTATGATCTTTAATAAAGAAATTTTAAATGATCAATTAAATTATATTTTAGAAAGAAGAAAATTATTTACAATTTTTTGGCATTCATTAGGCCTAAAGATCGTTACCGTTATGATCTTTAATAAAGAAATTTTAAATGATCAATTAAATTATCTTTTAGAAGGAAGATAACTATTTCAAATTTTTTAGCATTTATTAGGCCCATTGATCGTTACCGGCATGATCTTTAATAAAGAAATTTTAAATGATCTATTAAATTATCTTTTAGAAAGAAGATAATTATTCACAATTTTTTAGCATTTATTAGGCACAATGATCGTTACTGTTATGAACTTTAATAAAGAAATTTCAAATGATCTCTTAAATTATCTTATAGAAAGAAGATAATTATTTCAATTTCTCTTGCATTTATTAGGCCCAATTATCGTTGCCGTTATGGTCTTTAATAAAGAAATTTTAAATGATCAATTAAATTATCTTTTAGAAAGAAGATGAATATTTCAATTTTTTTAGCATTTATTAGGCCCATTGATCGTTACCGTTATGATCTTTAATAAAGAAATTTTAAATGATCAATTAAATTATCTTTTAGAAAGAAGAAAATTATTTACAATTTTTTGGCCTTCATTAGGCCTAATGATCGTTACCGTTATGATCTTTAATAAAGAAATTTTAAATGATCAATTAAATTATCTTTTAGAAGGAAGATAACTATTTCAAATTTTTTAGCATTTATTAGGCCCATTGATCGTTACCGGCATGATCTTTAATAAAGAAATTTTAAATGATCTATTAAATTGTCTTTTAGAAAGAAGATAATTATTCACAATTTTTTAGCATTTATTAGGCACAATGATCGTTACTGTTACGAACTTTAATAAAGAAATTTCAAATGATCTCTTAAATTATCTTATAGAAAGAAGATAATTATTTCAATTTCTCTTGCATTTATTAGGCCCAATGATCGTTGCCATTATGGTCTTTAATAAAGAAATTTTAAATGATCAATTAAATTATCTTTTAGAAAGAAGATGAATATTTCAATTTTTTTAGCATTTATTAGGCCCATTGATCGTTACCGTTATGATCTTTAATAAAGAAATTTTAAATGATCAATTAAATTATCTTTTAGAAAGAAGATAATTATTTACAATTTTTTGGCATTCATTAGGCCTAATGATCGTTACCGTTATGATCTTTAATAAAGAAATTATAAATGATCTATTAAATTATCTTTTAGAAACAAGATAATTATTCACAATTTTTTAGCATTTATTAGGCCCAATGATCGTTACCATTATGATCTTTAATAAAGAAATTTTAAATGATCAATTAAATTATCTTTTAGAAGGAAGATAACTATTTCAAATTTTTTAGCATTTATTAGGCCAATTTATCGTTACCGGTATGATCTTTAATAAAGAAATTTTAAATGATCTCTTAAATTATTTTTTAGAAAGAAGATAATTATTTCAATTTGCCTAGCATTTATTAGGCCCAATGATCGTTACTGTTATGAACTTTAATAAAGAAATTTCAAATGATCTCTTAAATTATCTTATAGAAAGAAGATAATTATTTCAATTTCTCTTGCATTTATTAGGCCCAATGATCGTTGCCGTTATGGTCTTTAATAAAGAAATTTTAAGTGATCAATTAAATTATCTTTTAGAAAGAAGATGAATATTTCAATTTTTTTAGCATTTATTAGGCCCATTGATCGTTACCGTTATGATCTTTAATAAAGAAATTTTAAATGATCAATTAAATTATCTTTTAGAAAGAAGAAAATTATTTACAATTTTTTGGCCTTCATTAGGCCTAATGATCGTTACCGTTATGATCTTCAATAAAGAAATTTTAAATGATCAATTAAATTATCTTTTAGAAGGAAGATAACTATTTCAAATTTTTTAGCATTTATTAGGCCCATTGATCGTTACCGGCATGATCTTTAATAAAGAAATTTTAAATGATCTATTAAATTGTCTTTTAGAAAGAAGATAATTATTCACAATTTTTTAGCATTTATTAGGCACAATGATCGTTACTGTTACGAACTTTAATAAAGAAATTTCAAATGATCTCTTAAATTATCTTATAGAAAGAAGATAATTATTTCAATTTCTCTTGCATTTATTAGGCCCAATGATCGTTGCCGTTATGGTCTTTAATAAACAAATTTTAAATGATCAATTAAATTATCTTTTAGAAAGAAGATAATTATTTACAATTTTTTGGCATTCATTAGGCCTAATGATCGTTACCGTTATGATCTTTAATAAAGAAATTTTAAATGATCTATTAAATTATCTTTTAGAAACAAAATAATTATTCACAATTTTTTAGCATTTATTAGGCCCAATGATCGTTACCGTTATGATCTTTAATAAAGAAATTTTAAATGATCAATTAAATTATATTTTAGAAAGAAGAAAATTATTTACAATTTTTTGGCATTCATTAGGCCTAATGATCGTTACCGTTATGATCTTTAATAAAGAAATTTTAAATGATCAATTAAATTAACTTTTAGAAGGAAGATAACTATTTCAAATTTTTTAGCATTTATTAGGCCCATTGATCGTTACCGGCATGATCTTTAATAAAGAAATTTTAAATGATCTATTAAATTGTCTTTTAGAAAGAAGATAATTATTCACAATTTTTTAGCATTTATTAGGCACAATGATCGTTACTGTTACGAACTTTAATAAAGAAATTTCAAATGATCTCTTAAATTATCTTATAGAAAGAAGATAATTATTTCAATTTCTCTTGCATTTATTAGGCCCAATGATCGTTGCCGTTATGGTCTTTAATAAAGAAATTTTAAATGATCAATTAAATTATCTTTTAGAAAGAAGATAATTATTTACAATTTTTTGGCATTCATTAGGCCTAATGATCGTTACCGTTATGATCTTTAATAAAGAAATTTTAAATGATCTATTAAATTATCTTTTAGAAACAAAATAATTATTCACAATTTTTTAGCATTTATTAGGCCCAATGATCGTTACCGTTATGATCTTTAATAAAGAAATTTTAAATGATCAATTAAATTATATTTTAGAAAGAAGAAAATTATTTACAATTTTTTGGCATTCATTAGGCCTAATGATCGTTACCGTTATGATCTTTAATAAAGAAATTTTAAATGATCAATTAAATTATCTTTTAGAAGGAAGATAACTATTTCAAATTTTTTAGCATTTATTAGGCCCATTGATCATTACCGGCATGATCTTTAATAAAGAAATTTTCAATGATCTATTAAATTATCTTTTAGAAAGAAGATAATTATTCACAATTTTTTAGCATTTATTAGGCACAATGATCGTTACTGTTATGAACTTTAATAAAGAAATTTCAAATGATCTCTTAAATTATCTTATAGAAAGAAGATAATTATTTCAATTTCTCTTGCATTTATTAGGCCCAATGATCGTTGCCGTTATGGTCTTTAATAAAGAAATTTTAAATGATCAATTAAATTATCTTTTAGAAAGAAGATGAATATTTCAATTTTTTTAGCATTTATTGGGCCCATTGATCGTTACCGTTATGATCTTTAATAAAGAAATTTTAAATGATCAATTAAATTATCTTTTAGAAAGAAGAAAATTATTTACAATTTTTTGGCCTTCATTAGGCCTAATGATCGTTACCGTTATGATCTTTAATAAAGAAATTTTAAATGATCAATTAAATTATCTTTTAGAAGGAAGATAACTATTTCAAATTTGTTAGCATTTATTAGGCCCATTGATCGTTACCGGCATGATCTTTAATAAAGAAATTTTAAATGATCTATTAAATTGTCTTTTAGAAAGAAGATAATTATTCACAATTTTTTAGCATTTATTAGGCACAATGATCGTTACTGTTACGAACTTTAATAAAGAAATTTCAAATGATCTCTTAAATTATCTTATAGAAAGAAGATAATTATTTCAATTTCTCTTGCATTTATTAAGCCCAATGATCGTTGCCGTTATGGTCTTTAATAAAGAAATTTTAAATGATCAATTAAATTATCGTTTAGAAAGAAGATAATTATTTACAATTTTTTGGCATTCATTAGGCCTAATGATCGTTACCGTTATGATCTTTAATAAAGAAATTTTAAATGATCTATTAAATTATCTTTTAGAAACAAAATAATTATTCACAATTTTTTAGCATTTATTAGGCCCAATGATCGTTACCGTTATGATCTTTAATAAAGAAATTCTAAATGATCAATTAAATTATATTTTAGAAAGAAGAAAATTATTTACAATTTTTTGGCATTCATTAGGCCTAATGATCGTTACCGTTATGATCTTTAATAAAGAAATTTTAAATGATCAATTAAATTAACTTTTAGAAGGAAGATAACTATTTCAAATTTTTTAGCATTTATTAGGCCCATTGATCGTTACCGGCATGATCTTTAATAAAGAAATTTTAAATGATCTATTAAATTGTCTTTTAGAAAGAAGATAATTATTCACAATTTTTTAGCATTTATTAGGCACAATGATCGTTACTGTTACGAACTTTAATAAAGAAATTTCAAATGATCTCTTAAATTATCTTATAGAAAGAAGATAATTATTTCAATTTCTCTTGCATTTATTAGGCCCAATGATCGTTGCCGTTATGGTCTTTAATAAAGAAATTTTAAATGATCAATTAAATTATCTTTTAGAAAGAAGATAATTATTTACAATTTTTTGGCATTCATTAGGCCTAATGATCGTTACCGTTATGATCTTTAATAAAGAAATTTTAAATGATCTATTAAATTATCTTTTAGAAACAAAATAATTATTCACAATTTTTTAGCATTTATTAGGCCCAATGATCGTTACCGTTATGATCTTTAATAAAGAAATTTTAAATGATCAATTAAATTATATTTTAGAAAGAAGAAAATTATTTACAATTTTTTGGCATTCATTAGGCCTAATGATCGTTACCGTTATGATCTTTAATAAAGAAATTTTAAATGATCAATTAAATTATCTTTTAGAAGGAAGATAACTATTTCAAATTTTTTAGCATTTATTAGGCCCATTGATCATTACCGGCATGATCTTTAATAAAGAAATTTTCAATGATCTATTAAATTATCTTTTAGAAAGAAGATAATTATTCACAATTTTTTAGCATTTATTAGGCACAATGATCGTTACTGTTATGAACTTTAATAAAGAAATTTCAAATGATCTCTTAAATTATCTTATAGAAAGAAGATAATTATTTCAATTTCTCTTGCATTTATTAGGCCCAATGATCGTTGCCGTTATGGTCTTTAATAAAGAAATTTTAAATGATCAATTAAATTATCTTTTAGAAAGAAGATGAATATTTCAATTTTTTTAGCATTTATTGGGCCCATTGATCGTTACCGTTATGATCTTTAATAAAGAAATTTTAAATGATCAATTAAATTATCTTTTAGAAAGAAGAAAATTATTTACAATTTTTTGGCCTTCATTAGGCCTAATGATCGTTACCGTTATGATCTTTAATAAAGAAATTTTAAATGATCAATTAAATTATCTTTTAGAAGGAAGATAACTATTTCAAATTTGTTAGCATTTATTAGGCCCATTGATCGTTACCGGCATGATCTTTAATAAAGAAATTTTAAATGATCTATTAAATTGTCTTTTAGAAAGAAGATAATTATTCACAATTTTTTAGCATTTATTAGGCACAATGATCGTTACTGTTACGAACTTTAATAAAGAAATTTCAAATGATCTCTTAAATTATCTTATAGAAAGAAGATAATTATTTCAATTTCTCTTGCATTTATTAAGCCCAATGATCGTTGCCGTTATGGTCTTTAATAAAGAAATTTTAAATGATCAATTAAATTATCGTTTAGAAAGAAGATAATTATTTACAATTTTTTGGCATTCATTAGGCCTAATGATCGTTACCGTTATGATCTTTAATAAAGAAATTTTAAATGATCTATTAAATTATCTTTTAGAAACAAAATAATTATTCACAATTTTTTAGCATTTATTAGGCCCAATGATCGTTACCGTTATGATCTTTAATAAAGAAATTTTAAATGATCAATTAAATTATCTTTTAGATGGAAGATAACTATTTCAAATTTTTTAGCATTTATTAGGCTCATTGATCGTTACCGGCATGATCTTTAATAAAGAAATTTTAAAATCTATTAAATTATCTTTTAGAAAGAAGATAATTATTCACAATTTTTTAGCATTTATTAGGCCCAATGATCGTTACCATTATGAACTTTAATAAAGAAATTTCAAATGATCTCTTAAATTATCTTTTAGAAAGAAGATAATTATTTCAATTTCTCTAGCATTTATTAGGCCCAATGATCGTTGCCGTTATGGTCTTTAATAAAGAAATTTTAAATGATCAATTAAATTATCTTTTAGAAAGAAGATAATTATTTACAATTTTTTGGCATTCATTAGGCCTAATGATCGTTACCGTTATGATCTTTAATAAAGAAATTTTAAATGATCAATTAAATTATCTTTTAGATGGAAGATAACTATTTCAAATTTTTTAGCATTTATTAGTCTCATTGATCGTTACCGGCATGATCTTTAATAAAGAAATTTTAAATGATCTATTAAATTATCTTTTAGAAAGAAGATAATTATTCACAATTTTTTAGCATTTATTAGGCCCAATGATCGTTACCATTATGAACTTTAATAAAGAAATTTCAAATGATCTCTTAAATTATCTTTTAGAAAGAAGATAATTATTTCAATTTCTCTAGCATTTATTAGGCCCAATGATCGTTGCCATTATGGTCTTTAATAAAGAAATTTTAAATGATCAATTAAATTATCTTTTAGAAAGAAGATAATTATTTACAATTTTTTGGCATTCATTAGGCCTAACGATCGTTACCGTTATGATCTTTAATAAAGAAATTTTAAATGATCTATTAAATTATCTTTTAGAAACAAAATAATTATTCACAATTTTTTAGCATTTATTAGGCCCAATGATCGTTACCGTTATGATCTTTAATAAAGAAATTTTAAATGATCAATTAAATTATATTTTAGAAAGAAGAAAATTATTTACAATTTTTTGGCCTTCATTAGGCCTAATGATCGTTACCGTTATGATCTTTAATAAAGAAATTTTAAATGATCAATTAAATTATCTTTTAGAAAGAAGATAATTATTTACAATTTTTTGGCATTCATTAGGCCTAATGATCGTTACCGTTATGATCTTTAATAAAGAAATTTTAAATGATCAATTAAATTATCTTTTAGATGGAAGATAACTATTTCAAATTTGTTAGCATTTATTAGGCCCATTGATCGTTACCGGCATGATCTTTAATAAAGAAATTTTAAATGATCTATTAAATTGTCTTTTAGAAAGAAGATAATTATTCACAATTTTTTAGCATTTATTAGGCACAATGATTGTTACTGTTACGAACTTTAATAAAGAAATTTCAAATGATCTCTTAAATTATCTTATAGAAAGAAGATAATTATTCCAATTTCTCTTGCATTTATTAAGCCCAATGATCGTTGCCGTTATGGTCTTTAATAAAGAAATTTTAAATGATCAATTAAATTATCTTTTAGAAAGAAGAAAATTATTTACAATTTTTTGGCATTCATTAGGCCTAATGATCGTTACCGTTATGATCTTTAATAAAGAAATTTTAAATGATCAATTAAATTATCTTTTAGATGGAAGATAACTATTTCAAATTTTTTAGCATTTATTAGGCTCATTGATCGTTACCGGCATGATCTTTAATAAAGAAATTTTAAATGATCTATTAAATTATCTTTTAGAAAGAAGATAATTATTCACAATTTTTTAGCATTTATTAGGCCCAATGATCGTTACCATTATGAACTTTAATAAAGAAATTTCAAATGATCTCTTAAATTATCTTTTAGAAAGAAGATAATTATTTCAATTTCTCTAGCATTTATTAGGCCCAATGATCGTTGCCATTATGGTCTTTAATAAAGAAATTTTAAATGATCAATTAAATTATCTTTTAGAAAGAAGATAATTATTTACAATTTTTTGGCATTCATTAGGCCTAACGATCGTTACCGTTATGATCTTTAATAAAGAAATTTTAAATGATCTATTAAATTATCTTTTAGAAACAAAATAATTATTCACAATTTTTTAGCATTTATTAGGCCCAATGATCGTTACCGTTATGATCTTTAATAAAGAAATTTTAAATGATCAATTAAATTATATTTTAGAAAGAAGAAAATTATTTACAATTTTTTGGCATTCATTAGGGCTAATGATCGTTACCGTTATGATCTTTAATAAAGAAATTTTAAATGATCAATTAAATTATCTTTTAGAAGGAAGATAACTATTTCAAATTTTTTAGCATTTATTAGGCCCATTGCTCGTTACCGGCATGATCTTTAATAAAGAAATTTTAAATGATCTATTAAATTATCTTTTAGAAAGAAGATAATTATTCACAATTTTTTAGCATTTATTAGGCACAATGATCGTTACTGTTATGAACTTTAATAAAGAAATTTCAAATGATCTCTTAAATTATCTTATAGAAAGAAGATAATTATTTCAATTTCTCTTGCATTTATTAGGCCCAATGATCGTTGCCGTTATGGTCTTTAATAAAGAAATTTTAAATGATCAATTAAATTATCTTTTAGAAAGAAGATGAATATTTCAATTTTTTTAGCATTTATTAGGCCCATTGATCGTTACTGTTATGATCTTTAATAAAGAAATTTTAAATGATCAATTAAATTATCTTTTAGAATGAAGAAAATTATTTACAATTTTTTGGCCTTCATTAGGCCTAATGATCGTTACCGTTATGATCTTTAATAAAGAAATTTTAAATGATCAATTAAATTATCTTTTAGAAGGAAGATAACTATTTCAAATTTTTTAGCATTTATTAGGCCCATTGATCGTTACCGGCATGATCTTTAATAAAGAAATTTTAAATGATCTATTAAATTGTCTTTTAGAAAGAAGATAATTATTCACAATTTTTTAGCATTTATTAGGCACAATGATCGTTACTGTTACGAACTTTAATAAAGAAATTTCAAATGATCTCTTAAATTATCTTATAGAAAGAAGATAATTATTTCAATTTCTCTTGCATTTATTAGGCCCAATGATCGTTGCCGTTATGGTCTTTAATAAAGAAATTTTAAATGATCAATTAAATTATCTTTTAGAAAGAAGATAATTATTTACAATTTTTTGGCATTCATTAGGCCTAATGATCGTTACCGTTATGATCTTTAATAAAGAAATTTTAAATGATCTATTAAATTATCTTTTAGAAACAAAATAATTATTCACAATTTTTTAGCATTTATTAGGCCCAATGATCGTTACCGTTATGATCTTTAATAAAGAAATTTTAAATGATCAATTAAATTATATTTTAGAAAGAAGAAAATTATTTACAATTTTTTGGCATTCATTAGGCCTAATGATCGTTACCGTTATGATCTTTAATAAAGAAATTTTAAATGATCAATTAAATTATCTTTTAGAAGGAAGATAACTATTTCAAATTTTTTAGCATTTATTAGGCCCATTGATCATTACCGGCATGATCTTTAATAAAGAAATTTTAAATGATCTATTAAATTATCTTTTAGAAAGAAGATAATTATTCACAATTTTTTAGCATTTATTAGGCACAATGATCGTTACTGTTATGAACTTTAATAAAGAAATTTCAAATGATCTCTTAAATTATCTTATAGAAAGAAGATAATTATTTCAATTTCTCTTGCATTTATTAGGCCCAATGATCGTTGCCGTTATGGTCTTTAATAAAGAAATTTTAAATGATCAATTAAGTTATCTTTTAGAAAGAAGATAATTATTTACAATTTTTTGGCATTCATTAGGCCTAACGATCGTTACCGTTATGATCTTTAATAAAGAAATTTTAAATGATCTATTAAATTATCTTTTAGAAAGAAGATAATTATTCACAATTTTTTAGCATTTATTAGGCCCAATGATCGTTACCGTTATGATCTTTAATAAAGAAATTTTAAATGATCAATTAAATTATCTTTTAGATGGAAGATAACTATTTCAAATTTTTTAGCATTTATTAGGCTCATTGACCGTTACCGGCATGATCTTTAATATAGAAATTTTAAATGATCTATTAAATTATCTTTTAGAAAGAAGATAATTATTCACAATTTTTTAGCATTTATTAGGCCCAATGATCGTTACCATTATGAACTTTAATAAAGAAATTTCAAATGATCTCTTAAATTATCTTTTAGAAAGAAGATAATTATTTCAATTTCTCTAGCATTTATTAGGCCCAATGATCGTTGCCATTATGGTCTTTAATAAAGAAATTTTAAATGATCAATTAAATTATCTTTTAGAAAGAAGATAATTATTTACAATTTTTTGGCATTCATTAGGCCTAATGATCGTTACCGTTATGATCTTTAATAAAGAAATTTTAAATGATCAATTAAATTATCTTTTAGAAGGAAGATAACTATTTCAAATTTTTTAGCATTTATTAGGCCCATTGATCGTTACCGGCATGATCTTTAATAAGGAAATTTTAAATGATCTATTAAATTATATTTTAGAAAGAAGATAATTATTTCAATTTCTCTAGCATTTATTAGGCCCAATGATCGTTGCCGTTATGGTCTTTAATAAAGAAATTTTAAATGATCAATTAAATTATCTTTTAGAAGGAAGATAACTATTTCAAATTTTTTAGCATTTATTAGGCCCATTGATCGTTACCGGCATGATCTTTAATAAAGAAATTTTAAATGATCTATTAAATTATCTTTTAGAAAGAAGATAATTATTCACAATTTTTTAGCATTTATTAGGCACAATGATCGTTACTGTTATGAACTTTAATAAAGAAATTTCAAATGATCTCTTAAATTATCTTATAGAGAGAAGATAATTATTTCAATTTCTCTTGCATTTATTAGGCCCAATGATCGTTGCTGTTATGGTCTTTAATAAAGAAATTTTAAATGATCAATTAAATTATCTTTTAGAAAGAAGATGAATATTTCAATTTTTTTAGCATTTATTAGGCCCATTGATCGTTACCGTTATGATCTTTAATAAAGAAATTTTAAATGATCAATTAAATTATCTTTTAGAAAGAAGATAATTATTTACAATTTTTTGGCATTCATTAGGCCTAATGATCGTTACCGTTATGATCTTTAATAAAGAAATTTTAAATGATCTATTAAATTATCTTTTAGAAACAAAATAATTATTCACAATTTTTTAGCATTTATTAGGCCCAATGATCGTTTCCGTTATGGTCTTTAATAAAGAAATTTGAAATGATCAATTAAATTATCTTTTAGAAAGAAGATGAATATTTCAATTTTTTTAGCATTTATTAGCCCTATTCATCGTTACCGTTATGATCTTTAATAAAGAAATTTTAAATGATCAATTAAATTATCTTTTAGAAAGAAGATAATTATTTACAATTTTTTGGCATTCATTAGGCCTAACGATCGTTACCGTTATGATCTTTAATAAATAAATTTTAAATGATCTATTAAATTATCTTTTAGAAACAAGATAATTATTCACAATTTTTTAGCATTTATTAGGCCCAATGATCGTTACCATTATGATCTTTAATAAAGAAATTTTAAATGATCAATTAAATTATCTTTTAGAAGGAAGATAACTATTTCAAATTTTTTAGCATTTATTAGGCCAATTTATCATTACCGGTATGATCTTTAATAAAGAAATTTTAAATGATCTCTTAAATTATCTTTTAGAAAGAAGATAATTATTTCAATTTGCCTAGCATTTATTAGGCACAATGATCGTTACCGTTATGAACTTTAATAAAGAAGTTTTAAATGATCTCTTAAATTATCTTTTAGAAAGAAGATAATTATTTCAATTTCTCTAGCATTTATTAGGCCCAATGATCGTTGCCGTTATGGTCTTTAATAAAGAAATTTTAAATGATCAATTAAATTATCTTTTAGAAAGAAGATAATTATTTACAATTTTTTGGCATTCATTAGGCCTAATGATCGTTACCGTTATGATTTTTAATAAAGAAATTTTAAATGATCTATTAAATTATCTTTTAGAAACAAAATAATTATTCACAATTTTTCAGCATTTATTAGGCCCAATGATCGTTACTGTTATGAACTTTAATAAAGAAATTTCAAATGATCTCTTAAATTATCTTATAGAGAGAAGATAATTATTTCAATTTCTCTTGCATTTATTAGGCCCAATGATCGTTGCTGTTATGGTCTTTAATAAAGAAATTTTAAATGATCAATTAAATTATCTTTTAGAAAGAAGATGAATATTTCAATTTTTTTAGCATTTATTAGGCCCATTGATCGTTACCGTTATGATCTTTAATAAAGAAATTTTAAATGATCAATTAAATTATCTTTTAGAAAGAAGATAATTATTTACAATTTTTTGGCATTCATTAGGCCTAATGATCGTTACCGTTATGATCTTTAATAAAGCAATTTTAAATGATCTATTAAATTATCTTTTAGAAACAAAATAATTATTCACAATTTTTTAGCATTTATTAGGCCCAATGATCGTTTCCGTTATGGTCTTTAATAAAGAAATTTGAAATGATCAATTAAATTATCTTTTAGAAAGAAGATAATTATTTCAATTTCTCTAGCATTTATTAGGCCCAATGATCGTTGCCGTTATGGTCTTTAATAAAGAAATTTTAAATGATCAATTAAATTATCTTTTAGAAAGAAGATAATTATTTACAATTTTTTGGCATTCATTAGGCCTAATGATCGTTACCGTTATGATCTTTAATAATGAAATTTTAAATGATCTATTAAATTATCTTTTAGAAACAAAATAATTATTCACAATTTTTTAGCATTTATTAGGCCCAATGATCGTTACCGTTATGATCTTTAATAAAGAAATTTTAAATGATCAATTAAATTATATTTTAGAAAGAAGAAAATTCTTTACAATTTTTTGGCATTCATTAGGCCTAATGATCGTTACCGTTATGATCTTTAATAAAGAAATTTTAAATGATCAATTAAATTATCTTTTAGAAGGACGATAACTATTTCAAATTTTTTAGCATTTATTAGGCCCATTGATCGTTACCGGCATGATCTTTAATAAAGAAATTTTAAATGATCTATTAAATTATCTTTTAGAAAGAAGATAATTATTCACAATTTTTTAGCATTTATTAGGCACAATGATCGTTACTGTTATGAACTTTAAGAAAGAAATTTCAAATGATCTCTTAAATTATCTTATAGAAAGAAGATAATTATTTCAATTTCTCTTGCATTTATTAGGCCCAATGATCGTTGCCGTTATGGTCTTTAATAAAGAAATTTTAAATGATCAATTAAATTATCTTTTAGAAAGAAGATGAATATTTCAATTTTTTTAGCATGTATTAGGCCCATTGATCGTTACCGTTATGATCTTTAATAATGAAATTTTAAATGATCAATTAAATTATCTTTTAGAAAGAAGAAAATCATTTACAATTTTTTGGCATTCATTAGGCCTAATGATCGTTACGATTATGATCTTTAATAAAGAAATTTTAAATGATCAATTAAATTATCTTTTAGAAGGAAGATAACTATTTCAAATTTTTTAGCATTTATTAGGCCCATTGATCGTTACCGGCACGATCTTTAATAAAGAAATTTTAAATGATCTATTAAATTATCTTTTAGAAAGAAGATAATTATTCACAATTTTTTAGCATTTATTAGGCACAATGATCGTTACTGTTATGAACTTTAACAAAGAAATTTCAAATGATCTCTTAAATTATCTTATAGAAAGAAGATAATTATTTCAAAAGAAATTTCAAATGATCTCTTAAATTATCTTATAGAAAGAAGATAATTATTTCAATTTCTCTTGCATTTATTAGGCCCAATGATCGTTGCCGTTATGGTCTTTAATAAAGAAATTTTAAATGATCAATTAAATTATCTTTTAGAAAGAAGATGAACATTTCAATTTTTTTAGCATTTATTAGGCCCATTGATCGTTACCGTTATGATCTTTAATAAAGAAATTTTAAATGATCAATTAAATTATCTTTTAGAAAGAAGAAAATCATTTACAATTTTTTGGCATTCATTAGGCCTAATGATCGTTACGGTTATGATCTTTAATAAAGAAATTTTAAATGATCAATTAAATTATCTTTTAGAAGGAAGATAACTATTTCAAATTTTTTAGCATTTATTAGGCCCATTGATCGTTACCGGCACGATCTTTAATAAAGAAATTTTAAATGATCTATTAAATTATCTTTTAGAAAGAAGATAATTATTCACAATTTTTTAGCATTTATTAGGCACAATGATCGTTACTGTTATGAACTTTAATAAAGAAATTTCAAATGATCTCTTAAATTATCTTATAGAGAGAAGATAATTATTTCAATTTCTCTTGCATTTATTAGGCCCAATGATCGTTGCTGTTATGGTCTTTAATAAAGAAATTTTAAATGATCAATTAAATTATCTTTTAGAAAGAAGATGAATATTTCAATTTTTTTAGCATTTATTAGGCCCATTGATCGTTACCGTTATGATCTTTAATAAAGAAATTTTAAATGATCAATTAAATTATCTTTTAGAAAGAAGATAATTATTTACAATTTTTTGGCATTCATTAGGCCTAATGATCGTTACCGTTATGATCTTTAATAAAGCAATTTTAAATGATCTATTAAATTATCTTTTAGAAACAAAATAATTATTCACAATTTTTTAGCATTTATTAGGCCCAATGATCGTTTCCGTTATGGTCTTTAATAAAGAAATTTGAAATGATCAATTAAATTATCTTTTAGAAAGAAGATAATTATTTCAATTTCTCTAGCATTTATTAGGCCCAATGATCGTTGCCGTTATGGTCTTTAATAAAGAAATTTGAAATGATCAATTAAATTATCTTTTAGAAAGAAGATAATTATTTCAATTTCTCTAGCATTTATTAGGCCCAATGATCGTTGCCGTTATGGTCCTTAATAAAGAAATTTTAAATGATCAATTAAATTATCTTTTAGAAAGAAGATAATTATTTACAATTTTTTGGCATTCATTAGGCCTAATGATCGTTACCGTTATGATCTTTAATAAAGAAATTTTAAATGATCTATTAAATTATCTTTTAGAAACAAAATAATTATTCACAATTTTTTAGCATTTATTAGGCCCAATGATCGTTACCGTTATGATCTTTAATAAAGAAATTTTAAATGATCAATTAAATTATATTTTAGAAAGAAGAAAATTCTTTACAATTTTTTGGCATTCATTAGGCCTAATGATCGTTACCGTTATGATCTTTAATAAAGAAATTTTAAATGATCAATTAAATTATCTTTTAGAAGGACGATAACTATTTTAAATTTTTTAGCATTTATTAGGCCCATTGATCGTTACCGGCATGATCTTTAATAAAGAAATTTTAAATGATCTATTAAATTATCTTTTAGAAAGAAGATAATTATTCACAATTTTTTAGCATTTATTAGGCACAATGATTGTTACTGTTATGAACTTTAAGAAAGAAATTTCAAATGATCTCTTAAATTATCTTATAGAAAGAAGATAATTATTTCAATTTCTCTTGCATTTATTAGGCCCAATGATCGTTGCCGTTATGGTCTTTAATAAAGAAATTTTAAATGATCAATTAAATTATCTTTTAGAAAGAAGATGAATATTTCAATTTTTTTAGCATGTATTAGGCCCATTGATCGTTACCGTTATGATCTTTAATAAAGAAATTTTAAATGATCAATTAAATTATCTTTTAGAAAGAAGAAAATCATTTACAATTTTTTGGCATTCATTAGGCCTAATGATCGTTACGGTTATGATCTTTAATAAAGAAATTTTAAATGATCAATTAAATTATCTTTTAGAAGGAAGATAACTATTTCAAATTTTTTAGCATTTATTAGGCCCATTGATCGTTACCGGCACGACCTTTAATAAAGAAATTTTAAATGATCTATTAAATTATCTTTTAGAAAGAAGATAATTATTCACAATTTTTTAGCATTTATTAGGCACAATGATCGTTACTGTTATGAACTTTAATAAAGAAATTTCAAATGATCTCTTAAATTATCTTATAGAAAGAAGATAATTATTTCAATTTCTCTTGCATTTATTAGGCCCAATGATCGTTGCCGTTATGGTCTTTAATAAAGAAATTTTAAATGATCAATTAAATTATCTTTTAGAAAGAAGATGAATATTTCAATTTTTTTAGCATGTATTAGGCCCATTGATCGTTACCGTTATGATCTTTAATAATGAAATTTTAAATGATCAATTAAATTATCTTTTAGAAAGAAGAAAATCATTTACAATTTTTTGGCATTCATTAGGCCTAATGATCGTTACGGTTATGATCTTTAATAAAGAAATTTTAAATGATCAATTAAATTATCTTTTAGAAGGAAGATAACTATTTCAAATTTTTTAGCATTTATTTATTAGGCCCATTGATCGTTACCGGCACGATCTTTAATAAAGAAATTTTAAATGATCTATTAAATTATCTTTTAGAAAGAAGATAATTATTCACAATTTTTTAGCATTTATTAGGCACAATGATCGTTACTGTTATGAACTTTAATAAAGAAATTTCAAATGATCTCTTAAATTATCTTATAGAAAGAAGATAATTATTTCAAAAGAAATTTCAAATGATCTCTTAAATTATCTTATAGAAAGAAGATAATTATTTCAATTTCTCTTGCATTTATTAGGCCCAATGATCGTTGCCGTTATGGTCTTTAATAAAGAAATTTTAAATGATCAATTAAATTATCTTTTAGAAAGAAGATGAACATTTCAATTTTTTTAGCATTTATTAGGCCCATTGATCGTTACCGTTATGATCTTTAATAAAGAAATTTTAAATGATCAATTAAATTATCTTTTAGAAAGAAGAAAATCATTTACAATTTTTTGGCATTCATTAGGCCTAATGATCGTTACGGTTATGATCTTTAATAAAGAAATTTTAAATGATCAATTAAATTATCTTTTAGAAGGAAGATAACTATTTCAAATTTTTTAGCATTTATTAGGCCCATTGATCGTTACCGGCACGATCTTTAATAAAGAAATTTTAAATGATCTATTAAATTATCTTTTAGAAAGAAGATAATTATTCACAATTTTTTAGCATTTATTAGGCACAATGATCGTTACTGTTATGAACTTTAATAAAGAAATTTCAAATGATCTCTTAAATTATCTTATAGAGAGAAGATAATTATTTCAATTTCTCTTGCATTTATTAGGCCCAATGATCGTTGCTGTTATGGTCTTTAATAAAGAAATTTTAAATGATCAATTAAATTATCTTTTAGAAAGAAGATGAATATTTCAATTTTTTTAGCATTTATTAGGCCCATTGATCGTTACCGTTATGATCTTTAATAAAGAAATTTTAAATGATCAATTAAATTATCTTTTAGAAAGAAGATAATTATTTACAATTTTTTGGCATTCATTAGGCCTAATGATCGTTACCGTTATGATCTTTAATAAAGCAATTTTAAATGATCTATTAAATTATCTTTTAGAAACAAAATAATTATTCACAATTTTTTAGCATTTATTAGGCCCAATGATCGTTTCCGTTATGGTCTTTAATAAAGAAATTTGAAATGATCAATTAAATTATCTTTTAGAAAGAAGATAATTATTTCAATTTCTCTAGCATTTATTAGGCCCAATGATCGTTGCCGTTATGGTCTTTAATAAAGAAATTTGAAATGATCAATTAAATTATCTTTTAGAAAGAAGATAATTATTTCAATTTCTCTAGCATTTATTAGGCCCAATGATCGTTGCCGTTATGGTCCTTAATAAAGAAATTTTAAATGATCAATTAAATTATCTTTTAGAAAGAAGATAATTATTTACAATTTTTTGGCATTCATTAGGCCTAATGATCGTTACCGTTATGATCTTTAATAAAGAAATTTTAAATGATCTATTAAATTATCTTTTAGAAACAAAATAATTATTCACAATTTTTTAGCATTTATTAGGCCCAATGATCGTTACCGTTATGATCTTTAATAAAGAAATTTTAAATGATCAATTAAATTATATTTTAGAAAGAAGAAAATTCTTTACAATTTTTTGGCATTCATTAGGCCTAATGATCGTTACCGTTATGATCTTTAATAAAGAAATTTTAAATGATCAATTAAATTATCTTTTAGAAGGACGATAACTATTTCAAATTTTTTAGCATTTATTAGGCCCATTGATCGTTACCGGCATGATCTTTAATAAAGAAATTTTAAATGATCTATTAAATTATCTTTTAGAAAGAAGATAATTATTCACAATTTTTTAGCATTTATTAGGCACAATGATTGTTACTGTTATGAAATTTAAGAAAGAAATTTCAAATGATCTCTTAAATTATCTTATAGAAAGAAGATAATTATTTCAATTTCTCTTGCATTTATTAGGCCCAATGATCGTTGCCGTTATGGTCTTTAATAAAGAAATTTTAAATGATCAATTAAATTATCTTTTAGAAAGAAGATGAATATTTCAATTTTTTTAGCATGTATTAGGCCCATTGATCGTTACCGTTATGATCTTTAATAAAGAAATTTTAAATGATCAATTAAATTATCTTTTAGAAAGAAGAAAATCATTTACAATTTTTTGGCATTCATTAGGCCTAATGATCGTTACGGTTATGATCTTTAATAAAGAAATTTTAAATGATCAATTAAATTATCTTTTAGAAGGAAGATAACTATTTCAAATTTTTTAGCATTTATTAGGCCCATTGATCGTTACCGGCACGACCTTTAATAAAGAAATTTTAAATGATCTATTAAATTATCTTTTAGAAAGAAGATAATTATTCACAATTTTTTAGCATTTATTAGGCACAATGATCGTTACTGTTATGAACTTTAATAAAGAAATTTCAAATGATCTCTTAAATTATCTTATAGAAAGAAGATAATTATTTCAAAAGAAATTTCAAATGATCTCTTAAATTATCTTATAGAAAGAAGATAATTATTTCAATTTCTCTTGCATTTATTAGGCCCAATGATCGTTGCCGTTATGGTCTTTAATAAAGAAATTTTAAATGATCAATTAAATTATCTTTTAGAAAGAAGATGAATATTTCAATTTTTTTAGCATTTATTAGGCCCATTGATCGTTACCGTTATGATCTTTAATAAAGAAATTTTAAATGATCAATTAAATTATCTTTTAGAAAGAAGAAAATCATTTACAATTTTTTGGCATTCATTAGGCCTAATGATCGTTACGGTTATGATCTTTAATAAAGAAATTTTAAATGATCAATTAAATTATCTTTTAGAAGGAAGATAACTATTTCAAATTTTTTAGCATTTATTAGGCCCATTGATCGTTACCGGCACGATCTTTAATAAAGAAATTTTAAATGATCTATTAAATTATCTTTTAGAAAGAAGATAATTATTCACAATTTTTTAGCATTTATTAGGCACAATGATCGTTACTGTTATGAACTTTAATAAAGAAATTTCAAATGATCTCTTAAATTATCTTATAGAGAGAAGATAATTATTTCAATTTCTCTTGCATTTATTAGGCCCAATGATCGTTGCTGTTATGGTCTTTAATAAAGAAATTTTAAATGATCAATTAAATTATCTTTTAGAAAGAAGATGAATATTTCAATTTTTTTAGCATTTATTAGGCCCATTGATCGTTACCGTTATGATCTTTAATAAAGAAATTTTAAATGATCAATTAAATTATCTTTTAGAAAGAAGATAATTATTTACAATTTTTTGGCATTCATTAGGCCTAATGATCGTTACCGTTATGATCTTTAATAAAGAAATTTTAAATGATCTATTAAATTATCTTTTAGAAACAAAATAATTATTCACAATTTTTTAGCATTTATTAGGCCCAATGATCGTTTCCGTTATGGTCTTTAATAAAGAAATTTGAAATGATCAATTAAATTATCTTTTAGAAAGAAGATGAATATTTCAATTTTTTTAGCATTTATTAGCCCTATTCATCGTTACCGTTATGATCTTTAATAAAGAAATTTTAAATGATCAATTAAATTATCTTTTAGAAAGAAGATAATTATTTACAATTTTTTGGCATTCATTAGGCCTAACGATCGTTACCGTTATGATCTTTAATAAATAAATTTTAAATGATCTATTAAATTATCTTTTAGAAACAAGATAATTATTCACAATTTTTTAGCATTTATTAGGCCCAATGATCGTTACCATTATGATCTTTAATAAAGAAATTTTAAATGATCAATTAAATTATCTTTTAGAAGGAAGATAACTATTTCAAATTTTTTAGCATTTATTAGGCCAATTTATCGTTACCGGTATGATCTTTAATAAAGAAATTTTAAATGATCTCTTAAATTATCTTTTAGAAAGAAGATAATTATTTCAATTTGCCTAGCATTTATTAGGCCCAATGATCGTTACCGTTATGAACTTTAATAAAGAAATTTTAAATGATCTCTTAAATTATCTTTTAGAAAGAAGATAATTATTTCAATTTCTCTAGCATTTATTAGGCCCAATGATCGTTGCCGTTATGGTCTTTAATAAAGAAATTTTAAATGATCAATTAAATTATCTTTTAGAAAGAAGATGAATATTTCAATTTTTTTAGCATTTATTAGGCCCATTGATCGTTACCGTTATGATCTTTAATAAAGAAATTTTAAATGATCAATTAAATTATCTTTTAGAAAGAAGAAAATCATTTACAATTTTTTGGCATTCATTAGGCCTAATGATCGTTACGGTTATGATCTTTAATAAAGAAATTTTAAATGATCAATTAAATTATCTTTTAGAAGGAAGATAACTATTTCAAATTTTTTAGCATTTATTAGGCCCATTGATTGTTACCGGCACGATATTTAATAAAGAAATTTTAAATGATCTATTAAATTATCTTTTAGAAAGAAGATAATTATTCACAATTTTTTAGCATTTATTAGGCACAATGATCGTTACTGTTATGAACTTTAATAAAGAAATTTCAAATGATCTCTTAAATTATCTTATAGAAAGAAGATAATTATTTCAAAAGAAATTTCAAATGATCTCTTAAATTATCTTATAGAAAGAAGATAATTATTTCAATTTCTCTTGCATTTATTAGGCCCAATGATCGTTGCTGTTATGGTCTTTAATAAAGAAATTTTAAATGATCAATTAAATTATCTTTTAGAAAGAAGATAATTATTCACAATTTTTTAGCATTTATTAGGCACAATGATCGTTACTGTTATGAACTTTAATAAAGAAATTTCAAATGATCTCTTAAATTATCTTATAGAGAGAAGATAATTATTTCAATTTCTCTTGCATTTATTAGGCCCAATGATCGTTGCTGTTATGGTCTTTAATAAAGAAATTTTAAATGATCAATTAAATTATCTTTTAGAAAGAAGATGAATATTTCAATTTTTTTAGCATTTATTAGGCCCATTGATCGTTACCGTTATGATCTTTAATAAAGAAATTTTAAATGATCAATTAAATTATCTTTTAGAAAGAAGAAAATTATTTACAATTTTTTGGCATTCATTAGGCCTAATGATTGTTACCGTTATGATCTTTAATAAAGAAATTTTAAATGATCTCTTAAATTATCTTTTAGAAAGAAGATAATTATTTCAATTTGCCTAGCATTTATTAGGCCCAATGATCGTTACCGTTATGAACTTTAATAAAGAAATTTTAAATGATCTCTTAAATTCTCTTTTAGAAAGAAGATAATTATTTCAATTTCTCTAGCATTTATTAGGCCCAATGATCGTTGCCGTTATGGTCTTTAATAAAGAAATTTTAAATGATCAATTAAATTATCTTTCAGAAAGAAGATAATTATTTACAATTTTTTGGCATTCATTAGGCCTAATGATCGTTACCGTTATGATCTTTAATAAAGAAATTTTAAATGATCTATTAAATTATCTTTTAGAAACAAAATAACTATTCACAATTTTTTAGCATTTATTAGGCCCAATGATCTTTACCGTTATGATCTTTAATAAAGAAATTTTAAATGATCAATTAAATTATATTTTAGAAAGAAGAAAATTATTTACAATTTTTTGGCATTCATTAGGCCTAATGATCGTTACCGTTATGATCTTTAATAAAGAAATTTTAAATGATCAATTAGATTATCTTTTAGAAGGAAGATAACTATTTCAAATTTTTTAGCATTTATTAGGCCCATTGATCGTTACCGGCATGATCTTTAATAAAGAAATTTTAAATGATCTATTAAATTATCTTTTAGAAAGAAGATAATTATTCACAATTTTTTAGCATTTATTAGGCACAATGATCGTTACTGTTATGAACTTTAAGAAAGAAATTTCAAATGATCTCTTAAATTATCTTATAGAAAGAAGATAATTATTTCAATTTCTCTTGCATTTATTAGGCCCAATGATCGTTGCCGTTATGGTCTTTAATAAAGAAATTTTAAATGATCAATTAAATTATCTTTTAGAAAGAAGATGAATATTTCAATTTTTTTAGCATTTATTAGGCCCATTGATCGTTACCGTTATGATCTTTAATAAAGAAATTTTAAATGATCAATTAAATTATCTTTTAGAAAGAAGAAAATCATTTACAATTTTTTGGCATTCATTAGGCCTAATGATCGTTACGGTTATGATCTTTAATAAAGAAATTTTAAATGATCAATTAAATTATCTTTTAGAAGGAAGATAACTATTTCAAATTTTTTAGCATTTATTAGGCCCATTGATTGTTACCGGCACGATCTTTAATAAAGAAATTTTAAATGATCTATTAAATTATCTTTTAGAAAGAAGATAATTATTCACAATTTTTTAGCATTTATTAGGCACAATGATCGTTACTGTTATGAACTTTAATAAAGAAATTTCAAATGATCTCTTAAATTATCTTATAGAAAGAAGATAATTATTTCAAAAGAAATTTCAAATGATCTCTTAAATTATCTTATAGAAAGAAGATAATTATTTCAATTTCTCTTGCATTTATTAGGCCCAATGATCGTTGCTGTTATGGTCTTTAATAAAGAAATTTTAAATGATCAATTAAATTATCTTTTAGAAAGAAGATGAATATTTCAATTTTTTTAGCATTTATTAGGCCCATTGATCGTTACCGTTATGATCTTTAATAAAGAAATTTGAAATGATCAATTAAATTATCTTTTAGAAAGAAGATGAATATTTCAATTTTTTTAGCATTTATTAGGCCCATTGATCGTTACCGTTATGATCTTTAATAAAGAAATTTTAAATGATCAATTAAATTATCTTTTAGAAAGAAGATAATTATTTACAATTTTTTGGCATTCATTAGACCTAATGATCGTTACCGTTATGATCTTTAATAAAGAAATATTAAATGATCTATTAAATTATCTTTTAGAAACAAAATAATTATTCACAATTTTTTAGCATTTATTAGGCCCAATGATCGTTACCGTTATGATCTTTAATAAAGAAATTTTAAATGATCAATTAAATTATATTTTAGAAAGAAGAAAATTATTTACAATTTTTTGGCATTCATTAGGCCTAATGATCGTTACCGTTATGATCTTTAATAAAGAAATTTTAAATGATCAATTAAATTATCTTTTAGAAGGAAGATAACTATTTCAAATTTTTTAGCATTTATTAGGCCCATTGATCGTTACCGGCATGATCTTTAATAAAGAAATTTTAAATGATCTATTAAATTATCTTTTAGAAAGAAGATAATTATTCACAATTTTTTAGCATTTATTAGGCACAATGATCGTTACTGTTATGAACTTTAAGAAAGAAATATCAAATGATCTCTTAAATTATCTTATAGAAAGAAGATAATTATTTCAATTTCTCTTGCATTTATTAGGCCCAATGGTCGTTGCCGTTATGGTCTTTAATAAAGAAATTTTAAATGATCAATTAAATTATCTTTTAGAAAGAAGATGAATATTTCAATTTTTTTAGCATTTATTAGGCCCATTGATCGTTACCGTTATGATCTTTAATAAAGAAATTTTAAATGATCAATTAAATTATCTTTTAGAAAGAAGATGAATATTTCAATTTTTTTAGCATTTATTAGGCCCATTGATCGTTACCGTTATGATCTTTAATAAAGAAATTTTAAATGATCAATTAAATTATCTTTTAGAAAGAAGATAATTATTTACAATTTTTTGGCATTTATTAGGCCTAATGATCGTTACCGTTATGATCTTTAATAAAGAAATTTTAAATGATCTATTAAATTATCTTTTAGAAACAAAATAATTATTCACAATTTTTTAGCATTTATTAGGCCCAATGATCGTTACCGTTATGATCTTTAATAAAGAAATTTTAAATGATCAATTAAATTATATTTTAGAAAGAAGAAAATTATTTACAATTTTTTGGCATTCATTAGGCCTAATGATCGTTACCGTTATGATCTTTAATAAAGAAATTTTAAATGATCAATTAAATTATCTTTTAGAAGGAAGATAACTATTTCAAATTTTTTAGCATTTATTAGGCCCATTGATCGTTACCGGCATGATCTTTAATAAAGAAATTTTAAATGATCTATTAAATTATCTTTTAGAAAGAAGATAATTATTCACAATTTTTTAGCATTTATTAGGCACAATGATCGTTACTGTTATGAACTTTAAGAAAGAAATATCAAATGACTCTTAAATTATCTTATAGAAAGAAGATAATTATTTCAATTTCTCTTGCATTTATTAGGCCCAATGGTCGTTGCCGTTATGGTCTTTAATAAAGAAATTTTAAATGATCAATTAAATTATCTTTTAGAAAGAAGATGAATATTTCAATTTTTTTAGCATTTATTAGGCCCATTGATCGTTACCGTTATGATCTTTAATAAAGAAATTTTAAATGATCAATTAAATTATCTTTTAGAAAGAAGATGAATATTTCAATTTTTTTAGCATTTATTAGGCCCATTGATCGTTACCGTTATGATCTTTAATAAAGAAATTTTAAATGATCAATTAAATTATCTTTTAGAAAGAAGATAATTATTTACAATTTTTTGGCATTTATTAGGCCTAATGATCGTTACCGTTATGATCTTTAATAAAGAAATTTTAAATGATCTATTAAATTATCTTTTAGAAACAAAATAATTATTCACAATTTTTTAGCATTTATTAGGCCCAATGATCGTTACCGTTATGATCTTTAATAAAGAAATTTTAAATGATCAATTAAATTATATTTTAGAAAGAAGAAAATTATTTACAATTTTTTGGCATTCATTAGGCCTAATGATCGTTACCGTTATGATCTTTAATAAAGAAATTTTAAATGATCAATTAAATTATCTTTTAGAAGGAAGATAACTATTTCAAATTTTTTAGCATTTATTAGGCCCATTGATCGTTACCGGCATGATCTTTAATAAAGAAATTTTAAATGATCTATTAAATTATCTTTTAGAAAGAAGATAATTATTCACAATTTTTTAGCATTTATTAGGCACAATGATCGTTACTGTTATGAACTTTAAGAAAGAAATATCAAATGACTCTTAAATTATCTTATAGAAAGAAGATAATTATTTCAATTTCTCTTGCATTTATTAGGCCCAATGGTCGTTGCCGTTATGGTGTTTAATAAAGAAATTTTAAATGATCAATTAAATTATCTTTTAGAAAGAAGATGAATATTTCAATTTTTTTAGCATTTATTAGGCCCATTGATCGTTACCGTTATGATCTTTAATAAAGAAATTTTAAATGATCAATTAAATTATCTTTTAGAAAGAAGATAATTATTCACAATTTTTTAGCATTTATTAGGCACAATGATTGTTACTATTATGAACTTTAAGAAAGAAATTTCAAATGATCTCTTAAATTATCTTATAGAAAGAAGATAATTATTTCAATTTCTCTTGCATTTATTAGGCCCAATGATCGTTGCCGTTATGGTCTTTAATAAAGAAATTTTAAATGATCAATTAAATTATCTTTTAGAAAGAAGATGAATATTTCAATTTTTTTAGCATTTATTAGGCCCATTGATCGTTACCGTTATGATCTTTAATAAAGAAATTTTAAATGATCAATTAAATTATCTTTTAGAAAGAAGATAATTATTTACAATTTTTTGGCATTCATTAGGCCTAATGATCGTTACCGTTATGATCTTTAATAAAGAAATTTTAAATGATCTATTAAATTATCTTTTAGAAACAAAATAATTATTCACAATTTTTTAGCATTTAGTAGGCCCAATGATCGTTACCGTTATGATCTTTAATAAAGAAATTTTAAATGATCAATTAAATTATATTTTAGAAAGAAGAAAATTATTTACAATTTTTTGGCATTCATTAGGCCTAATGATCGTTACCGTTATGATCTTTAATAAAGAAATTTTAAATGATCAATTAAATTATCTTTTAGAAGGAATATAACTATTTCAAATTTTTTAGCATTTATTAGGCCCATTGATCGTTACCGGCATGATCTTTAATAAAGAAATTTTAAATGATCTATTAAATTATCTTTTAGAAAGAAGATAATTATTCACAATTTTTTAGCATTTATTAGGCACAATGATCGTTACTGTTTTGAACTTTAAGAAAGAAATTTCAAATGATCTCTTAAATTATCTTATAGAAAGAAGATAATTATTTCAATTTCTCTTGCATTTATTAGGCCCAATGATCGTTGCCGTTATGGTCTTTAATAAAGAAGTTTTAAATGATCAATTAAATTATCTTTTAGAAAGAAGATGAATATTTCAATTTTTTTAGCATTTATTAGGCCCATTGATCGTTACCGTTATGATCTTTAATAAAGAAATTTTAAATGATCAATTAAATTATCTTTTTGAAAGAAGAAAATTATTTACAATTTTTTGGCATTCATTAGGCCTAATGATCGTTACCGTTATGATCTTTAATAAAGAAATTTTAAATGATCAATTAAATTATCTTTTAGAAGGAAGATAACTATTTCAAATTTTTTAGCATTTATTAGGCCCATTGATCGTTACCGGCATGATCTTTAATAAAGAAATTTTAAATGATCTATTAAATTATCTTTTAGAAAGAAGATAATTATTCACAATTTTTTAGCATTTATTAGGCACAATGATCGTTACTGTTATGAACTTTAAGAAAGAAATTTCAAATGATCTCTTAAATTATCTTATAGAAAGAAGATAATTATTTCAATTTCTCTTGCATTTATTAGGCCCAATGATCGTTGCCGTTATGGTCTTTAATAAAGAAATTTTAAATGATCAATTAAATTATCTTTTAGAAAGAAGATGAATATTTCAATTTTTTTAGCATTTATTAGGCCCATTGATCGTTACCGTTATGATCTTTAATAAAGAAATTTTAAATGATCAATTAAATTATCTTTTAGAAAGAAGAAAATCATTTACAATTTTTTGGCATTCATTAGGCCTAATGATCGTTACGGTTATGATCTTTAATAAAGAAATTTTAAATGATCAATTAAATTATCTTTTAGAAGGAAGATAACTATTTCAAATTTTTTAGCATTTATTAGGCCCATTGATTGTTACCGGCACGATCTTTAATAAAGAAATTTTAAATGATCTATTAAATTATCTTTTAGAAAGAAGATAATTATTCACAATTTTTTAGCATTTATTAGGCACAATGATCGTTACTGTTATGAACTTTAATAAAGAAATTTCAAATGATCTCTTAAAATATGTTATAGAAAGAAGATAATTATTTCAAAAGAAATTTCAAATGATCTCTTAAATTATCTTATAGAAAGAAGATAATTATTTCAATTTCTCTTGCATTTATTAGGCCCAATGATCGTTGCTGTTATGGTCTTTAATAAAGAAATTTTAAATGATCAATTAAATTATCTTTTAGAAAGAAGATAATTATTCACAATTTTTTAGCATTTATTAGGCACAATGATCGTTACTGTTATGAACTTTAATAAAGAAATTTCAAATGATCTCTTAAATTATCTTATAGAGAGAAGATAATTATTTCAATTTCTCTTGCATTTATTAGGCCCAATGATCGTTGCTGTTATGGTCTTTAATAAAGAAATTTTAAATGATCAATTAAATTATCTTTTAGAAAGAAGATGAATATTTCAATTTTTTTAGCATTTATTAGGCCAATTGATCGTTACCGTTATGATCTTTAATAAAGAAATTTTAAATGATCAATTAAATTATCTTTTAGAAGGAAGATAACTATTTCAAATTTTTTAGCATTTATTAGGCCCATTGATCGTTACCGGCATGATCTTTAATAAAGAAATTTTAAATGATCTATTAAATTATCTTTTAGAAAGAAGATAATTATTCACAATTTTTTAGCATTTATTAGGCACAATGATCGTTACTGTTATGAACTTTAATAAAGAAATTTCAAATGATCTCTTAAATTATCTTATAGAAAGAAGATAATTATTTCAAAAGAAATTTCAAATGATCTCTTAAATTATCTTATAGAAAGAAGATAATTATTTCAATTTCTCTTGCATTTATTAGGCCCAATGATCGTTGCTGTTATGGTCTTTAATAAAGAAATTTTAAATGATCAATTAAATTATCTTTTAGAAAGAAGATAATTATTCACAATTTTTTAGCATTTATTAGGCACAATGATCGTTACTGTTATGAACTTTAATAAAGAAATTTCAAATGATCTCTTAAATTATCTTATAGAGAGAAGATAATTATTTCAATTTCTCTTGCATTTATTAGGCCCAATGATCGTTGCTGTTATGGTCTTTAATAAAGAAATTTTAAATGATCAATTAAATTATCTTTTAGAAAGAAGATGAATATTTCAATTTTTTTAGCATTTATTAGGCCCATTGATCGTTACCGTTATGATCTTTAATAAAGAAATTTTAAATGATCAATTAAATTATCTTTTAGAAAGAAGATAATTATTTACAATTTTTTGGCATTCATTAGGCCTAATGATCGTTACCGTTATGATCTTTAATAAAGAAATTTTAAATGATCTATTAAATTATCTTTTAGAAACAAAATAATTATTCACAATTTTTTAGCATTTATTAGGCCCAATGATCGTTTCCGTTATGGTCTTTAATAAAGAAATTTGAAATGATCAATTAAATTATCTTTTAGAAAGAAGATGAATATTTCAATTTTTTTAGCATTTATTAGCCCTATTCATCGTTACCGTTATGATCTTTAATAAAGAAATTTTAAATGATCAATTAAATTATCTTTTAGAAAGAAGATAATTATTTACAATTTTTTGGCATTCATTAGGCCTAACGATCGTTACCGTTATGATCTTTAATAAATAAATTTTAAATGATCTATTAAATTATCTTTTAGAAACAAGATAATTATTCACAATTTTTTAGCATTTATTAGGCCCAATGATCGTTACCATTATGATCTTTAATAAAGAAATTTTAAATGATCAATTAAATTATCTTTTAGAAGGAAGATAACTATTTCAAATTTTTTAGCATTTATTAGGCCAATTTATCGTTACCGTTATGATCTTTAATAAAGAAATTTTAAATGATCTCTTAAATTATCTTTTAGAAAGAAGATAATTATTTCAATTTGCCTAGCATTTATTAGGCCCAATGATCGTTACCGTTATGAACTTTAATAAAGAAATTTTAAATGATCTCTTAAATTATCTTTTAGAAAGAAGATAATTATTTCAATTTCTCTAGCATTTATTAGGCCCAATGATCGTTGCCGTTATGGTCTTTAATAAAGAAATTTTAAATGATCAATTAAATTATCTTTTAGAAAGAAGATGAATATTTCAATTTTTTTAGCATTTATTAGGCCCATTGATCGTTACCGTTATGATCTTTAATAAAGAAATTTTAAATGATCAATTAAATTATCTTTTAGAAAGAAGATAATTATTTACAATTTTTTGGCATTCATTAGGCCTAATGATCGTTACCGTTATGATCTTTAATAAAGAAATTTTAAATGATCTATTAAATTATCTTTTAGAAACAAAATAATTATTCACAATTTTTTAGCATTTATTAGGCCCAATGATCGTTTCCGTTATGGTCTTTAATAAAGAAATTTGAAATGATCAATTAAATTATCTTTTAGAAAGAAGATGAATATTTCAATTTTTTTAGCATTTATTAGCCCTATTCATCGTTACCGTTATGATCTTTAATAAAGAAATTTTAAATGATCAATTAAATTATCTTTTAGAAAGAAGATAATTATTTACAATTTTTTGGCATTCATTAGGCCTAACGATCGTTACCGTTATGATCTTTAATAAATAAATTTTAAATGATCTATTAAATTATCTTTTAGAAACAAGATAATTATTCACAATTTTTTAGCATTTATTAGGCCCAATGATCGTTACCATTATGATCTTTAATAAAGAAATTTTAAATGATCAATTAAATTATCTTTTAGAAGGAAGATAACTATTTCAAATTTTTTAGCATTTATTAGGCCAATTTATCGTTACCGGTATGATCTTTAATAAAGAAATTTTAAATGATCTCTTAAATTATCTTTTAGAAAGAAGATAATTATTTCAATTTGCCTAGCATTTATTAGGCCCAATGATCGTTACCGTTATGAACTTTAATAAAGAAATTTTAAATGATCTCTTAAATTATCTTTTAGAAAGAAGATAATTATTTCAATTTCTCTAGCATTTATTAGGCCCAATGATCGTTGCCGTTATGGTCTTTAATAAAGAAATTTTAAATGATCAATTAAATTATCTTTTAGAAAGAAGATAATTATTTACAATTTTTTGGCATTCATTAGGCCTAATGATCGTTACCGTTATGATCTTTAATAAAGAAATTTTAAATGATCTATTAAATTATCTTTTAGAAACAAAATAATTATTCACAATTTTTTAGCATTTATTAGGCCCAATGATCTTTACCGTTATGATCTTTAATAAAGAAATTTTAAATGATCAATTAAATTATATTTTAGAAAGAAGAAAATTATTTACAATTTTTTGGCATTCATTAGGCCTAATGATCGTTACCGTTATGATCTTTAGTAAAGAAATTTTAAATGATCAATTAGATTATCTTTTAGAAGGAAGATAACTATTTCAAATTTTTTAGCATTTATTAGGCCCATTGATCGTTACCGGCATGATCTTTAATAAAGAAATTTTAAATGATCTATTAAATTATCTTTGAGAAAGAAGATAATTATTCACAATTTTTTAGCATTTATTAGGCACAATGATCGTTACTGTTATGAACTGTAAGAAAGAAATTTCAAATGATCTCTTAAATTATCTTATAGAAAGAAGATAATTATTTCAATTTCTCTTGCATTTATTAGGCCCAATGATCGTTGCCGTTATGGTCTTTAATAAAGAAATTTTAAATGATCAATTAAATTATCTTTTAGAAAGAAGATGAATATTTCAATTTTTTTAGCATTTATTAGGCCCATTGATCGTTACGGTTATGATCTTTAATAAAGAAATTTTAAATGATCAATTAAATTATCTTTTAGAAAGAAGATGAATATTTCAATTTTTTTAGCATTTATTAGGCCCATTGATCGTTACCGTTATGATCTTTAATAAAGAAATTTTAAATGATCAATTAAATTATCTTTTAGAAAGAAGATAATTATTTACAATTTTTTGGCATTCATTAGGCCTAATGATCGTTACCGTTATGATCTTTAATAAAGAAATTTTAAATGATCTATTAAATTATCTTTTAGAAACAAAATAATTATTCACAATTTTTTAGCATTTATTAGGCCCAATGATCTTTACCGTTATGATCTTTAATAAAGAAATTTTAAATGATCAATTAAATTATATTTTAGAAAGAAGAAAATTATTTACAATTTTTTGGCATTCATTAGGCCTAATGATCGTTACCGTTATGATCTTTAGTAAAGAAATTTTAAATGATCAATTAGATTATCTTTTAGAAGGAAGATAACTATTTCAAATTTTTTAGCATTTATTAGGCCCATTGATCGTTACCGGCATGATCTTTAATAAAGAAATTTTAAATGATCTATTAAATTATCTTTGAGAAAGAAGATAATTATTCACAATTTTTTAGCATTTATTAGGCACAATGATCGTTACTGTTATGAACTGTAAGAAAGAAATTTCAAATGATCTCTTAAATTATCTTATAGAAAGAAGATAATTATTTCAATTTCTCTTGCATTTATTAGGCCCAATGATCGTTGCCGTTATGGTCTTTAATAAAGAAATTTTAAATGATCAATTAAATTATCTTTTAGAAAGAAGATGAATATTTCAATTTTTTTAGCATTTATTAGGCCCATTGATCGTTACCGTTATGATCTTTAATAAAGAAATTTTAAATGATCAATTAAATTATCTTTTAGAAAGAAGAAAATCATTTACAATTTTTTGGCATTCATTAGGCCTAATGATCGTTACGGTTATGATCTTTAATAAAGAAATTTTAAATGATCAATTAAATTATCTTTTAGAAGGAAGATAACTATTTCAAATTTTTTAGCATTTATTAGGCCCATTGATTGTTACCGGCACGATCTTTAATAAAGAAATTTTAAATGATCTATTAAATTATCTTTTAGAAAGAAGATAATTATTCACAATTTTTTAGCATTTATTAGGCACAATGATCGTTACTGTTATGAACTTTAATAAAGAAATTTCAAATGATCTCTTAAATTATCTTATAGAAAGAAGATAATTATTTCAAAACAAATTTCAAATGATCTCTTAAATTATCTTATAGAAAGAAGATAATTATTTCAATTTCTCTTGCATTTATTAGGCCCAATGATCGTTGCTGTTATGGTCTTTAATAAAGAAATTTTAAATGATCAATTAAATTATCTTTTAGAAAGAAGATGAATATTTCAATTTTTTTAGCATTTATTAGGCCCATTGATCGTTACGGTTATGATCTTTAATAAAGAAATTTTAAATGATCAATTAAATTATCTTTTAGAAAGAAGATGAATATTTCAATTTTTTTAGCATTTATTAGGCCCATTGATCGTTACCGTTATGATCTTTAATAAAGAAATTTTAAATGATCAATTAAATTATCTTTTAGAAAGAAGATAATTATTTACAATTTTTTGGCATTCATTAGGCCTAATGATCGTTACCGTTATGATCTTTAATAAAGAAATTTTAAATGATCTATTAAATTATCTTTTAGAAACAAAATAATTATTCACAATTTTTTAGCATTTATTAGGCCCAATGATCGTTACCGTTATGATCTTTAATAAAGAAATTTTAAATGATCAATTAAATTATATTTTAGAAAGAAGAAAATTATTTACAATTTTTTGGCATTCATTAGGCCTAATGATCGTTACCGTTATGATCTTTAATAAAGAAATTTTAAATGATCAATTAGATTATCTTTTAGAAGGAAGATAACTATTTCAAATTTTTTAGCATTTATTAGGCCCATTGATCGTTACCGGCATGATCTTTAATAAAGAAATTTTAAATGATCTATTAAATTATCTTTTAGAAAGAAGATAATTATTCACAATTTTTTAGCATTTATTAGGCACAATGATCGTTACTGTTATGAACTTTAAGAAAGAAATTTCAAATGATCTCTTAAATTATCTTATAGAAAGAAGATAATTATTTCAATTTCTCTTGCATTTATTAGGCCCAATGATCGTTGCCGTTATGGTCTTTAATAAAGAAATTTTTAATGATCAATTAAATTATCTTTTAGAAAGAAGATGAATATTTCAATTTTTTTAGCATTTATTAGGCCCATTGATCGTTACCGTTATGATCTTTAATAAAGAAATTTTAAATGATCAATTAAATTATCTTTTAGAAAGAAGAAAATCATTTACAATTTTTTGGCATTCATTAGGCCTAATGATCGTTACGGTTATGATCTTTAATAAAGAAATTTTAAATGATCAATTAAATTATCTTTTAGAAGGAAGATAACTATTTCAAATTTTTTAGCATTTATTAGGCCCATTGATCGTTACCGGCACGATCTTTAATAAAGAAATTTTAAATGGTCTACTAAATTATCTTTTAGAAAGAAGATAATTATTCACAATTTTTTAGCATTTATTAGGCACAATGATCGTTACTGTTATGAACTTTAATAAAGAAATTTCAAATGATCTCTTAAATTATCTTATAGAAAGAAGATAATTATTTCAAAAGAAATTTCAAATGATCTCTTAAATTATCTTATAGAAAGAAGATAATTATTTCAATTTCTCTTGCATTTATTAGGCCCAATGATCGTTGCTGTTATGGTCTTTAATAAAGAAATTTTAAATGATCAATTAAATTATCTTTTAGAAAGAAGATGAATATTTCAATTTTTTTAGCATTTATTAGGCCCATTGATCGTTACCGTTATGATCTTTAATAAAGAAATTTTAAATGATCAATTAAATTATCTTTTAGAAAGAAGATGAATATTTCAATTTTTTTAGCATTTATTAGGCCCATTGATCGTTACCGTTATGATCTTTAATAAAGAAATTTTAAATGATCAATTAAATTATCTTTTAGAAAGAAGATAATTATTTACAATTTTTTGGCATTCATTAGGCCTAATGATCGTTACCGTTATGATCTTTAATAAAGAAATTTTAAATGATCTATTAAATTATCTTTTAGAAACAAAATAATTATTCACAATTTTTTAGCATTTATTAGGCCCAATGATCGTTACCGTTATGATCTTTAATAAAGAAATTTTAAATGATCAATTAAATTATATTTTAGAAAGAAGAAAATTATTTACAATTTTTTGGCATTCATTAGGCCTAATGATCGTTACCGTTATGATCTTTAATAAAGAAATTTTAAATGATCAATTAAATTATCTTTTAGAAGGAAGATAACTATTTCAAATTTTTTAGCATTTATTAGGCCCATTGATCGTTACCGGCATGATCTTTAATAAAGAAATTTTAAATGATCTATTAAATTATCTTTTAGAAAGAAGATAATTATTCACAATTTTTTAGCATTTATTAGGCACAATGATCGTTACTGTTATGAACTTTAAGAAAGAAATATCAAATGATCTCTTAAATTATCTTATAGAAAGAAGATAATTATTTCAATTTCTCTTGCATTTATTAGGCCCAATGGTCGTTGCCGTTATGGTCTTTAATAAAGAAATTTTAAATGATCAATTAAATTATCTTTTAGAAAGAAGATGAATATTTCAATTTTTTTAGCATTTATTAGGCCCATTGATCGTTACCGTTATGATCTTTAATAAAGAAATTTTAAATGATAAATTAAATTATCTTTTAGAAAGAAGATGAATATTTCAATTTTTTTAGCATTTATTAGGCCCATTGATCGTTACCGTTATGATCTTTAATAAAGAAATTTTAAATGATCAATTAAATTATCTTTTAGAAAGAAGATAATTATTTACAATTTTTTGGCATTTATTAGGCCTAATGATCGTTACCGTTATGATCTTTAATAAAGAAATTTTAAATGATCTATTAAATTATCTTTTAGAAACAAAATAATTATTCACAATTTTTTAGCATTTATTAGGCCCAATGATCGTTACCGTTATGATCTTTAATAAAGAAATTTTAAATGATCAATTAAATTATATTTTAGAAAGAAGAAAATTATTTACAATTTTTTGGCATTCATTAGGCCTAATGATCGTTACGGTTATGATCTTTAATAAAGAAATTTTAAATGATCAATTAAATTATCTTTTAGAAGGAAGATAACTATTTCAAATTTTTTAGCATTTATTAGGCCCATTGATCGTTACCGGCATGATCTTTAATAAAGAAATTTTAAATGGTCTATTAAATTATCTTTTAGAAAGAAGATAATTATTCACAATTTTTTAGCATTTATTAGGCACAATGATCGTTACTGTTATGAACTTTAAGAAAGAAATATCAAATGATCTCTTAAATTATCTTATAGAAAGAAGATAATTATTTCAATTTCTCTTGCATTTATTAGGCCCAATGGTTGTTGCCGTTATGGTCTTTAATAAAGAAATTTTAAATGATCAATTAAATTATCTTTTAGAAAGAAGATGAATATTTCAATTTTTTTAGCATTTATTAGGCCCATTGATCGTTACCGTTATGATCTTTAATAAAGAAATTTTAAATGATCAATTAAATTATCTTTTAGAAAGAAGATGAATATTTCAATTTTTTTAGCATTTATTAGGCCCATTGATCGTTACCGTTATGATCTTTAATAAAGAAATTTTAAATGATCAATTAAATTATCTTTTAGAAAGAAGATAATTGTTTACAATTTTTTGGCATTTATTAGGCCTAATGATCGTTACCGTTATGATCTTTAATAAAGAAATTTTAAATGATCTATTAAATTATCTTTTAGAAACAAAATAATTATTCACAATTTTTTAGCATTTATTAGGCCCAATGATCGTTACCGTTATGATCTTTAATAAAGAAATTTTAAATGATCAATTAAATTATATTTTAGAAAGAAGAAAATTATTTACAATTTTTTGGCATTCATTAGGCCTAATGATCGTTACCGTTATGATCTTTAATAAAGAAATTTTAAATGATCAATTAAATTATCTTTTAGAAGGAAGATAACTATTTCAAATTTTTTAGCATTTATTAGGCCCATTGATCGTTACCGGCATGATCTTTAATAAAGAAATTTTAAATGATCTATTAAATTATCTTTTAGAAAGAAGATAATTATTCACAATTTTTTAGCATTTATTAGGCACAATGATCGTTACTGTTATGAACTTTAAGAAAGAAATATCAAATGATCTCTTAAATTATCTTATAGAAAGAAGATAATTATTTCAATTTCTCTTGCATTTATTAGGCCCAATGGTCGTTGCCGTTATGGTCTTTAATAAAGAAATTTTAAATGATCAATTAAATTATCTTTTAGAAAGAAGATGAATATTTAAATTTTTTTAGCATTTATTAGGCCCATTGATCGTTACCGTTATGATCTTTAATAAAGAAATTTTAAATGATCAATTAAATTATCTTTTAGAAAGAAGATAATTATTCACAATTTTTTAGCATTTATTAGGCACAATGATTGTTACTATTATGAACTTTAAGAAAGAAATTTCAAATGATCTCTTAAATTATCTTATAGAAAGAAGATAATTATTTCAATTTCTCTTGCATTTATTAGGCCCAATGATCGTTGCCGTTATGGTCTTTAATAAAGAAATTTTAAATGATCAATTAAATTATCTTTTAGAAAGAAGATGAATATTTCAATTTTTTTAGCATTTATTAGGCCCATTGATCGTTACCGTTATGATCTTTAATAAAGAAATTTTAAATGATCAATTAAATTATCTTTTAGAAAGAAGAAAATTATTTACAATTTTTTGGCATTCATTAGGCCTAATGATCGTTACCGTTATGATCTTTAATAAAGAAATTTTAAATGATCAATTAAATTATCTTTTAGAAGGAAGATAACTATTTCAAATTTTTTAGCATTTATTAGGCCCATTGATCGTTACCGGCACGATCTTTAATAAAGAAATTTTAAATGATCTATTAAATTATCTTTTAGAAAGAAGATAATTATTCACATTTTTTTAGCATTTATTAGGCACAATGATCGTTTCTGTTATGAACTTTAATAAAGAAATTTCAAATGATCTCTTAAATTATCTTATAGAAAGAAGATAATTATTTCAATTTCTCTTGCATTTATTAGGCCCAATGATCGTTGCTGTTATGGTCTTTAATAAAGAAATTTTAAATGATCAATTAAATTATATTTTAGAAAGAAGAAAATTATTTACAATTTTTTGGCATTCATTAGGCCTAATGATCGTTACCGTTATGATCTTTAATAAAGAAATTTTAAATGATCAATTAAATTATCTTTTAGAAAGAAGATAATTATTTACAATTTTTTGGCATTTATTAGGCCTAATGATCGTTACCGTTATGATCTTTAATAAAGAAATTTTAAATGATCTATTAAATTATCTTTTAGAAACAAAATAATTATTCACAATTTTTTAGCATTTATTAGGCCCAATGATCGTTACCGTTATGATCTTTAATAAAGAAATTTTAAATGATCAATTAAATTATATTTTAGAAAGAAGAAAATTATTTACAATTTTTTGGCATTCATTAGGCCTAATGATCGTTACCGTTATGATCTTTAATAAAGAAATTTTAAATGATCAATTAAATTATCTTTTAGAAGGAAGATAATTATTTCAAATTTTTTAGCATTTATTAGGCCCATTGATCGTTACCGGCATGATCTTTAATAAAGAAATTTTAAATGATCTATTAAATTATCTTTTAGAAAGAAGATAATTATTCACAATTTTTTAGCATTTATTAGGCACAATGATCGTTACTGTTATGAACTTTAAGAAAGAAATATCAAATGATCTCTTAAATTATCTTATAGAAAGAAGATAATTATTTCAATTTCTCTTGCATTTATTAGGCCCAATGGTCGTTGCCGTTATGGTCTTTAATAAAGAAATTTTAAATGATCAATTAAATTATATTTTAGAAAGAAGAAAATTATTTACAATTTTTTGGCATTCATTAGGCCTAATGATCGTTACCGTTATGATCTTTAATAAAGAAATTTTAAATGATCTATTAAATTATCTTTTAGAAACAAAATAATTATTCACAATTTTTTAGCATTTATTAGGCCCAATGATCGTTACCGTTATGATCTTTAATAAAGAAATTTTAAATGATCAATTAAATTATATTTTAGAAAGAAGAAAATTATTTACAATTTTTTGGCATTCATTAGGCCTAATGATCGTTACCGTTATGATCTTTAATAAAGAAATTTTAAATGATCAATTAAATTATCTTTTAGAAGGAAGATAACTATTTCAAATTTTTTAGCATTTATTAGGCCCATTGATCGTTACCGGCATGATCTTTAATAAAGAAATTTTAAATGATCTATTAAATTATCTTTTAGAAAGAAGATAATTATTCACAATTTTTTAGCATTTATTAGGCACAATGATCGTTACTGTTATGAACTTTAAGAAAGAAATATCAAATGATCTCTTAAATTATCTTATAGAAAGAAGATAATTATTTCAATTTCTCTTGCATTTATTAGGCCCAATGGTCGTTGCCGTTATGGTCTTTAATAAAGAAATTTTAAATGATCAATTAAATTATCTTTTAGAAAGAAGATGAATATTTCAATTTTTTTAGCATTTATTAGGCCCATTGATCGTTACCGTTATGATCTTTAATAAAGAAATTTTAAATGATCAATTAAATTATCTTTTAGAAAGAAGATAATTATTCACAATTTTTTAGCATTTATTAGGCACAATGATTGTTACTATTATGAACTTTAAGAAAGAAATTTCAAATGATCTCTTAAATTATCTTATAGAAAGAAGATAATTATTTCAATTTCTCTTGCATTTATTAGGCCCAATGGTCGTTGCCGTTATGGTCTTTAATAAAGAAATTTTAAATGATCAATTAAATTATCTTTTAGAAAGAAGATGAATATTTCAATTTTTTTAGCATTTATTAGGCCCATTGATCGTTACCGTTATGATCTTTAATAAAGAAATTTTAAATGATCAATTAAATTATCTTTTAGAAAGAAGAAAATTATTTACAATTTTTTGGCATTCATTAGGCCTAATGATCGTTACCGTTATGATCTTTAATAAAGAAATTTTAAATGATCAATTAAATTATCTTTTAGAAGGAAGATAACTATTTCAAATTTTTTAGCATTTATTAGGCCCATTGATCGTTACCGGCACGATCTTTAATAAAGAAATTTTAAATGATCTATTAAATTATCTTTTAGAAAGAAGATAATTATTCACATTTTTTTAGCATTTATTAGGCACAATGATCGTTTCTGTTATGAACTTTAATAAAGAAATTTCAAATGATCTCTTAAATTATCTTATAGAAAGAAGATAATTATTTCAATTTCTCTTGCATTTATTAGGCCCAATGATCGTTGCTGTTATGGTCTTTAATAAAGAAATTTTAAATGATCAATTAAATTATATTTTAGAAAGAAGAAAATTATTTACAATTTTTTGGCATTCATTAGGCCTAATGATCGTTACCGTTATGATCTTTAATAAAGAAATTTTAAATGATCAATTAAATTATCTTTTAGAAAGAAGATAATTATTTACAATTTTTTGGCATTTATTAGGCCTAATGATCGTTACCGTTATGATCTTTAATAAAGAAATTTTAAATGATCTATTAAATTATCTTTTAGAAACAAAATAATTATTCACAATTTTTTAGCATTTATTAGGCCCAATGATCGTTACCGTTATGATCTTTAATAAAGAAATTTTAAATGATCAATTAAATTATATTTTAGAAAGAAGAAAATTATTTACAATTTTTTGGCATTCATTAGGCCTAATGATCGTTACCGTTATGATCTTTAATAAAGAAATTTTAAATGATCAATTAAATTATCTTTTAGAAGGAAGATAATTATTTCAAATTTTTTAGCATTTATTAGGCCCATTGATCGTTACCGGCATGATCTTTAATAAAGAAATTTTAAATGATCTATTAAATTATCTTTTAGAAAGAAGATAATTATTCACAATTTTTTAGCATTTATTAGGCACAATGATCGTTACTGTTATGAACTTTAAGAAAGAAATATCAAATGATCTCTTAAATTATCTTATAGAAAGAAGATAATTATTTCAATTTCTCTTGCATTTATTAGGCCCAATGGTCGTTGCCGTTATGGTCTTTAATAAAGAAATTTTAAATGATCAATTAAATTATATTTTAGAAAGAAGAAAATTATTTACAATTTTTTGGCATTCATTAGGCCTAATGATCGTTACCGTTATGATCTTTAATAAAGAAATTTTAAATGATCAATTAAATTATCTTTTAGAAGGAATATAACTATTTCAAATTTTTTAGCATTTATTAGGCCCATTGATCGTTACCGGCATGATCTTTAATAAAGAAATTTTAAATGATCTATTAAATTATCTTTTAGAAAGAAGATGAATATTTCAATTTTTTTAGCATTTATTAGGCCCATTGATCGTTACCGTTATGATCTTTAATAAAGAAATTTTAAATGATCAATTAAATTATCTTTTAGAAAGAAGATAATTATTTACAATTTTTTGGCATTCATTAGGCCTAATGATCGTTACCGTTATGATCTTTAATAAAGAAATTTTAAATGATCTATTAAATTATCTTTTAGAAACAAAATAATTATTCACAATTTTTTAGCATTTAGTAGGCCCAATGATCGTTACCGTTATGATCTTTAATAAAGAAATTTTAAATGATCAATTAAATTATATTTTAGAAAGAAGGAAATTATTTACAATTTTTTGGCATTCATTAGGCCTAATGATCGTTACCGTTATGATCTTTAATAAAGAAATTTTAAATGATCAATTAAATTATCTTTTAGAAGGAAGATAACTATTTCAAATTTTTTAGCATTTATTAGGCCCATTGATCGTTACCGGCATGATCTTTAATAAAGAAATTTTAAATGATCTATTAAATTATCTTTTAGAAAGAAGATAATTATTCACAATTTTTTAGCATTTATTAGGCACAATGATCGTTACTGTTATGAACTTTAAGAAAGAAATATCAAATGATCTCTTAAATTATCTTATAGAAAGAAGATAATTATTTCAATTTCTCTTGCATTTATTAGGCCCAATGATCGTTGCCGTTATGGTCTTTAATAAAGAAATTTTAAATGATCAATTAAATTATCTTTTAGAAAGAAGATGAATATTTCAATTTTTTTAGCATTTATTAGGCCCATTGATCGTTACCGTTATGATCTTTAATAAAGAAATTTTAAATGATCAATTAAATTATCTTTTAGAAAGAAGATAATTATTTACAATTTTTTGGCATTCATTAGGCCTAATGATCGTTACCGTTATGATCTTTAATAAAGAAATTTTAAATGATCTATTAAATTATCTTTTAGAAACAAAATAATTATTCACAATTTTTTAGCATTTAGTAGGCCCAATGATCGTTACCGTTATGATCTTTAATAAAGAAATTTTAAATGATCAATTAAATTATATTTTAGAAAGAAGAAAATTATTTACAATTTTTTGGCATTCATTAGGCCTAATGATCGTTACCGTTATGATCTTTAATAAAGAAATTTTAAATGATCAATTAAATTATCTTTTAGAAGGAAGATAACTATTTCAAATTTTTTAGCATTTATTAGGCCCATGGATCGTTACCGGCATGATCTTTAATAAAGAAATTTTAAATGATCTATTAAATTATCTTTTAGAAAGAAGATAATTATTCACAATTTTTTAGCATTTATTAGGCACAATGATCGTTACTGTTATGAACTTTAAGAAAGAAATATCAAATGATCTCTTAAATTATCTTATAGAAAGAAGATAATTATTTCAATTTCTCTTGCATTTATTAGGCCCAATGATCGTTGCCGTTATGGTCTTTAATAAAGAAATTTTAAATGATCAATTAAATTATCTTTTAGAAAGAAGATGAATATTTCAATTTTTTTAGCATTTATTAGGCCCATTGATCGTTACCGTTATGATCTTTAATAAAGAAATTTTAAATGATCAATTAAATTATCTTTTAGAAAGAAGAAAATTATTTACAATTTTTTGGCATTCATTAGGCCTAATGATCGTTACCGTTATGATCTTTAATAAAGAAATTTTAAATGATCAATTAAATTATCTTTTAGAAGGAAGATAACTATTTCAAATTTTTTAGCATTTATTAGGCCCATTGATCGTTACCGGCACGATCTTTAATAAAGAAATTTTAAATGATCTATTAAATTATCTTTTAGAAAGAAGATAATTATTCACATTTTTTTAGCATTTATTAGGCACAATGATCGTTACTGTTATGAACTTTAAGAAAGAAATATCAAATGATCTCTTAAATTATCTTATAGAAAGAAGATAATTATTTCAATTTCTCTTGCATTTATTAGGCCCAATGATCGTTGCCGTTATGGTCTTTAATAAAGAAATTTTAAATGATCAATTAAATTATCTTTTAGAAAGAAGATGAATATTTCAATTTTTTTAGCATTTATTAGGCCCATTGATCGTTACCGTTATGATCTTTAATAAAGAAATTTTAAATGATCAATTAAATTATCTTTTAGAAAGAAGATAATTATTCACAATTTTTTAGCATTTATTAGGCACAATGATCGTTACTGTTTTGAACTTTAAGAAAGAAATTTCAAATGATCTCTTAAATTATCTTATAGAAAGAAGATAATTATTTCAATTTCTCTTGCATTTATTAGGCCCAATGATCGTTGCCGTTATGGTCTTTAATAAAGAAATTTTAAATGATCAATTAAATTATCTTTTAGAAAGAAGATGAATATTTCAATTTTTTTAGCATTTATTAGGCCCATTGATCGTTACCGTTATGATCTTTAATAAAGAAATTTTAAATGATCAATTAAATTATCTTTTAGAAAGAAGAAAATTATTTACAATTTTTTGGCATTCATTAGGCCTAATGATCGTTACCGTTATGATCTTTAATAAAGAAATTTTAAATGATCAATTAAATTATCTTTTAGAAGGAAGATAACTATTTCAAATTTTTTAGCATTTATTAGGCCCATTGATCGTTACCGGCACGATCTTTAATAAAGAAATTTTAAATGATCTATTAAATTATCTTTTAGAAAGAAGATAATTATTCACATTTTTTTAGCATTTATTAGGCACAATGATCGTTACTGTTATGAACTTTAAGAAAGAAATATCAAATGATCTCTTAAATTATCTTATAGAAAGAAGATAATTATTTCAATTTCTCTTGCATTTATTAGGCCCAATGATCGTTGCCGTTATGGTCTTTAATAAAGAAATTTTAAATGATCAATTAAATTATCTTTTAGAAAGAAGATGAATATTTCAATTTTTTTAGCATTTATTAGGCCCATTGATCGTTACCGTTATGATCTTTAATAAAGAAATTTTAAATGATCAATTAAATTATCTTTTAGAAAGAAGATAATTATTCACAATTTTTTAGCATTTATTAGGCACAATGATCGTTACTGTTTTGAACTTTAAGAAAGAAATTTCAAATGATCTCTTAAATTATCTTATAGAAAGAAGATAATTATTTCAATTTCTCTTGCATTTATTAGGCCCAATGATCGTTGCCGTTATGGTCTTTAATAAAGAAATTTTAAATGATCAATTAAATTATCTTTTAGAAAGAAGATGAATATTTCAATTTTTTTAGCATTTATTAGGCCCATTGATCGTTACCGTTATGATCTTTAATAAAGAAATTTTAAATGATCAATTAAATTATCTTTTAGAAAGAAGAAAATTATTTACAATTTTTTGGCATTCATTAGGCCTAATGATCGTTACCGTTATGATCTTTAATAAAGAAATTTTAAATGATCAATTAAATTATCTTTTAGAAGGAAGATAACTATTTCAAATTTTTTAGCATTTATTAGGCCCATTGATCGTTACCGGCACGATCTTTAATAAAGAAATTTTAAATGATCTATTAAATTATCTTTTAGAAAGAAGATAATTATTCACATTTTTTTAGCATTTATTAGGCACAATGATCGTTACTGTTATGAACTTTAAGAAAGAAATATCAAATGATCTCTTAAATTATCTTATAGAAAGAAGATAATTATTTCAATTTCTCTTGCATTTATTAGGCCCAATGATCGTTGCCGTTATGGTCTTTAATAAAGAAATTTTAAATGATCAATTAAATTATCTTTTAGAAAGAAGATGAATATTTCAATTTTTTTAGCATTTATTAGGCCCATTGATCGTTACCGTTATGATCTTTAATAAAGAAATTTTAAATGATCAATTAAATTATCTTTTAGAAAGAAGATAATTATTTACAATTTTTTGGCATTCATTAGGCCTAATGATCGTTACCGTTATGATCTTTAATAAAGAAATTTTAAATGATCTATTAAATTATCTTTTAGAAACAAAATAATTATTCACAATTTTTTAGCATTTAGTAGGCCCAATGATCGTTACCGTTATGATCTTTAATAAAGAAATTTTAAATGATCAATTAAATTATATTTTAGAAAGAAGAAAATTATTTACAATTTTTTGGCATTCATTAGGCCTAATGATCGTTACCGTTATGATCTTTAATAAAGAAATTTTAAATGATCAATTAAATTATCTTTTAGAAGGAAGATAACTATTTCAAATTTTTTAGCATTTATTAGGCCCATTGATCGTTACCGGCATGATCTTTAATAAAGAAATTTTAAATGATCTATTAAATTATCTTTTAGAAAGAAGATAATTATTCACAATTTTTTAGCATTTATTAGGCACAATGATCGTTACTGTTATGAACTTTAAGAAAGAAATATCAAATGATCTCTTAAATTATCTTATAGAAAGAAGATAATTATTTCAATTTCTCTTGCATTTATTAGGCCCAATGATCGTTGCCGTTATGGTCTTTAATAAAGAAATTTTAAATGATCAATTAAATTATCTTTTAGAAAGAAGATGAATATTTCAATTTTTTTAGCATTTATTAGGCCCATTGATCGTTACCGTTATGATCTTTAATAAAGAAATTTTAAATGATCAATTAAATTATCTTTTAGAAAGAAGAAAATTATTTACAATTTTTTGGCATTCATTAGGCCTAATGATCGTTACCGTTATGATCTTTAATAAAGAAATTTTAAATGATCAATTAAATTATCTTTTAGAAGGAAGATAACTATTTCAAATTTTTTAGCATTTATTAGGCCCATTGATCGTTACCGGCATGATCTTTAATAAAGAAATTTTAAATGATCTATTAAATTATCTTTTAGAAAGAAGATAATTATTCACAATTTTTTAGCATTTATTAGGCACAATGATCGTTACTGTTATGAACTTTAAGAAAGAAATTTCAAATGATCTCTTAAATTATCTTATAGAAAGAAGATAATTATTTCAATTTCTCTTGCATTTATTAGGCCCAATGATCGTTGCCGTTATGGTCTTTAATAAAGAAATTTTAAATGATCAATTAAATTATCTTTTAGAAAGAAGATGAATATTTCAATTTTTTTAGCATTTATTAGGCCCATTGATCGTTACCGTTATGATCTTTAATAAAGAAATTTTAAATGATCAATTAAATTATCTTTTAGAAAGAAGATAATTATTCACAATTTTTTAGCATTTATTAGGCACAATGATCGTTACTGTTTTGAACTTTAAGAAAGAAATTTCAAATGATCTCTTAAATTATCTTATAGAAAGAAGATAATTATTTCAATTTCTCTTGCATTTATTAGGCCCAATGATCGTTGCCGTTATGGTCTTTAATAAAGAAATTTTAAATGATCAATTAAATTATCTTTTAGAAAGAAGATGAATATTTCAATTTTTTTAGCATTTATTAGGCTCATTGATCGTTACCGTTATGATCTTTAATAAAGAAATTTTAAATGATCAATTAAATTATCTTTTAGAAAGAAGAAAATTATTTACAATTTTTTGGCATTCATTAGGCCTAATGATCGTTACCGTTATGATCTTTAATAAAGAAATTTTAAATGATCAATTAAATTATCTTTTAGAAGGAAGATAACTATTTCAAATTTTTTAGCATTTATTAGGCCCATTGATCGTTACCGGCACGATCTTTAATAAAGAAATTTTAAATGATCTATTAAATTATCTTTTAGAAAGAAGATAATTATTCACAATTTTTTAGCATTTATTAGGCACAATGATCGTTACTGTTATGAACTTTAATAAAGAAATTTCAAATGATCTCTTAAATTATCTTATAGAAAGAAGATAATTATTTCAATTTCTCTTGCATTTATTAGGCCCAATGATCGTTGCTGTTATGGTCTTTAATAAAGAAATTTTAAATGATCAATTAAATTATCTTTTAGAAAGAAGATGAATATTTCAATTTTTTTAGCATTTATTAGGCCCATCGATCGTTACCGTTATGATCTTTAATAAAGAAATTTTAAATGATCAATTAAATTATCTTTTAGAAAGAAGATAATTATTTACAATTTTTTGGCATTCATTAGGCCTAATGATCGTTACCGTTATGATCTTTAATAAAGAAATTTTAAATGATCTATTAAATTATCTTTTAGAAACAAAATAATTATTCACAATTTTTTAGCATTTATTAGGCCCAATGATCGTTACCGTTATGATCTTTAATAAAGAAATTTTAAATGATCAATTAAATTATATTTTAGAAAGAAGAAAATTATTTACAATTTTTTGGCATTCATTAGGCCTAATGATCGTTACCGTTATGATCTTTAATAAAGAAATTTTAAATGATCAATTAAATTATCTTTTAGAAGGAAGATAACTATTTCAAATTTTTTAGCATTTATTAGGCCCATTGATCGTTACCGGCATGATCTTTAATAAAGAAATTTTAAATGATCTATTAAATTATCTTTTAGAAAGAAGATAATTATTCACATTTTTTTAGCATTTATTAGGCACAATGATCGTTACTGTTATGAACTTTAAGAAAGAAATATCAAATGATCTCTTAAATTATCTTATAGAAAGAAGATAATTATTTCAATTTCTCTTGCATTTATTAGGCCCAATGATCGTTGCCGTTATGGTCTTTAATAAAGAAATTTTAAATGATCAATTAAATTATCTTTTAGAAAGAAGATGAATATTTCAATTTTTTTAGCATTTATTAGGCCCATTGATCGTTACCGTTATGATCTTTAATAAAGAAATTTTAAATGATCAATTAAATTATCTTTTAGAAAGAAGATAATTATTCACAATTTTTTAGCATTTATTAGGCACAATGATCGTTACTGTTTTGAACTTTAAGAAAGAAATTTCAAATGATCTCTTAAATTATCTTATAGAAAGAAGATAATTATTTCAATTTCTCTTGCATTTATTAGGCCCAATGATCGTTGCCGTTATGGTCTTTAATAAAGAAATTTTAAATGATCAATTAAATTATCTTTTAGAAAGAAGATGAATATTTCAATTTTTTTAGCATTTATTAGGCCCATTGATCGTTACCGTTATGATCTTTAATAAAGAAATTTTAAATGATCAATTAAATTATCTTTTAGAAAGAAGAAAATTATTTACAATTTTTTGGCATTCATTAGGCCTAATGATCGTTACCGTTATGATCTTTAATAAAGAAATTTTAATTGATCAATTAAATTATCTTTTAGAAGGAAGATAACTATTTCAAATTTTTTAGCATTTATTAGGCCCATTGATCGTTACCGGCACGATCTTTAATAAAGAAATTTTAAATGATCTATTAAATTATCTTTTAGAAAGAAGATAATTATTCACAATTTTTTAGCATTTATTAGGCACAATGATCGTTACTGTTATGAACTTTAATAAAGAAATTTCAAATGATCTCTTAAATTATCTTATAGAAAGAAGATAATTATTTCAATTTCTCTTGCATTTATTAGGCCCAATGATCGTTGCTGTTATGGTCTTTAATAAAGAAATTTTAAATGATCAATTAAATTATCTTTTAGAAAGAAGATGAATATTTCAATTTTTTTAGCATTTATTAGGCCCATCGATCGTTACCGTTATGATCTTTAATAAAGAAATTTAAATGATCAATTAAATTATCTTTTAGAAAGAAGATAATTATTTACAATTTTTTGGCATTCATTAGGCCTAATGATCGTTACCGTTATGATCTTTAATAAAGAAATTTTAAATGATCTATTAAATTATCTTTTAGAAACAAAATAATTATTCACAATTTTTTAGCATTTATTAGGCCCAATGATCGTTACCGTTATGATCTTTAATAAAGAAATTTTAAATGATCAATTAAATTATATTTTAGAAAGAAGAAAATTATTTACAATTTTTTGGCATTCATTAGGCCTAATGATCGTTATCGTTATGATCTTTAATAAAGAAATTTTAAATGATCAATTAAATTATCTTTTAGAAGGAAGATAACTATTTCAAATTTTTTAGCATTTATTAGGCCCATTGATCGTTACCGGCATGATCTTTAATAAAGAAATTTTAAATGATCTATTAAATTATCTTTTAGAAAGAAGATAATTATTCACAATTTTTTAGCATTTATTAGGCACAATGATCGTTACTGTTATGAACTTTAAGAAAGAAATATCAAATGATCTCTTAAATTATCTTATAGAAAGAAGATAATTATTTCAATTTCTCTTGCATTTATTAGGCCCAATGATCGTTGCCGTTATGGTCTTTAATAAAGAAATTTTAAATGATCAATTAAATTATCTTTTAGAAAGAAGATGAATATTTCAATTTTTTTAGCATTTATTAGGCCCATTGATCGTTACCGTTATGATCTTTAATAAAGAAATTTTAAATGATCAATTAAATTATCTTTTAGAAAGAAGATAATTCTTCACAATTTTTTAGCATTTATTAGGCACAATGATCGTTACTGTTTTGAACTTTAAGAAAGAAATTTCAAATGATCTCTTAAATTATCTTATAGAAAGAAGGTAATTATTTCAATTTCTCTTGCATTTATTAGGCCCAATGATCGTTGCCGTTATGGTCTTTAATAAAGAAATTTTAAATGATCAATTAAATTATCTTTTAGAAAGAAGATGAATATTTCAATTTTTTTAGCATTTATTAGGCTCATTGATCGTTACCGTTATGATCTTTAATAAAGAAATTTTAAATGATCAATTAAATTATCTTTTAGAAAGAAGATGAATATTTCAATTTTTTTAGCATTTATTAGGCCCATTGATCGTTACCGTTATGATCTTTAATAAAGAAATTTTAAATGATCAATTAAATTATCTTTTAGAAAGAAGATAATTATTTACAATTTTTTGGCATTCAATAGGCCTAATGATCGTTACCGTTATGATCTTTAATAAAGAAATTTTAAATGATCTATTAAATTATCTTTTAGAAACAAAATAATTATTCACAATTTTTTAGCATTTATTAGGCCCAATGATCGTTACCGTTATGATCTTTAATAAAGAAATTTTAAATGATCAATTAAATTATATTTTAGAAAGAAGAAAATTATTTACAATTTTTTGGCATTCATTAGGCCTAATGATCGTTACCGTTATGATCTTTAATAAAGAAATTTTAAATGATCAATTAAATTATCTTTTAGAAGGAAGATAACTATTTCAAATTTTTTAGCATTTATTAGGCCCATTGATCGTTACCGGCATGATCTTTAATAAATAAATTTTAAATGATCTATTAAATTATCTTTTAGAAAGAAGATAATTATTCACAATTTTTTAGCATTTATTAGGCACAATGATCGTTACTGTTATGAACTTTAAGAAAGAAATATCAAATGATCTCTTAAATTATCTTATAGAAAGAAGATAATTATTTCAATTTCTCTTGCATTTATTAGGCCCAATGATCGTTGCCGTTATGGTCTTTAATAAAGAAATTTTAAATGATCAATTAAATTATCTTTTAGAAAGAAGATGAATATTTCAATTTTTTTAGCATTTATTAGGCCCATTGATCGTTACCGTTATGATCTTTAATAAAGAAATTTTAAATGATCAATTAAATTATCTTTTAGAAAGAAGATAATTATTCACAATTTTTTAGCATTTATTAGGCACAATGATCGTTACTGTTTTGAACTTTAAGAAAGAAATTTCAAATGATCTCTTAAATTATCTTATAGAAAGAAGATAATTATTTCAATTTCTCTTGCATTTATTAGGCCCAATGATCGTTGCCGTTATGGTCTTTAATAAAGAAATTTTAAATGATCAATTAAATTATCTTTTAGAAAGAAGATGAATATTTCAATTTTTTTAGCATTTATTAGGCCCATTGATCGTTACCGTTATGATCTTTAATAAAGAAATTTTAAATGATCAATTAAATTATCTTTTAGAAAGAAGAAAATTATTTACAATTTTTTGGCATTTATTAGGCCTAATGATCGTTACCGTTATGATCTTTAATAAAGAAATTTTAAATGATCTATTAAATTATCTTTTAGAAACAAAATAATTATTCACAATTTTTTAGCATTTATTAGGCCCAATGATCGTTACCGTTATGATCTTTAATAAAGAAATTTTAAATGATCAATTAAATTATATTTTAGAAAGAAGAAAATTATTTACAATTTTTTGGCATTCATTAGGCCTAATGATCGTTACCGTTATGATCTTTAATAAAGAAATTTTAAATGATCAATTAAATTATCTTTTAGAAGGAAGATAACTATTTCAAATTTTTTAGCATTTATTAGGCCCATTGATCGTTACCGGCATGATCTTTAATAAAGAAATTTTAAATGATCTATTAAATTATCTTTTAGAAAGAAGATAATTATTCACAATTTTTTAGCATTTATTAGGCACAATGATCGTTACTGTTATGAACTTTAAGAAAGAAATATCAAATGATCTCTTAAATTATCTTATAGAAAGAAGATAATTATTTCAATTTCTCTTGCATTTATTAGGCCCAATGATCGTTGCCGTTATGGTCTTTAATAAAGAAATTTTAAATGATCAATTAAATTATCTTTTAGAAAGAAGATGAATATTTCAATTTTTTTAGCATTTATTAGGCCCATTGATCGTTACCGTTATGATCTTTAATAAAGAAATTTTAAATGATCAATTAAATTATCTTTTAGAAAGAAGATAATTCTTCACAATTTTTTAGCATTTATTAGGCACAATGATCGTTACTGTTTTGAACTTTAAGAAAGAAATTTCAAATGATCTCTTAAATTATCTTATAGAAAGAAGATAATTATTTCAATTTCTCTTGCATTTATTAGGCCCAATGATCGTTGCCGTTATGGTCTTTAATAAAGAAATTTTAAATGATCAATTAAATTATCTTTTAGAAAGAAGATGAATATTTCAATTTTTTTAGCATTTATTAGGCCCATTGATCGTTACCGTTATGATCTTTAATAAAGAAATTTTAAATGATCAATTAAATTATCTTTTAGAAAGAAGAAAATTATTTACAATTTTTTGGCATTCATTAGGCCTAATGATCGTTACCGTTATGATCTTTAATAAAGAAATTTTAAATGATCAATTAAATTATCTTTTAGAAGGAAGATAACGATTTCAAATTTTTTAGCATTTATTAGGCCCATTGATCGTTACCGGCACGATCTTTAATAAAGAAATTTTAAATGATCTATTAAATTATCTTTTAGAAAGAAGATAATTATTCACAATTTTTTAGCATTTATTAGGCACAATGATCGTTACTGTTATGAACTTTAATAAAGAAATTTCAAATGATCTCTTAAATTATCTTATAGAAAGAAGATAATTATTTCAATTTCTCTTGCATTTATTAGGCCCAATGATCGTTGCTGTTATGGTCTTTAATAAAGAAATTTTAAATGATCAATTAAATTATCTTTTAGAAAGAAGATGAATATTTCAATTTTTTTAGCATTTATTAGGCCCATTGATCGTTACCGTTATGATCTTTAATAAAGAAATTTAAATGATCAATTAAATTATCTTTTAGAAAGAAGAAAATTATTTACAATTTTTTGGCATTTATTAGGCCTAATGATCGTTACCGTTATGATCTTTAATAAAGAAATTTTAAATGATCTATTAAATTATCTTTTAGAAACAAAATAATTATTCACAATTTTTTAGCATTTATTAGGCCCAATGATCGTTACCGTTATGATCTTTAATAAAGAAATTTTAAATGATCAATTAAATTATATTTTAGAGAGAAGAAAATTATTTACAATTTTTTGGCATTCATTAGGCCTAATGATCGTTACCGTTATGATCTTTAATAAAGAAATTTTAAATGATCAATTAAATTATCTTTTAGAAGGAAGATAACTATTTCAAATTTTTTAGCATTTATTAGGCCCATTGATCGTTACCGGCATGATCTTTAATAAAGAAATTTTAAATGATCTATTAAATTATCTTTTAGAAAGAAGATAATTATTCACAATTTTTTAGCATTTATTAGGCACAATGATCGTTACTGTTATGAACTTTAAGAAAGAAATATCAAATGATCTCTTAAATTATCTTATAGAAAGAAGATAATTATTTCAATTTCTCTTGCATTTATTAGGCCCAATGATCGTTGCCGTTATGGTCTTTAATAAAGAAATTTTAAGTGATCAATTAAATTATCTTTTAGAAAGAAGATGAATATTTCAATTTTTTTAGCATTTATTAGGCCCATTGATCGTTACCGTTATGATCTTTAATAAAGAAATTTTAAATGATCAATTAAATTATCTTTTAGAAAGAAGATAATTCTTCACAATTTTTTAGCATTTATTAGGCACAATGATCGTTACTGTTTTGAACTTTAAGAAAGAAATTTCAAATGATCTCTTAAATTATCTTATAGAAAGAAGATAATTATTTCAATTTCTCTTGCATTTATTAGGCCCAATGATCGTTGCCGTTATGGTCTTTAATAAAGAAATTTTAAATGATCAATTAAATTATCTTTTAGAAAGAAGATGAATATTTCAATTTTTTTAGCATTTATTAGGCCCATTGATCGTTACCGTTATGATCTTTAATAAAGAAATTTTAAATGATCAATTAAATTATCTTTTAGAAAGAAGAAAATTATTTACAATTTTTTGGCATTCATTAGGCCTAATGATCGTTACCGTTATGATCTTTAATAAAGAAATTTTAAATGATCAATTAAATTATCTTTTAGAAGGAAGATAACGATTTCAAATTTTTTAGCATTTATTAGGCCCATTGATCGTTACCGGCACGATCTTTAATAAAGAAATTTTAAATGATCTATTAAATTATCTTTTAGAAAGAAGATAATTATTCACAATTTTTTAGCATTTATTAGGCACAATGATCGTTACTGTTATGAACTTTAATAAAGAAATTTCAAATGATCTCTTAAATTATCTTATAGAAAGAAGATAATTATTTCAATTTCTCTTGCATTTATTAGGCCCAATGATCGTTGCTGTTATGGTCTTTAATAAAGAAATTTTAAATGATCAATTAAATTATCTTTTAGAAAGAAGATGAATATTTCAATTTTTTTAGCATTTATTAGGCCCATTGATCGTTACCGTTATGATCTTTAATAAAGAAATTTAAATGATCAATTAAATTATCTTTTAGAAAGAAGATAATTATTTTCAATTTTTTGGCATTCATTAGGCCTAATGATCGTTACCGTTATGATCTTTAATAAAGAAATTTTAAATGATCAATTAAATTACCTTTTAGAAGGAAGATAACTATTTCAAATTTTTTAGCATTTATTAGGCCCATTGATCGTTACCGGCATGATCTTTAATAAAGAAATGTTAAATGATCTATTAAATTATCTTTTAGAAAGAAGATAATTATTCACAATTTTTTAGCATTTATTAGGCACAATGATCGTTACTGTTATGAACTTTAAGAAAGAAATATAAAATGATCTCTTAAATTATCTTATAGAAAGAAGATAATTATTTCAATTTCTCTTGCATTTATTAGGCCCAATGATCGTTGCCGTTATGGTCTTTAATAAAGAAATTTTAAATGATCAATTAAATTATCTTTTAGAAAGAAGAAAATTATTTACAATTTTTTGGCATTCATTAGGCCTAATGATCGTTACCGTTATGATCTTTAATAAAGAAATTTTAAATGATCAATTAAATTATCTTTTAGAAAGAAGATGAATATTTCAATTTTTTTAGCATTTATTTGGCCCATTGATCGTTACCGTTATGATCTTTAATAAAGAAATTTTAAATGATCAATTAAATTATCTTTTAGAAAGAAGAAAATTATTTACAATTTTTTGGCATTCATTAGGCCTAATGATCGTTACCGTTATGATCTTTAATAAAGAAATTTTAAATGATCAATTAAATTATCTTTTAGAAAGAAGATGAATATTTCAATTTTTTTAGCATTTATTTGGCCCATTGATCGTTACCGTTATGATCTTTAATAAAGAAATTTTAAATGATCAATTAAATTATCTTTTAGAAAGAAGATAATTATTTTCAATTTTTTGGCATTCATTAGGCCTAATGATCGTTACCGTTATGATCTTTAATAAAGAAATTTTAAATGATCTATTAAATTATCTTTTAGAAACAAAATAATTATTCACAATTTTTTAGCATTTATTAGGCCCAATGATCGTTACCGTTATGATCTTTAATAAAGAAATTTTAAATGATCAATTAAATTATATTTTAGAAAGAAGAAAATTATTTACAATTTTTTGGCATTCATTAGGCCTAATGATCGTTACCGTTATGATCTTTAATAAAGAAATTTTAAATGATCAATTAAATTATCTTTTGGAAGGAAGATAACTATTTCAAATTTTTTAGCATTTATTAGGCCCATTTATCGTTACCGGCATGATCTTTAATAAAGAAATTTTAAATGATCTATTAAATTATCTTTTAGAAAGAAGATAATTATTCACAATTTTTTAGCATTTATTAGGCACAATGATCGTTACTGTTATGAACTTTAAGAAAGACATATCAAATGATCTCTTAAATTATCTTATAGAAAGAAGATAATTATTTCAATTTCTCTTGCATTTATTAGGCCCAATGATCGTTGCCGTTATGGTCTTTAATAAAGAAATTTTAAATGATCAATTAAATTATCTTTTAGAAAGAAGATGAATATTTCAATTTTTTTAGCATTTATTAGGCCCATTGATCGTTACCGTTATGATCTTTAATAAAGAAATTTTAAATGATCAATTAAATTATCTTTTAGAAAGAAGAAAATTATTTACAATTGTTTGGCATTCATTAGGCCTAATGATCGTTACCGTTATGATCTTTAATAAAGAAATTTTAAATGATCAATTAAATTATCTTTTAGAAGGAAGATAACTATTTCAAATTTTTTAGCATTTATTAGGCCCATTGATCGTTACCGGCACGATCTGTAATAAAGAAATTTTAAATGATCTATTAAATTATCTTTTAGAAAGAAGATAATTATTCACAATTTTTTAGCATTTATTAGGCACAATGATCGTTACTGTTATGAACTTTAATAAAGAAATTTCAAATGATCTCTTAAATTATCTTATAGAAAGAAGATAATTATTTCAATTTCTCTTGCATTTATTAGGCCCAATGATCGTTGCTGTTATGGTCTTTAATAAAGAAATTTTAAATGATCAATTAAATTATCCTTTAGAAAGAAGATGAATATTTCAATTTTTTTAGCATTTATTAGGCCCATTGATCGTTACCGTTATGATCTTTAATAAAGAAATTTTAAATGATCAATTAAATTATCTTTTAGAAAGAAGATAATTATTTTCAATTTTTTGGCATTCATTAGGCCTAATGATCGTTACCGTTATGATCTTTAATAAAGAAATTTTAAATGATCAATTAAATTATCTTTTAGAAGGAAGATAACTATTTCAAATTTTTTAGCATTTATTAGGCCCATTGATCGTTACCGGCATGATCTTTAATAAAGAAATTTTAAATGATCTATTAAATTATCTTTTAGAAAGAAGATAATTATTCACAATTTTTTAGCATTTATTAGGCACAATGATCGTTACTGTTATGAACTTTAAGAAAGACATATCAAATGATCTCTTAAATTATCTTATAGAAAGAAGATAATTATTTCAATTTCTCTTGCATTTATTAGGCCCAATGATCGTTGCCGTTATGGTCTTTAATAAAGAAATTTTAAATGATCAATTAAATTATCTTTTAGAAAGAAGATGAATATTTCAATTTTTTTAGCATTTATTAGGCCCATTGATCGTTACCGTTATGATCTTTAATAAAGAAATTTTAAATGATCAATTAAATTATCTTTTAGAAAGAAGAAAATTATTTACAATTTTTTGGCATTCATTAGGCCTAATGATCGTTACCGTTATGATCTTTAATAAAGAAATTTTAAATGATCAATTAAATTATCTTTTAGAAGGAAGATAACTATTTCAAATTTTTTAGCATTTATTAGGCCCATTGATCGTTACCGGCATGATCTTTAATAAAGAAATTTTAAATGATCTATTAAATTATCTTTTAGAAAGAAGATAATTATTCACAATTTTTTAGCATTTATTAGGCACAATGATCGTTACTGTTATGAACTTTAATAAAGAAATTTCAAATGATCTCTTAAATTATCTTATAGAAAGAAGATAATTATTTCAATTTCTCTTGCATTTATTAGGCCCAATGATCGTTGCTGTTATGGTCTTTAATAAAGAAATTTTAAATGATCAATTAAATTATCTTTTAGAAAGAAGATGAATATTTCAATTTTTTTAGCATTTATTAGGCCCATTGATCGTTACCGTTATGATCTTTAATAAAGAAATTTTAAATGATCAATTAAATTATCTTTTAGAAAGAAGATAATTATTTACAATTTTTTGGCATTCATTAGGCCTAATGATCGTTACCGTTATGATCTTTAATAAAGAAATTTTAAATGATCTATTAAATTATCTTTTAGAAACAAAATAATTATTCACAATTTTTTAGCATTTATTAGGCCCAATGATCGTTACCGTTATGATCTTTAATAAAGAAATTTTAAATGATCAATTAAATTATATTTTAGAAAGAAGAAAATTATTTACAATTTTTTGGCATTCATTAGGCCTAATGATCGTTACCGTTATGATCTTTAATAAAGAAATTTTAAATGACCAATTAAATTATCTTTTAGAAGGAAGATAACTATTTCAAATTTTTTAGCATTTATTAGGCCCATTGATCGTTACCGGCATGATCTTTAATAAAGAAATTTTAAATGATCTATTAAATTATCTTTTAGAAAGAAGATAATTATTCACAATTTTTTAGCATTTATTAGGCACAATGATCGTTACTGTTATGAACTTTAAGAAAGACATATCAAATGATCTCTTAAATTATCTTATAGAAAGAAGATAATTATTTCAATTTCTCTTGCATTTATTAGGCCCAATGATCGTTGCCGTTATGGTCTTTAATAAAGAAATTTTAAATGATCAATTAAATTATCTTTTAGAAAGAAGATGAATATTTCAATTTTTTTAGCATTTATTAGGCCCATTGATCGTTACCGTTATGATCTTTAATAAAGAAATTTTAAATGATCAATTAAATTATCTTTTAGAAAGAAGAAAATTATTTACAATTTTTTGGCATTCATTAGGCCTAATGATCGTTACCGTTATGATCTTTAATAAAGAAATTTTAAATGATCAATTAAATTATCTTTTAGAAGGAAGATAACTATTTCAAATTTTTTAGCATTTATTAGGCCCATTGATCGTTACCGGCATGATCTTTAATAAAGAAATTTTAAATGATCTATTAAATTATCTTTTAGAAAGAAGATAATTATTCACAATTTTTTAGCATTTATTAGGCACAATGATCGTTACTGTTATGAACTTTAATAAAGAAATTTCAAATGATCTCTTAAATTATCTTATAGAAAGAAGATAATTATTTCAATTTCTCTTGCATTTATTAGGCCCAATGATCGTTGCTGTTATGGTCTTTAATAAAGAAATTTTAAATGATCAATTAAATTATCTTTTAGAAAGAAGATGAATATTTCAATTTTTTTAGCATTTATTAGGCCCATTGATCGTTACCGTTATGATCTTTAATAAAGAAATTTTAAATGATCAATTAAATTATCTTTTAGAAAGAAGATAATTATTTACAATTTTTTGGCATTCATTAGGCCTAATGATCGTTACCGTTATGATCTTTAATAAAGAAATTTTAAATGATCTATTAAATTATCTTTTAGAAACAAAATAATTATTCACAATTTTTTAGCATTTATTAGGCCCAATGATCGTTACCGTTATGATCTTTAATAAAGAAATTTTAAATGATCAATTAAATTATATTTTAGAAAGAAGAAAATTATTTACAATTTTTTGGCATTCATTAGGCCTAATGATCGTTACCGTTATGATCTTTAATAAAGAAATTTTAAATGACCAATTAAATTATCTTTTAGAAGGAAGATAACTATTTCAAATTTTTTAGCATTTATTAGTCCCATTGATCGTTACCGGCATGATCTTTAATAAAGAAATTTTAAATGATCTATTAAATTATCTTTTAGAAAGAAGATAATTATTCACAATTTTTTAGCATTTATTAGGCACAATGATCGTTACTGTTATGAACTTTAAGAAAGAAATATCAAATGATCTCTTAAATTATCTTATAGAAAGAAGATAATTATTTCAATTTCTCTTGCATTTATTAGGCCCAATGATCGTTGCCGTTATGGTCTTTAATAAAGAAATTTTAAATGATCAATTAAATTATCTTTTAGAAAGAAGATGAATATTTCAATTTTTTTAGCATTTATTAGGCCCATTGATCGTTACCGTTATGATCTTTAATAAAGAAATTTTAAATGATCAATTAAATTATCTTTTAGAAAGAAGATAATTATTTTCAATTTTTTGGCATTCATTAGGCCTAATGATCGTTACCGTTATGATCTTTAATAAAGAAATTTTAAATGATCTATTAAATTATCTTTTAGAAACAAAATAATTATTCACAATTTTTTAGCATTTATTAGGCCCAATGATCGTTACCGTTATGATCTTTAATAAAGAAATTTTAAATGATCAATTAAATTATATTTTAGAAAGAAGAAAATTATTTACAATTGTTTGGCATTCATTAGGCCTAATGATCGTTACCGTTATGATCTTTAATAAAGAAATTTTAAATGATCAATTAAATTATCTTTTAGAAGGAAGATAACTATTTCAAATTTTTTAGCATTTATTAGGCCCATTGATCGTTACCGGCACGATCTGTAATAAAGAAATTTTAAATGATCTATTAAATTATCTTTTAGAAAGAAGATAATTATTCACAATTTTTTAGCATTTATTAGGCACAATGATCGTTACTGTTATGAACTTTAATAAAGAAATTTCAAATGATCTCTTAAATTATCTTATAGAAAGAAGATAATTATTTCAATTTCTCTTGCATTTATTAGGCCCAATGATCGTTGCTGTTATGGTCTTTAATAAAGAAATTTTAAATGATCAATTAAATTATCCTTTAGAAAGAAGATGAATATTTCAATTTTTTTAGCATTTATTAGGCCCATTGATCGTTACCGTTATGATCTTTAATAAAGAAATTTTAAATGATCAATTAAATTATCTTTTAGAAAGAAGATAATTATTTTCAATTTTTTGGCATTCATTAGGCCTAATGATCGTTACCGTTATGATCTTTAATAAAGAAATTTTAAATGATCAATTAAATTATCTTTTAGAAGGAAGATAACTATTTCAAATTTTTTAGCATTTATTAGGCCCATTGATCGTTACCGGCATGATCTTTAATAAAGAAATTTTAAATGATCAATTAAATTATATTTTAGAAAGAAGAAAATTATTTACAATTTTTTGGCATTCATTAGGCCTAATGATCGTTACCGTTATGATCTTTAATAAAGAAATTTTAAATGACCAATTAAATTATCTTTTAGAAGGAAGATAACTATTTCAAATTTTTTAGCATTTATTAGTCCCATTGATCGTTACCGGCATGATCTTTAATAAAGAAATTTTAAATGATCTATTAAATTATCTTTTAGAAAGAAGATAATTATTCACAATTTTTTAGCATTTATTAGGCACAATGATCGTTACTGTTATGAACTTTAAGAAAGAAATATCAAATGATCTCTTAAATTATCTTATAGAAAGAAGATAATTATTTCAATTTCTCTTGCATTTATTAGGCCCAATGATCGTTGCCGTTATGGTCTTTAATAAAGAAATTTTAAATGATCAATTAAATTATCTTTTAGAAAGAAGATGAATATTTCAATTTTTTTAGCATTTATTAGGCCCATTGATCGTTACCGTTATGATCTTTAATAAAGAAATTTTAAATGATCAATTAAATTATCTTTTAGAAAGAAGATAATTATTTTCAATTTTTTGGCATTCATTAGGCCTAATGATCGTTACCGTTATGATCTTTAATAAGGAAATTTTAAATGATCTATTAAATTATCTTTTAGAAACAAAATAATTATTCACAATTTTTTAGCATTTATTAGGCCCAATGATCGTTACCGTTATGATCTTTAATAAAGAAATTTTAAATGATCAATTAAATTATATTTTAGAAAGAAGAAAATTATTTACAATTTTTTGGCATTCATTAGGCCTAATGATCGTTACCGTTATGATCTTTAATAAAGAAATTTTAAATGATCAATTAAATTATCTTTTAGAAGGAAGATAACTATTTCAAATTTTTTAGCATTTATTAGGCCCATTGATCGTTACCGGCATGATCTTTAATAAAGAAATTTTAAATGATCTATTAAATTATCTTTTAGAAAGAAGATAATTATTCACACTTTTTTAGCATTTATTAGGCACAATGATCGTTACTGTTATGAACTTTAAGAAAGACATATCAAATGATCTCTTAAATTATCTTATAGAAAGAAGATAATTATTTCAATTTCTCTTGCATTTATTAGGCCCAATGATCGTTGCCGTTATGGTCTTTAATAAAGAAATTTTAAATGATCAATTAAATTATCTTTTAGAAAGAAGATGAATATTTCAATTTTTTTAGCATTTATTAGGCCCATTGATCGTTACCGTTATGATCTTTAATAAAGAAATTTTAAATGATCAATTAAATTATCTTTTAGAAAGAAGAAAATTATTTACAATTTTTTGGCATTCATTAGGCCTAATGATCGTTACCGTTATGATCTTTAATAAAGAAATTTTAAATGATCAATTAAATTATCTTTTAGAAGGAAGATAACTATTTCAAATTTTTTAGCATTTATTAGGCCCATTGATCGTTACCGGCATGATCTTTAATAAAGAAATTTTAAATGATCTATTAAATTATCTTTTAGAAAGAAGATAATTATTCACACTTTTTTAGCATTTATTAGGCACAATGATCGTTACTGTTATGAACTTTAAGAAAGACATATCAAATGATCTCTTAAATTATCTTATAGAAAGAAGATAATTATTTCAATTTCTCTTGCATTTATTAGGCCCAATGATCGTTGCCGTTATGGTCTTTAATAAAGAAATTTTAAATGATCAATTAAATTATCTTTTAGAAAGAAGATGAATATTTCAATTTTTTTAGCATTTATTAGGCCCATTGATCGTTACCGTTATGATCTTTAATAAAGAAATTTTAAATGATCAATTAAATTATCTTTTAGAAAGAAGAAAATTATTTACAATTTTTTGGCATTCATTAGGCCTAATGATCGTTACCGTTATGATCTTTAATAAAGAAATTTTAAATGATCAATTAAATTATCTTTTAGAAGGAAGATAACTATTTCAAATTTTTTAGCATTTATTAGGCCCATTGATCGTTACCGGCATGATCTTTAATAAAGAAATTTTAAATGATCTATCAAATTATCTTTTAGAAAGAAGATAATTATTCACAATTTTTTAGCATTTATTAGGCACAATGATCGTTACTGTTATGAACTTTAATAAAGAAATTTCAAATGATCTCTTAAATTATCTTATAGAAAGAAGATAATTATTTCAATTTCTCTTGCATTTATTAGGCCCAATGATCGTCGCCGTTATGGTCTTTAATAAAGAAATTTTAAATGATCAATTAAATTATCTTTTAGAAAGAAGATGAATATTTCAATTTTTTTAGCATTTATTAGGCCCATTGATCGTTACCGTTATGATCTTTAATAAAGAAATTTTAAATGATCAATTAAATTATCTTTTAGAAAGAAGATAATTATTTACAATTTTTTGGCATTCATTAGGCCTAATGATCGTTACCGTTATGATCTTTAATAAAGAAATTTTAAATGATCTATTAAATTATCTTTTAGAAACAAAATAATTATTCACAATTTTTTAGCATTTATTAGGCCCAATGATCGTTACCGTTATGATCTTTAATAAAGAAATTTTAAATGATCAATTAAATTATATTTTAGAAAGAAGAAAATTATTTACAATTTTTTGGCATTCATTAGGCCTAATGATCGTTACCGTTATGATCTTTAATAAAGAAATTTTAAATGACCAATTAAATTATCTTTTAGAAGGAAGATAACTATTTCAAATTTTTTAGCATTTATTAGTCCCATTGATCGTTACCGGCATGATCTTTAATAAAGAAATTTTAAATGATCTATTAAATTATCTTTTAGAAAGAAGATAATTATTCACAATTTTTTAGCATTTATTAGGCACAATGATCGTTACTGTTATGAACTTTAAGAAAGAAATATCAAATGATCTCTTAAATTATCTTATAGAAAGAAGATAATTATTTCAATTTCTCTTGCATTTATTAGGCCCAATGATCGTTGCCGTTATGGTCTTTAATAAAGAAATTTTAAATGATCAATTAAATTATCTTTTAGAAAGAAGATGAATATTTCAATTTTTTTAGCATTTATTAGGCCCATTGATCGTTACCGTTATGATCTTTAATAAAGAAATTTTAAATGATCAATTAAATTATCTTTTAGAAAGAAGATAATTATTTTCAATTTTTTGGCATTCATTAGGCCTAATGATCGTTACCGTTATGATCTTTAATAAAGAAATTTTAAATGATCTATTAAATTATCTTTTAGAAACAAAATAATTATTCACAATTTTTTAGCATTTATTAGGCCCAATGATCGTTACCGTTATGATCTTTAATAAAGAAATTTTAAATGATCAATTAAATTATATTTTAGAAAGAAGAAAATTATTTACAATTTTTTGGCATTCATTAGGCCTAATGATCGTTACCGTTATGATCTTTAATAAAGAAATTTTAAATGATCAATTAAATTATCTTTTAGAAGGAAGATAACTATTTCAAATTTTTTAGCATTTATTAGGCCCATTGATCGTTACCGGCATGATCTTTAATAAAGAAATTTTAAATGATCTATTAAATTATCTTTTAGAAAGAAGATAATTATTCACACTTTTTTAGCATTTATTAGGCACAATGATCGTTACTGTTATGAACTTTAAGAAAGACATATCAAATGATCTCTTAAATTATCTTATAGAAAGAAGATAATTATTTCAATTTCTCTTGCATTTATTAGGCCCAATGATCGTTGCTGTTATGGTCTTTAATAAAGAAATTTTAAATGATCAATTAAATTATCTTTTAGAAAGAAGATGAATATTTCAATTTTTTTAGCATTTATTAGGCCCATTGATCGTTACCGTTATGATCTTTAATAAAGAAATTTTAAATGATCAATTAAATTATCTTTTAGAAAGAAGATAATTATTTACAATTTTTTGGCATTCATTAGGCCTAATGATCGTTACCGTTATGATCTTTAATAAAGAAATTTTAAATGATCTATTAAATTATCTTTTAGAAACAAAATAATTATTCACAATTTTTTAGCATTTATTAGGCCCAATGATCGTTACCGTTATGATCTTTAATAAAGAAATTTTAAATGATCAATTAAATTATATTTTAGAAAGAAGAAAATTATTTACAATTTTTTGGCATTCATTAGGCCTAATGATCGTTACCGTTATGATCTTTAATAAAGAAATTTTAAATGACCAATTAAATTATCTTTTAGAAGGAAGATAACTATTTCAAATTTTTTAGCATTTATTAGTCCCATTGATCGTTACCGGCATGATCTTTAATAAAGAAATTTTAAATGATCTATTAAATTATCTTTTAGAAAGAAGATAATTATTCACAATTTTTTAGCATTTATTAGGCACAATGATCGTTACTGTTATGAACTTTAAGAAAGAAATATCAAATGATCTCTTAAATTATCTTATAGAAAGAAGATAATTATTTCAATTTCTCTTGCATTTATTAGGCCCAATGATCGTTGCCGTTATGGTCTTTAATAAAGAAATTTTAAATGATCAATTAAATTATCTTTTAGAAAGAAGATGAATATTTCAATTTTTTTAGCATTTATTAGGCCCATTGATCGTTACCGTTATGATCTTTAATAAAGAAATTTTAAATGATCAATTAAATTATCTTTTAGAAAGAAGATAATTATTTTCAATTTTTTGGCATTCATTAGGCCTAATGATCGTTACCGTTATGATCTTTAATAAAGAAATTTTAAATGATCTATTAAATTATCTTTTAGAAACAAAATAATTATTCACAATTTTTTAGCATTTATTAGGCCCAATGATCGTTACCGTTATGATCTTTAATAAAGAAATTTTAAATGATCAATTAAATTATATTTTAGAAAGAAGAAAATTATTTACAATTTTTTGGCATTCATTAGGCCTAATGATCGTTACCGTTATGATCTTTAATAAAGAAATTTTAAATGATCAATTAAATTATCTTTTAGAAGGAAGATAACTATTTCAAATTTTTTAGCATTTATTAGGCCCATTGATCGTTACCGGCATGATCTTTAATAAAGAAATTTTAAATGATCTATTAAATTATCTTTTAGAAAGAAGATAATTATTCACACTTTTTTAGCATTTATTAGGCACAATGATCGTTACTGTTATGAACTTTAAGAAAGACATATCAAATGATCTCTTAAATTATCTTATAGAAAGAAGATAATTATTTCAATTTCTCTTGCATTTATTAGGCCCAATGATCGTTGCCGTTATGGTCTTTAATAAAGAAATTTTAAATGATCAATTAAATTATCTTTTAGAAAGAAGATGAATATTTCAATTTTTTTAGCATTTATTAGGCCCATTGATCGTTACCGTTATGATCTTTAATAAAGAAATTTTAAATGATCAATTAAATTATCTTTTAGAAAGAAGAAAATTATTTACAATTTTTTGGCATTCATTAGGCCTAATGATCGTTACCGTTATGATCTTTAATAAAGAAATTTTAAATGATCAATTAAATTATCTTTTAGAAGGAAGATAACTATTTCAAATTTTTTAGCATTTATTAGGCCCATTGATCGTTACCGGCACGATCTTTAATAAAGAAATTTTAAATGATCTATTAAATTATCTTTTAGAAAGAAGATAATTATTCACAATTTTTTAGCATTTATTAGGCACAATGATCGTTACTGTTATGAACTTTAATAAAGAAATTTCAAATGATCTCTTAAATTATCTTATAGAAAGAAGATAATTATTTCAATTTCTCTTGCATTTATTAGGCCCAATGATCGTTGCTGTTATGGTCTTTAATAAAGAAATTTTAAATGATCAATTAAATTATCTTTTAGAAAGAAGATGAATATTTCAATTTTTTTAGCATTTATTAGGCCCATTGATCGTTACCGTTATGATCTTTAATAAAGAAATTTTAAATGATCAATTAAATTATCTTTTAGAAAGAAGATAATTATTTTCAATTTTTTGGCATTCATTAGGCCTAATGATCGTTACCGTTATGATCTTTAATAAAGAAATTTTAAATGATCTATTAAATTATCTTTTAGAAACAAAATAATTATTCATAATTTTTTAGCATTTATTAGGCCCAATGATCGTTACCGTTATGATCTTTAATAAAGAAATTTTAAATGATCAATTAAATTATATTTTAGAAAGAAGAAAATTATTTACAATTTTTTGGCATTCATTAGGCCTAATGATCGTTACCGTTATGATCTTTAATAAAGAAATTTTAAATGATCAATTAAATTATCTTTTAGAAGGAAGATAACTATTTCAAATTTTTTAGCATTTATTAGGCCCATTGATCGTTACCGGCATGATCTTTAATAAAGAAATTTTAAATGATCTATTAAATCATCTTTTAGAAAGAAGATAATTATTCACAATTTTTTAGCATTTATTAGGCACAATGATCGTTACTGTTATGAACTTTAAGAAAGAAATATCAAATGATCTCTTAAATTATCTTATAGAAAGAAGATAATTATTTCAATTTCTCTTGCATTTATTAGGCCCAATGATCGTTGCCGTTATGGTCTTTAATAAAGAAATTTTAAATGATCAATTAAATTATCTTTTAGAAAGAAGATGAATATTTCAATTTTTTTAGCATTTATTAGGCCCATTGATCGTTACCGTTATGATCTTTAATAAAGAAATTTTAAATGATCAATTAAATTATCTTTTAGAAAGAAGAAAATTATTTACAATTTTTTGGCATTCATTAGGCCTAATGATCGTTACCGTTATGATCTTTAATAAAGAAATTTTAAATGATCAATTAAATTATCTTTTAGAAGGAAGATAACTATTTCAAATTTTTTAGCATTTATTAGGCCCATTGATCGTTACCGGCATGATCTTTAATAAAGAAATTTTAAATGATCTATTAAATTATCTTTTAGAAAGAAGATAATTATTCACAATTTTTTAGCATTTATTAGGCACAATGATCGTTACTGTTATGAACTTTAATAAAGAAATTTCAAATGATCTCTTAAATTATCTTATAGAAAGAAGATAATTATTTCAATTTCTTTTGCATTTATTAGGCCCAATGATCGTTGCTGTTATGGTCTTTAATAAAGAAATTTTAAATGATCAATTAAATTATCTTTTAGAAAGAAGATGAATATTTCAATTTTTTTAGCATTTATTAGGCCCATTGATCGTTACCGTTATGATCTTTAATAAAGAAATTTTAAATGATCAATTAAATTATCTTTTAGAAAGAAGATAATTATTTACAATTTTTTGGCATTCATTAGGCCTAATGATCGTTACCGTTATGATCTTTAATAAAGAAATTTTAAATGATCTATTAAATTATCTTTTAGAAACAAAATAATTATTTACAATTTTTTAGTATTTATTAGGCCCAATGATCGTTACCGTTATGATCTTTAATAAAGAAATTTTAAATGATCAATTAAATTATATTTTAGAAAGAAGAAAATTATTTACAATTTTTTGGCATTCATTAGGCCTAATGATCGTTACCGTTATGATCTTTAATAAAGAAATTTTAAATGACCAATTAAATTATCTTTTAGAAGGAAGATAACTATTTCAAATTTTTTAGCATTTATTAGGCCCATTGATCGTTACCGGCATGATCTTTAATAAAGAAATTTTAAATGATCTATTAAATTATCTTTTAGAAAGAAGATAATTATTCACAATTTTTTAGCATTTATTAGGCACAATGATCGTTACTGTTATGAACTTTAAGAAAGAAATATCAAATGATCTCTTAAATTATCTTATAGAAAGAAGATAATTATTTCAATTTCTCTTGCATTTATTAGGCCCAATGATCGTTGCCGTTATGGTCTTTAATAAAGAAATTTTAAATGATCAATTAAATTATCTTTTAGAAAGAAGATGAATATTTCAATTTTTTTAGCATTTATTAGGCCCATTGATCGTTACCGTTATGATCTTTAATAAAGAAATTTTAAATGATCAATTAAATTATCTTTTAGAAAGAAGAAAATTATTTACAATTTTTTGGCATTCATTAGGCCTAATGATCGTTACCGTTATGATCTTTAATAAAGAAATTTTAAATGATCAATTAAATTATCTTTTAGAAGGAAGATAACTATTTCAAATTTTTTAGCATTTATTAGGCCCATTGATCGTTACCGGCACGATCTTTAATAAAGAAATTTTAAATGATCTATTAAATTATCTTTTAGAAAGAAGATAATTATTCACAATTTTTTAGCATTTATTAGGCACAATGATCGTTACTGTTATGAACTTTAATAAAGAAATTTCAAATGATCTCTTAAATTATCTTATAGAAAGAAGATAATTATTTCAATTTCTCTTGCATTTATTAGGCCCAATGATCGTTGCTGTTATGGTCTTTAATAAAGAAATTTTAAATGATCAATTAAATTATCTTTTAGAAAGAAGATGAATATTTCAATTTTTTTAGCATTTATTAGGCCCATTGATCGTTACCGTTATGATCTTTAATAAAGAAATTTTAAATGATCAATTAAATTATCTTTTAGAAAGAAGATAATTATTTACAATTTTTTGGCATTCATTAGGCCTAATGATCGTTACCGTTATGATCTTTAATAAAGAAATTTTAAATGATCTATTAAATTATCTTTTAGAAACAAAATAATTATTTACAATTTTTTAGCATTTATTAGGCCCAATGATCGTTACCGTTATGATCTTTAATAAAGAAATTTTAAATGATCAATTAAATTATATTTTAGAAAGAAGAAAATTATTTACAATTTTTTGGCATTCATTAGGCCTAATGATCGTTACCGTTATGATCTTTAATAAAGAAATTTTAAATGACCAATTAAATTATCTTTTAGAAGGAAGATAACTATTTCAAATTTTTTAGCATTTATTAGGCCCATTGATCGTTACCGGCATGATCTTTAATAAAGAAATTTTAAATGATCTATTAAATTATCTTTTAGAAAGAAGATAATTATTCACAATTTTTTAGCATTTATTAGGCACAATGATCGTTACTGTTATGAACTTTAAGAAAGAAATATCAAATGATCTCTTAAATTATCTTATAGAAAGAAGATAATTATTTCAATTTCTCTTGCATTTATTAGGCCCAATGATCGTTGCCGTTATGGTCTTTAATAAAGAAATTTTAAATGATCAATTAAATTATCTTTTAGAAAGAAGATGAATATTTCAATTTTTTTAGCATTTATTAGGCCCATTGATCGTTACCGTTATGATCTTTAATAAAGAAATTTTAAATGATCAATTAAATTATCTTTTAGAAAGAAGAAAATTATTTACAATTTTTTGGCATTCATTAGGCCTAATGATCGTTACCGTTATGATCTTTAATAAAGAAATTTTAAATGATCAATTAAATTATCTTTTAGAAGGAAGATAACTATTTCAAATTTTTTAGCATTTATTAGGCCCATTGATCGTTACCGGCACGATCTTTAATAAAGAAATTTTAAATGATCTATTAAATTATCTTTTAGAAAGAAGATAATTATTCACAATTTTTTAGCATTTATTAGGCACAATGATCGTTACTGTTATGAACTTTAATAAAGAAATTTCAAATGATCTCTTAAATTATCTTATAGAAAGAAGATAATTATTTCAATTTCTCTTGCATTTATTAGGCCCAATGATCGTTGCTGTTATGGTCTTTAATAAAGAAATTTTAAATGATCAATTAAATTATCTTTTACAAAGAAGATGAATATTTCAATTTTTTTAGCATTTATTAGGCCCATTGATCGTTACCGTTATGATCTTTAATAAAGAAATTTTAAATGATCAATTAAATTATCTTTTAGAAAGAAGATAATTATTTACAATTTTTTGGCATTCATTAGGCCTAATGATCGTTACCGTTATGATCTTTAATAAAGAAATTTTAAATGATCTATTAAATTATCTTTTAGAAACAAAATAATTATTCACAATTTTTTAGCATTTATTAGGCCCAATGATCGTTACCGTTATGATCTTTAATAAAGAAATTTTAAATGATCAATTAAATTATATTTTAGAAAGAAGAAAATTATTTACAATTTTTTGGCATTCATTAGGCCTAATGATCGTTACCGTTATGATCTTTAATAAAGAAATTTTAAATGATCAATTAAATTATCTTTTAGAAGGAAGATAACTATTTCAAATTTTTTAGCATTTATTAGGCCCATTGATCGTTACCGGCATGATCTTTAATAAAGAAATTTTAAATGATCTATTAAATTATCTTTTAGAAAGAAGATAATTATTCACAATTTTTTAGCATTTATTAGGCACAATGATCGTTACTGTTATGAACTTTAAGAAAGAAATATCAAATGATCTCTTAAATTATCTTATAGAAAGAAGATAATTATTTCAATTTCTCTTGCATTTATTAGGCCCAATGATCGTTGCCGTTATGGTCTTTAATAAAGAAATTTTAAATGATCAATTAAATTATCTTTTAGAAAGAAGATGAATATTTCAATTTTTTTAGCATTTATTAGGCCCATTGATCGTTCCCGTTATGATCTTTAATAAAGAAATTTTAAATGATCAATTAAATTATATTTTAGAAAGAAGAAAATTATTTATAATTTTTTGGCATTCATTAGGCCTAATGATCGTTACCGTTATGATCTTTAATAAAGAAATTTTAAATGATCAATTAAATTATCTTTTAGAAGGAAGATAACTATTTCAAATTTTTTCGCATTTATTAGGCCCATTGATCGTTACCGGCATGATCTTTAATAAAGAAATTTTAAATGATCTATTAAATTATCTTTTAGAAACAAGATAATTATTCACAATTTTTTAGCATTTATTAGGCCCAATGATCGTTACCATTATGATCTTTAGTAAAGAAATTTTAAATGATCAATTAAATTATCTTTTAGAAGGAAGATAACTATTTCAAATTTTTTAGCATTTATTAGGCCAATTTATCGTTACCGTTATGATCTTTAATAAATAAATTTTAAATGATCTATTAAATTATCTTTTAGAAACAAGATAATTATTCACAATTTTTTAGCATTTATTAGGCCCATTGATCGTTACCGGCATGATCTTTAATAAGGAAATTTTAAATGATCTATTAAATTATCTTTTAGAAAGAAGATAATTATTTCAATTTCTCTAGCATTTATTAGGCCCAATGATCGTTGCCGTTATGGTCTTTAATAAAGAAATTTTAAATGATCAATTAAATTATCTTTTAGAAGGAAGATAACTATTTCAAATTTTTTAGCATTTATTAGGCCCATTGATCGTTACCGGCATGATCTTTAATAAAGAAATTTTAAATGATCTATTAAATTATCTTTTAGAAAGAAGATAATTACTCACAATTTTTTAGCATTTATTAGGCCCAATGATCGTTACCGTTATGATCTTTAATAAAGAAATTTTAAATGATCAATTAAATTATCTTTTAGAAGGAAGATAACTATTTCAAATTTTTTAGCATTTATTAGGCCAATTTATCGTTACCGGTATGATCTTTAATAAAGAAATTTTAAATGATCTATTAAATCATCTTTTAGAAAGAAGATAATTAATCACAATTTTTTAGCATTTATTAGGCCCAATGATCGTTACCGTTATGAACTTTAATAAAGAAATTTTAAATGATCTCTTAAATTATCTTTTAGAAAGAAGATAATTATTTCAATTTGCCTAGCATTTATTAGGCCCAATGATCGTTACCGTTATGAACTTTAATAAAGAAATTTCAAATGATCTCTTAAATTATGTTTTAGGAAGAAGGTAATTATTTCAATTTCTCTAGCATTTATTAGGCCCAATGATCGTTGCCGTTATGGTCTTTAATAAAGAAATTTGAAATGATAAATTAAATTATCTTTTAGAAAGAATATTTCAATTTTTTTAGCATTTATTAGCCCTATTCATCGTTACCGTTATCATCTTTAATAAAGAATTTTAAATGATCAATTAAATTATCTTTTAGAAAGAAGATAATTATTTACAATTTTTTGGCATTCATTAGGCCTAACGATCGTTACCGTTATGATCTTTAATAAATAAATTTTAAATGATCTATTAAATTATCTTTTAAAAAGAAGATAATTATTCACAATTTTTTAGCATTTATTAGGCCCAATGATCGTTACCATTATGAACTTTAATAAAGAAATTTCAAATGATCTCTTAAATTATCTTTTAGAAAGAAGATAATTATTTCAATTTCTCTAGCATTTATTAGGCCCAATGATCGTTGCCATTATGGTCTTTAATAAAGAAATTTTAAATGATCAATTAAATTAACTTTTAGAAAAAAGATGAATATTTCAATTTTTTTACCATTTATTAGGCCCATTCATCGTTACCGTTATGATCTTTAATAAAGAAATTTTAAATGATCAATTAAATTATCTTTTAGAAAGAAGATAATTATTTACAATTTTTTGGCATTCATTAGGCCTAACGATCGTTACCGTTATGATCTTTAATAAATAAATTTTAAATGATCTATTAAATTATCTTTTAGAAAGAAGATAATTATTCACAATTTTTTAGCATTTATTAGGCCCAATGATCGTTACCGTTATGATCTTTAATAAAAAATTTTAAATGATCAATTAAATTATCTTTTAGATGGAAGATAACTATTTCAATTTTTTTAGCATTTATTAGGCCCATTGATCGTTACCGGCATGATCTTTAATAAAGAAATTTTAAATGATCTATTAAATTATCTTTTAGAAAGAAGATAATTATTCACAATTTTTTAGCATTTATTAGGCCCAATGATCGTTACCATTATGAACTTTAATAAAGAAATTTCAAATGATCTCTTAAATTATCTTTTAGAAAGAAGATAATTATTTCAATTTCTCTAGCATTTATTATGCCCAATGATCGTTGCCGTTATGGTCTTTAATAAAGAAATTTTAAATGATCAATTAAATTATCTTTTAGAAGGAAGATAACTATTTCAAATTTTTTAGCATTTATTAGGCCCATTGATCGTTACCGGCATGATCTTTAATAAAGAAATTTTAAATGATCTATTAAATTATCTTTTAGAAAGAAGATAATTATTCACAATTTTTTAGCATTTATTAGGCCCAATGATCGTTACCGTTATGATCTTTAATAAAGAAATTTTAAATGATCAATTAAATTATCTTTTAGAAGGAAGATAACTATTTTAAATTTTTTAGCATTTATTAGGCCAATTTATCGTTACCGGTATGATCTTTAATAAAGAAATTTTAAATGATCTATTAAATCATCTTTTAGAAAGAAGATAATTATTCACAATTTTTTAGCATTTATTAGGCCCATTGATCGTTACCGGCATGATCTTTAATAAAGAAATTTTAAATGATCTATTAAATTATCTTTTAGAAAGAAGATAATTATTTCAATTTCTCTAGCATTTATTAGGCCCAATGATCGTTGCCGTTATGGTCTTTAATAAAGAAATTTTAAATGATCAATTAAATTAACTTTTAGAAAAAAGATGAATATTTCAATTTTTTTACCATTTATTAGGCCCATTCATCGTTACCGTTATGATCTTTAATAAAGAAATTTTAAATGATCAATTAAATTATCTTTTAGAAAGAATATAATTATTTACAATTTTTTGGCATTCATTAGCCCTAACGATCGCTACAGTTATGATCTTTAATAAATAAAGTTTAAATGATCTATTAAATTATCTTTTAGAAAGAAGATAATTATTCACAATTTTTTAGCATTTATTAGGCCAATTTATCGTTACCGGTATGATCTTTAATAAAGAAATTTTAAATGATCTATTAAATCATCTTTTAGAAAGAAGATAATTATTCACAATTTTTTAGCATTTATTAGGCCCATTGATCGTTACCGGCATGATCTTTAATAAAGAAATTTTAAATGATCTATTAAATTATCTTTTAGAAGGAAGATAATTATTTCAATTTCTCTAGCATTTATTAGGCCCAATGATCGTTGCCGTTATGGTCTTTAATAAAGAAATTTTAAATGATCAATTAAATTAACTTTTAGAAAAAAGATGAATATTTCAATTTTTTTACCATTTATTAGGCCCATTCATCGTTACCGTTATGATCTTTAATAAAGAAATTTTAAATGATCAATTAAATTATCTTTTAGAAAGAATATAATTATTTACAATTTTTTGGCATTCATTAGCCCTAACGATCGCTACAGTTATGATCTTTAATAAATAAAGTTTAAATGATCTATTAAATTATGTTTTAGAAAGAAGATAATTATTCACAATTTTTTAGCATTTATTAGGCCCAATGATCGTTACCGTTATGATCTTTAATAAAGAAATTTTAAATGATCAATTAAATTATCTTTTAGAAGGAAGATAACTATTTCAAATTTTTTAGCATTTATTACGCCCATTGATCGTTACCGGCATGATCTTTAATAAAGAAATTTTAAATGATCTATTAAATTATCTTTTAGAAACAAGATAATTATTCACAATTTTTTAGCATTTATTAGGCCCAATGATCGTTACCGTTATGATCTTTAATAAAGAAATTTTAGATGATCAATTAAATTATCTTTTAGAAGGAAGATAACTATTTCAAATTTTTTAGCATTTATTAGGCCAATTTATCGTTACCGGTATGATCTTTAATAAAGAAATTTTAAATGATCTATTAAATCATCTTTTAGAAAGAAGATAATTATTCACAATTTTTTAGCATTTATTAGGCTCAATGATCGTTACCGTTATGAACTTTAATAAAGAAATTTTAAATGATCTCTTAAATTATGTTTTAGAAAGAAGATAATTATTTCAATTTGCCTAGCATTTATTAGTCCCAATGATCGTTACCGTTATGAACTTTAATAAAGAAATTTCAAATGATCTCTTAAATTATGTTTTAGAAAGAAGGTAACTATTTCAATTTCTCTAGCATTTATTAGGCCCAATGATCGTTGCCGTTATGGTCTTTAATAAAGAAATTTGAAATGATCAATTAAATTATGTTTTAGAAAGAAGATGAATATTTCAATTTTTTTAGCATTTATTAGCTCTATTCATCGTTACCGTTATGATCTTTAATAAAGAAATTTTAAATGATCAATTAAATTATCTTTTAGAAAGAAGATAATTATTTACAATTTTTTGGCATTCATTAGGCCTAACGATCGTTACCGTTAAGATCTTTAATAAATAAATTTTGAATGATCTATTAAATTATCTTTTAGAAAGAAGATAATTATTCACAATTTTTTAGCATTTATTAGGCCCAATGATCGTTACCGTTATGATCTTTAATAAAGAAATTTTAAATGATCAATTAAATTATCTTTTAGAAGGAAGATAACTATTTCAAAATTTTTAGCATTTATTAGGCCAATTTATCGTTACCGGTATGATCTTTAATAAAGAAATTTTAAATGATCTATTAAATCATCTTTTAGAAAGAAGATAATTATTCACAATTTTTTAGCATTTATTAGGCACAATGATCGTTACTGTTATGAACTTTAAGAAAGAAATATCAAATGATCTCTTAAATTATCTTATAGAAAGAAGATAATTATTTCAATTTCTCTTGCATTTATTAGGCCCAATGATCGTTGCCGTTATGGTCTTTAATAAAGAAATTTTAAATGATCAATTAAATTATCTTTTAGAAAGAAGATGAATATTTCAATTTTTTTAGCATCTATTAGGCCCATTGATCGTTACCGTTATGATCTTTAATAAAGAAATTTTAAATGATCAATTAAATTATTTTTTAGAAAGAAGATAATTATTTACAATTTTTTGGCATTCATTAGGCCTAATGATCGTTACCGTTATGATCTTTAATAAAGAAATTTTAAATGATCTATTAAATTATCTTTTAGAAACAAGATAATTATTCACAATTTTTTAGCATTTATTAGGCCCAATGATCGTTACCATTATGATCTTTAGTAAAGAAATTTTAAATGATCAATTAAATTATCTTTTAGTAGGAAGATAACTATTTCAAATTTTTTAGCATTTATTAGGCCAATTTATCGTTACCGGTATGATCTTTAATAAAGAAATTTTAAATGATCTCTTAAATTATCTTTTAGAAAGAAGATAATTATTTCAATTTGCCTAGCATTTATTAGGCCCAATGATCGCTACCGTTATGAACTTTAATAAAGAAATCTCAAATGATCTCTTAAATTATGTTTTAGAAAGAAGGTAATTATTTCAATTTCTCTAGCATTTATTAGGCCCAATGATCGTTTCCGTTATGGTCTTCAATAAAGAAATTTGAAATGATCAATTAAATTATCTTTTAGAAAGAAGATGAATATTTCAATTTTGTTAGCATTTATTAGCCCTATTCATCGTTACCGTTATGATCTTTAATAAAGAAATTTTAAATGATCAATTAAATTATCTTTTAGAAAGAAGATAATTATTTACAATTTTTTGGCATTCATTAGGCCTAACGATCGTTACCGTTATGATCTTTAATAAATAAATTTTAAATGATCTATTAAATTATCTTTTAGAAACAAGATAATTATTCACAATTTTTTAGCATTTATTAGGCCCATTGATCGTTACCGGCATGATCTTTAATAAGGAAATTTTAAATGATCTGTTAAATTATCTTTTAGAAAGAAGATAATTATTCACAATTTTTTAGCATTTATTAGGCCCAATGATCGTTACCATTATGAACTTTAATAAAGAAATTTCAAATGATCTCTTAAATTATCTTTTAGAAAGAAGATAATTATTTCAATTTCTCTAGCATTTATTAGGCCCAATGATCGTTGCCGTTATGGTCTTTAATAAAGAAATTTTAAATGATCAATTAAATTAACTTTTAGAAAAAAGATGAATATTTCAATTTTTTTACCATTTATTAGGCCCATTCATCGTTACCGTTATGATCTTTAATAAAGAAATTTTAAATGATCAATTAAATTATCTTTTAGAAAGAAGATAATTATTTACAATTTTTTGGCATTCATTAGGCCTAACGATCGTTACCGTTATGATCTTTAATAAATAAATTTTAAATGATCTATTAAATTATCTTTTAGAAAGAAGATAATTATTCACAATTTTTTAGCATTTATTAGGCCCAATGATCGTTACCGTTATGATCTTTAATAAAACATTTTAAATGATCAATTAAATTATCTTTTAGATGGAAGATAACTATTTCAAATTTTTTAGCATTTATTAGGCCCATTGATCGTTACCGGCATGATCTTTAATAAAGAAATTTTAAATGATCTATTAAATTATCTTTTAGAAAGAAGATAATTATTCACAATTTTTTAGCATTTATTAGGCCCAATGATCGTTACCATTATGAACTTTAATAAAGAAATTTCAAATGATCTCTTAAATTATCTTTTAGAAAGAAGATAATTATTTCAATTTCTCTAGCATTTATTATGCCCAACGATTGTTGCCGTTATGGTCTTTAATAAAGAAATTTTAAATGATCAATTAAATTATCTTTTAGAAGGAAGATAACTATTTCAAATTTTTTAGCATTTATTAGGCCCAATGAACGTTACCATTATGATCTTTAGTAAAGAAATTTTAAATGATCAATTAAATTATCTTTTAGAAGGAAGATAACTATTTCAAATTTTTTAGCATTTATTAGGCCAATTTATCGTTACCGGTATGATCTTTAATAAAGAAATTTTAAATGATCTCTTAAATTATCTTTTAGAAAGAAGATAATTATTTCAATTTGCCTAGCATTTATTAGGCCCAATGATCGCTACCGTTATGAACTTTAATAAAGAAATCTCAAATGATCTCTTAAATTATGTTTTAGAAAGAAGGTAATTATTTCAATTTCTCTAGCATTTATTAGGCCCAATGATCGTTTCCGTTATGGTCTTCAATAAAGAAATTTGAAATGATCAATTAAATTATCTTTTAGAAAGAAGATGAATATTTCAATTTTGTTAGCATTTATTAGCCCTATTCATCGTTACCGTTATGATCTTTAATAAAGAAATTTTAAATGATCAATTAAATTATCTTTTAGAAAGAAGATAATTATTTACAATTTTTTGGCATTCATTAGGCCTAACGATCGTTACCGTTATGATCTTTAATAAATAAATTTTAAATGATCTATTAAATTATCTTTTAGAAACAAGATAATTATTCACAATTTTTTAGCATTTATTAGGCCCATTGATCGTTACCGGCATGATCTTTAATAAGGAAATTTTAAATGATCTATTAAATTATCTTTTAGAAAGAAGATAATTATTTCAATTTCTCTAGCATTTATTAGGCCCAATGATCGTTGCCGTTATGGTCTTTAATAAAGAAATTTTAAATGATCAATTAAATTATCTTTTAGAAGGAAGATAACTATTTCAAATTTTTTAGCATTTATTAGGCCCATTGATCGTTACCGGCATGATCTTTATTAAAGAAATTTTAAATGATCTATTAAATTATCTTTTAGAAAGAAGATAATTATTCACAATTTTTTAGCATTTATTAGGCCCAATGATCGTTACCGTTATGATCTTTAATAAAGAAATTTTAAATGATCAATTAAATTATCTTTTAGAAGGAAGATAACTATTTCAAATTTTTTAGCATTTATTAGGCCAATTTATCGTTACCGGTATGATCTTTAATAAAGAAATTTTAAATGATCTATTAAATCATCTTTTAGAAAGAAGATAATTAATCACAATTTTTTAGCATTTATTAGGCCCAATGATCGTTACCGTTATGAACTTTAATAAAGAAATTTTAAATGATCTCTTAAATTATCTTTTAGAAAGAAGATAATTATTTCAATTTGCCTAGCATTTATTAGGCCCAATGATCGTTACCGTTATGAACTTTAATAAAGAAATTTCAAATGATCTCTTAAATTATGTTTTAGGAAGAAGGTAATTATTTCAATTTCTCTAGCATTTATTAGGCCCAATGATCGTTGCCGTTATGGTCTTTAATAAAGAAATTTGAAATGATAAATTAAATTATCTTTTAGAAATAATATTTCAATTTTTTTAGCATTTATTAGCCCTATTCATCGTTACCGTTATCATCTTTAATAAATAATTTTAAATGATCAATTAAATTATCTTTTAGAAAGAAGATAATTATTTACAATTTTTTGGCATTCATTAGGCCTAACGATCGTTACCGTTATGATCTTTAATAAATAAATTTTAAATGATCTATTAAATTATCTTTTATAAAGAAGATAATTATTCACAATTTTTTATCATTTATTAGGCCCAATGATCGTTACCGTTATGATCTTTAATAAAGAAATTTTAAATGATCAATTAAATTATCTTTTAGATGGAAGATAACTATTTCAAATTTTTTAGCATTTATTAGGCTCATTGATCGTTACCGGCATGATCTTTAATAAAGAAATTTTAAATGATCTATTAAATTATCCTTTAGAAAGAAGATAATTATTCACAATTTTTTAGCATTTATTAGGCCCAATGATCGTTACCATTATGAACTTTAATAAAGAAATTTCAAATGATCTCTTAAATTATCTTTTAGAAAGAAGATAATTATTTCAATTTCTCTAGCATTTATTAGGCCCAATGATCGTTGCCATTATGGTCTTTAATAAAGAAATTTTAAATGATCAATTAAATTAACTTTTAGAAAAAAGATGAATATTTCAATTTTTTTACCATTTATTAGGCCCATTCATCGTTACCGTTATGATCTTTAATAAAGAAATTTTAAATGATCAATTAAATTATCTTTTAGAAAGAAGATAATTATTTACAATTTTTTGGCATTCATTAGGCCTAACGATCGTTACCGTTATGATCTTTAATAAATAAATTTTAAATGATCTATTAAATTATCTTTTAGAAAGAAGATAATTATTCACAATTTTTTAGCATTTATTAGGCCCAACGATCGTTACCGTTATGATCTTTAATAAAACATTTTAAATGATCAATTAAATTGTCTTTTAGATGGAAGATAACTATTTCAAATTTTTTAGCATTTATTAGGCCCATTGATCGTTACCGGCATGATCTTTAATAAAGAAATTTTAAATGATCTATTAAATTATCTTTTAGAAAGAAGATAATTATTCACAATTTTTTAGCATTTATTAGGCCCAATGATCGTTACCATTATGAACTTTAATAAAGAAATTTCAAATGATCTCTTAAATTATCTTTTAGAAAGAAGATAATTATTTCAATTTCTCTAGCATTTATTATGCCCAATGATTGTTGCCGTTATGGTCTATAATAAAGAAATTTTAAATGATCAATTAAATTATCTTTTAGAAGGAAGATAACTATTTCAAATTTTTTAGCATTTATTAGGCCCATTGATCGTTACCGGCATGATCTTTAATAAAGAAATTTTAAATGATCTATTAAATTATCTTTTAGAAGGAAGATAATTATTTCAATTTCTCTAGCATTTATTAGGCCCAATGATCGTTGCCGTTATGGTCTTTAATAAAGAAATTTTAAATGATCAATTAAATTAACTTTTAGAAAAAAGATGAATATTTCAATTTTTTTACCATTTATTAGGCCCATTCATCGTTACCGTTATGATCTTTAATAAAGAAATTTTAAATGATCAATTAAATTATCTTTTAGAAAGAATATAATTATTTACAATTTTTTGGCATTCATTAGCCCTAACGATCGCTACAGTTATGATCTTTAATAAATAAAGTTTAAATGATCTATTAAATTATCTTTTAGAAAGAAGATAATTATTCACAATTTTTTAGCATTTATTAGGCCCAATGATCGTTACCGTTATGATCTTTAATAAAGAAATTTTAAATGATCAATTAAATTATCTTTTAGAAGGAAGATAACTATTTCAAATTTTTTAGCATTTATTACGCCCATTGATCGTTACCGGCATGATCTTTAATAAAGAAATTTTAAATGATCTATTAAATTATCTTTTAGAAACAAGATAATTATTCACAATTTTTTAGCATTTATTAGGCCCAATGATCGTTACCGTTATGATCTTTAATAAAGAAATTTTAAATGATCAATTAAATTATCTTTTAGAAGGAAGATAACTATTTCAAATTTTTTAGCATTTATTAGGCCAATTTATCGTTACCGGTATGATCTTTAATAAAGAAATTTTAAATGATCTATTAAATCATCTTTTAGAAAGAAGATAATTATTCACAATTTTTTAGCATTTATTAGGCTCAATGATCGTTACCGTTATGAACTTTAATAAAGAAATTTTAAATGATCTCTTAAATTATGTTTTAGAAAGAAGATAATTATTTCAATTTGCCTAGCATTTATTAGGCCCAATGATCGTTACCGTTATGAACTTTAATAAAGAAATTTCAAATGATCTCTTAAATTATGTTTTAGAAAGAAGGTAATTATTTCAATTTCTCTAGCATTTATTAGGCCCAATGATCGTTGCCGTTATGGTCTTTAATAAAGAAATTTGAAATGATCAATTAAATTATGTTTTAGAAAGAAGATGAATATTTCAATTTTTTTAGCATTTATTAGCCCTATTCATCGTTACCGTTATGATCTTTAATAAAGAAATTTTAAATGATCAATTAAATTATCTTTTAGAAAGAAGATAATTATTTACAATTTTTTGGCATTCATTAGGCCTAACGATCGTTACCGTTATGATCTTTAATAAATAAATTTTGAATGATCTATTAAATTATCTTTTAGAAAGAAGATAATTATTCACAATTTTTTAGCATTTATTAGGCCCAATGATCGTTACCGTTATGATCTTTAATAAAGAAATTTTAAATGATCAATTAAATTATCTTTTAGAAGGAAGATAACTATTTCAAATTTTTTAGCATTTATTAGGCCAATTTATCGTTACCGGTATGATCTTTAATAAAGAAATTTTAAATGATCTATTAAATCATCTTTTAGAAAGAAGATAATTATTCACAATTTTTTAGCATTTATTAGGCACAATGATCGTTACTGTTATGAACTTTAAGAAAGAAATATCAAATGATCTCTTAAATTATCTTATAGAAAGAAGATAATTATTTCAATTTCTCTTGCATTTATTAGGCCCAATGATCGTTGCCGTTATGGTCTTTAATAAAGAAATTTTAAATGATCAATTAAATTATCTTTTAGAAAGAAGATGAATATTTCAATTTTTTTAGCATCTATTAGGCCCATTGATCGTTACCGTTATGATCTTTAATAAAGAAATTTTAAATGATCAATTAAATTATTTTTTAGAAAGAAGATAATTATTTACAATTTTTTGGCATTCATTAGGCCTAATGATCGTTACCGTTATGATCTTTAATAAAGAAATTTTAAATGATCTATTAAATTATCTTTTAGAAACAAGATAATTATTCACAATTTTTTAGCATTTATTAGGCCCAATGATCGTTACCATTATGATCTTTAGTAAAGAAATTTTAAATGATCAATTAAATTATCTTTTAGTAGGAAGATAACTATTTCAAATTTTTTAGCATTTATTAGGCCAATTTATCGTTACCGGTATGATCTTTAATAAAGAAATTTTAAATGATCTCTTAAATTATCTTTTAGAAAGAAGATAATTATTTCAATTTGCCTAGCATTTATTAGGCCCAATGATCGCTACCGTTATGAACTTTAATAAAGAAATTTCAAATGATCTCTTAAATTATGTTTTAGAAAGAAGGTAATTATTTCAATTTCTCTAGCATTTATTAGGCCCAATGATCGTTGCCGTTATGGTCTTTAATAAAGAAATTTGAAATGATCAATTAAATTATGTTTTAGAAAGAAGATAATTATTTACAATTTTTTGGCATTCATTAGGCCTAACGATCGTTACCGTTATGATCTTTAATAAATAAATTTTAAATGATCTATTAAATTATCTTTTAGAAACAAGATAATTATTCACAATTTTTTAGCATTTATTAGGCCCATTGATCGTTACCGGCATGATCTTTAATAAGGAAATTTTAAATGATCTGTTAAATTATCTTTTAGAAAGAAGATAATTATTTCAATTTCTCTAGCATTTATTAGGCCCAATGATCGTTGCCGTTATGGTCTTTAATAAAGAAATTTTAAATGATCAATTAAATTATCTTTTAGAAGGAAGATAACTATTTCAAATTTTTTAGCATTTATTAGGCCAATTTATCGTTACCGGTATGATCTTTAATAAAGAAATTTTAAATGATCTATTAAATCATCTTTTAGAAAGAAGATAATTATTCACAATTTTTTAGCATTTATTAGGCACAATGATCGTTACTGTTATGAACTTTAAGAAAGAAATATCAAATGATCTCTTAAATTATCTTATAGAAAGAAGATAATTATTTCAATTTCTCTTGCATTTATTAGGCCCAATGATCGTTGCCGTTATGGTCTTTAATAAAGAAATTTTAAATGATCAATTAAATTATCTTTTAGAAAGAAGATGAATATTTCAATTTTTTTAGCATCTATTAGGCCCATTGATCGTTACCGTTATGATCTTTAATAAAGAAATTTTAAATGATCAATTAAATTATTTTTTAGAAAGAAGATAATTATTTACAATTTTTTGGCATTCATTAGGCCTAATGATCGTTACCGTTATGATCTTTAATAAAGAAATTTTAAATGATCTATTAAATTATCTTTTAGAAACAAGATAATTATTCACAATTTTTTAGCATTTATTAGGCCCAATGATCGTTACCATTATGATCTTTAGTAAAGAAATTTTAAATGATCAATTAAATTATCTTTTAGTAGGAAGATAACTATTTCAAATTTTTTAGCATTTATTAGGCCAATTTATCGTTACCGGTATGATCTTTAATAAAGAAATTTTAAATGATCTCTTAAATTATGTTTTAGAAAGAAGGTAATTATTTCAATTTCTCTAGCATTTATTAGGCCCAATGATCGTTTCCGTTATGGTCTTCAATAAAGAAATTTGAAATGATCAATTAAATTATCTTTTAGAAAGAAGATGAATATTTCAATTTTGTTAGCATTTATTAGCCCTATTCATCGTTACCGTTATGATCTTTAATAAAGAAATTTTAAATGATCAATTAAATTATCTTTTAGAAAGAAGATAATTATTTACAATTTTTTGGCATTCATTAGGCCTAACGATCGTTACCGTTATGATCTTTAATAAATAAATTTTAAATGATCTATTAAATTATCTTTTAGAAACAAGATAATTATTCACAATTTTTTAGCATTTATTAGGCCCATTGATCGTTACCGGCATGATCTTTAATAAGGAAATTTTAAATGATCTGTTAAATTATCTTTTAGAAAGAAGATAATTATTTCAATTTCTCTAGCATTTATTAGGCCCAATGATCGTTGCCGTTATGGTCTTTAATAAAGAAATTTTAAATGATCAATTAAATTATCTTTTAGAAGGAAGATAACTATTTCAAATTTTTTAGCATTTATTAGGCCCATTGATCGTTACCGGCATGATCTTTATTAAAGAAATTTTAAATGATCTATTAAATTATCTTTTAGAAAGAAGATAATTATTCACAATTTTTTAGCATTTATTAGGCCCAATGATCGTTACCGTTATGATCTTTAATAAAGAAATTTTAAATGATCAATTAAATTATCTTTTAGAAGGAAGATAACTATTTCAAATTTTTTAGCATTTATTAGGCCAATTTATCGTTACCGGTATGATCTTTAATAAAGAAATTTTAAATGATCTATTAAATCATCTTTTAGAAAGAAGATAATTAATCACAATTTTTTAGCATTTATTAGGCCCAATGATCGTTACCGTTATGAACTTTAATAAAGAAATTTTAAATGATCTCTTAAATTATCTTTTAGAAAGAAGATAATTATTTCAATTTGCCTAGCATTTATTAGGCCCAATGATCGTTACCGTTATGAACTTTAATAAAGAAATTTCAAATGATCTCTTAAATTATGTTTTAGGAAGAAGGTAATTATTTCAATTTCTCTAGCATTTATTAGGCCCAATGATCGTTGCCGTTATGGTCTTTAATAAAGAAATTTGAAATGATAAATTAAATTATCTTTTAGAAATAATATTTCAATTTTTTTAGCATTTATTAGCCCTATTCATCGTTACCGTTATCATCTTTAATAAATAATTTTAAATGATCAATTAAATTATCTTTTAGAAAGAAGATAATTATTTACAATTTTTTGGCATTCATTAGGCCTAACAATCGTTACCGTTATGATCTTTAATAAATAAATTTTAAATGATCTATTAAATTATCTTTTAGAAAGAAGATAATTATTCACAATTTTTTAGCATTTATTAGGCCCAATGATCGTTACCGTTATGATCTTTTAATAAAGAAATTTTAAATGATCAATTAAATTATCTTTTAGATGGAAGATAACTATTTCAAATTTTTTAGCATTTATTAGGCTCATTGATCGTTACCGGCATGATCTTTAATAAAGAAATTTTAAATGATCTATTAAATTATCTTTTAGAAAGAAGATAATTATTCACAATTTTTTAGCATTTATTAGGCCCAATGATCGTTACCATTATGAACTTTAATAAAGAAATTTCAAATGATCTCTTAAATTATCTTTTAGAAAGAAGATAATTATTTCAATTTCTCTAGCATTTATTAGGCCCAATGATCGTTGCCGTTATGGTCTTTAATAAAGAAATTTTAAATGATCAATTAAATTAACTTTTAGAAAAAAGATGAATATTTCAATTTTTTTACCATTTATTAGGCCCATTCATTGTTACCGTTATGATCTTTAATAAAGAAATTTTAAATGATCAATTAAATTATCTTTTAGAAAGAAGATAATTATTTACAATTTTTTGGCATTCATTAGGCCTAACGATCGTTACCGTTATGATCTTTAATAAATAAATTTTAAATGATCTATTAAATTATCTTTTAGAAAGAAGATAATTATTCACAATTTTTTAGCATTTAATAGGCCCAATGATCGTTACCGTTATGATCTTTAATAAAACATTTTAAATGATCAATTAAATTATCTTTTAGATGGAAGATAACTATTTCAAATTTTTTAGCATTTATTAGGCCCATTGATCGTTACCGGCATGATCTTTAATAAAGAAATTTTAAATGATCTATTAAATTATCTTTTAGAAAGAAGATAATTATTCACAATTTTTTAGCATTTATTAGGCCCAATGATCGTTACCATTATGAACTTTAATAAAGAAATTTCAAATGATCTCTTAAATTATCTTTTAGAAAGAAGATAATTATTTCAATTTCTCTAGCATTTATTATGCCCAATGATTGTTGCCGTTATGGTCTTTAATAAAGAAATTTTAAATGATCAATTAAATTATCTTTTAGAAGGAAGATAACTATTTCAAATTTTTTAGCATTTATTAGGCCCAATGATCGTTACCATTATGATCTTTAGTAAAGAAATTTTAAATGATCAATTAAATTATCTTTTAGAAGGAAGATAACTATTTCAAATTTTTTAGCATTTATTAGGCCAATTTATCGTTACCGGTATGATCTTTAATAAAGAAATTTTAAATGATCTCTTAAATTATCTTTTAGAAAGAAGATAATTATTTCAATTTGCCTAGCATTTATTAGGCCCAATGATCGCTACTGTTATGAACTTTAATAAAGAAATCTCAAATGATCTCTTAAATTATGTTTTAGAAAGAAGGTAATTATTTCAATTTCTCTAGCATTTATTAGGCCCAATGATCGTTTCCGTTATGGTCTTCAATAAAGAAATTTGAAATGATCAATTAAATTATCTTTTAGAAAGAAGATGAATATTTCAATTTTGTTAGCATTTATTAGCCCTATTCATCGTTACCGTTATGATCTTTAATAAAGAAATTTTAAATGATCAATTAAATTATCTTTTAGAAAGAAGATAATTATTTACAATTTTTTGGCATTCATTAGGCCTAACGATCGTTACCGTTATGATCTTTAATAAATAAATTTTAAATGATCTATTAAATTATCTTTTAGAAACAAGATAATTATTCACAATTTTTTAGCATTTATTAGGCCCATTGATCGTTACCGGCATGATCTTTAATAAGGAAATTTTAAATGATCTATTAAATTATCTTTTAGAAAGAAGATAATTATTTCAATTTCTCTAGCATTTATTAGGCCCAATGATCGTTGCCGTTATGGTCTTTAATAAAGAAATTTTAAATGATCAATTAAATTATCTTTTAGAAATAATATTTCAATTTTTTTAGCATTTATTAGCCCTATTCATCGTTACCGTTATCATCTTTAATAAATAATTTTAAATGATCAATTAAATTATCTTTTAGAAAGAAGATAATTATTTACAATTTTTTGGCATTCATTAGGCCTAACGATCGTTACCGTTATGATCTTTAATAAATAAATTTTAAATGATCTATTAAATTATCTTTTAGAAAGAAGATAATTATTCACAATTTTTTAGCATTTATTAGGCCCAATGATCGTTACCGTTATGATCTTTAATAAAGAAATTTTAAATGATCAATTAAATTATCTTTTAGATGGAAGATAACTATTTCAAATTTTTTAGCATTTATTAGGCTCATTGATCGTTACCGGCATGATCTTTAATAAAGAAATTTTAAATGATCTATTAAATTATCTTTTAGAAAGAAGATAATTATTCACAATTTTTTAGCATTTATTAGGCCCAATGATAGTTACCATTATGAACTTTAATAAAGAAATTTCAAATGATCTCTTAAATTATCTTTTAGAAAGAAGATAATTATTTCAATTTCTCTAGCATTTATTAGGCCCAATGATCGTTGCCGTTATCGTCTTTAATAAAGAAATTTTAAATGATCAATTAAATTAACTTTTAGAAAAAAGATGAATATTTCAATTTTTTTACCATTTATTAGGCCCATTCATCGTTACCGTTATGATCTTTAATAAAGAAATTTTAAATGATCAATTAAATTATCTTTTAGAAAGAAGATAATTATTTACAATTTTTTGGCATTCATTAGGCCTAACGATCGTTACCGTTATGATCTTTAATAAATAAATTTTAAATGATCTATTAAATTATCTTTTAGAAAGAAGATAATTATTCACAATTTTTTAGCATTTATTAGGCCCAATGATCGTTACCGTTATGATCTTTAATAAAACATTTTAAATGATCAATTAAATTATCTTTTAGATGGAAGATAACTATTTCAAATTTTTTAGCATTTATCAGGCCCATTGATCGTTACCGGCATGATCTTTAATAAAGAAATTTTAAATGATCTATTAAATTATCTTTTAGAAAGAAGATAATTATTCACAATTTTTTAGCATTTATTAGGCCCAATGATCGTTACCATTATGAACTTTAATAAAGAAATTTCAAATGATCTCTTAAATTATCTTTTAGAAAGAAGATAATTATTTCAATTTCTCTAGCATTTATTATGCCCAATGATTGTTGCCGTTATGGTCTTTAATAAAGAAATTTTAAATGATCAATTAAATTATCTTTTAGAAGGAAGATAACTATTTCAAATTTTTTAGCATTTATTAGGCCCATTGATCGTTACCGGCATGATCTTTAATAAAGAAATTTTAAATGATCTATTAAATTATCTTTTAGAAAGAAGATAATTATTCACAATTTTTTAGCATTTATTAGGCCCAATGATCGTTACCGTTATGATCTTTAATAAAGAAATTTTCAATGATCAATTAAATTATCTTTTAGAAGGAAGATAACTATTTCAAATTTTTTAGCATTTATTAAGCCAATTTATCGTTACCGGTATGATCTTTAATAAAGAAATTTTAAATGATCTATTAAATCATCTTTTAGAAAGAAGATAATTATTCACAATTTTTTAGCATTTATTAGGCCCATTGATCGTTACCGGCATGATCTTTAATAAAGAAATTTTAAATGATCTATTAAATTATCTTTTAGAAAGAAGATAATTATTTCAATTTCTCTAGCATTTATTAGGCCCAATGATCGTTGCCGTTATGGTCTTTAATAAAGAAATTTTAAATGATCAATTAAATTAACTTTTAGAAAAAAGATGAATATTTCAATTTTTTTACCATTTATTAGGCCCATTCATCGTTACCGTTATGATCTTTAATAAAGAAATTTTAAATGATCAATTAAATTATCTTTTAGAAAGAAGATAATTATTTACAATTTTTTGGCATTCATTAGGCCTAACGATCGTTACCGGTATGATCTTTAATAAATAAATTTTAAATGATCTATTAAATTATCTTTTAGAAAGAAGATAATTATTCACAATTTTTTAGCATTTATTAGGCCCAATGATCGTTACCGTTATGATCTTTAATAAAACATTTTAAATGATCAATTAAATTATCTTTTAGATGGAAGATAACTATTTCAAATTTTTTAGCATTTATTAGGCCCATTGATCGTTACCGGCATGATCTTTAATAAAGAAATTTTAAATGATCTATTAAATTATCTTTTAGAAAGAATATAATTATTCACAATTTTTTAGCATTTATTAGGCCCAATGATCGTTACCATTATGAACTTTAATAAAGAAATTTCAAATGATCTCTTAAATTATCTTTTAGAAAGAAGATAATTATTTCAATTTCTCTAGCATTTATTATGCCCAATGATTGTTGCCGTTATGGTCTTTAATAAAGAAATTTTAAATGATCAATTAAATTATCTTTTAGAAGGAAGATAACTATTTCAAATTTTTTAGCATTTATTAGGCCCATTGATCGTTACCGGCATGATCTTTAATAAAGAAATTTTAAATGATCTATTAAATTATCTTTTAGAAAGAAGATAATTATTCACAATTTTTTAGCATTTATTAGGCCCAATGATCGTTACCGTTATGATCTTTAATAAAGAAATTTTCAATGATCAATTAAATTATCTTTTAGAAGGAAGATAACTATTTCAAATTTTTTAGCATTTATTAGGCCAATTTATCGTTACCGGTATGATCTTTAATAAAGAAATTTTAAATGATCTATTAAATCATCTTTTAGAAAGAAGATAATTATTCACAATTTTTTAGCATTTATTAGGCCCATTGATCGTTACCGGCATGATCTTTAATAAAGAAATTTTAAATGATCTATTAAATTATCTTTTAGAAAGAAGATAATTATTTCAATTTCTCTAGCATTTATTAGGCCCAATGATCGTTGCCGTTATGGTCTTTAATAAAGAAATTTTAAATGATCAATTAAATTAACTTTTAGAAAAAAGATGAATATTTCAATTTTTTTACCATTTATTAGGCCCATTCATCGTTACCGTTATGATCTTTAATAAAGAAATTTTAAATGATCAATTAAATTATCTTTTAGAAAGAAGATAATTATTTACAATTTTTTGGCATTCATTAGGCCTAACGATCGTTACCGTTATGATCTTTAATAAATAAATTTTAAATGATCTATTAAATTATCTTTTAGAAAGAAGATAATTATTCACAATTTTTTAGCATTTATTAGGCCCAATGATCGTTACCGTTATGATCTTTAATAAAACATTTTAAATGATCAATTAAATTATCTTTTAGATGGAAGATAACTATTTCAAATTTTTTAGCATTTATTAGGCCCATTGATCGTTACCGGCATGATCTTTAATAAAGAAATTTTAAATGATCTATTAAATTATCTTTTAGAAAGAAGATAATTATTCACAATTTTTTAGCATTTATTAGGCCCAATGATCGTTACCATTATGAACTTTAATAAAGAAATTTCAAATGATCTCTTAAATTATCTTTTAGAAAGAAGATAATTATTTCAATTTCTCTAGCATTTATTATGCCCAATGATTGTTGCCGTTATGGTCTTTAATAAAGAAATTTTAAATGATCAATTAAATTATCTTTTAGAAGGAAGATAACTATTTCAAATTTTTTAGCATTTATTAGGCCCATTGATCGTTACCGGCATGATCTTTAATAAAGAAATTTTAAATGATCTATTAAATTATCTTTTAGAAAGAAGATAATTATTCACAATTTTTTAGCATTTATTAGGCCCAATGATCGTTACCGTTATGATCTTTAATAAAGAAATTTTCAATGATCAATTAAATTATCTTTTAGAAGGAAGATAACTATTTCAAATTTTTTAGCATTTATTAGGCCAATTTATCGTTACCGGTATGATCTTTAATAAAGAAATTTTAAATGATCTATTAAATCATCTTTTAGAAAGAAGATAATTATTCACAATTTTTTAGCATTTATTAGGCCCATTGATCGTTACCGGCATGATCTTTAATAAAGAAATTTTAAATGATCTATTAAATTATCTTTTAGAAAGAAGATAATTATTTCAATTTCTCTAGCATTTATTAGGCCCAATGATCGTTGCCGTTATGGTCTTTAATAAAGAAATTTTAAATGATCAATTAAATTAACTTTTAGAAAAAAGATGAATATTTCAATTTTTTTACCATTTATTAGGCCCATTCATCGTTACCGTTATGATCTTTAATAAAGAAATTTTAAATGATCAATTAAATTATCTTTTAGAAAGAATATAATTATTTACAATTTTTTGGCATTCATTAGCCCTAACGATCGCTACAGTTATGATCTTTAATAAATAAAGTTTAAATGATCTATTAAATTATCTTTTAGAAAGAAGATAATTATTCACAATTTTTTAGCATTTATTAGGCCCAATGATCGTTACCGTTATGATCTTTAATAAAGAAATTTTAAATTATCAATTAAATTATCTTTTAGAAGGAAGATAACTATTTCAAATTTTTTAGCATTTATTACGCCCATTGATCGTTACCGTTATGATCTTTAATAAAGAAATTTTAAATGATCTATTAAATTATCTTTTAGAAAGAAGATAATTATTCACAATTTTTTAGCATTTATTAGGCCCAATGATCGTTACCGTTATGATCTTTAATAAAGAAATTTTAAATGATCAATTAAATTATCTTTTAGAAGGAAGATAACTATTTCAAATTTTTTAGCATTTATTAGGCCAATTTATCGTTACTGGTATGATCTTTAATAAAGAAATTTTAAATGATCTATTAAATCATCTTTTAGAAAGAAGATAATTATTCACAATTTTTTAGCATTTATTAGGCTCAATGATCGTTACCGTTATGAACTTTAATAAAGAAATTTTAAATGATCTCTTAAATTATGTTTTAGAAAGAAGATAATTATTTCAATTTGCCTAGCATTTATTAGGCCCAATGATCGTTACCGTTATGAACTTTAATAAAGAAATTTCAAATGATCTCTTAAATTATGTTTTAGAAAGAAGGTAATTATTTCAATTTCTCTAGCATTTATTAGGCCCAATGATCGTTGCCGTTATGGTCTTTAATAAAGAAATTTGAAATGATCAATTAAATTATGTTTTAGAAAGAAGATGAATATTTCAATTTTTTTAGCATTTATTAGCCCTATTCATCGTTACCGTTATGATCTTTAATAAAGAAATTTTAAATGATCAATTAAATTATCTTTTAGAAAGAAGATAATTATTTACAATTTTTTGGCATTCATTAGGCCTAACGATCGTTACCGTTATGATCTTTAATAAATAAACTTTGAATGATCTATTAAATTATCTTTTAGAAAGAAGATAATTATTCACAATTTTTTAGCATTTATTAGGCCCAATGATCGTTACCGTTATGATCTTTAATAAAGAAATTTTAAATGATCAATTAAATTATCTTTTAGAAGGAAGATAACTATTTCAAATTTTTTAGCATTTATTAGGCCAATTTATCGTTACCGGTATGATCTTTAATAAAGAAATTTTAAATGATCTATTAAATCATCTTTTAGAAAGAAGATAATTATTCACAATTTTTTAGCATTTATTAGGCCCATTGATCGTTACCGGCATGATCTTTAATAAAGAAATTTTAAATGATCTATTAAATTATCTTTTAGAAAGAAGATAATTATTCACAATTTTTTAGCATTTATTAGGCCCAATGATCGTTACCATTATGAACTTTAATAAAGAAATTTCAAATGATCTCTTAAATTATCTTTTAGAAAGAAGATAATTATTTCAATTTCTCTAGCATTTATTATGCCCAATGATTGTTGCCGTTATGGTCTTTAATAAAGAAATTTTAAATGATCAATTAAATTATCTTTTAGAAGGAAGATAACTATTTCAAATTTTTTAGCATTTATTAGGCCCATTGATCGTTACCGGCATGATCTTTAATAAAGAAATTTTAAATGATCTATTAAATTATCTTTTAGAAAGAAGATAATTATTCACAATTTTTTAGCATTTATTAGGCCCAATGATCGTTACCGTTATGATCTTTAATAAAGAAATTTTCAATGATCAATTAAATTATCTTTTAGAAGGAAGATAACTATTTCAAATTTTTTAGCATTTATTAGGCCAATTTATCGTTACCGGTATGATCTTTAATAAAGAAATTTTAAATGATCTATTAAATCATCTTTTAGAAAGAAGATAATTATTCACAATTTTTTAGCATTTATTAGGCCCATTGATCGTTACCGGCATGATCTTTAATAAAGAAATTTTAAATGATCTATTAAATTATCTTTTAGAAAGAAGATAATTATTTCAATTTCTCTAGCATTTATTAGGCCCAATGATCGTTGCCGTTATGGTCTTTAATAAAGAAATTTTAAATGATCAATTAAATTAACTTTTAGAAAAAAGATGAATATTTCAATTTTTTTACCATTTATTAGGCCCATTCATCGTTACCGTTATGATCTTTAATAAAGAAATTTTAAATGATCAATTAAATTATCTTTTAGAAAGAAGATAATTATTTACAATTTTTTGGCATTCATTAGGCCTAACGATCGTTACCGTTATGATCTTTAATAAATAAATTTTAAATGATCTATTAAATTATCTTTTAGAAAGAAGATAATTATTCACAATTTTTTAGCATTTATTAGGCCCAATGATCGTTACCGTTATGATCTTTAATAAAACATTTTAAATGATCAATTAAATTATCTTTTAGATGGAAGATAACTATTTCAAATTTTTTAGCATTTATTAGGCCCATTGATCGTTACCGGCATGATCTTTAATAAAGAAATTTTAAATGATCTATTAAATTATCTTTTAGAAAGAATATAATTATTCACAATTTTTTAGCATTTATTAGGCCCAATGATCGTTACCATTATGAACTTTAATAAAGAAATTTCAAATGATCTCTTAAATTATCTTTTAGAAAGAAGATAATTATTTCAATTTCTCTAGCATTTATTATGCCCAATGATTGTTGCCGTTATGGTCTTTAATAAAGAAATTTTAAATGATCAATTAAATTATCTTTTAGAAGGAAGATAACTATTTCAAATTTTTTAGCATTTATTAGGCCCATTGATCGTTATCGGCATGATCTTTAATAAAGAAATTTTAAATGATCTATTAAATTATCTTTTAGAAAGAAGATAATTATTCACAATTTTTTAGCATTTATTAGGCCCAATGATCGTTACCGTTATGATCTTTAATAAAGAAATTTTCAATGATCAATTAAATTATCTTTTAGAAGGAAGATAACTATTTCAAATTTTTTAGCATTTATTAGGCCAATTTATCGTTACCGGTATGATCTTTAATAAAGAAATTTTAAATGATCTATTAAATCATCTTTTAGAAAGAAGATAATTATTCACAATTTTTTAGCATTTATTAGGCCCATTGATCGTTACCGGCATGATCTTTAATAAAGAAATTTTAAATGATCTATTAAATTATCTTTTAGAAAGAAGATAATTATTCACAATTTTTTAGCATTTATTAGGCCCAATGATCGTTACCATTATGAACTTTAATAAAGAAATTTCAAATGATCTCTTAAATTATCTTTTAGAAAGAAGATAATTATTTCAATTTCTCTAGCATTTATTATGCCCAATGATTGTTGCCGTTATGGTCTTTAATAAAGAAATTTTAAATGATCAATTAAATTATCTTTTAGAAGGAAGATAACTATTTCAAATTTTTTAGCATTTATTAGGCCCATTGATCGTTACCGGCATGATCTTTAATAAAGAAATTTTAAATGATCTATTAAATTATCTTTTAGAAAGAAGATAATTATTCACAATTTTTTAGCATTTATTAGGCCCAATGATCGTTACCGTTATGATCTTTAATAAAGAAATTTTCAATGATCAATTAAATTATCTTTTAGAAGGAAGATAACTATTTCAAATTTTTTAGCATTTATTAGGCCAATTTATCGTTACCGGTATGATCTTTAATAAAGAAATTTTAAATGATCTATTAAATCATCTTTTAGAAAGAAGATAATTATTCACAATTTTTTAGCATTTATTAGGCCCATTGATCGTTACCGGCATGATCTTTAATAAAGAAATTTTAAATGATCTATTAAATTATCTTTTAGAAAGAAGATAATTATTTCAATTTCTCTAGCATTTATTAGGCCCAATGATCGTTGCCGTTATGGTCTTTAATAAAGAAATTTTAAATGATCAATTAAATTAACTTTTAGAAAAAAGATGAATATTTCAATTTTTTTACCATTTATTAGGCCCATTCATCGTTACCGTTATGATCTTTAATAAAGAAATTTTAAATGATCAATTAAATTATCTTTTAGAAAGAAGATAATTATTTACAATTTTTTGGCATTCATTAGGCCTAACGATCGTTACCGTTATGATCTTTAATAAATAAATTTTAAATGATCTATTAAATTATCTTTTAGAAAGAAGATAATTATTCACAATTTTTTAGCATTTATTAGGCCCAATGATCGTTACCGTTATGATCTTTAATAAAACATTTTAAATGATCAATTAAATTATCTTTTAGATGGAAGATAACTATTTCAAATTTTTTAGCATTTATTAGGCCCATTGATCGTTACCGGCATGATCTTTAATAAAGAAATTTTAAATGATCTATTAAATTATCTTTTAGAAAGAATATAATTATTCACAATTTTTTAGCATTTATTAGGCCCAATGATCGTTACCATTATGAACTTTAATAAAGAAATTTCAAATGATCTCTTAAATTATCTTTTAGAAAGAAGATAATTATTTCAATTTCTCTAGCATTTATTATGCCCAATGATTGTTGCCGTTATGGTCTTTAATAAAGAAATTTTAAATGATCAATTAAATCATCTTTTAGAAAGAAGATAATTATTCACAATTTTTTAGCATTTATTAGGCCCATTGATCGTTACCGGCATGATCTTTAATAAAGAAATTTTAAATGATCTATTAAATTATCTTTTAGAAAGAAGATAATTATTTCAATTTCTCTAGCATTTATTAGGCCCAATGATCGTTGCCGTTATGGTCTTTAATAAAGAAATTTTAAATGATCAATTAAATTAACTTTTAGAAAAAAGATGAATATTTCAATTTTTTTACCATTTATTAGGCCCATTCATCGTTACCGTTATGATCTTTAATAAAGAAATTTTAAATGATCAATTAAATTATCTTTTAGAAAGAAGATAATTATTTACAATTTTTTGGCATTCATTAGGCCTAACGATCGTTACCGTTATGATCTTTAATAAATAAATTTTAAATGATCTATTAAATTATCTTTTAGAAAGAAGATAATTATTCACAATTTTTTAGCATTTATTAGGCCCAATGATCGTTACCGTTATGATCTTTAATAAAACATTTTAAATGATCAATTAAATTATCTTTTAGATGGAAGATAACTATTTCAAATTTTTTAGCATTTATTAGGCCCATTGATCGTTACCGGCATGATCTTTAATAAAGAAATTTTAAATGATCTATTAAATTATCTTTTAGAAAGAATATAATTATTCACAATTTTTTAGCATTTATTAGGACCAATGATCGTTACCATTATGAACTTTAATAAAGAAATTTCAAATGATCTCTTAAATTATCTTTTAGAAAGAAGATAATTATTTCAATTTCTATAGCATTTATTATGCCCAATGATTGTTGCCGTTATGGTCTTTAATAAAGAAATTTTAAATGATCAATTAAATTATCTTTTAGAAGGAAGATAACTATTTCAAATTTTTTAGCATTTATTAGGCCCATTGATCGTTACCGGCATGATCTTTAATAAAGAAATTTTAAATGATCTATTAAATTATCTTTTAGAAAGAAGATAATTATTCACAATTTTTTAGCATTTATTAGGCCCAATGATCGTTACCGTTATGATCTTTAATAAAGAAATTTTCAATGATCAATTAAATTATCTTTTAGAAGGAAGATAACTATTTCAAATTTTTTAGCATTTATTAGGCCAATTTATCGTTACCGGTATGATCTTTAATAAAGAAATTTTAAATGATCTATTAAATCATCTTTTAGAAAGAAGATAATTATTCACAATTTTTTAGCATTTATTAGGCCCATTGATCGTTACCGGCATGATCTTTAATAAAGAAATTTTAAATGATCTATTAAATTATCTTTTAGAAAGAAGATAATTATTTCAATTTCTCTAGCATTTATTAGGCCCAATGATCGTTGCCGTTATGGTCTTTAATAAAGAAATTTTAAATGATCAATTAAATTAACTTTTAGAAAAAAGATGAATATTTCAATTTTTTTACCATTTATTAGGCCCATTCATCGTTACCGTTATGATCTTTAATAAAGAAATTTTAAATGATCAATTAAATTATCTTTTAGAAAGAAGATAATTATTTACAATTTTTTGGCATTCATTAGGCCTAACGATCGTTACCGTTATGATCTTTAATAAATAAATTTTAAATGATCTATTAAATTATCTTTTAGAAAGAAGATAATTATTCACAATTTTTTAGCATTTATTAGGCCCAATGATCGTTACCGTTATGATCTTTAATAAAACATTTTAAATGATCAATTAAATTATCTTTTAGATGGAAGATAACTATTTCAAATTTTTTAGCATTTATTAGGCCCATTGATCGTTACCGGCATGATCTTTAATAAAGAAATTTTAAATGATCTATTAAATTATCTTTTAGAAAGAAGATAATTATTCACAATTTTTTAGCATTTATTAGGCCCAATGATCGTTACCATTATGAACTTTAATAAAGAAATTTCAAATGATCTCTTAAATTATCTTTTAGAAAGAAGATAATTATTTCAATTTCTCTAGCATTTATTATGCCCAATGATTGTTGCCGTTATGGTCTTTAATAAAGAAATTTTAAATGATCAATTAAATTATCTTTTAGAAGGAAGATAACTATTTCAAATTTTTTAGCATTTATTAGGCCCATTGATCGTTACCGGCATGATCTTTAATAAAGAAATTTTAAATGATCTATTAAATTATCTTTTAGAAAGAAGATAATTATTCACAATTTTTTAGCATTTATTAGGCCCAATGATCGTTACCGTTATGATCTTTAATAAAGAAATTTTCAATGATCAATTAAATTATCTTTTAGAAGGAAGATAACTATTTCAAATTTTTTAGCATTTATTAGGCCAATTTATCGTTACCGGTATGATCTTTAATAAAGAAATTTTAAATGATCTATTAAATCATCTTTTAGAAAGAAGATAATTATTCACAATTTTTTAGCATTTATTAGGCCCATTGATCGTTACCGGCATGATCTTTAATAAAGAAATTTTAAATGATCTATTAAATTATCTTTTAGAAAGAAGATAATTATTTCAATTTCTCTAGCATTTATTAGGCCCAATGATCGTTGCCGTTATGGTCTTTAATAAAGAAATTTTAAATGATCAATTAAATTAACTTTTAGAAAAAAGATGAATATTTCAATTTTTTTACCATTTATTAGGCCCATTCATCGTTACCGTTATGATCTTTAATAAAGAAATTTTAAATGATCAATTAAATTATCTTTTAGAAAGAATATAATTATTTACAATTTTTTGGCATTCATTAGCCCTAACGATCGCTACAGTTATGATCTTTAATAAATAAAGTTTAAATGATCTATTAAATTATCTTTTAGAAAGAAGATAATTATTCACAATTTTTTAGCATTTATTAGGCCCAATGATCGTTACCGTTATGATCTTTAATAAAGAAATTTTAAATGATCAATTAAATTATCTTTTAGAAGGAAGATAACTATTTCAAATTTTTTAGCATTTATTACGCCCATTGATCGTTACCGGCATGATCTTTAATAAAGAAATTTTAAATGATCTATTAAATTATCTTTTAGAAAGAAGATAATTATTCACAATTTTTTAGCATTTATTAGGCCCAATGATCGTTACCGTTATGATCTTTAATAAAGAAATTTTAAATGATCAATTAAATTATCTTTTAGAAGGAAGATAACTATTTCAAATTTTTTAGCATTTATTAGGCCAATTTATCGTTACTGGTATGATCTTTAATAAAGAAATTTTAAATGATCTATTAAATCATCTTTTAGAAAGAAGATAATTATTCACAATTTTTTAGCATTTATTAGGCTCAATGATCGTTACCGTTATGAACTTTAATAAAGAAATTTTAAATGATCTCTTAAATTATGTTTTAGAAAGAAGATAATTATTTCAATTTGCCTAGCATTTATTAGGCCCAATGATCGTTACCGTTATGAACTTTAATAAAGAAATTTCAAATGATCTCTTAAATTATGTTTTAGAAAGAAGGTAATTATTTCAATTTCTCTAGCATTTATTAGGCCCAATGATCGTTGCCGTTATGGTCTTTATTAAAGAAATTTGAAATGATCAATTAAATTATGTTTTAGAAAGAAGATGAATATTTCAATTTTTTTAGCATTTATTAGCCCTATTCATCGTTACCGTTATGATCTTTAATAAAGAAATTTTAAATGATCAATTAAATTATCTTTTAGAAAGAAGATAATTATTTACAATTTTTTGGCATTCATTAGGCCTAACGATCGTTACCGTTATGATCTTTAATAAATAAACTTTGAATGATCTATTAAATTATCTTTTAGAAAGAAGATAATTATTCACAATTTTTTAGCATTTATTAGGCCCAATGATCGTTACCGTTATGATCTTTAATAAAGAAATTTTAAATGATCAATTAAATTATCTTTTAGAAGGAAGATAACTATTTCAAATTTTTTAGCATTTATTAGGCCAATTTATCGTTACCGGTATGATCTTTAATAAAGAAATTTTAAATGATCTATTAAATCATCTTTTAGAAAGAAGATAATTATTCACAATTTTTTAGCATTTATTAGGCCCATTGATCGTTACCGGCATGATCTTTAATAAAGAAATTTTAAATGATCTATTAAATTATCTTTTAGAAAGAAGATAATTATTTCAATTTCTCTAGCATTTATTAGGCCCAATGATCGTTGCCGTTATGGTCTTTAATAAAGAAATTTTAAATGATCAATTAAATTAACTTTTAGAAAAAAGATGAATATTTCAATTTTTTTACCATTTATTAGGCCCATTCATCGTTACCGTTATGATCTTTAATAAAGAAATTTTAAATGATCAATTAAATTATCTTTTAGAAAGAAGATAATTATTTACAATTTTTTGGCATTCATTAGGCCTAACGATCGTTACCGTTATGATCTTTAATAAATAAATTTTAAATGATCTATTAAATTATCTTTTAGAAAGAAGATAATTATTCACAATTTTTTAGCATTTATTAGGCCCAATGATCGTTACCGTTATGATCTTTAATAAAACATTTTAAATGATCAATTAAATTATCTTTTAGATGGAAGATAACTATTTCAAATTTTTTAGCATTTATTAGGCCCATTGATCGTTACCGGCATGATCTTTAATAAAGAAATTTTAAATGATCTATTAAATTATCTTTTAGAAAGAATATAATTATTCACAATTTTTTAGCATTTATTAGGCCCAATGATCGTTACCATTATGAACTTTAATAAAGAAATTTCAAATGATCTCTTAAATTATCTTTTAGAAAGAAGATAATTATTTCAATTTCTCTAGCATTTATTATGCCCAATGATTGTTGCCGTTATGGTCTTTAATAAAGAAATTTTAAATGATCAATTAAATCATCTTTTAGAAAGAAGATAATTATTCACAATTTTTTAGCATTTATTAGGCCCATTGATCGTTACCGGCATGATCTTTAATAAAGAAATTTTAAATGATCTATTAAATTATCTTTTAGAAAGAAGATAATTATTTCAATTTCTCTAGCATTTATTAGGCCCAATGATCGTTGCCGTTATGGTCTTTAATAAAGAAATTTTAAATGATCAATTAAATTAACTTTTAGAAAAAAGATGAATATTTCAATTTTTTTACCATTTATTAGGCCCATTCATCGTTACCGTTATGATCTTTAATAAAGAAATTTTAAATGATCAATTAAATTATCTTTTAGAAAGAAGATAATTATTTACAATTTTTTGGCATTCATTAGGCCTAACGATCGTTACCGTTATGATCTTTAATAAATAAATTTTAAATGATCTATTAAATTATCTTTTAGAAAGAAGATAATTATTCACAATTTTTTAGCATTTATTAGGCCCAATGATCGTTACCGTTATGATCTTTAATAAAACATTTTAAATGATCAATTAAATTATCTTTTAGATGGAAGATAACTATTTCAAATTTTTTAGCATTTATTAGGCCCATTGATCGTTACCGGCATGATCTTTAATAAAGAAATTTTAAATGATCTATTAAATTATCTTTTAGAAAGAATATAATTATTCACAATTTTTTAGCATTTATTAGGCCCAATGATCGTTACCATTATGAACTTTAATAAAGAAATTTCAAATGATCTCTTAAATTATCTTTTAGAAAGAAGATAATTATTTCAATTTCTCTAGCATTTATTATGCCCAATGATTGTTGCCGTTATGGTCTTTAATAAAGAAATTTTAAATGATCAATTAAATTATCTTTTAGAAGGAAGATAACTATTTCAAATTTTTTAGCATTTATTAGGCCCATTGATCGTTACCGGCATGATCTTTAATAAAGAAATTTTAAATGATCTATTAAATTATCTTTTAGAAAGAAGATAATTATTCACAATTTTTTAGCATTTATTAGGCCCAATGATCGTTACCGTTATGATCTTTAATAAAGAAATTTTCAATGATCAATTAAATTATCTTTTAGAAGGAAGATAACTATTTCAAATTTTTTAGCATTTATTAGGCCAATTTATCGTTACCGGTATGATCTTTAATAAAGAAATTTTAAATGATCTATTAAATCATCTTTTAGAAAGAAGATAATTATTCACAATTTTTTAGCATTTATTAGGCCCATTGATCGTTACCGGCATGATCTTTAATAAAGAAATTTTAAATGATCTATTAAATTATCTTTTAGAAAGAAGATAATTATTTCAATTTCTCTAGCATTTATTAGGCCCAATGATCGTTGCCGTTATGGTCTTTAATAAAGAAATTTTAAATGATCAATTAAATTAACTTTTAGAAAAAAGATGAATATTTCAATTTTTTTACCATTTATTAGGCCCATTCATCGTTACCGTTATGATCTTTAATAAAGAAATTTTAAATGATCAATTAAATTATCTTTTAGAAAGAAGATAATTATTTACAATTTTTTGGCATTCATTAGGCCTAACGATCGTTACCGTTATGATCTTTAATAAATAAATTTTAAATGATCTATTAAATTATCTTTTAGAAAGAAGATAATTATTCACAATTTTTTAGCATTTATTAGGCCCAATGATCGTTACCGTTATGATCTTTAATAAAACATTTTAAATGATCAATTAAATTATCTTTTAGATGGAAGATAACTATTTCAAATTTTTTAGCATTTATTAGGCCCATTGATCGTTACCGGCATGATCTTTAATAAAGAAATTTTAAATGATCTATTAAATTATCTTTTAGAAAGAAGATAATTATTCACAATTTTTTAGCATTTATTAGGCCCAATGATCGTTACCATTATGAACTTTAATAAAGAAATTTCAAATGATCTCTTAAATTATCTTTTAGAAAGAAGATAATTATTTCAATTTCTCTAGCATTTATTATGCCCAATGATTGTTGCCGTTATGGTCTTTAATAAAGAAATTTTAAATGATCAATTAAATTATCTTTTAGAAGGAAGATAACTATTTCAAATTTTTTAGCATTTATTAGGCCCATTGATCGTTACCGGCATGATCTTTAATAAAGAAATTTTAAATGATCTATTAAATTATCTTTTAGAAAGAAGATAATTATTCACAATTTTTTAGCATTTATTAGGCCCAATGATCGTTACCGTTATGATCTTTAATAAAGAAATTTTCAATGATCAATTAAATTATCTTTTAGAAGGAAGATAACTATTTCAAATTTTTTAGCATTTATTAGGCCAATTTATCGTTACCGGTATGATCTTTAATAAAGAAATTTTAAATGATCTATTAAATCATCTTTTAGAAAGAAGATAATTATTCACAATTTTTTAGCATTTATTAGGCCCATTGATCGTTACCGGCATGATCTTTAATAAAGAAATTTTAAATGATCTATTAAATTATCTTTTAGAAAGAAGATAATTATTTCAATTTCTCTAGCATTTATTAGGCCCAATGATCGTTGCCGTTATGGTCTTTAATAAAGAAATTTTAAATGATCAATTAAATTAACTTTTAGAAAAAAGATGAATATTTCAATTTTTTTACCATTTATTAGGCCCATTCATCGTTACCGTTATGATCTTTAATAAAGAAATTTTAAATGATCAATTAAATTATCTTTTAGAAAGAATATAATTATTTACAATTTTTTGGCATTCATTAGCCCTAACGATCGCTACAGTTATGATCTTTAATAAATAAAGTTTAAATGATCTATTAAATTATCTTTTAGAAAGAAGATAATTATTCACAATTTTTTAGCATTTATTAGGCCCAATGATCGTTACCGTTATGATCTTTAATAAAGAAATTTTAAATGATCAATTAAATTATCTTTTAGAAGGAAGATAACTATTTCAAATTTTTTAGCATTTATTACGCCCATTGATCGTTACCGGCATGATCTTTAATAAAGAAATTTTAAATGATCTATTAAATTATCTTTTAGAAAGAAGATAATTATTCACAATTTTTTAGCATTTATTAGGCCCAATGATCGTTACCGTTATGATCTTTAATAAAGAAATTTTAAATGATCAATTAAATTATCTTTTAGAAGGAAGATAACTATTTCAAATTTTTTAGCATTTATTAGGCCAATTTATCGTTACTGGTATGATCTTTAATAAAGAAATTTTAAATGATCTATTAAATCATCTTTTAGAAAGAAGATAATTATTCACAATTTTTTAGCATTTATTAGGCTCAATGATCGTTACCGTTATGAACTTTAATAAAGAAATTTTAAATGATCTCTTAAATTATGTTTTAGAAAGAAGATAATTATTTCAATTTGCCTAGCATTTATTAGGCCCAATGATCGTTACCGTTATGAACTTTAATAAAGAAATTTCAAATGATCTCTTAAATTATGTTTTAGAAAGAAGGTAATTATTTCAATTTCTCTAGCATTTATTAGGCCCAATGATCGTTGCCGTTATGGTCTTTATTAAAGAAATTTGAAATGATCAATTAAATTATGTTTTAGAAAGAAGATGAATATTTCAATTTTTTTAGCATTTATTAGCCCTATTCATCGTTACCGTTATGATCTTTAATAAAGAAATTTTAAATGATCAATTAAATTATCTTTTAGAAAGAAGATAATTATTTACAATTTTTTGGCATTCATTAGGCCTAACGATCGTTACCGTTATGATCTTTAATAAATAAACTTTGAATGATCTATTAAATTATCTTTTAGAAAGAAGATAATTATTCACAATTTTTTAGCATTTATTAGGCCCAATGATCGTTACCGTTATGATCTTTAATAAAGAAATTTTAAATGATCAATTAAATTATCTTTTAGAAGGAAGATAACAATTTCAAATTTTTTAGCATTTATTAGGCCAATTTATCGTTACCGGTATGATCTTTAATAAAGAAATTTTAAATGATCTATTAAATCATCTTTTAGAAAGAAGATAATTATTCACAATTTTTTAGCATTTATTAGGCCCATTGATCGTTACCGGCATGATCTTTAATAAAGAAATTTTAAATGATCTATTAAATTATCTTTTAGAAAGAAGATAATTATTTCAATTTCTCTAGCATTTATTAGGCCCAATGATCGTTGCCGTTATGGTCTTTAATAAAGAAATTTTAAATGATCAATTAAATTAACTTTTAGAAAAAAGATGAATATTTCAATTTTTTTACCATTTATTAGGCCCATTCATCGTTACCGTTATGATCTTTAATAAAGAAATTTTAAATGATCAATTAAATTATCTTTTAGAAAGAAGATAATTATTTACAATTTTTTGGCATTCATTAGGCCTAACGATCGTTACCGTTATGATCTTTAATAAATAAATTTTAAATGATCTATTAAATTATCTTTTAGAAAGAAGATAATTATTCACAATTTTTTAGCATTTATTAGGCCCAATGATCGTTACCGTTATGATCTTTAATAAAACATTTTAAATGATCAATTAAATTATCTTTTAGATGGAAGATAACTATTTCAAATTTTTTAGCATTTATTAGGCCCATTGATCGTTACCGGCATGATCTTTAATAAAGAAATTTTAAATGATCTATTAAATTATCTTTTAGAAAGAATATAATTATTCACAATTTTTTAGCATTTATTAGGCCCAATGATCGTTACCATTATGAACTTTAATAAAGAAATTTCAAATGATCTCTTAAATTATCTTTTAGAAAGAAGATAATTATTTCAATTTCTCTAGCATTTATTATGCCCAATGATTGTTGCCGTTATGGTCTTTAATAAAGAAATTTTAAATGATCAATTAAATCATCTTTTAGAAAGAAGATAATTATTCACAATTTTTTAGCATTTATTAGGCCCATTGATCGTTACCGGCATGATCTTTAATAAAGAAATTTTAAATGATCTATTAAATTATCTTTTAGAAAGAAGATAATTATTTCAATTTCTCTAGCATTTATTAGGCCCAATGATCGTTGCCGTTATGGTCTTTAATAAAGAAATTTTAAATGATCAATTAAATTAACTTTTAGAAAAAAGATGAATATTTCAATTTTTTTACCATTTATTAGGCCCATTCATCGTTACCGTTATGATCTTTAATAAAGAAATTTTAAATGATCAATTAAATTATCTTTTAGAAAGAAGATAATTATTTACAATTTTTTGGCATTCATTAGGCCTAACGATCGTTACCGTTATGATCTTTAATAAATAAATTTTAAATGATCTATTAAATTATCTTTTAGAAAGAAGATAATTATTCACAATTTTTTAGCATTTATTAGGCCCAATGATCGTTACCGTTATGATCTTTAATAAAACATTTTAAATGATCAATTAAATTATCTTTTAGATGGAAGATAACTATTTCAAATTTTTTAGCATTTATTTGGCCCATTGATCGTTACCGGCATGATCTTTAATAAAGAAATTTTAAATGATCTATTAAATTATCTTTTAGAAAGAATATAATTATTCACAATTTTTTAGCATTTATTAGGCCCAATGATCGTTACCATTATGAACTTTAATAAAGAAATTTCAAATGATCTCTTAAATTATCTTTTAGAAAGAAGATAATTATTTCAATTTCTCTAGCATTTATTATGCCCAATGATTGTTGCCGTTATGGTCTTTAATAAAGAAATTTTAAATGATCAATTAAATTATCTTTTAGAAGGAAGATAACTATTTCAAATTTTTTAGCATTTATTAGGCCCATTGATCGTTACCGGCATGATCTTTAATAAAGAAATTTTAAATGATCTATTAAATTATCTTTTAGAAAGAAGATAATTATTCACAATTTTTTAGCATTTATTAGGCCCAATGATCGTTACCGTTATGATCTTTAATAAAGAAATTTTCAATGATCAATTAAATTATCTTTTAGAAGGAAGATAACTATTTCAAATTTTTTAGCATTTATTAGGCCAATTTATCGTTACCGGTATGATCTTTAATAAAGAAATTTTAAATGATCTATTAAATCATCTTTTAGAAAGAAGATAATTATTCACAATTTTTTAGCATTTATTAGGCCCATTGATCGTTACCGGCATGATCTTTAATAAAGAAATTTTAAATGATCTATTAAATTATCTTTTAGAAAGAAGATAATTATTTCAATTTCTCTAGCATTTATTAGGCCCAATGATCGTTGCCGTTATGGTCTTTAATAAAGAAATTTTAAATGATCAATTAAATTAACTTTTAGAAAAAAGATGAATATTTCAATTTTTTTACCATTTATTAGGCCCATTCATCTTACCGTTATGATCTTTAATAAAGAAATTTTAAATGATCAATTAAATTATCTTTTAGAAAGAAGATAATTATTTACAATTTTTTGGCATTCATTAGGCCTAACGATCGTTACCGTTATGATCTTTAATAAATAAATTTTAAATGATCTATTAAATTATCTTTTAGAAAGAAGATAATTATTCACAATTTTTTAGCATTTATTAGGCCCAATGATCGTTACCGTTATGATCTTTAATAAAACATTTTAAATGATCAATTAAATTATCTTTTAGATGGAAGATAACTATTTCAAATTTTTTAGCATTTATTAGGCCCATTGATCGTTACCGGCATGATCTTTAATAAAGAAATTTTAAATGATCTATTAAATTATCTTTTAGAAAGAAGATAATTATTCACAATTTTTTAGCATTTATTAGGCCCAATGATCGTTACCATTATGAACTTTAATAAAGAAATTTCAAATGATCTCTTAAATTATCTTTTAGAAAGAAGATAATTATTTCAATTTCTCTAGCATTTATTATGCCCAATGATTGTTGCCGTTATGGTCTTTAATAAAGAAATTTTAAATGATCAATTAAATTATCTTTTAGAAGGAAGATAACTATTTCAAATTTTTTAGCATTTATTAGGCCCATTGATCGTTACCGGCATGATCTTTAATAAAGAAATTTTAAATGATCTATTAAATTATCTTTTAGAAAGAAGATAATTATTCACAATTTTTTAGCATTTATTAGGCCCAATGATCGTTACCGTTATGATCTTTAATAAAGAAATTTTCAATGATCAATTAAATTATCTTTTAGAAGGAAGATAACTATTTCAAATTTTTTAGCATTTATTAGGCCAATTTATCGTTACCGGTATGATCTTTAATAAAGAAATTTTAAATGATCTATTAAATCATCTTTTAGAAAGAAGATAATTATTCACAATTTTTTAGCATTTATTAGGCCCATTGATCGTTACCGGCATGATCTTTAATAAAGAAATTTTAAATGATCTATTAAATTATCTTTTAGAAAGAAGATAATTATTTCAATTTCTCTAGCATTTATTAGGCCCAATGATCGTTGCCGTTATGGTCTTTAATAAAGAAATTTTAAATGATCAATTAAATTAACTTTTAGAAAAAAGATGAATATTTCAATTTTTTTACCATTTATTAGGCCCATTCATCGTTACCGTTATGATCTTTAATAAAGAAATTTTAAATGATCAATTAAATTATCTTTTAGAAAGAATATAATTATTTACAATTTTTTGGCATTCATTAGCCCTAACGATCGCTACCGTTATGATCTTTAATAAATAAATTTTAAATGATCTATTAAATTATCTTTTAGAAAGAAGATAATTATTCACAATTTTTTAGCATTTATTAGGCCCAATGATCGTTACGGTTATGATCTTTAATAAAGAAATTTTAAATGATCTATTAAATTATCTTTTAGAAAGAAGATAATTATTCACAATTTTTTAGCATTTATTAGGCCCAATGATCGTTACCGTTATGATCTTTAATAAAGAAATTTTAAATGATCAATTAAATTATCTTTTAGATGGAAGATAACTATTTCAAATTTTTTAGCATTTATTAGGCCCATTGATCGTTACCGGCATGATCTTTAATAAAGAAATTTTAAATGATCTATTAAATTATCTTTTAGAAAGAAGATAATTATTCACAATTTTTTAGCATTTATTAGGCCCAATGATCGTTACCGTTATGATCTTTAATAAAGAAATTTTCAATGATCAATTAAATTATCTTTTAGAAGGAAGATAACTATTTCAAATTTTTTAGCATTTATTAGGCCAATTTATCGTTACCGGTATGATCTTTAATAAAGAAATTTTAAATGATCTATTAAATCATCTTTTAGAAAGAAGATAATTATTCACAATTTTTTAGCATTTATTAGGCCCATTGATCGTTACCGGCATGATCTTTAATAAAGAAATTTTAAATGATCTATTAAATTATCTTTTAGAAAGAAGATAATTATTTCAATTTCTCTAGCATTTATTAGGCCCAATGATCGTTGCCGTTATGGTCTTTAATAAAGAAATTTTAAATGATCAATTAAATTAACTTTTAGAAAAAAGATGAATATTTCAATTTTTTTACCATTTATTAGGCCCATTCATCGTTACCGTTATGATCTTTAATAAAGAAATTTTAAATGATCAATTAAATTATCTTTTAGAAAGAATATAATTATTTACAATTTTTTGGCATTCATTAGCCCTAACGATCGCTACCGTTATGATCTTTAATAAATAAATTTTAAATGATCTATTAAATTATCTTTTAGAAAGAAGATAATTATTCACAATTTTTTAGCATTTATTAGGCCCAATGATCGTTACGGTTATGATCTTTAATAAAGAAATTTTAAATGATCTATTAAATTATCTTTTAGAAAGAAGATAATTATTCACAATTTTTTAGCATTTATTAGGCCCAATGATCGTTACCGTTATGATCTTTAATAAAGAAATTTTAAATGATCAATTAAATTATCTTTTAGATGGAAGATAACTATTTCAAATTTTTTAGCATTTATTAGGCCCATTGATCGTTACCGGCATGATCTTTAATAAAGAAATTTTAAATGATCTATTAAATTATCTTTTAGAAAGAAGATAATTATTCACAATTTTTTAGCATTTATTAGGCCCAATGATCGTTACCGTTATGATCTTTAATAAAGAAATTTTAAATGATCAATTAAATTATCTTTTAGAAGGAAGATAACTATTTCAAATTTTTTAGCATTTATTAGGCCAATTTATCGTTACCGGTATGATCTTTAATAAAGAAATTTTAAATGATCTATTAAATCATCTTTTAGAAAGAAGATAATTATTCACAATTTTTTAGCATTTATTAGGCTCAATGATCGTTACCGTTATGAACTTTAATAAAGAAATTTTAAATGATCTCTTAAATTATGTTTTAGAAAGAAGATAATTATTTCAATTTGCCTAGCATTTATTAGGCCCAATGATCGTTACCGTTATGAACTTTAATAAAGAAATTTCAAATGATCTTTTAAATTATGTTTTAGAAAGAAGGTAATTATTTCAATTTCTCTAGCATTTATTAGGCCCAATGATCGTTGCCGTTATGGTCTTTAATAAAGAAATTTGAAATGATCAATTAAATTATGTTTTAGAAAGAAGATGAATATTTCAATTTTTTTAGCATTTATTAGCCCTATTCATCGTTACCGTTATGATCTTTAATAAAGAAATTTTAAATGATCAATTAAATTATCTTTTAGAAAGAAGATAATTATTTACAATTTTTTGGCATTCATTAGGCCTAACGATCGTTACCGTTATGATCTTTAATAAATAAACTTTGAATGATCTATTAAATTATCTTTTAGAAAGAAGATAATTATTCACAATTTTTTAGCATTTATTAGGCCCAATGATCGTTACCGTTATGATCTTTAATAAAGAAATTTTAAATGATCAATTAAATTATCTTTTAGAAGGAAGATAACTATTTCAAATTTTTTAGCATTTATTAGGCCAATTTATCGTTACCGGTATGATCTTTAATAAAGAAATTTTAAATGATCTATTAAATCATCTTTTAGAAAGAAGATAATTATTCACAATTTTTTAGCATTTATTAGGCCCATTGATCGTTACCGGCATGATCTTTAATAAAGAAATTTTAAATGATCTATTAAATTATCTTTTAGAAAGAAGATAATTATTTCAATTTCTCTAGCATTTATTAGGCCCAATGATCGTTGCCGTTATGGTCTTTAATAAAGAAATTTTAAATGATCAATTAAATTAACTTTTAGAAAAAAGATGAATATTTCAATTTTTTTACCATTTATTAGGCCCATTCATCGTTACCGTTATGATCTTTAATAAAGAAATTTTAAATGATCAATTAAATTATCTTTTAGAAAGAATATAATTATTTACAATTTTTTGGCATTCATTAGCCCTAACGATCGCTACAGTTATGATCTTTAATAAATAAAGTTTAAATGATCTATTAAATTATCTTTTAGAAAGAAGATAATTATTCACAATTTTTTAGCATTTATTAGGCCCAATGATCGTTACCGTTATGATCTTTAATAAAGAAATTTTAAATGATCAATTAAATTATCTTTTAGAAGGAAGATAACTATTTCAAATTTTTTAGCATTTATTACGCCCATTGATCGTTACCGGCATGATCTTTAATAAAGAAATTTTAAATGATCTATTAAATTATCTTTTAGAAAGAAGATAATTATTCACAATTTTTTAGCATTTATTAGGCCCAATGATCGTTACCGTTATGATCTTTAATAAAGAAATTTTAAATGATCAATTAAATTATCTTTTAGAAGGAAGATAACTATTTCAAATTTTTTAGCATTTATTAGGCCAATTTATCGTTACCAGTATGATCTTTAATAAAGAAATTTTAAATGATCTATTAAATCATCTTTTAGAAAGAAGATAATTATTCACAATTTTTTAGCATTTATTAGGCTCAATGATCGTTACCGTTATGAACTTTAATAAAGAAATTTTAAATGATCTCTTAAATTATGTTTTAGAAAGAAGATAATTATTTCAATTTGCCTAGCATTTATTAGGCCCAATGATCGTTACCGTTATGAACTTTAATAAAGAAATTTCAAATGATCTTTTAAATTATGTTTTAGAAAGAAGGTAATTATTTCAATTTCTCTAGCATTTATTAGGCCCAATGATCGTTGCCGTTATGGTCTTTAATAAAGAAATTTGAAATGATCAATTAAATTATGTTTTAGAAAGAAGATGAATATTTCAATTTTTTTAGCATTTATTAGCCCTATTCATCGTTACCGTTATGATCTTTAATAAAGAAATTTTAAATGATCAATTAAATTATCTTTTAGAAAGAAGATAATTATTTACAATTTTTTGGCATTCATTAGGCCTAACGATCGTTACCGTTATGATCTTTAATAAATAAACTTTGAATGATCTATTAAATTATCTTTTAGAAAGAAGATAATTATTCACAATTTTTTAGCATTTATTAGGCCCAATGATCGTTACCGTTATGATCTTTAATAAAGAAATTTTAAATGATCAATTAAATTATCTTTTAGAAGGAAGATAACTATTTCAAATTTTTTAGCATTTATTAGGCCAATTTATCGTTACCGGTATGATCTTTAATAAAGAAATTTTAAATGATCTATTAAATCATCTTTTAGAAAGAAGATAATTATTCACAATTTTTTAGCATTTATTAGGCCCATTGATCGTTACCGGCATGATCTTTAATAAAGAAATTTTAAATGATCTATTAAATTATCTTTTAGAAAGAAGATAATTATTTCAATTTCTCTAGCATTTATTAGGCCCAATGATCGTTGCCGTTATGGTCTTTAATAAAGAAATTTTAAATGATCAATTAAATTAACTTTTAGAAAAAAGATGAATATTTCAATTTTTTTACCATTTATTAGGCCCATTCATCGTTACCGTTATGATCTTTAATAAAGAAATTTTAAATGATCAATTAAATTATCTTTTAGAAAGAATATAATTATTTACAATTTTTTGGCATTCATTAGCCCTAACGATCGCTACAGTTATGATCTTTAATAAATAAAGTTTAAATGATCTATTAAATTATCTTTTAGAAAGAAGATAATTATTCACAATTTTTTAGCATTTATTAGGCCCAATGATCGTTACCGTTATGATCTTTAATAAAGAAATTTTAAATGATCAATTAAATTATCTTTTAGAAGGAAGATAACTATTTCAAATTTTTTAGCATTTATTACGCCCATTGATCGTTACCGGCATGATCTTTAATAAAGAAATTTTAAATGATCTATTAAATTATCTTTTAGAAAGAAGATAATTATTCACAATTTTTTAGCATTTATTAGGCCCAATGATCGTTACCGTTATGATCTTTAATAAAGAAATTTTAAATGATCAATTAAATTATCTTTTAGAAGGAAGATAACTATTTCAAATTTTTTAGCATTTATTAGGCCAATTTATCGTTACCGGTATGATCTTTAATAAAGAAATTTTAAATGATCTATTAAATCATCTTTTAGAAAGAAGATAATTATTCACAATTTTTTAGCATTTATTAGGCTCAATGATCGTTACCGTTATGAACTTTAATAAAGAAATTTTAAATGATCTCTTAAATTATGTTTTAGAAAGAAGATAATTATTTCAATTTGCCTAGCATTTATTAGGCCCAATGATCGTTACCGTTATGAACTTTAATAAAGAAATTTCAAATGATCTTTTAAATTATGTTTTAGAAAGAAGGTAATTATTTCAATTTCTCTAGCATTTATTAGGCCCAATGATCGTTGCCGTTATGGTCTTTAATAAAGAAATTTGAAATGATCAATTAAATTATGTTTTAGAAAGAAGATGAATATTTCAATTTTTTTAGCATTTATTAGCCCTATTCATCGTTACCGTTATGATCTTTAATAAAGAAATTTTAAATGATCAATTAAATTATCTTTTAGAAAGAAGATAATTATTTACAATTTTTTGGCATTCATTAGGCCTAACGATCGTTACCGTTATGATCTTTAATAAATAAACTTTGAATGATCTATTAAATTATCTTTTAGAAAGAAGATAATTATTCACAATTTTTTAGCATTTATTAGGCCCAATGATCGTTACCGTTATGATCTTTAATAAAGAAATTTTAAATGATCAATTAAATTATCTTTTAGAAGGAAGATAACTATTTCAAATTTTTTAGCATTTATTAGGCCAATTTATCGTTACCGGTATGATCTTTAATAAAGAAATTTTAAATGATCTATCAAATCATCTTTTAGAAAGAAGATAATTATTCACAATTTTTTAGCATTTATTAGGCCCATTGATCGTTACCGGCATGATCTTTAATAAAGAAATTTTAAATGATCTATTAAATTATCTTTTAGAAAGAAGATAATTATTTCAATTTCTCTAGCATTTATTAGGCCCAATGATCGTTGCCGTTATGGTCTTTAATAAAGAAATTTTAAATGATCAATTAAATTAACTTTTAGAAAAAAGATGAATATTTCAATTTTTTTACCATTTATTAGGCCCATTCATCGTTACCGTTATGATCTTTAATAAAGAAATTTTAAATGATCAATTAAATTATCTTTTAGAAAGAATATAATTATTTACAATTTTTTGGCATTCATTAGCCCTAACGATCGCTACAGTTATGATCTTTAATAAATAAAGTTTAAATGATCTATTAAATTATCTTTTAGAAAGAAGATAATTATTCACAATTTTTTAGCATTTATTAGGCCCAATGATCGTTACCGTTATGATCTTTAATAAAAAATTTTAAATGATCAATTAAATTATCTTTTAGATGGAAGATAACTATTTCAAATTTTTTAGCATTTATTAGGCTCATTGATCGTTACCGACATGATCTTTAATAAAGAAATTTTAAATGATCTATTAAATTATCTTTTAGAAAGAAGATAATTATTCACAATTTTTTAGCATTTATTAGGCCCAATGATCGTTACCATTATGAACTTTAATAAAGAAATTTCAAATGATCTCTTAAATTATCTTTTAGAAAGAAGATAATTATTTCAATTTCTCTAGCATTTATTAGGCCCAATGATCGTTGCCGTTATGGTCTTTAATAAAGAAATTTTAAATGATCAATTAAATTATCTTTTAGAAGGAAGATAACTATTTCAAATTTTTTAGCATTTATTAGGCCCATTGATCGTTACCGGCATGATCTTTAATAAAGAAATTTTAAATGATCTATTAAATTATCTTTTAGAAAGAAGATAATTATTCACAATTTTTTAGCATTTATTAGGCCCAATGATCGTTACCATTATGAACTTTAATAAAGAAATTTCAAATGATCTCTTAAATTATCTTTTAGAAAGAAGATAATTATTTCAATTTCTCTAGCATTTATTAGGCCCAATGATCGTTGCCGTTATGGTCTTTAATAAAGAAATTTTAAATGATCAATTAAATTAACTTTTAGAAAAAAGATGAATATTTCAATTTTTTTACCATTTATTAGGCCCATTCATTGTTACCGTTATGATCTTTAATAAAGAAATTTTAAATGATCAATTAAATTATCTTTTAGAAAGAAGATAATTATTTACAATTTTTTGGCATTCATTAGGCCTAACGATCGTTACCGTTATGATCTTTAATAAATAAATTTTAAATGATCTATTAAATTATCTTTTAGAAAGAAGATAATTATTCACAATTTTTTAGCATTTATTAGGCCCAATGATCGTTACCGTTATGATCTTTAATAAAGAAATTTTCAATGATCAATTAAATTATCTTTTAGAAGGAAGATAACTATTTCAAATTTTTTAGCATTTATTAGGCCAATTTATCGTTACCGGTATGATCTTTAATAAAGAAATTTTAAATGATCTATTAAATCATCTTTTAGAAAGAAGATAATTATTCACAATTTTTTAGCATTTATTAGGCCCATTGATCGTTACCGGCATGATCTTTAATAAAGAAATTTTAAATGATCTATTAAATTATCTTTTAGAAAGAAGATAATTATTTCAATTTCTCTAGCATTTATTAGGCCCAATGATCGTTGCCGTTATGGTCTTTAATAAAGAAATTTTAAATGATCAATTAAATTAACTTTTAGAAAAAAGATGAATATTTCAATTTTTTTACCATTTATTAGGCCCATTCATCGTTACCGTTATGATCTTTAATAAAGAAATTTTAAATGATCAATTAAATTATCTTTTAGAAAGAAGATAATTATTTACAATTTTTTGGCATTCATTAGGCCTAACGATCGTTACCGTTATGATCTTTAATAAATAAATTTTAAATGATCTATTAAATTATCTTTTAGAAAGAAGATAATTATTCACAATTTTTTAGCATTTATTAGGCCCAATGATCGTTACCGTTATGATCTTTAATAAAGAAATTTTAAATGATCAATTAAATTATCTTTTAGAAGGAAGATAACTATTTCAAATTTTTTAGCATTTATTAGGCCAATTTATCGTTACCGGTATGATCTTTAATAAAGAAATTTTAAATGATCTATTAAATCATCTTTTAGAAAGAAGATAATTATTCACAATTTTTTAGCATTTATTAGGCTCAATGATCGTTACCGTTATGAACTTTAATAAAGAAATTTTAAATGATCTCTTAAATTATGTTTTAGAAAGAAGATAATTATTTCAATTTGCCTAGCATTTATTAGGCCCAATGATCGTTACCGTTATGAACTTTAATAAAGAAATTTCAAATGATCTCTTAAATTATGTTTTAGAAAGAAGGTAATTATTTCAATTTCTCTAGCATTTATTAGGCCCAATGATCGTTGCCGTTATGGTCTTTAATAAAGAAATTTGAAATGATCAATTAAATTATGTTTTAGAAAGAAGATGAATATTTCAATTTTTTTAGCATTTATTAGCCCTATTCATCGTTACCGTTATGATCTTTAATAAAGAAATTTTAAATGATCAATTAAATTATCTTTTAGAAAGAAGATAATTATTTACAATTTTTTGGCATTCATTAGGCCTAACGATCGTTACCGTTATGATCTTTAATAAATAAACTTTGAATGATCTATTAAATTATCTTTTAGAAAGAAGATAATTATTCACAATTTTTTAGCATTTATTAGGCCCAATGATCGTTACCGTTATGATCTTTAATAAAGAAATTTTAAATGATCAATTAAATTATCTTTTAGAAGGAAGATAACTATTTCAAATTTTTTAGCATTTATTAGGCCAATTTATCGTTACCGGTATGATCTTTAATAAAGAAATTTTAAATGATCTATTAAATCATCTTTTAGAAAGAAGATAATTATTCACAATTTTTTAGCATTTATTAGGCCCATTGATCGTTACCGGCATGATCTTTAATAAAGAAATTTTAAATGATCTATTAAATTATCTTTTAGAAAGAAGATAATTATTTCAATTTCTCTAGCATTTATTAGGCCCAATGATCGTTGCCGTTATGGTCTTTAATAAAGAAATTTTAAATGATCAATTAAATTAACTTTTAGAAAAAAGATGAATATTTCAATTTTTTTACCATTTGTTAGGCCCATTCATCGTTACCGTTATGATCTTTAATAAAGAAATTTTAAATGATCAATTAAATTATCTTTTAGAAAGAATATAATTATTTACAATTTTTTGGCATTCATTAGCCCTAACGATCGCTACCGTTATGATCTTTAATAAATAAAGTTTAAATGATCTATTAAATTATCTTTTAGAAAGAAGATAATTATTCACAATTTTTTAGCATTTATTAGGCCCAATGATCGTTACCGTTATGATCTTTAATAAAGAAATTTTAAATGATCAATTAAATTATCTTTTAGAAGGAAGATAACTATTTCAAATTTTTTAGCATTTATTACGCCCATTGATCGTTACCGGCATGATCTTTAATAAAGAAATTTTAAATGATCTATTAAATTATCTTTTAGAAAGAAGATAATTATTCACAATTTTTTAGCATTTATTAGGCCCAATGATCGTTACCGTTATGATCTTTAATAAAGAAATTTTAAATGATCAATTAAATTATCTTTTAGAAGGAAGATAACTATTTCAAATTTTTTAGCATTTATTAGGCCAATTTATCGTTACCGGTATGATCTTTAATAAAGAAATTTTAAATGATCTATTAAATCATCTTTTAGAAAGAAGATAATTATTCACAATTTTTTAGCATTTATTAGGCTCAATGATCGTTACCGTTATGAACTTTAATAAAGAAATTTTAAATGATCTCTTAAATTATGTTTTAGAAAGAAGATAATTATTTCAATTTGCCTAGCATTTATTAGGCCCAATGATCGTTACCGTTATGAACTTTAATAAAGAAATTTCAAATGATCTCTTAAATTATGTTTTAGAAAGAAGGTAATTATTTCAATTTCTCTAGCATTTATTAGGCCCAATGATCGTTGCCGTTATGGTCTTTAATAAAGAAATTTGAAATGATCAATTAAATTATGTTTTAGAAAGAAGATGAATATTTCAATTTTTTTAGCATTTATTAGCCCTATTCATCGTTACCGTTATGATCTTTAATAAAGAAATTTTAAATGATCAATTAAATTATCTTTTAGAAAGAAGATAATTATTTACAATTTTTTGGCATTCATTAGGCCTAACGATCGTTACCGTTATGATCTTTAATAAATAAACTTTGAATGATCTATTAAATTATCTTTTAGAAAGAAGATAATTATTCACAATTTTTTAGCATTTATTAGGCCCAATGATCGTTACCGTTATGATCTTTAATAAAGAAATTTTAAATGATCAATTAAATTATCTTTTAGAAGGAAGATAACTATTTCAAATTTTTTAGCATTTATTAGGCCAATTTATCGTTACCGGTATGATCTTTAATAAAGAAATTTTAAATGATCTATTAAATCATCTTTTAGAAAGAAGATAATTATTCACAATTTTTTAGCATTTATTAGGCCCATTGATCGTTACCGGCATGATCTTTAATAAAGAAATTTTAAATGATCTATTAAATTATCTTTTAGAAAGAAGATAATTATTTCAATTTCTCTAGCATTTATTAGGCCCAATGATCGTTGCCGTTATGGTCTTTAATAAAGAAATTTTAAATGATCAATTAAATTAACTTTTAGAAAAAAGATGAATATTTCAATTTTTTTACCATTTGTTAGGCCCATTCATCGTTACCGTTATGATCTTTAATAAAGAAATTTTAAATGATCAATTAAATTATCTTTTAGAAAGAATATAATTATTTACAATTTTTTGGCATTCATTAGCCCTAACGATCGCTACCGTTATGATCTTTAATAAATAAAGTTTAAATGATCTATTAAATTATCTTTTAGAAAGAAGATAATTATTCACAATTTTTTAGCATTTATTAGGCCCAATGATCGTTACCGTTATGATCTTTAATAAAGAAATTTTAAATGATCAATTAAATTATCTTTTAGAAGGAAGATAACTATTTCAAATTTTTTAGCATTTATTACGCCCATTGATCGTTACCGGCATGATCTTTAATAAAGAAATTTTAAATGATCTATTAAATTATCTTTTAGAAAGAAGATAATTATTCACAATTTTTTAGCATTTATTAGGCCCAATGATCGTTACCGTTATGATCTTTAATAAAGAAATTTTAAATGATCAATTAAATTATCTTTTAGAAGGAAGATAACTATTTCAAATTTTTTAGCATTTATTAGGCCAATTTATCGTTACCGGTATGATCTTTAATAAAGAAATTTTAAATGATCTATTAAATCATCTTTTAGAAAGAAGATAATTATTCACAATTTTTTAGCATTTATTAGGCCCATTGATCGTTACCGGCATGATCTTTAATAAAGAAATTTTAAATGATCTATTAAATTATCTTTTAGAAAGAAGATAATTATTTCAATTTCTCTAGCATTTATTAGGCCCAATGATCGTTGCCGTTATGGTCTTTAATAAAGAAATTTTAAATGATCAATTAAATTAACTTTTAGAAAAAAGATGAATATTTCAATTTTTTTACCATTTGTTAGGCCCATTCATCGTTACCGTTATGATCTTTAATAAAGAAATTTTAAATGATCAATTAAATTATCTTTTAGAAAGAATATAATTATTTACAATTTTTTGGCATTCATTAGCCCTAACGATCGCTACCGTTATGATCTTTAATAAATAAAGTTTAAATGATCTATTAAATTATCTTTTAGAAAGAAGATAATTATTCACAATTTTTTAGCATTTATTAGGCCCAATGAGCGTTACCGTTATGATCTTTAATAAAAAATTTTAAATGATCAATTAAATTATCTTTTAGATGGAAGATAACTATTTCAAATTTTTTAGCATTTATTAGGCTCATTGATCGTTACCGACATGATCTTTAATAAAGAAATTTTAAATGATCTATTAAATTATCTTTTAGAAAGAAGATAATTATTCACAATTTTTTAGCATTTATTAGGCCCAATGATCGTTACCATTATGAACTTTAATAAAGAAATTTCAAATGATCTCTTAAATTATCTTTTAGAAAGAAGATAATTATTTCAATTTCTCTAGCATTTATTAGGCCCAATGATCGTTGCCGTTATGGTCTTTAATAAAGAAATTTTAAATGATCAATTAAATTATCTTTTAGAAGGAAGATAACTATTTCAAATTTTTTAGCATTTATTAGGCCCATTGATCGTTACCGGCATGATCTTTAATAAAGAAATTTTAAATGATCTATTAAATTATCTTTTAGAAAGAAGATAATTATTCACAATTTTTTAGCATTTATTAGGCCCAATGATCGTTACCGTTATGATCTTTAATAAAGAAATTTTCAATGATCAATTAAATTATCTTTTAGAAGGAAGATAACTATTTCAAATTTTTTAGCATTTATTAGGCCAATTTATCGTTACCGGTATGATCTTTAATAAAGAAATTTTAAATGATCTATTAAATCATCTTTTAGAAAGAAGATAATTATTCACAATTTTTTAGCATTTATTAGGCCCATTGATCGTTACCGGCATGATCTTTAATAAAGAAATTTTAAATGATCTATTAAATTATCTTTTAGAAAGAAGATAATTATTTCAATTTCTCTAGCATTTATTAGGCCCAATGATCGTTGCCGTTATGGTCTTTAATAAAGAAATTTTAAATGATCAATTAAATTAACTTTTAGAAAAAAGATGAATATTTCAATTTTTTTACCATTTATTAGGCCCATTCATCGTTACCGTTATGATCTTTAATAAAGAAATTTTAAATGATCAATTAAATTATCTTTTAGAAAGAAGATAATTATTTACAATTTTTTGGCATTCATTAGGCCTAACGATCGTTACCGTTATGATCTTTAATAAATAAATTTTAAATGATCTATTAAATTATCTTTTAGAAAGAAGATAATTATTCACAATTTTTTAGCATTTATTAGGCCCAATGATCGTTACCGTTATGATCTTTAATAAAACATTTTAAATGATCAATTAAATTATCTTTTAGATGGAAGATAACTATTTCAAATTTTTTAGCATTTATTAGGCCCATTGATCGTTACCGGCATGATCTTTAATAAAGAAATTTTAAATGATCTATTAAATTATCTTTTAGAAAGAAGATAATTATTCACAATTTTTTAGCATTTATTAGGCCCAATGATCGTTACCATTATGAACTTTAATAAAGAAATTTCAAATGATCTCTTAAATTATCTTTTAGAAAGAAGATAATTATTTCAATTTCTCTAGCATTTATTATGCCCAATGATTGTTGCCGTTATGGTCTTTAATAAAGAAATTTTAAATGATCAATTAAATTATCTTTTAGAAGGAAGATAACTATTTCAAATTTTTTAGCATTTATTAGGCCCATTGATCGTTACCGGCATGATCTTTAATAAAGAAATTTTAAATGATCTATTAAATTATCTTTTAGAAAGAAGATAATTATTCACAATTTTTTAGCATTTATTAGGCCCAATGATCGTTACCGTTATGATCTTTAATAAAGAAATTTTCAATGATCAATTAAATTATCTTTTAGAAGGAAGATAACTATTTCAAATTTTTTAGCATTTATTAGGCCAATTTATCGTTACCGGTATGATCTTTAATAAAGAAATTTTAAATGATCTATTAAATCATCTTTTAGAAAGAAGATAATTATTCACAATTTTTTAGCATTTATTAGGCCCATTGATCGTTACCGGCATGATCTTTAATAAAGAAATTTTAAATGATCTATTAAATTATCTTTTAGAAAGAAGATAATTATTTCAATTTCTCTAGCATTTATTAGGCCCAATGATCGTTGCCGTTATGGTCTTTAATAAAGAAATTTTAAATGATCAATTAAATTAACTTTTAGAAAAAAGATGAATATTTCAATTTTTTTACCATTTATTAGGCCCATTCGTCGTTACCGTTATGATCTTTAATAAAGAAATTTTAAATGATCAATTAAATTATCTTTTAAAAAGAATATAATTATTTACAATTTTTTGGCATTCATTAGCCCTAACGATCGCTACCGTTATGATCTTTAATAAATAAATTCTAAATGATCTATTAAATTATCTTTTAGAAAGAAGATAATTATTCACAATTTTTTAGCATTTATTAGGCCCAATGATCGTTACCGTTATGATCTTTAATAAAGAAATTTTAAATGATCAATTAAATTATCTTTTAGAAGGAAGATAACTATTTCAAATTTTTTAGCACTTATTAGGCCAATTTATCGTTACCGGTATGATCTTTAATAAAGAAATTTTAAATGATCTATTAAATCATCTTTTAGAAAGAAGATAATTATTCACAATTTTTTAGCATTTATTAGGCCCATTGATCGTTACCGGCATGATCTTTAATAAAGAAATTTTAAATGATCTATTAAATTATCTTTTAGAAAGAAGATAATTATTTCAATTTCTCTAGCATTTATTAGGCCCAATGATCGTTGCCGTTATGGTCTTTAATAAAGAAATTTTAAATGATCAATTAAATTAAGTTTTAGAAAAAAGATGAATATTTCAATTTTTTTACCATTTATTAGGCCCATTCATCGTTACCGTTATGATCTTTAATAAAGAAATTTTAAATGATCCATTAAATTATCTTTTAGAAAGAAGATAATTATTTACAATTTTTTGGCATTCATTAGGCCTAACGATCGTTACCGTTATGATCTTTAATAAATAAATTTTGAATGATCTATTAAATTATCTTTTAGAAAGAAGATAATTATTCACAATTTTTTAGCATTTATTAGGCCCAATGATCGTTACCGTTATGATCTTTAATAAAGAAATTTTAAATGATCAATTAAATTATCTTTTAGATGGAAGATAACTATTTCAAATTTTTTAGCATTTATTAGGCTCATTGATCGTTACCGGCATGATCTTTAATAAAGAAATTTTAAATGATCTATTAAATTATCTTTTAGAAAGAAGATAATTATTCACAATTTTTTAGCATTTATTAGGCTCAATGATCGTTACCATTATGAACTTTAATAAAGAAATTTCAAATGATTTCTTAAATTATCTTTTAGAAAGAAGATAATTATTTCAATTTCTCTAGCATTTATTTGGCCCAATGATCGTTGTCGTTATGGTCTTTAATAAAGAAATTTTAAATGATCAATTAAATTAACTTTTAGAAAAAAGATGAATATTTGAATTTTTTTACCATTTATTAGGCCCATTCATCGTTACCGTTATGATCTTTAATAAAGAAATTTTAAATGATCAATTAAATTATCTTTTAGAAAGAATATAATTATTTACAATTTTTTGGCATTCATTAGCCCTAACGATCGCTACCGTTATGATCTTTAATAAATAAATTTTAAATGATCAATTAAATTATCTTTTAGAAAGAATATAATTATTTACAATTTTTTGGCATTCATTAGCCCTAACGATCGCTACAGTTATGATCTTTAATAAATAAAGTTTAAATGATCTATTAAATTATCTTTTAGAAAGAAGATAATTATTCACAATTTTTTAGCATTTATTAGGCCCAATGATCGTTACCGTTATTATCTTTAATAAAGAAATTTTAAATGATCAATTAAATTATCTTTTAGAAGGAAGATAACTATTTCAAATTTTTTAGCATTTATTACGCCCATTGATCGTTACCGGCATGATCTTTAATAAAGAAATTTTAAATGATCTATTAAATTATCTTTTAGAAAGAAGATAATTATTCCCAAATTTTTAGCATTTATTAGGCCCAATGATCGTTACCGTTATGATCTTTAATAAAGAAATTTTAAATGATCAATTAAATTATCTTTTAGAAGGAAGATAACTATTTCAAATTTTTTAGCATTTATTAGGCCAATTTATCGTTACCGGTATGATCTTTAATAAAGAAATTTTAAATGATCTATTAAATCATCTTTTAGAAAGAAGATAATTATTCACAATTTTATAGCATTTATTAGGCTCAATGATCGTTACCGTTATGAACTTTAATAAAGAAATTTTAAATGATCTCTTAAATTATGTTTTAGAAAGAAGATAATTATTTCAATTTGCCTAGCATTTATTAGGCCCAATGATCGTTACCGTTATGAACTTTAATAAAGAAATTTCAAATGATCTCTTAAATTATGTTTTAGAAAGAAGGTAATTATTTCAATTTCTCTAGCATTTATTAGGCCCAATGATCGTTGCCGTTATGGTCTTTAATAAAGAAATTTGAAATGATCAATTAAATTATGTTTTAGAAAGAAGATGAATATTTCAATTTTTTTAGCATTTATTAGCCCTATTCATCGTTACCGTTATGATCTTTAATAAAGAAATTTTAAATGATCAATTAAATTATCTTTTAGAAAGAATATAATTATTTACAATTTTTTGGCATTCATTAGCCCTAACGATCGCTACCGTTATGATGTTTAATAAATAAATTTTAAATGATCTATTAAATTATCTTTTAGAAATAAGATAATTATTCACAATTTTTTAGCATTTATTAGGCCCAATGATCGTTACCGTTATGATCTTTAATAAAGAAATTTTAAATGATCAATTAAATTATCTTTTAGAAGGAAGATAACTATTTCAAATTTTTTAGCATTTATTAGGCCCATTGATCGTTACCGGCATGATCTTTAATAAAGAAATTTTAAATGATCTATTAAATTATATTTTAGAAAGAAGATAATTATTCATAATTTTTTAGCATTTATTAGGCCCAATGATCGTTACCGTTATGATCTTTAATAAAGAAATTTTAAATGATCAATTAAATTATCTTTTAGAAGGAAGATAACTATTTCAAATTTTTTAGCATTTATTAGGCCAATTTATCGTTACCAGTATGATCTTTAATAAAGAAATTTTAAATGATCTAGCAAATCATCTTTTAGAAAGAAGATAATTATTCATAATTTTTTAGCATTTATTAGGCCCAATGATCGTTACCGTTATGAACTTTAATAAAGAAATTTTAAATGATCTCTTAAATTATCTTTTACAAAGAAGATAATTATTTCAATTTGCCTAGCATTTATCAGGCCCAATGATCGTTACCGTTATGAACTTTAATAAAGAAATTTCAAATGATCTCTTAAATTATGTTTTAGAAAGAAGGTAATTATTTCAATTTCTCTAGCATTTATTAGGCCCAATGATCGTTGCCGTTATGGTCTTTAATAAAGAAATTTGAAATGATCAATTAAATTATGTTTTAGAAAGAAGATGAATATTTCAATTTTTTTAGCATTTATTAGCCCTATTCATCGTTACTGTTATGATCTTTAATAAAGAAATTTTAAATGATCAATTAAATTATCTTTTAGAAAGAAGATAATTATTTACAATTTTTTGGCATTAATTAGGCCTAACGATCGTTACCGTTATGATCTTTAATAAATAAATTTTAAATGATCTATTAAATTATCTTTTAGAAAGAAGACAATTATTCACAATTTTTTAGCATTTATTAGGCCCAATGATCGTTACCGTTATGATCTTTAATAAAAAATTTTAAATGATCAATTAAATTATCTTTTAGATGGAAGATAACTATTTCAAATTTTTTAGCATTTATTAGGCCCATTGATAGTTACCGGCATGATCTTTAATAAAGAAATTTTAAATGATCTATTAAATTATCTTTTGGAAAGAAGATAATTATTCACAATTTTTTAGCATTTATTAGGCCCAATGATCATTACCATTATGAACTTTAATAAAGAAATTTCAAATGATCTCTTAAATTATCTTTTAGAAAGAAGATAATTATTTCAATTTCTATAGCATTTATTAGGCCCAATGATCGTTGTCGTTATGGTCTTTAATAAAGAAATTTTAAATGATCAATTAAATTAACTTTTAGAAAAAAGATGAATATTTGAATTATTTTACCATTTATTAGGCCCATTCATCGTTACCGTTATGATCTTTAATAAAGAAATTTTAAATGATCAATTAAATTATCTTTTAGAAAGAATATAATTATTTACAATTTTTTGGCATTCATTAGCCCTAACGATCGCTACCGTTATGATGTTTAATAAATAAATTTTAAATGATCTATTTAATTATCTTTTAGAAATAAGATAATTATTCACAATTTTTTAGCATTTATTAGGCCCAATGATCGTTACCGTTATGATCTTTAATAAAGAAATTTTAAATGATCAATTAAATTATCTTTTAGAAGGAAGATAACTATTTCAAATTTTTTAGCATTTATTAGGCCCATTGATCGTTACCAGCATGATCTTTAATAAAGAAATTTTAAATGATCTATTAAATTATCTTTTAGAAAGAAGATAATTATTCATAATTTTTTAGCATTTATTAGGCCCAATGATCGTTACCGTTATGATCTTTAATAAAGAAATTTTAAATGATCAATTAAATTATCTTTTAGAAGGAAGATAACTATTTCAAATTTTTTAGCATTTATTAGGCCAATTTATCGTTACCAGTATGATCTTTAATAAAGAAATTTTAAATGATCTAGCAAATCATCTTTTAGAAAGAAGATAATTATTCATAATTTTTTAGCATTTATTAGGCCCAATGATCGTTACCGTTATGAACTTTAATAAAGAAATTTTAAATGATCTCTTAAATTATCTTTTACAAAGAAGATAATTATTTCAATTTGCCTAGCATTTATCAGGCCCAATGATCGTTACCGTTATGAACTTTAATAAAGAAATTTCAAATGATCTCTTAAATTATGTTTTAGAAAGAAGGTAATTATTTCAATTTCTCTAGCATTTATTAGGCCCAATGATCGTTGCCGTTATGGTCTTTAATAAAGAAATTTGAAATGATCAATTAAATTATGTTTTAGAAAGAAGATGAATATTTCAATTTTTTTAGCATTTATTAGCCCTATTCATCGTTACTGTTATGATCTTTAATAAAGAAATTTTAAATGATCAATTAAATTATCTTTTAGAAAGAAGATAATTATTTACAATTTTTTGGCATTAATTAGGCCTAACGATCGTTACCGTTATGATCTTTAATAAATAAATTTTAAATGATCTATTAAATTATCTTTTAGAAAGAAGACAATTATTCACAATTTTTTAGCATTTATTAGGCCCAATGATCGTTACCGTTATGATCTTTAATAAAAAATTTTAAATGATCAATTAAATTATCTTTTAGATGGAAGATAACTATTTCAAATTTTTTAGCATTTATTAGGCCCATTGATAGTTACCGGCATGATCTTTAATAAAGAAATTTTAAATGATCTATTAAATTATCTTTTGGAAAGAAGATAATTATTCACAATTTTTTAGCATTTATTAGGCCCAATGATCATTACCATTATGAACTTTAATAAAGAAATTTCAAATGATCTCTTAAATTATCTTTTAGAAAGAAGATAATTATTTCAATTTCTCTAGCATTTATTAGGCCCAATGATCGTTGTCGTTATGGTCTTTAATAAAGAAATTTTAAATGATCAATTAAATTAACTTTTAGAAAAAAGATGAATATTTCAATTTTTTTACCATTTATTAGGCCCATTCATCGTTACCGTTATGATCTTTAATAAAGAAATTTTAAATGATCAATTAAATTATCTTTTAGAAAGAATATAATTATTTACAATTTTTTGGCATTCATTAGCCCTAACGATCGCTACCGTTATGATCTTTAATAAATAAAGTTTAAATGATCTATTAAATTATCTTTTAGAAAGAAGATAATTATTCACAATTTTTTAGCATTTATTAGGCCAAATGATCGTTACCGTTATGATCTTTAATAAAGAAATTTTAAATGATCAATTAAATTATCTTTTAGAAAGAAGATAACTATTTCAAATTTTTTAGCATTTATTAGGCCCATTGATCGTTACCGGCATGATCTTTAATAAAAGAAATTTTAAATGATCTATTAAATTATCTTTTAGAAAGAAGATAATTATTCACAATTTTTTAGCATTTATTAGGCCCAATGATCGTTACCGTTATGATCTTTAATAAAGAAATTTTAAATGATCAATTAAATTATCTTTTAGAAGGAAGATAACTATTTCAAATTTTTTAGCATTTATTAGGCCAATTTATCGTTACCGGTATGATCTTTAATAAAGAAATTTTAAATGATCTATTAAATCATCTTTTAGAAAGAAGATAATTATTCACAATTTTTTAGCATTTATTAGGCTCAATGATCGTTACCGTTATGAACTTTAATAAAGAAATTTTAAATGGTCTCTTAAATTATCTTTTAGAAAGAAGATAATTATTTCAATTTGCCTAGCATTTATTAGGCCCAACGATCGTTACCGTTATGAACTTTAATAAAGAAATTTCAAATGATCTCTTAAATTATGTTTTAGAAAGAAGGTAATTATTTCAATTTCTCTAGCATTTATTAGGCCCAATGATCGTTGCCGTTATGGTCTTTAATAAAGAAATTTGAAATGATCAATTAAATTATGTTTTAGAAAGAAGATGAATATTTCAATTTTTTTAGCATTTATTAGCCCTATTCATCGTTACCGTTATGATCTTTAATAAAGAAATTTTAAATGATCAATTAAATTATCTTTTAGAAAGAAGATAATTATTTACAATTTTTTGGCATTCATTAGGCCTAACGATCGTTACCGTTATGATCTTTAATAAATAAATTTTGAATGATCTATTAAATTATCTTTTAGAAAGAAGATAATTATTCACAATTTTTTAGCATTTATTAGGCCCAATGATCGTTACCGTTATGATCTTTAATAAAGAAATTTTAAATGATCAATTAAATTATCTTTTAGATGGAAGATAACTATTTCAAATTTTTTAGCATTTATTAGGCTCATTGATCATTACCGGCATGATCTTTAATAAAGAAATTTTAAATGATCTATTAAATTATCTTTTAGAAAGAAGATAATTATTCACAATTTTTTAGCATTTATTAGGCCCAATGATCGTTACCGTTATGATCTTTAATAAAAAATTTTAAATTATCTTTTAGATGGAAGATAACTATTTCAAATTTTTTAGCATTTATTAGGCCCATTGATCGTTACCGGCATGATCTTTAATAAAGAAATTTTAAATGATTTATTAAATTATCTTTTAGAAAGAAGATAATTATTCACAATTTTTTAGCATTTATTAGGCCCAATGATCGTTACCATTATGAACTTTAATAAAGAAATTTCAAATGATCTCTTAAATTATCTTTTAGAAAGAAGATAATTATTTCAATTTCTCTAGCATTTATTAGGCCCAATGATCGTTGCCGTTATGGTCTTTAATAAAGAAATTTTAAATGATCAATTAAATTAACTTTTAGAAAAAAGATGAATATTTCAATTTTTTTACCATTTATTAGGCCCATTCATCGTTACCGTTATGATCTTTAATAAAGAAATTTTAAATGATCAATTAAATTATCTTTTAGAAAGAATATAATTATTTACAATTTTTTGGCATTCATTAGCCCTAACGATCGCTACCGTTATGATCTTTAATGAATAAAGTTTAAATGATCTATTAAATTATCTTTTAGAAAGAAGATAATTATTCACAATTTTTTAGCATTTATTAGGCCCAATGATCGTTACCGTTATGATCTTTAATAAAGAAATTTTAAATGATCAATTAAATTATCTTTTAGAAGGAAGATAACTATTTCAAATTTTTTAGCATTTATTAGGCCCATTGATCGTTACCGGCATGATCTTTAATAAAGAAATTTTAAATGATCTATTAAATTATCTTTTAGAAAGAAGATAATTATTCACAATTTTTTAGCATTTATTAGGCCCAATGATCGTTACCGTTATGATCTTTAATAAAGAAATTTTAAATGATCAATTAAATTATCTTTTAGAAGGAAGATAACTATATCAAATTTTTTAGCATTTATTAGGCCAATTTATCGTTACCGGTATGATCTTTAATAAAGAAATTTTAAATGATCTATTAAATCATCTTTTAGAAAGAAGATAATTATTCACAATTTTTTAGCATTTATTAGGCTCAATGATCGTTACCGTTATGAACTTTAATAAAGAAATTTTAAATGATCTCTTAAATTATCTTTTAGAAAGAAGATAATTATTTCAATTTGCCTAGCATTTATTAGGCCCAACGATCGTTACCGTTATGAACTTTAATAAAGAAATTTCAAATGATCTCTTAAATTATGTTTTAGAAAGAAGGTAATTATTTCAATTTCTCTAGCATTTATTAGGCCCAATGATCGTTGCCGTTATGGTCTTTAATAAAGAAATTTGAAATGATCAATTAAATTATGTTTTAGAAAGAAGATGAATATTTCAATTTTTTTAGCATTTATTAGCCCTATTCATCGTTACCGTTATGATCTTTAATAAAGAAATTTTAAATGATCAATTAAATTATCTTTTAGAAAGAAGATAATTATTTACAATTTTTTGGCATTCATTAGGCCTAACGATCGTTACCATTATGATCTTTAATAAATAAATTTTGAATGATCTATTAAATTATCTTTTAGAAAGAAGATAATTATTCACAATTTTTTAGCATTTATTAGGCCCAATGATCGTTACCGTTATGATCTTTAATAAAGAAATTTTAAATGATCAATTAAATTATCTTTTAGATGGAAGATAACTATTTCAAATTTTTTAGCATTTATTAGGCTCATTGATCGTTACCGGCATGATCTTTAATAAAGAAATTTTAAATGATCTATTAAATTATCTTTTAGAAAGAAGATAATTATTCACAATTTTTTAGCATTTATTAGGCTCAATGATCGTTACCGTTATGATCTTTAATAAAAAATTTTAAATTATCTTTTAGATGGAAGATAACTATTTCAAATTTTTTAGCATTTATTAGGCCCATTGATCGTTACCGGCATGATCTTTAATAAAGAAATTTTAAATGATTTATTAAATTATCTTTTAGAAAGAAGATAATTATTCACAATTTTTTAGCATTTATTAGGCCCAATGATCGTTACCATTATGAACTTTAATAAAGAAATTTCAAATGATCTCTTAAATTATCTTTTAGAAAGAAGATAATTATTTCAATTTCTCTAGCATTTATTAGGCCCAATGATCGTTGTCGTTATGGTCTTTAATAAAGAAATTTTAAATGATCAATTAAATTAACTTTTAGAAAAAAGATGAATATTTCAATTTTTTTACCATTTATTAGGCCCATTCATCGTTACCGTTATGATCTTTAATAAAGAAATTTTAAATGATCAATTAAATTATCTTTTAGAAAGAATATAATTATTTACAATTTTTTGGCATTCATTAGCCCTAACGATCGCTACCGTTATGATCTTTAATGAATAAAGTTTAAATGATCTATTAAATTATCTTTTAGAAAGAAGATAATTATTCACAATTTTTTAGCATTTATTAGGCCCAATGATCGTTACCGTTATGATCTTTAATAAAGAAATTTTAAACGATCAATTAAATTATCTTTTAGAAGGAAGATAACTATTTCAAATTTTTTAGCATTTATTAGGCCCATTGATCGTTACCGGCATGATCTTTAATAAAGAAATTTTAAATGATCTATTAAATTATCTTTTAGAAAGAAGATAATTATTCACAATTTTTTAGCATTCATTAGGCCTAACGATCGTTACCGTTATGATCTTTAATAAATAAATTTTGAATGATCTATTAAATTATCTTTTAGAAAGAAGATAATTATTCACAATTTTTTAGCATTTATTAGGCCCAATGATCGTTACCGTTATGATCTTTAATAAAGAAATTTTAAATGATCAATTAAATTATCTTTTAGATGGAAGATAACTATTTCAAATTTTTTAGCATTTATTAGGCTCATTGATCGTTACCGGCATGATCTTTAATAAAGAAATTTTAAATGATCTATTAAATTATCTTTTAGAAAGAAGATAATTATTCACAATTTTTTAGCATTTATTAGGCCCAATGATCGTTACCGTTATGATCTTTAATAAAGAAATTTTAAATGATCAATTAAATTATCTTTTAGATGGAAGATAACTATTTCAAATTTTTTAGCATTTATTAGGCTCATTGATCGTTACCGGCATGATCTTTAATAAAGAAATTTTAAATGATCTATTAAATTATTTTTTAGAAAGAAGATAATTATTCACAATTTTTTAGCATTTATTAGGCCCAATGATCGTTACCGTTATGATCTTTAATAAAAAATTTTAAATTATCTTTTAGATGGAAGATAACTATTTCAAATTTTTTAGCATTTATTAGGCCCATTGATCGTTACCGGCATGATCTTTAATAAAGAAATTTTAAATGATCTATTAAATTATCTTTTAGAAAGAAGATAATTATTCACAATTTTTTAGCATTCATTAGGCCTAACGATCGTTACCGTTATGATCTTTAATAAATAAATTTTGAATGATCTATTAAATTATCTTTTAGAAAGAAGATAATTATTCACAATTTTTTAGCATTTATTAGGCCCAATGATCGTTACCGTTATGATCTTTAATAAAGAAATTTTAAATGATCAATTAAATTATCTTTTAGATGGAAGATAACTATTTCAAATTTTTTAGCATTTATTAGGCTCATTGATCGTTACCGGCATGATCTTTAATAAAGAAATTTTAAATGATCTATTAAATTATCTTTTAGAAAGAAGATAATTATTCACAATTTTTTAGCATTTATTAGGCCCAATGATCGTTACCGTTATGATCTTTAATAAAAAATTTTAAATTATCTTTTAGATGGAAGATAACTATTTCAAATTTTTTAGCATTTATTAGGCCCATTGATCGTTACCGGCATGATCTTTAATAAAGAAATTTTAAATGATTTATTAAATTATCTTTTAGAAAGAAGATAATTATTCACAATTTTTTAGCATTTATTAGGCCCAATGATCGTTACCATTATGAACTTTAATAAAGAAATTTCAAATGATCTCTTAAATTATCTTTTAGAAAGAAGATAATTATTTCAATTTCTCTAGCATTTATTAGGCCCATTGATCGTTGCCGTTATGGTCTTTAATAAAGAAATTTTAAATGATCAATTAAATTAACTTTTAGAAAAAAGATGAATATTTCAATTTTTTTACCATTTATTAGGCCCATTCATCGTTACCGTTATGATCTTTAATAAAGAAATTTTAAATGATCAATTAAATTATCTTTTAGAAAGAATATAATTATTTACAATTTTTTGGCATTCATTAGCCCTAACGATCGCTACCGTTATGATCTTTAATGAATAAAGTTTAAATGATCTATTAAATTATCTTTTAGAAAGAAGATAATTATTCACAATTTTTTAGCATTTATTAGGCCCAATGATCGTTACCGTTATGATCTTTAATAAAGAAATTTTAAACGATCAATTAAATTATCTTTTAGAAGGAAGATAACTATTTCAAATTTTTTAGCATTTATTAGGCCCATTGATCGTTACCGGCATGATCTTTAATAAAGAAATTTTAAATGATCTATTAAATTATCTTTTAGAAAGAAGATAATTATTCACAATTTTTTAGCATTCATTAGGCCTAACGATCGTTACCGTTATGATCTTTAATAAATAAATTTTGAATGATCTATTAAATTATCTTTTAGAAAGAAGATAATTATTCACAATTTTTTAGCATTTATTAGGCCCAATGATCGTTACCGTTATGATCTTTAATAAAGAAATTTTAAATGATCAATTAAATTATCTTTTAGATGGAAGATAACTATTTCAAATTTTTTAGCATTTATTAGGCTCATTGATCGTTACCGGCATGATCTTTAATAAAGAAATTTTAAATGATCTATTAAATTATCTTTTAGAAAGAAGATAATTATTCACAATTTTTTAGCATTTATTAGGCCCAATGATCGTTACCGTTATGATCTTTAATAAAAAATTTTAAATTATCTTTTAGATGGAAGATAACTATTTCAAATTTTTTAGCATTTATTAGGCCCATTGATCGTTACCGGCATGATCTTTAATAAAGAAATTTTAAATGATCTATTAAATTATCTTTTAGAAAGAAGATAATTATTCACAATTTTTTAGCATTCATTAGGCCTAACGATCGTTACCGTTATGATCTTTAATAAATAAATTTTGAATGATCTATTAAATTATCTTTTAGAAAGAAGATAATTATTCACAATTTTTTAGCATTTATTAGGCCCAATGATCGTTACCGTTATGATCTTTAATAAAGAAATTTTAAATGATCAATTAAATTATCTTTTAGATGGAAGATAACTATTTCAAATTTTTTAGCATTTATTAGGCTCATTGATCGTTACCGGCATGATCTTTAATAAAGAAATTTTAAATGATCTATTAAATTATCTTTTAGAAAGAAGATAATTATTCACAATTTTTTAGCATTTATTAGGCCCAATGATCGTTACCGTTATGATCTTTAATAAAAAATTTTAAATTATCTTTTAGATGGAAGATAACTATTTCAAATTTTTTAGCATTTATTAGGCCCATTGATCGTTACCGGCATGATCTTTAATAAAGAAATTTTAAATGATTTATTAAATTATCTTTTAGAAAGAAGATAATTATTCACAATTTTTTAGCATTTATTAGGCCCAATGATCGTTACCATTATGAACTTTAATAAAGAAATTTCAAATGATCTCTTAAATTATCTTTTAGAAAGAAGATAATTATTTCAATTTCTCTAGCATTTATTAGGCCCATTGATCGTTGCCGTTATGGTCTTTAATAAAGAAATTTTAAATGATCAATTAAATTAACTTTTAGAAAAAAGATGAATATTTCAATTTTTTTACCATTTATTAGGCCCATTCATCGTTACCGTTATGATCTTTAATAAAGAAATTTTAAATGATCAATTAAATTATCTTTTAGAAAGAATATAATTATTTACAATTTTTTGGCATTCATTAGCCCTAACGATCGCTACCGTTATGATCTTTAATGAATAAAGTTTAAATGATCTATTAAATTATCTTTTAGAAAGAAGATAATTATTCACAATTTTTTAGCATTTATTAGGCCCAATGATCGTTACCGTTATGATCTTTAATAAAGAAATTTTAAACGATCAATTAAATTATCTTTTAGAAGGAAGATAACTATTTCAAATTTTTTAGCATTTATTAGGCCCATTGATCGTTACCGGCATGATCTTTAATAAAGAAATTTTAAATGATCTATTAAATTATCTTTTAGAAAGAAGATAATTATTCACAATTTTTTAGCATTCATTAGGCCTAACGATCGTTACCGTTATGATCTTTAATAAATAAATTTTGAATGATCTATTAAATTATCTTTTAGAAAGAAGATAATTATTCACAATTTTTTAGCATTTATTAGGCCCAATGATCGTTACCGTTATGATCTTTAATAAAGAAATTTTAAATGATCAATTAAATTATCTTTTAGATGGAAGATAACTATTTCAAATTTTTTAGCATTTATTAGGCTCATTGATCGTTACCGGCATGATCTTTAATAAAGAAATTTTAAATGATCTATTAAATTATCTTTTAGAAAGAAGATAATTATTCACAATTTTTTAGCATTTATTAGGCCCAATGATCGTTACCGTTATGATCTTTAATAAAAAATTTTAAATTATCTTTTAGATGGAAGATAACTATTTCAAATTTTTTAGCATTTATTAGGCCCATTGATCGTTACCGGCATGATCTTTAATAAAGAAATTTTAAATGATCTATTAAATTATCTTTTAGAAAGAAGATAATTATTCACAATTTTTTAGCATTCATTAGGCCTAACGATCGTTACCGTTATGATCTTTAATAAATAAATTTTGAATGATCTATTAAATTATCTTTTAGAAAGAAGATAATTATTCACAATTTTTTAGCATTTATTAGGCCCAATGATCGTTACCGTTATGATCTTTAATAAAGAAATTTTAAATGATCAATTAAATTATCTTTTAGATGGAAGATAACTATTTCAAATTTTTTAGCATTTATTAGGCTCATTGATCGTTACCGGCATGATCTTTAATAAAGAAATTTTAAATGATCTATTAAATTATCTTTTAGAAAGAAGATAATTATTCACAATTTTTTAGCATTTATTAGGCCCAATGATCGTTACCGTTATGATCTTTAATAAAAAATTTTAAATTATCTTTTAGATGGAAGATAACTATTTCAAATTTTTTAGCATTTATTAGGCCCATTGATCGTTACCGGCATGATCTTTAATAAAGAAATTTTAAATGATTTATTAAATTATCTTTTAGAAAGAAGATAATTATTCACAATTTTTTAGCATTTATTAGGCCCAATGATCGTTACCATTATGAACTTTAATAAAGAAATTTCAAATGATCTCTTAAATTATCTTTTAGAAAGAAGATAATTATTTCAATTTCTCTAGCATTTATTAGGCCCATTGATCGTTGCCGTTATGGTCTTTAATAAAGAAATTTTAAATGATCAATTAAATTAACTTTTAGAAAAAAGATGAATATTTCAATTTTTTTACCATTTATTAGGCCCATTCATCGTTACCGTTATGATCTTTAATAAAGAAATTTTAAATGATCAATTAAATTATCTTTTAGAAAGAATATAATTATTTACAATTTTTTGGCATTCATTAGCCCTAACGATCGCTACCGTTATGATCTTTAATGAATAAAGTTTAAATGATCTATTAAATTATCTTTTAGAAAGAAGATAATTATTCACAATTTTTTAGCATTTATTAGGCCCAATGATCGTTACCGTTATGATCTTTAATAAAGAAATTTTAAATGATCAATTAAATTATCTTTTAGAAGGAAGATAACTATTTCAAATTTTTTAGCATTTATTAGGCCCATTGATCGTTACCGGCATGATCTTTAATAAAGAAATTTTAAATGATATATTAAATTATCTTTTAGAAAGAAGATAATTATTCACAATTTTTTAGCATTTATTAGGCCCAATGATCGTTACCGTTATGATCTTTAATAAAGAAATTTTAAATGATCAATTAAATTATCTTTTAGAAGGAAGATAACTATTTCAAATTTTTTAGCATTTATTAGGCCAATTTATCGTTACCGGTATGATCTTTAATAAAGAAATTTTAAATGATCTATTAAATCATCTTTTAGAAAGAAGATAATTATTCACAATTTTTTAGCATTTATTAGGCTCAATTATCGTTACCGTTATGAACTTTAATAAAGAAATTTTAAATGATCTCTTAAATTATCTTTTAGAAAGAAGATAATTATTTCAATTTGCCTAGCATTTATTAGGCCCAACGATCGTTACCGTTATGAACTTTAATAAAGAAATTTCAAATGATCTCTTAAATTATGTTTTAGAAAGAAGGTAATTATTTCAATTTCTCTAGCATTTATTAGGCCCAATGATCGTTGCCGTTATGGTCTTTAATAAAGAAATTTGAAATGATCAATTAAATTATGTTTTAGAAAGAAGATGAATATTTCAATTTTTTTAGCATTTATTAGCCCTATTCATCGTTACCGTTATGATCTTTAATAAAGAAATTTTAAATGATCAATTAAATTATCTTTTAGAAAGAAGATAATTATTTACAATTTTTTGGCATTCATTAGGCCTAACGATCGTTACCGTTATGATCTTTAATAAATAAATTTTGAATGATCTATTAAATTATCTTTTAGAAAGTAGATAATTATTCACAATTTTTTAGCATTTATTAGGCCCAATGATCGTTACCGTTATGATCTTTAATAAAGAAATTTTAAATGATCAATTAAATTATCTTTTAGATGGAAGATAACTATTTCAAATTTTTTAGCATTTATTAGGCTCATTGATCGTTACCGGCATGATCTTTAATAAAGAAATTTTAAATGATCTATTAAATTATCTTTTAGAAAGAAGATAATTATTCACAATTTTTTAGCATTTATTAGGCCCAATGATCGTTACCGTTATGATCTTTAATAAAAAATTTTAAATTATCTTTTAGATGGAAGATAACTATTTCAAATTTTTTAGCATTTATTAGGCACATTGATCGTTACCGGCATGATCTTTAATAAAGAAATTTTAAATGATTTATTAAATTATCTTTTAGAAAGAAGATAATTATTCACAATTTTTTAGCATTTATTAGGCCCAATGATCGTTACCATTATGAACTTTAATAAAGAAATTTCAAATGATCTCTTAAATTATCTTTTAGAAAGAAGATAATTATTTCAATTTCTCTAGCATTTATTAGGCCCAATGATCGTTGTCGTTATGGTCTTTAATAAAGAAATTTTAAATGATCAATTAAATTATCTTTTAGATGGAAGATAACTATTTCAAATTTTTTAGCATTTATTAGGCTCATTGATCGTTACCGGCATGATCTTTAATAAAGAAATTTTAAATGATCTATTAAATTATCTTTTAGAAAGAAGATAATTATTCACAATTTTTTAGCATTTATTAGGCCCAATGATCGTTACCGTTATGATCTTTAATAAAAAATTTTAAATTATCTTTTAGATGGAAGATAACTATTTCAAATTTTTTAGCATTTATTAGGCCCATTGATCGTTACCGGCATGATCTTTAATAAAGAAATTTTAAATGATCTATTAAATTATCTTTTAGAAAGAAGATAATTATTCATAATTTTTTAGCATTCATTAGGCCTAACGATCGTTACCGTTATGATCTTTAATAAATAAATTTTGAATGATCTATTAAATTATCTTTTAGAAAGAAGATAATTATTCACAATTTTTTAGCATTTATTAGGCCCAATGATCGTTACCGTTATGATCTTTAATAAAGAAATTTTAAATGATCAATTAAATTATCTTTTAGATGGAAGATAACTATTTCAAATTTTTTAGCATTTATTAGGCTCATTGATCGTTACCGGCATGATCTTTAATAAAGAAATTTTAAATGATCTATTAAATTATCTTTTAGAAAGAAGATAATTATTCACAATTTTTTAGCATTTATTAGGCCCAATGATCGTTACCGTTATGATCTTTAATAAAAAATTTTAAATTATCTTTTAGATGGAAGATAACTATTTCAAATTTTTTAGCATTTATTAGGCCCATTGATCGTTACCGGCATGATCTTTAATAAAGAAATTTTAAATGATTTATTAAATTATCTTTTAGAAAGAAGATAATTATTCACAATTTTTTAGCATTTATTAGGCCCAATGATCGTTACCATTATGAACTTTAATAAAGAAATTTCAAATGATCTCTTAAATTATCTTTTAGAAAGAAGATAATTATTTCAATTTCTCTAGCATTTATTAGGCCCAATGATCGTTGCCGTTATGGTCTTTAATAAAGAAATTTTAAATGATCAATTAAATTAACTTTTAGAAAAAAGATGAATATTTCAATTTTTTTACCATTTATTAGGCCCATTCATCGTTACCGTTATGATCTTTAATAAAGAAATTTTAAATGATCAATTAAATTATCTTTTAGAAAGAATATAATTATTTACAATTTTTTGGCATTCATTAGCCCTAACGATCGCTACCGTTATGATCTTTAATGAATAAAGTTTAAATGATCTATTAAATTATCTTTTAGAAAGAAGATAATTATTCACAATTTTTTAGCATTTATTAGGCCCAATGATCGTTACCGTTATGATCTTTAATAAAGAAATTTTAAATGATCAATTAAATTATCTTTTAGAAGGAAGATAACTATTTCAAATTTTTTAGCATTTATTAGGCCCATTGATCGTTACCGGCATGATCTTTAATAAAGAAATTTTAAATGATATATTAAATTATCTTTTAGAAAGAAGATAATTATTCACAATTTTTTAGCATTTATTAGGCCCAATGATCGTTACCGTTATGATCTTTAATAAAGAAATTTTAAATGATCAATTAAATTATCTTTTAGAAGGAAGATAACTATTTCAAATTTTTTAGCATTTATTAGGCCAATTTATCGTTACCGGTATGATCTTTAATAAAGAAATTTTAAATGATCTATTAAATCATCTTTTAGAAAGAAGATAATTATTCACAATTTTTTAGCATTTATTAGGCTCAATTATCGTTACCGTTATGAACTTTAATAAAGAAATTTTAAATGATCTCTTAAATTATCTTTTAGAAAGAAGATAATTATTTCAATTTGCCTAGCATTTATTGGGCCCAACGATCGTTACCGTTATGAACTTTAATAAAGAAATTTCAAATGATCTCTTAAATTATGTTTTAGAAAGAAGGTAATTATTTCAATTTCTCTAGCATTTATTAGGCCCAATGATCGTTGCCGTTATGGTTTTTAATAAAGAAATTTGAAATGATCAATTAAATTATGTTTTAGAAAGAAGATGAATATTTCAATTTTTTTAGCATTTATTAGCCCTATTCATCGTTACCGTTATGATCTTTAATAAAGAAATTTTAAATGATCAATTAAATTATCTTTTAGAAAGAAGATAATTATTTACAATTTTTTGGCATTCATTAGGCCTAACGATCGTTACCGTTATGATCTTTAATAAATAAATTTTGAATGATCTATTAAATTATCTTTTAGAAAGAAGATAATTATTCACAATTTTTTAGCATTTATTAGGCCCAATGATCGTTACCGTTATGATCTTTAATAAAGAAATTTTAAATGATCAATTAAATTATCTTTTAGATGGAAGATAACTATTTCAAATTTTTTAGCATTTATTAGGCTCATTGATCGTTACCGGCATGATCTTTAATAAAGAAATTTTAAATGATCTATTAAATTATCTTTTAGAAAGAAGATAATTATTCACAATTTTTTAGCATTTATTAGGCCCAATGATCGTTACCGTTATGATCTTTAATAAAAAATTTTAAATTATCTTTTAGATGGAAGATAACTATTTCAAATTTTTTAGCATTTATTAGGCCCATTGATCGTTACCGGCATGATCTTTAATAAAGAAATTTTAAATGATTTATTAAATTATCTTTTAGAAAGAAGATAATTATTCACAATTTTTTAGCATTTATTAGGCCCAATGATCGTTACCATTATGAACTTTAATAAAGAAATTTCAAATGATCTCTTAAATTATCTTTTAGAAAGAAGATAATTATTTCAATTTCTCTAGCATTTATTAGGCCCAATGATCGTTGTCGTTATGGTCTTTAATAAAGAAATTTTAAATGATCAATTAAATTATCTTTTAGATGGAAGATAACTATTTCAAATTTTTTAGCATTTATTAGGCTCATTGATCGTTACCGGCATGATCTTTAATAAAGAAATTTTAAATGATCTATTAAATTATCTTTTAGAAAGAAGATAATTATTCACAATTTTTTAGCATTTATTAGGCCCAATGATCGTTACCGTTATGATCTTTAATAAAAAATTTTAAATTATCTTTTAGATGGAAGATAACTATTTCAAATTTTTTAGCATTTATTAGGCCCATTGATCGTTACCGGCATGATCTTTAATAAAGAAATTTTAAATGATCTATTAAATTATCTTTTAGAAAGAAGATAATTATTCATAATTTTTTAGCATTCATTAGGCCTAACGATCGTTACCGTTATGATCTTTAATAAATAAATTTTGAATGATCTATTAAATTATCTTTTAGAAAGAAGATAATTATTCACAATTTTTTAGCATTTATTAGGCCCAATGATCGTTACCGTTATGATCTTTAATAAAGAAATTTTAAATGATCAATTAAATTATCTTTTAGATGGAAGATAACTATTTCAAATTTTTTAGCATTTATTAGGCTCATTGATCGTTACCGGCATGATCTTTAATAAAGAAATTTTAAATGATCTATTAAATTATCTTTTAGAAAGAAGATAATTTATTCACAATTTTTTAGCATTTATTAGGCCCAATGATCGTTACCGTTATGATCTTTAATAAAAAATTTTAAATTATCTTTTAGATGGAAGATAACTATTTCAAATTTTTTAGCATTTATTAGGCCCATTGATCGTTACCGGCATGATCTTTAATAAAGAAATTTTAAATGATTTATTAAATTATCTTTTAGAAAGAAGATAATTATTCACAATTTTTTAGCATTTATTAGGCCCAATGATCGTTACCATTATGAACTTTAATAAAGAAATTTCAAATGATCTCTTAAATTATCTTTTAGAAAGAAGATAATTATTTCAATTTCTCTAGCATTTATTAGGCCCAATGATCGTTGCCGTTATGGTCTTTAATAAAGAAATTTTAAATGATCAATTAAATTAACTTTTAGAAAAAAGATGAATATTTCAATTTTTTTACCATTTATTAGGCCCATTCATCGTTACCGTTATGATCTTTAATAAAGAAATTTTAAATGATCAATTAAATTATCTTTTAGAAAGAATATAATTATTTACAATTTTTTGGCATTCATTAGCCCTAACGATCGCTACCGTTATGATCTTTAATGAATAAAGTTTAAATGATCTATTAAATTATCTTTTAGAAAGAAGATAATTATTCACAATTTTTTAGCATTTATTAGGCCCAATGATCGTTACCGTTATGATCTTTAATAAAGAAATTTTAAATGATCAATTAAATTATCTTTTAGAAGGAAGATAACTATTTCAAATTTTTTAGCATTTATTAGGCCCATTGATCGTTACCGGCATGATCTTTAATAAAGAAATTTTAAATGATCTATTAAATTATCTTTTAGAAAGAAGATAATTATTCACAATTTTTTAGCATTTATTACGCCCAATGATCGTTACCGTTATGATCTTTAATAAAGAAATTTTAAATGATCAATTAAATTATCTTTTAGAAGGAAGATAACTATTTCAAATTTTTTAGCATTTATTAGGCCAATTTATCGTTACCGGTATGATCTTTAATAAAGAAATTTTAAATGATCTATTAAATCATCTTTTAGAAAGATGATAATTATTCACAATTTTTTAGCATTTATTAGGCTCAATGATCGTTACCGTTATGAACTTTAATAAAGAAATTTTAAATGATCTCTTAAATTATCTTTTAGAAAGAAGATAATTATTTCAATTTGCCTAGCATTTATTAGGCCCAACGATCGTTACCGTTATGAACTTTAATAAAGAAATTTCAAATGATCTCTTAAATTATGTTTTAGAAAGAAGGTAATTATTTCAATTTCTCTAGCATTTATTAGGCCCAATGATCGTTGCCGTTATGGTCTTTAATAAAGAAATTTTAAATGATCAATTAAATTAACTTTTAGAAAAAAGATGAATATTTCAATTTTTTTACCATTTATTAGGCCCATTCATCGTTACCGTTATGATCTTTAATAAAGAAATTTTAAATGATCAATTAAATTATCTTTTAGAAAGAATATAATTATTTACAATTTTTTGGCATTCATTAGGCCTAACGATCGTTACCGTTATGATCTTTAATAAATAAATTTTAAATGATCTATTAAATTATCTTTTAGAAAGAAGATAATTATTCACAATTTTTTAGCATTTATTAGGCCCAATGATCGTTACCGTTATGATCTTTAATAAAAAATTTTAAATGATCAATTAAATTATCTTTTAGATGGAAGATAACTATTTCAAATTTTTTAGCATTTATTAGGCTCATTGATCGTTACCGACATGATCTTTAATAAAGAAATTTTAAATGATCTATTAAATTATCTTTTAGAAAGAAGATAATTATTCACAATTTTTTAGCATTTATTAGGCCCAATGATCGTTACCATTATGAACTTTAGTAAAGAAATTTCAAATGATCTCTTAAATTATCTTTTAGAAAGAAGATAATTATTTCAATTTCTCTAGCATTTATTAGGCCCAATGATCGTTGCCGTTATGGTCTTTAATAAAGAAATTTTAAATGATCAATTAAATTAAGTTTTAGAAAAAAGATGAATATTTGAATTTTTTTACCATTTATTAGGCCCATTCATCGTTACCGTTATGATCTTTAATAAAGAAATTTTAAATGATCAATTAAATTATCTTTTAGAAAGAAGATAATTATTTACAATTTTTTGGCATTCATTAGGCCTAACGATCGTTACCGTTATGATCTTTAATAAATAAATTTTAAATGATCTATTAAATTATCTTTTAGAAAGAAGATAATTATTCACAATTTTTTAGCATTTATTAGGCCCAATGATCGTTACCGTTATGATCTTTAATAAAAAATTTTAAATGATCAATTAAATTATCTTTTAGATGGAAGATAACTATTTCAAATTTTTTAGCATTTATTAGGCTCATTGATCGTTACCGACATGATCTTTAATAAAGAAATTTTAAATGATCTATTAAATTATCTTTTAGAAAGAAGATAATTATTCACAATTTTTTAGCATTTATTAGGCCCAATGATCGTTACCATTATGAACTTTAATAAAGAAATTTCGAATGATCTCTTAAATTATCTTTTAGAAAGAAGATAATTATTTCAATTTCTCTAGCATTTATTAGGCCCAATGATCGTTGCCGTTATGGTCTTTAATAAAGAAATTTTAAATGATCAATTAAATTAACTTTTAGAAAAAAGATGAATATTTGAATTTTTTTAGCATTTATTAGGCCCATTCATCGTTACCGTTATGATCTTTAATAAAGAAATTTTAAATGATCAATTAAATTATCTTTTAGAAAGAAGATAATTATTTATAATTTTTTGGCATTCATTAGGCCTAACGATCGTTACCGTTATGATCTTTAATAAATAAATTTTAAATGATCTATTAAATTATCTTTTAGAAAGAAGATAATTATTCACAATTTTTTAGCATTTATTAGGCCCAATGATCGTTACCGTTATGATCTTTAATAAAGAAATTTTAAATGATCAATTAAATTATCTTTTAGAAGGAAGATAACTATTTCAAATTTTTTAGCATTTATTAGGCCCATTGATCGTTACCGGCATGATCTTTAATAAAGAAATTTTAAATGATCTATTAAATTATCTTTTAGAAAGAAGATAATTATTCACAATTTTTTAGCATTTATTAGGCCCAATGATCGTTACCATTATGAACTTTAATAAAGAAATTTCAAATGATCTCTTAAATTATGTTTTAGAAAGAAGATAATTATTTCAATTTCTCTAGCATTTATTAGGCCCAATGATCGTTGCCGTTATCGTCTTTAATAAAGAAATTTTAAATGATCAATTAAATTAAGTTTTAGAAAAAAGATGAATATTTCAATTTTTTTACCATTTATTAGGCTCATTCATCGTTACCGTTATGATCTTTAATAAAGAAATTTTAAATGATCAATTAAATTATCTTTTAGAAAGAAGATAATTATTTACAATTTTTTGGCATTCATTAGGCCTAACGATCGTTACCGTTATGATCTTTAATAAATAAATTTTAAATGATCTATTAAATTATCTTTTGGAAAGAAGATAATTATTCACAATTTTTTAGCATTTATTAGGCCTAATGATCGTTGCCGTTATGATCTTTAATAAAGAAATTTTAAATGATCAATTAAATTATCTTTTAGAAGGAAGATAACTATTTCAAATTTTTTAGCATTTATTAGGCCCATTGATCGTTACCGGCATGATCTTTAATAAAGAAATTTTAAATGATCTATTAAATTATCTTTTAGAAAGAAGATAATTATTCACAATTGTTTAGCATTTATTAGGCCCAATGATCGTTACCATTATGAACTTTAATAAAGAAATTTCAAATGATCTCTTAAATTATCTTTTAGAAAGAAGATAATTATTTCAATTTCTCTAGCATTTATTAGGCCCAATGATCGTTGCCGTTATGGTCTTTAATAAAAAAATTTTAAATGATCAATTAAATTAACTTTTAGAAAAAAGATGAATATTTGAATTTTTTTACCATTTATTAGGCCCATTCATCGTTACCGTTATGATCTTTAATAAAGAAATTTTAAATGATCAATTAAATTATCTTTTAGAAAGAAGATAATTATTTATAATTTTTTGGCATTCATTAGGCCTAACGATCGTTACCGTTATGATCTTTAATAAATAAATTTTAAATGATCTATTAAATTATCTTTTAGAAAGAAGATAATTATTCACAATTTTTTAGCATTTATTAGGCCCAATGATCGTTACCGTTATGATCTTTAATAAAGAAATTTTAAATGATCAATTAAATTATCTTTTAGAAGGAAGATAACTATTTCAAATTTTTTAGCATTTATTAGGCCCATTGATCGTTACCGGCATGATCTTTAATAAAGAAATTTTAAATGATCTATTAAATTATCTTTTAGAAAGAAGATAATTATTCACAATTTTTTAGCATTTATTAGGCCCAATGATCGTTACCATTATGAACTTTAATAAAGAAATTTCAAATGATCTCTTAAATTATGTTTTAGAAAGAAGATAATTATTTCAATTTCTCTAGCATTTATTAGGCCCAATGATCGTTGCCGTTATCGTCTTTAATAAAGAAATTTTAAATGATCAATTAAATTAAGTTTTAGAAAAAAGATGAATATTTCAATTTTTTTACCATTTATTAGGCTCATTCATCGTTACCGTTATGATCTTTAATAAAGAAATTTTAAATGATCAATTAAATTATCTTTTAGAAAGAAGATAATTATTTACAATTTTTTGGCATTCATTAGGCCTAACGATCGTTACCGTTATGATCTTTAATAAATAAATTTTAAATGATCTATTAAATTATCTTTTGGAAAGAAGATAATTATTCACAATTTTTTAGCATTTATTAGGCCTAATGATCGTTACCGTTATGATCTTTAATAAAGAAATTTTAAATGATCAATTAAATTATCTTTTAGAAGGAAGATAACTATTTCAAATTTTTTAGCATTTATTAGGCCCATTGATCGTTACCGGCATGATCTTTAATAAAGAAATTTTAAATGATCTATTAAATTATCTTTTAGAAAGAAGATAATTATTCACAATTGTTTAGCATTTATTAGGCCCAATGATCGTTACCATTATGAACTTTAATAAAGAAATTTCAAATGATCTCTTAAATTATCTTTTAGAAAGAAGATAATTATTTCAATTTCTCTAGCATTTATTAGGCCCAATGATCGTTGCCGTTATGGTCTTTAATAAAGAAATTTTAAATGATCAATTAAATTAAGTTTTAGAAAAAAGATGAATATTTGAATTTTTTTACCATTTATTAGGCCCATTCATCGTTACCGTTATGATCTTTAATAAAGAAATTTTAAATGATCAATTAAATTATCTTTTAGAAAGAAGATAATTATTTACAATTTTTTGGCATTCATTAGGCCTAACGATCGTTACCGTTATGATCTTTAATAAATAAATTTTAAATGATCTATTAAATTATCTTTTACAAAGAAGATAATTATTCACAATTTTTTAGCATTTATTAGGCCCAATGATCGTTACCGTTATGATCTTTAATAAAAAATTTTAAATGATCAATTAAATTATCTTTTAGATGGAAGATAACTATTTCAAATTTTTTAGCATTTATTAGGCTCATTGATCGTTACCGACATGATCTTTAATAAAGAAATTTTAAATGATCTATTAAATTATCTTTTAGAAAGAAGATAATTATTCACAATTTTTTAGCATTTATTAGGCCCAATGATCGTTACCATTATGAACTTTAATAAAGAAATTTCGAATGATCTCTTAAATTATCTTTTAGAAAGAAGATAATTATTTCAATTTCTCTAGCATTTATTAGGCCCAATGATCGTTGCCGTTATGGTCTTTAATAAAGAAATTTTAAATGATCAATTAAATTAAGTTTTAGAAAAAAGATGAATATTTGAATTTTTTTACCATTTATTAGGCCCATTCATCGTTACCGTTATGATCTTTAATAAAGAAATTTTAAATGATCAATTAAATTATCTTTTAGAAAGAAGATAATTATTTACAATTTTTTGGCATTCATTAGGCCTAACGATCGTTACCGTTATGATCTTTAATAAATAAATTTTAAATGATCTATTAAATTATCTTTTACAAAGAAGATAATTATTCACAATTTTTTAGCATTTATTAGGCCCAATGATCGTTACCGTTATGATCTTTAATAAAAAATTTTAAATGATCAATTAAATTATCTTTTAGATGGAAGATAACTATTTCAAATTTTTTAGCATTTATTAGGCTCATTGATCGTTACCGACATGATCTTTAATAAAGAAATTTTAAATGATCTATTAAATTATCTTTTAGAAAGAAGATAATTATTCACAATTTTTTAGCATTTATTAGGCCCAATGATCGTTACCATTATGAACTTTAATAAAGAAATTTCGAATGATCTCTTAAATTATCTTTTAGAAAGAAGATAATTATTTCAATTTCTCTAGCATTTATTAGGCCCAATGATCGTTGCCGTTATGGTCTTTAATAAAGAAATTTTAAATGATCAATTAAATTAACTTTTAGAAAAAAGATGAATATTTGAATTTTTTTACCATTTATTAGGCCCATTCATCGTTACCGTTATGATCTTTAATAAAGAAATTTTAAATGATCAATTAAATTATCTTTTAGAAAGAAGATAATTATTTACAATTTTTTGGCATTCATTAGGCCTAACGATCGTTACCGTTATGATCTTTAATAAATAAATTTTAAATGATCTATTAAATTATCTTTTACAAAGAAGATAATTATTCACAATTTTTTAGCATTTATTAGGCCCAATGATCGTTACCGTTATGATCTTTAATAAAAAATTTTAAATGATCAATTAAATTATCTTTTAGAAGGAAGATAACTATTTCAAATTTTTTAGCATTTATTAGGCCCATTGATCGTTACCGGCATGATCTTTAATAAAGAAATTTTAAATGATCTATTAAATTATCTTTTAGAAAGAAGATAATTATTCACAATTGTTTAGCATTTATTAGGCCCAATGATCGTTACCATTATGAACTTTAATAAAGAAATTTCAAATGATCTCTTAAATTATCTTTTAGAAAGAAGATAATTATTTCAATTTCTCTAGCATTTATTAGGCCCAATGATCGTTGCCGTTATGGTCTTTAATAAAGAAATTTTAAATGATCAATTAAATTAAGTTTTAGAAAAAAGATGAATATTTGAATTTTTTTACCATTTATTAGGCCCATTCATCGTTACCGTTATGATCTTTAATAAAGAAATTTTAAATGATCAATTAAATTATCTTTTAGAAAGAAGATAATTATTTACAATTTTTTGGCATTCATTAGGCCTAACGATCGTTACCGTTATGATCTTTAATAAATAAATTTTAAATGATCTATTAAATTATCTTTTACAAAGAAGATAATTATTCACAATTTTTTAGCATTTATTAGGCCCAATGATCGTTACCGTTATGATCTTTAATAAAAAATTTTAAATGATCAATTAAATTATCTTTTAGATGGAAGATAACTATTTCAAATTTTTTAGCATTTATTAGGCTCATTGATCGTTACCGACATGATCTTTAATAAAGAAATTTTAAATGATCTATTAAATTATCTTTTAGAAAGAAGATAATTATTCACAATTTTTTAGCATTTATTAGGCCCAATGATCGTTACCATTATGAACTTTAATAAAGAAATTTCGAATGATCTCTTAAATTATCTTTTAGAAAGAAGATAATTATTTCAATTTCTCTAGCATTTATTAGGCCCAATGATCGTTGCCGTTATGGTCTTTAATAAAGAAATTTTAAATGATCAATTAAATTAACTTTTAGAAAAAAGATGAATATTTGAATTTTTTTACCATTTATTAGGCCCATTCATCGTTACCGTTATGATCTTTAATAAAGAAATTTTAAATGATCAATTAAATTATCTTTTAGAAAGAAGATAATTATTTATAATTTTTTGGCATTCATTAGGCCTAACGATCGTTACCGTTATGATCTTTAATAAATAAATTTTAAATGATCTATTAAATTATCTTTTAGAAAGAAGATAATTATTCACAATTTTTTAGCCTTTATTAGGCCCAATGATCGTTACCGTTATGATCTTTAATAAAGAAATTTTAAATGATCAATTAAATTATCTTTTAGAAGGAAGATAACTATTTCAAATTTTTTAGCATTTATTAGGCCCATTGATCGTTACCGGCATGATCTTTAATAAAGAAATTTTAAATGATCTATTAAATTATCTTTTAGAAAGAAGATAATTATTCACAATTTTTTAGCATTTATTAGGCCCAATGATCGTTACCATTATGAACTTTAATAAAGAAATTTCAAATGATCTCTTAAATTATGTTTTAGAAAGAAGATAATTATTTCAATTTCTCTAGCATTTATTAGGCCCAATGATCGTTGCCGTTATCGTCTTTAATAAAGAAATTTTAAATGATCAATTAAATTAAGTTTTAGAAAAAAGATGAATATTTCAATTTTTTTACCATTTATTAGGCTCATTCATCGTTACCGTTATGATCTTTAATAAAGAAATTTTAAATGATCAATTAAATTATCTTTTAGAAAGAAGATAATTATTTACAATTTTTTGGCATTCATTAGGCCTAACGATCGTTACCGTTATGATCTTTAATAAATAAATTTTAAATGATCTATTAAATTATCTTTTAGAAAGAAGATAATTATTCACAATTTTTTAGCATTTATTAGGCCTAATGATCGTTACCGTTATGATCTTTAATAAAGAAATTTTAAATGATCAATTAAATTATCTTTTAGAAGGAAGATAACTATTTCAAATTTTTTAGCATTTATTAGGCCCATTGATCGTTACCGGCATGATCTTTAATAAAGAAATTTTAAATGATCTATTAAATTATCTTTTAGAAAGAAGATAATTATTCACAATTGTTTAGCATTTATTAGGCCCAATGATCGTTACCATTATGAACTTTAATAAAGAAATTTCAAATGATCTCTTAAATTATCTTTTAGAAAGAAGATAATTATTTCAATTTCTCTAGCATTTATTAGGCCCAATGATCGTTGCCGTTATGGTCTTTAATAAAGAAATTTTAAATGATCAATTAAATTAAGTTTTAGAAAAAAGATGAATATTTGAATTTTTTTACCATTTATTAGGCCCATTCATCGTTACCGTTATGATCTTTAATAAAGAAATTTTAAATGATCAATTAAATTATCTTTTAGAAAGAAGATAATTATTTACAATTTTTTGGCATTCATTAGGCCTAACGATCGTTACCGTTATGATCTTTAATAAATAAATTTTAAATGATCTATTAAATTATCTTTTACAAAGAAGATAATTATTCACAATTTTTTAGCATTTATTAGGCCCAATGATCGTTACCGTTATGATCTTTAATAAAAAATTTTAAATGATCAATTAAATTATCTTTTAGATGGAAGATAACTATTTCAAATTTTTTAGCATTTATTAGGCCCATTGATAGTTACCGGCATGATCTTTAATAAAGAAATTTAAAATGATCTATTAAATCATCTTTTAGAAAGAAGATAATTATTCACAATTTTTTAGCATTTATTAGGCGCAAAGATCGTTACCGTTATGAACTTTAATAAAGAAATTTTAAATGATCTCTTAAATTATCTTTTAGAAAGAAGATAATTATTTCAATTTGCCTAGCATTTATTAGGCCCAACGATCGTTACCGTTATGAACTTTAATAAAGAAATTTCAAATGATCTCTTAAATTATGTTTTAGAAAGAAGGTAATTATTTCAATTTCTCTAGCATTTATTAGGCCCAATGATCGTTGCCGTTATGGTCTTTAATAAAGAAATTTGAAATGATCAATTAAATTATCTTTTAGAAGGAAGATAACTATTTCAAATTTTTTAGCATTTATTAGGCCCATTGATCGTTACCGGCATGATCTTTAATAAAGAAATTTTAAATGATCTATTAAATTATCTTTTAGAAAGAAGATAATTATTCACAATTTTTTAGCATTTATTAGGCCCAATGATCGTTACCGTTATGATCTTTAATAAAAAATTTTAAATGATCAATTAAATTATCTTTTAGATGGAAGATAACTATTTCAAATTTTTTAGCATTTATTAGGCCCATTGATAGTTACCGGCATGATCTTTAATAAAGAAATTTAAAATGATCTATTAAATCATCTTTTAGAAAGAAGATAATTATTCACAATTTTTTAGCATTTATTAGGCGCAAAGATCGTTACCGTTATGAACTTTAATAAAGAAATTTTAAATGATCTCTTAAATTATCTTTTAGAAAGAAGATAATTATTTCAATTTGCCTAGCATTTATTAGGCCCAACGATCGTTACCGTTATGAACTTTAATAAAGAAATTTCAAATGATCTCTTAAATTATGTTTTAGAAAGAAGGTAATTATTTCAATTTCTCTAGCATTTATTAGGCCCAATGATCGTTACCGTTATGGTCTTTAATAAAGAAATTTGAAATGATCAATTAAATTATGTTTTAGAAAGAAGATGAATATTTCAATTTTTTTAGCATTTATTAGCCCTATTCATCGTTACCGTTATGATCTTTAATAAAGAAATTTTAAATGATCAATTAAATTATCTTTTAGAAAGAAGATAATTATTTACAATTTTTTGGCATTCATTAGGCCTAACGATCGTTACCGTTATGATCTTTAATAAATAAATTTTAAATGATCTATTAAATTATCTTTTAGAAAGAAGATAATTATTCACAATTTTTTAGCATTTATTAGGCCCAATGATCGTTACCGTTATGATCTTTAATAAAAAATTTTAAATGATCAATTAAATTATCTTTTAGATGGAAGATAACTATTTCAAATTTTTTAGCATTTATTAGGCTCATTGATCGTTACCGACATGATCTTTAATAAAGAAATTTTAAATGATCTATTAAATTATCTTTTAGAAAGAAGATAATTATTCACAATTTTTTAGCATTTATTAGGCCCAATGATCGTTACCATTATGAACTTTAATAAAGAAATTTCAAATGATCTCTTAAATTATCTTTTAGAAAGAAGATAATTATTTCAATTTCTCTAGCATTTATTAGGCCCAATGATCGTTGCCGTTATGGTCTTTAATAAAGAAATTTTAAATGATCAATTAAATTAAGTTTTAGAAAAAAGATGAATATTTGAATTTTTTTACCATTTATTAGGCCCATTCATCGTTACCGTTATGATCTTTAATAAAGAAATTTTAAATGATCAATTAAATTATCTTTTAGAAAGAAGATAATTATTTACAATTTTTTGGCATTCATTAGGCCTAACGATCGTTACCGTTATGATCTTTAATAAATAAATTTTAAATGATCTATTAAATTATCTTTTAGAAAGAAGATAATTATTCACAATTTTTTAGCATTTATTAGGCCCAATGATCGTTACCGTTATGATCTTTAATAAAAAATTTTAAATGATCAATTAAATTATCTTTTAGATGGAAGATAACTATTTCAAATTTTTTAGCATTTATTAGGCCCATTGATAGTTACCGGCATGATCTTTAATAAAGAAATTTTAAATGATCTATTAAATCATCTTTTAGAAAGAAGATAATTATTCACAATTTTTTAGCATTTATTAGGCGCAATGATCGTTACCGTTATGAACTTTAATAAAGAAATTTTAAATGATCTCTTAAATTATCTTTTAGAAAGAAGATAATTATTTCAATTTGCCTAGCATTTATTAGGCCCAACGATCGTTACCGTTATGAACTTTAATAAAGAAATTTCAAATGATCTCTTAAATTATGTTTTAGAAAGAAGGTAATTATTTCAATTTCTCTAGCATTTATTAGGCCCAATGATCGTTACCGTTATGGTCTTTAATAAAGAAATTTGAAATGATCAATTAAATTATGTTTTAGAAAGAAGATGAATATTTCAATTTTTTTAGCATTTATTAGCCCTATTCATCGTTACCGTTATGATCTTTAATAAAGAAATTTTAAATGATCAATTAAATTATCTTTTAGAAAGAAGATAATTATTTACAATTTTTTGGCATTCATTAGGCCTAACGATCGTTACCGTTATGATCTTTAATAAATAAATTTTAAATGATCTATTAAATTATCTTTTAGAAAGAAGATAATTATTCACAATTTTTTAGCATTTATTAGGCCCAATGATCGTTACCGTTATGATCTTTAATAAAAAATTTTAAATGATCAATTAAATTATCTTTTAGATGGAAGATAACTATTTCAAATTTTTTAGCATTTATTAGGCTCATTGATCGTTACCGACATGATCTTTAATAAAGAAATTTTAAATGATCTATTAAATTATCTTTTAGAAAGAAGATAATTATTCACAATTTTTTAGCATTTATTAGGCCCAATGATCGTTACCATTATGAACTTTAATAAAGAAATTTCAAATGATCTCTTAAATTATCTTTTAGAAAGAAGATAATTATTTCAATTTCTCTAGCATTTATTAGGCCCAATGATCGTTGCCGTATGGTCTTTAATAAAGAAATTTTAAATGATCAATTAAATTAAGTTTTAGAAAAAAGATGAATATTTGAATTTTTTTACCATTTATTAGGCCCATTCATCGTTACCGTTATGATCTTTAATAAAGAAATTTTAAATGATCAATTAAATTATCTTTTAGAAAGAAGATAATTATTTACAATTTTTTGGCATTCATTAGGCCTAACGATCGTTACCGTTATGATCTTTAATAAATAAATTTTAAATGATCTATTAAATTATCTTTTAGAAAGAAGATAATTATTCACAATTTTTTAGCATTTATTAGGCCCAATGATCGTTACCGTTATGATCTTTAATAAAAAATTTTAAATGATCAATTAAATTATCTTTTAGATGGAAGATAACTATTTCAAATTTTTTAGCATTTATTAGGCCCATTGATAGTTACCGGCATGATCTTTAATAAAGAAATTTTAAATGATCTATTAAATCATCTTTTAGAAAGAAGATAATTATTCACAATTTTTTAGCATTTATTAGGCGCAATGATCGTTACCGTTATGAACTTTAATAAAGAAATTTTAAATGATCTCTTAAATTATCTTTTAGAAAGAAGATAATTATTTCAATTTGCCTAGCATTTATTAGGCCCAACGATCGTTACCGTTATGAACTTTAATAAAGAAATTTCAAATGATCTCTTAAATTATGTTTTAGAAAGAAGGTAATTATTTCAATTTCTCTAGCATTTATTAGGCCCAATGATCGTTACCGTTATGGTCTTTAATAAAGAAATTTGAAATGATCAATTAAATTATGTTTTAGAAAGAAGATGAATATTTCAATTTTTTTAGCATTTATTAGCCCTATTCATCGTTACCGTTATGATCTTTAATAAAGAAATTTTAAATGATCAATTAAATTATCTTTTAGAAAGAAGATAATTATTTACAATTTTTTGGCATTCATTAGGCCTAACGATCGTTACCGTTATGATCTTTAATAAATAAATTTTAAATGATCTATTAAATTATCTTTTCGAAAGAAGATAATTATTCACAATTTTTTAGCATTTATTAGGCCCAATGATCGTTACCGTTATGATCTTTAATAAAAAATTTTAAATGATCAATTAAATTATCTTTTAGATGGAAGATAACTATTTCAAATTTTTTAGCATTTATTAGGCTCATTGATCGTTACCGACATGATCTTTAATAAAGAAATTTTAAATGATCTATTAAATTATCTTTTAGAAAGAAGATAATTATTCACAATTTTTTAGCATTTATTAGGCCCAATGATCGTTACCATTATGAACTTTAATAAAGAAATTTCAAATGATCTCTTAAATTATCTTTTAGAAAGAAGATAATTATTTCAATTTCTCTAGCATTTATTAGGCCCAATGATCGTTGCCGTTATGGTCTTTAATAAAGAAATTTTAAATGATCAATTAAATTAAGTTTTAGAAAAAAGATGAATATTTGAATTTTTTTACCATTTATTAGGCCCATTCATCGTTACCGTTATGATCTTTAATAAAGAAATTTTAAATGATCAATTAAATTATCTTTTAGAAAGAAGATAATTATTTACAATTTTTTGGCATTCATTAGGCCTAACGATCGTTACCGTTATGATCTTTAATAAATAAATTTTAAATGATCTATTAAATTATCTTTTAGAAAGAAGATAATTATTCACAATTTTTTAGCATTTATTAGGCCCAATGATCGTTACCGTTATGATCTTTAATAAAAAATTTTAAATGATCAATTAAATTATCTTTTAGATGGAAGATAACTATTTCAAATTTTTTAGCATTTATTAGGCCCATTGATAGTTACCGGCATGATCTTTAATAAAGAAATTTTAAATGATCTATTAAATCATCTTTTAGAAAGAAGATAATTATTCACAATTTTTTAGCATTTATTAGGCGCAATGATCGTTACCGTTATGAACTTTAATAAAGAAATTTTAAATGATCTCTTAAATTATCTTTTAGAAAGAAGATAATTATTTCAATTTGCCTAGCATTTATTAGGCCCAACGATCGTTACCGTTATGAACTTTAATAAAGAAATTTCAAATGATCTCTTAAATTATGTTTTAGAAAGAAGGTAATTATTTCAATTTCTCTAGCATTTATTAGGCCCAATGATCGTTACCGTTATGGTCTTTAATAAAGAAATTTGAAATGATCAATTAAATTATGTTTTAGAAAGAAGATGAATATTTCAATTTTTTTAGCATTTATTAGCCCTATTCATTGTTACCGTTATGATCTTTAATAAAGAAATTTTAAATGATCAATTAAATTATCTTTTAGAAAGAAGATAATTATTTACAATTTTTTGGCATTCATTAGGCCTAACGATCGTTACCGTTATGATCTTTAATAAATAAATTTTAAATGATCTATTAAATTATCTTTTAGAAAGAAGATAATTATTCACAATTTTTTAGCATTTATTAGGCCCAATGATCGTTACCGTTATGATCTTTAATAAAAAATTTTAAATGATCAATTAAATTATCTTTTAGATGGAAGATAACTATTTCAAATTTTTTAGCATTTATTAGGCTCATTGATCGTTACCGACATGATCTTTAATAAAGAAATTTTAAATGATCTATTAAATTATCTTTTAGAAAGAAGATAATTATTCACAATTTTTTAGCATTTATTAGGCCCAATGATCGTTACCATTATGAACTTTAATAAAGAAATTTCAAATGATCTCTTAAATTATCTTTTAGAAAGAAGATAATTATTTCAATTTCTCTAGCATTTATTAGGCCCAATGATCGTTGCCGTTATGGTCTTTAATAAAGAAATTTTAAATGATCAATTAAATTAAGTTTTAGAAAAAAGATGAATATTTGAATTTTTTTACCATTTATTAGGCCCATTCATCGTTACCGTTATGATCTTTAATAAAGAAATTTTAAATGATCAATTAAATTATCTTTTAGAAAGAAGATAATTATTTACAATTTTTTGGCATTCATTAGGCCTAACGATCGTTACCGTTATGATCTTTAATAAATAAATTTTAAATGATCTATTAAATTATCTTTTAGAAAGAAGATAATTATTCACAATTTTTTAGCATTTATTAGGCCCAATGATCGTTACCGTTATGATCTTTAATAAAAAATTTTAAATGATCAATTAAATTATCTTTTAGATGGAAGATAACTATTTCAAATTTTTTAGCATTTATTAGGCCCATTGATAGTTACCGGCATGATCTTTAATAAAGAAATTTTAAATGATCTATTAAATCATCTTTTAGAAAGAAGATAATTATTCACAATTTTTTAGCATTTATTAGGCGCAATGATCGTTACCGTTATGAACTTTAATAAAGAAATTTTAAATGATCTCTTAAATTATCTTTTAGAAAGAAGATAATTATTTCAATTTGCCTAGCATTTATTAGGCCCAACGATCGTTACCGTTATGAACTTTAATAAAGAAATTTCAAATGATCTCTTAAATTATGTTTTAGAAAGAAGGTAATTATTTCAATTTCTCTAGCATTTATTAGGCCCAATGATCGTTACCGTTATGGTCTTTAATAAAGAAATTTGAAATGATCAATTAAATTATGTTTTAGAAAGAAGATGAATATTTCAATTTTTTTAGCATTTATTAGCCCTATTCATCGTTACCGTTATGATCTTTAATAAAGAAATTTTAAATGATCAATTAAATTATCTTTTAGAAAGAAGATAATTATTTACAATTTTTTGGCATTCATTAGGCCTAACGATTGTTACCGTTATGATCTTTAATAAATAAATTTTAAATGATCTATTAAATTATCTTTTAGAAAGAAGATAATTATTCACAATTTTTTAGCATTTATTAGGCCCAATGATCGTTACCGTTATGATCTTTAATAAAAAATTTTAAATGATCAATTAAATTATCTTTTAGATGGAAGATAACTATTTCAAATTTTTTAGCATTTATTAGGCTCATTGATCGTTACCGACATGATCTTTAATAAAGAAATTTTAAATGATCTATTAAATTATCTTTTAGAAAGAAGATAACTATTCACAATTTTTTAGCATTTATTAGGCCCAATGATCGTTACCATTATGAACTTTAATAAAGAAATTTCAAATGATCTCTTAAATTAACTTTTAGAAAGAAGATAATTATTTCAATTTCTCTAGCATTTATTAGGCCCAATGATCGTTGTCGTTATGGTCTTTAATAAAGAAATTTTAAATGATCAATTAAATTAAGTTTTAGAAAAAAGATGAATATTTGAATTTTTTTACCATTTATTAGGCCCATTCATCGTTACCGTTATGATCTTTAATAAAGAAATTTTAAATGATCAATTAAATTATCTTTTAGAAAGAAGATAATTATTTACAATTTTTTGGCATTCATTAGGCCTAACGATCGTTACCGTTATGATCTTTAATAAATAAATTTTAAATGATCTATTAAATTATCTTTTAGAAAGAAGATAATTATTCACAATTTTTTAGCATTTATTAGGCCCAATGATCGTTACCGTTATGATCTTTAATAAAAAATTTTAAATGATCAATTAAATTATCTTTTAGATGGAAGATAACTATTTCAAATTTTTTAGCATTTATTAGGCCCATTGATAGTTACCGGCATGATCTTTAATAAAGAAATTTTAAATGATCTATTAAATCATCTTTTAGAAAGAAGATAATTATTCACAATTTTTTAGCATTTATTAGGCGCAATGATCGTTACCGTTATGAACTTTAATAAAGAAATTTTAAATGATCTCTTAAATTATCTTTTAGAAAGAAGATAATTATTTCAATTTGCCTAGCATTTATTAGGCCCAACGATCGTTACCGTTATGAACTTTAATAAAGAAATTTCAAATGATCTCTTAAATTATGTTTTAGAAAGAAGGTAATTATTTCAATTTCTCTAGCATTTATTAGGCCCAATGATCGTTACCGTTATGGTCTTTAATAAAGAAATTTGAAATGATCAATTAAATTATGTTTTAGAAAGAAGATGAATATTTCAATTTTTTTAGCATTTATTAGCCCTATTCATCGTTACCGTTATGATCTTTAATAAAGAAATTTTAAATGATCAATTAAATTATCTTTTAGAAAGAAGATAATTATTTACAATTTTTTGGCATTCATTAGGCCTAACGATCGTTACCGTTATGATCTTTAATAAATAAATTTTAAATGATCTATTAAATTATCTTTTAGAAAGAAGATAATTATTCACAATTTTTTAGCATTTATTAGGCCCAATGATCGTTACCGTTATGATCTTTAATAAAAAATTTTAAATGATCAATTAAATTATCTTTTAGATGGAAGATAACTATTTCAAATTTTTTAGCATTTATTAGGCTCATTGATCGTTACCGACATGATCTTTAATAAAGAAATTTTAAATGATCTATTAAATTATCTTTTAGAAAGAAGATAATTATTCACAATTTTTTAGCATTTATTAGGCCCAATGATCGTTACCATTATGAACTTTAATAAAGAAATTTCAAATGATCTCTTAAATTATCTTTTAGAAAGAAGATAATTATTTCAATTTCTCTAGCATTTATTAGGCCCAATGATCGTTGCCGTTATGGTCTTTAATAAAGAAATTTTAAATGATCAATTAAATTAAGTTTTAGAAAAAAGATGAATATTTGAATTTTTTTACCATTTATTAGGCCCATTCATCGTTACCGTTATGATCTTTAATAAAGAAATTTTAAATGATCAATTAAATTATCTTTTAGAAAGAAGATAATTATTTACAATTTTTTGGCATTCATTAGGCCTAACGATCGTTACCGTTATGATCTTTAATAAATAAATTTTAAATGATCTATTAAATTATCTTTTAGAAAGAAGATAATTATTCACAATTTTTTAGCATTTATTAGGCCCAATGATCGTTACCGTTATGATCTTTAATAAAAAATTTTAAATGATCAATTAAATTATCTTTTAGATGGAAGATAACTATTTCAAATTTTTTAGCATTTATTAGGCCCATTGATAGTTACCGGCATGATCTTTAATAAAGAAATTTTAAATGATCTATTAAATCATCTTTTAGAAAGAAGATAATTATTCACAATTTTTTAGCATTTATTAGGCGCAATGATCGTTACCGTTATGAACTTTAATAAAGAAATTTTAAATGATCTCTTAAATTATCTTTTAGAAAGAAGATAATTATTTCAATTTGCCTAGCATTTATTAGGCCCAACGATCGTTACCGTTATGAACTTTAATAAAGAAATTTCAAATGATCTCTTAAATTATGTTTTAGAAAGAAGGTAATTATTTCAATTTCTCTAGCATTTATTAGGCCCAATGATCGTTACCGTTATGGTCTTTAATAAAGAAATTTGAAATGATCAATTAAATTATGTTTTAGAAAGAAGATGAATATGTCAATTTTTTTAGCATTTATTAGCCCTATTCATCGTTACCGTTATGATCTTTAATAAAGAAATTTTAAATGATCAATTAAATTATCTTTTAGAAAGAAGATAATTATTTACAATTTTTTGGCATTCATTAGGCCTAACGATCGTTACCGTTATGATCTTTAATAAATAAATTTTAAATGATCTATTAAATTATCTTTTAGAAAGAAGATAATTATTCACAATTTTTTAGCATTTATTAGGCCCAATGATCGTTACCGTTATGATCTTTAATAAAAAATTTTAAATGATCAATTAAATTATCTTTTAGATGGAAGATAACTATTTCAAATTTTTTAGCATTTATTAGGCTCATTGATCGTTACCGACATGATCTTTAATAAAGAAATTTTAAATGATCTATTAAATTATCTTTTAGAAAGAAGATAAGTATTCACAATTTTTTAGCATTTATTAGGCCCAATGATCGTTACCATTATGAACTTTAATAAAGAAATTTCAAATGATCTCTTAAATTAACTTTTAGAAAGAAGATAATTATTTCAATTTCTCTAGCATTTATTAGGCCCAATGATCGTTGTCGTTATGGTCTTTAATAAAGAAATTTTAAATGATCAATTAAATTAAGTTTTAGAAAAAAGATGAATATTTGAATTTTTTTACCATTTATTAGGCCCATTCATCGTTACCGTTATGATCTTTAATAAAGAAATTTTAAATGATCAATTAAATTATCTTTTAGAAAGAAGATAATTATTTACAATTTTTTGGCATTCATTAGGCCTAACGATCGTTACCGTTATGATCTTTAATAAATAAATTTTAAATGATCTATTAAATTATCTTTTAGAAAGAAGATAATTATTCACAATTTTTTAGCATTTATTAGGCCCAATGATCGTTACCGTTATGATCTTTAATAAAAAATTTTAAATGATCAATTAAATTATCTTTTAGATGGAAGATAACTATTTCAAATTTTTTAGCATTTATTAGGCCCATTGATAGTTACCGGCATGATCTTTAATAAAGAAATTTTAAATGATCTATTAAATCATCTTTTAGAAAGAAGATAATTATTCACAATTTTTTAGCATTTATTAGGCGCAATGATCGTTACCGTTATGAACTTTAATAAAGAAATTTTAAATGATCTCTTAAATTATCTTTTAGAAAGAAGATAATTATTTCAATTTGCCTAGCATTTATTAGGCCCAACGATCGTTACCGTTATGAACTTTAATAAAGAAATTTCAAATGATCTCTTAAATTATGTTTTAGAAAGAAGGTAATTATTTCAATTTCTCTAGCATTTATTAGGCCCAATGATCGTTACCGTTATGGTCTTTAATAAAGAAATTTGAAATGATCAATTAAATTATGTTTTAGAAAGAAGATGAATATTTCAATTTTTTTAGCATTTATTAGCCCTATTCATTGTTACCGTTATGATCTTTAATAAAGAAATTTTAAATGATCAATTAAATTATCTTTTAGAAAGAAGATAATTATTTACAATTTTTTGGCATTCATTAGGCCTAACGATCGTTACCGTTATGATCTTTAATAAATAAATTTTAAATGATCTATTAAATTATCTTTTAGAAAGAAGATAATTATTCACAATTTTTTAGCATTTATTAGGCCCAATGATCGTTACCGTTATGATCTTTAATAAAAAATTTTAAATGATCAATTAAATTATCTTTTAGATGGAAGATAACTATTTCAAATTTTTTAGCATTTATTAGGCTCATTGATCGTTACCGACATGATCTTTAATAAAGAAATTTTAAATGATCTATTAAATTATCTTTTAGAAAGAAGATAATTATTCACAATTTTTTAGCATTTATTAGGCCCAATGATCGTTACCATTATGAACTTTAATAAAGAAATTTCAAATGATCTCTTAAATTATCTTTTAGAAAGAAGATAATTATTTCAATTTCTCTAGCATTTATTAGGCCCAATGATCGTTGCCGTTATGGTCTTTAATAAAGAAATTTTAAATGATCAATTAAATTAACTTTTAGAAAAAAGATGAATATTTGAATTTTTTTACCATTTATTAGGCCCATTCATCGTTACCGTTATGATCTTTAATAAAGAAATTTTAAATGATCAATTAAATTATCTTTTAGAAAGAAGATAATTATTTACAATTTTTTGGCATTCATTAGGCCTAACGATCGTTACCGTTATGATCTTTAATAAATAAATTTTAAATGATCTATTAAATTATCTTTTACAAAGAAGATAATTATTCACAATTTTTTAGCATTTATTAGGCCCAATGATCGTTACCGTTATGATCTTTAATAAAAAATTTTAAATGATCAATTAAATTATCTTTTAGATGGAAGATAACTATTTCAAATTTTTTAGCATTTATTAGGCCCATTGATAGTTACCGGCATGATCTTTAATAAAGAAATTTTAAATGATCTATTAAATCATCTTTTAGAAAGAAGATAATTATTCACAATTTTTTAGCATTTATTAGGCGCAATGATCGTTACCGTTATGAACTTTAATAAAGAAATTTTAAATGATCTCTTAAATTATCTTTTAGAAAGAAGATAATTATTTCAATTTGCCTAGCATTTATTAGGCCCAACGATCGTTACCGTTATGAACTTTAATAAAGAAATTTCAAATGATCTCTTAAATTATGTTTTAGAAAGAAGGTAATTATTTCAATTTCTCTAGCATTTATTAGGCCCAATGATCGTTACCGTTATGGTCTTTAATAAAGAAATTTGAAATGATCAATTAAATTATGTTTTAGAAAGAAGATGAATATTTCAATTTTTTTAGCATTTATTAGCCCTATTCATCGTTACCGTTATGATCTTTAATAAAGAAATTTTAAATGATCAATTAAATTATCTTTTAGAAAGAAGATAATTATTTACAATTTTTTGGCATTCATTAGGCCTAACGATCGTTACCGTTATGATCTTTAATAAATAAATTTTAAATGATCTATTAAATTATCTTTTAGAAAGAAGATAATTATTCACAATTTTTTAGCATTTATTAGGCCCAATGATCGTTACCGTTATGATCTTTAATAAAAAATTTTAAATGATCAATTAAATTATCTTTTAGATGGAAGATAACTATTTCAAATTTTTTAGCATTTATTAGGCTCATTGATCGTTACCGACATGATCTTTAATAAAGAAATTTTAAATGATCTATTAAATTATCTTTTAGAAAGAAGATAAGTATTCACAATTTTTTAGCATTTATTAGGCCCAATGATCGTTACCATTATGAACTTTAATAAAGAAATTTCAAATGATCTCTTAAATTAACTTTTAGAAAGAAGATAATTATTTCAATTTCTCTAGCATTTATTAGGCCCAATGATCGTTGCCGTTATGGTCTTTAATAAAGAAATTTTAAATGATCAATTAAATTAACTTTTAGAAAAAAGATGAATATTTGAATTTTTTTACCATTTATTAGGCCCATTCATCGTTACCGTGATCTTTAATAAAGAAATTTTAAATGATCAATTAAATTATCTTTTAGAAAGAAGATATTTATTTACAATTTTTTGGCATTCATTAGGCCTAACGATCGTTACCGTTATGATCTTTAATAAATAAATTTTAAATGATCTATTAAATTATCTTTTAGAAAGAAGATAATTATTCACAATTTTTTAGCATTTATTAGGCCCAATGATCGTTACCGTTATGATCTTTAATAAAGAAATTTTAAATGATCAATTAAATTATCTTTTAGAAGGAAGATAACTATTTCAAATTTTTTAGCATTTATTAGGCCCATTGATCGTTACCGGCATGATCTTTAATAAAGAAATTTTAAATGATCTATTAAATTATCTTTTAGAAAGAAGATAATTATTCACAATTTTTTAGCATTTATTAGGCCCAATGATCGTTACCATTATGAACTTTAATAAAGAAATTTCAAATGATCTCTTAAATTATCTTTTAGAAAGAAGATAATTATTTCAATTTCTCTAGCATTTATTAGGCCCAATGATCGTTGCCGTTATGGTCTTTAATAAAGAAATTTTAAATGATCAATTAAATTAAGTTTTAGAAAAAAGATGAATATTTCAATTTTTTTACCATTTATTAGGCCCATTCATCGTTACCGTTATGATCTTTAATAAAGAAATTTTAAATGATCAATTAAATTATCTTTTAGAAAGAAGATAATTATTTACAATTTTTTGGCATTCATTAGGCCTAACGATCGTTACCGTTATGATCTTTAATAAATAAATTTTAAATGATCTATTAAATTATCTTTTAGAAAGAAGATAATTATTCACAATTTTTTAGCATTTATTAGGCCCAATGATCGTTACCGTTATGATCTTTAATAAAAAATTTTAAATGATCAATTAAATTATCTTTTAGATGGAAGATAACTATTTCAAATTTTTTAGCATTTATTAGGCCCATTGATAGTTACCGGCATGATCTTTAATAAAGAAATTTTAAATGATCTATTAAATCATCTTTTAGAAAGAAGATAATTATTCACAATTTTTTAGCATTTATTAGGCTCAATGATCGTTACCGTTATGAACTTTAATAAAGAAATTTTAAATGATCTCTTAAATTATCTTTTAGAAAGAAGATAATTATTTCAATTTGCCTAGCATTTATTAGGCCCAACGATCGTTACCGTTATGAACTTTAATAAAGAAATTTCAAATGATCTCTTAAATTATGTTTTAGAAAGAAGGTAATTATTTCAATTTCTCTAGCATTTATTAGGCCCAATGATCGTTGCCGTTATGGTCTTTAATAAAGAAATTTGAAATGATCAATTAAATTATCTTTTAGAAGGAAGATAACTATTTCAAATTTTTTAGCATTTATTAGGCCCATTGATCGTTACCGGCATGATCTTTAATAAAGAAATTTTAAATGATCTATTAAATTATCTTTTAGAAAGAAGATAATTATTCACAATTTTTTAGCATTTATTAGGCCCAATGATCGTTACCGTTATGATCTTTAATAAAAAATTTTAAATGATCAATTAAATTATCTTTTAGATGGAAGATAACTATTTCAAATTTTTTAGCATTTATTAGGCCCATTGATAGTTACCGGCATGATCTTTAATAAAGAAATTTTAAATGATCTATTAAATCATCTTTTAGAAAGAAGATAATTATTCACAATTTTTTAGCATTTATTAGGCTCAATGATCGTTACCGTTATGAACTTTAATAAAGAAATTTTAAATGATCTCTTAAATTATCTTTTAGAAAGAAGATAATTATTTCAATTTGCCTAGCATTTATTAGGCCCAACGATCGTTACCGTTATGAACTTTAATAAAGAAATTTCAAATGATCTCTTAAATTATGTTTTAGAAAGAAGGTAATTATTTCAATTTCTCTAGCATTTATTAGGCCCAATGATCGTTGCCGTTATGGTCTTTAATAAAGAAATTTGAAATGATCAATTAAATTATCTTTTAGAAGGAAGATAACTATTTCAAATTTTTTAGCATTTATTAGGCCCATTGATCGTTACCGGCATGATCTTTAATAAAGAAATTTTAAATGATCTATTAAATTATCTTTTAGAAAGAAGATAATTATTCACAATTTTTTAGCATTTATTAGGCCCAATGATCGTTACCATTATGAACTTTAATAAAGAAATTTCAAATGATCTCTTAAATTATGTTTTAGAAAGAAGGTAATTATTTCAATTTCTCTAGCATTTATTAGGCCCAATGATCGTTGCCGTTATGGTCTTTAATAAAGAAATTTGAAATGATCAATTAAATTATCTTTTAGAAGGAAGATAACTATTTCAAATTTTTTAGCATTTATTAGGCCCATTGATCGTTACCGGCATGATCTTTAATAAAGAAATTTTAAATGATCTATTAAATTATCTTTTAGAAAGAAGATAATTATTCACAATTTTTTAGCATTTATTAGGCTCAATGATCGTTACCGTTATGAACTTTAATAAAGAAATTTTAAATGATCTCTTAAATTATCTTTTAGAAAGAAGATAATTATTTCAATTTGCCTAGCATTTATTAGGCCCAACGATCGTTACCGTTATGAACTTTAATAAAGAAATTTCAAATGATCTCTTAAATTATGTTTTAGAAAGAAGGTAATTATTTCAATTTCTCTAGCATTTATTAGGCCCAATGATCGTTGCCGTTATGGTCTTTAATAAAGAAATTTGAAATGATCAATTAAATTATGTTTTAGAAAGAAGATGAATATTTCAATTTTTTTAGCATTTATTAGCCCTATTCATCGTTACCGTTATGATCTTTAATAAAGAAATTTTAAATGATCAATTAAATTATCTTTTAGAAAGAAGATAATTATTTACAATTTTTTGGCATTCATTAGGCCTAACGATCGTTACTGTTATGATCTTTAATAAATAAATTTTAAATGATCTATTAAATTATCTTCTAGAAAGAAGATAATTATTCACAATTTTTTAGCATTTATTAGGCCCAATGATCGTTACCGTTATGATCTTTAATAAAAAATTTTAAATGATCAATTAAATTATCTTTTAGATGGAAGATAACTATTTCAAATTTTTTAGCATTTATTAGGCTCATTGATCGTTACCGACATGATCTTTAATAAAGAAATTTTAAATGATCTATTAAATTATCTTTTAGAAAGAAGATAATTATTTACAATCTTTTAGCATTTATTAGGCCCAATGATCGTTACCGTTATGATCTTTAATAAAGAAATTTTAAATGATCTATTAAATTATCTTTTAGAAAGAAGATAATTATTTACAATCTTCTAGCATTTATTAGGCCCAATGATTGTTACTGTTATGATCTTTAATAAAGAAATGTTAAATGATCAATAAAATTATCTTTTAGAAAGAAGATAACTATTTCAAATTTTTTAGCATTTATTAGGCCCATTGATCGTTACCGTTATGATCTTTAATAAAGAAATTTTAAATGATCTATTAAATTATCTCTTAGAAAGAAGATAATTATTCACAATTTTTTAGCATTTATTAGGCCCAATGATCGTTACCATTATGAACTTTAATAAAGAAATTTCAAATGATCTCTTAAATTATCTTTTAGAAAGAAGATAATTATTTCAATTTCTCTAGCATTTATTAGGCCCAATGATCGTTGCCGTTATGGTCTTTAATAAAGAAATTTTAAATGATCAATTAAATTAACTTTTAGAAAAAAGATGAATATTTGAATTTTTTTACCATTTATTAGGCCCATTCATCGTTACCGTTATGATCTTTAATAAAGAAATTTTAAATGATCAATTAAATTATCTTTTAGAAAGAAGATAATTATTTACAATTTTTTGGCATTCATTAGGCCTAACGATCGTTACCGTTATGATCTTTAATAAATAAATTTTAAATGATCTATTAAATTATCTTTTAGAAAGAAGATAATTATTCACAATTTTTTAGCATTTATTAGGCCCAATGATCGTTACCGTTATGATCTTTAATAAAAAATTTTAAATGATCAATTAAATTATCTTTTACATGGAAGATAACTATTTCAAATTTTTTAGCATTTATTAGGCCCATTGATAGTTACCGGCATGATCTTTAATAAAGAAATTTTAAATGATCTATTAAATTATCTTTTAGAAAGAAGATAATTATTCACAATTTTTTAGCATTTATTAGGCCCAATGATCGTTACCATTATGAACTTTAATAAAGAAATTTCAAATGATCTCTTAAATTATCTTTTAGAAAGAAGATAATTATTTCAATTTCTCTAGCATTTATTAGGCCCAATGATCGTTGCCGTTATGGTCTTTAATAAAAAATTTTAAATGATCAATTAAATTAACTTTTAGAAAAAAGATGAATATTTCAATTTTTTTACCATTTATTAGGCTCATTTATCGGTACCGTTATGATCTTTAATAAAGAAATTTTAAATGATCAATTAAATTATCTTTTAGAAAGAATATAATTATTTACAATTTTTTGGCATTCATTAGCCCTAACGATCGCTACCGTTATGATCTTTAATAAATAAATTTTAAATGATCTATTAAATTATCTTTTAGAAATAAGATAATTATTCACAATTTTTTAGCATTTATTGGGCCCAATGATCGTTACTGTTATGATCTTTAATAAAGAAATTTTAAATGATCAATTAAATTATCTTTTAGAAGGAAGATAACTATTTCAAATTTTTTAGCATTTATTAGGCCAATTTATCGTTACCGGTATGATCTTTAATAAAGAAATTTTAAATGATCTATTAAATCATCTTTTAGAAAGAAGATAATTATTCACAATTTTTTAGCATTTATTAGGCCCAATGATCGTTACCGTTATGAACTTTAATAAAGAAATTTTAAATGATCTCTTAAATTATCTTTTAGAAAGAAGATAATTATTTCAATTTGCCTAGCATTTATTAGGCCCATTGATCGTTACCGGCATGATCTTTAATAAAGAAATTTTAAATGATCTATTAAATTATCTTTTAGAAAGAAGATAATTATTCACAATTTTTTAGCATTTATTAGGCCCAATGATCGTTACCGTTATGATCTTTAATAAAGAAATTTTAAATGATCAATTAAATTATCTTTTAGAAGGAAGATAACTATTTCAAATTTTTTAGCATTTATTAGGCCAATTTATCGTTACCAGTATGATCTTTAATAAAGAAATTTTAAATGATCTATTAAATCATCTTTTAGAAAGAAGATAATTATTCATAATTTTTTAGCATTTATTAGGCCCAATGATCGTTACCGTTATGAACTTTAATAAAGAAATTTCAAATGATCTCTTAAATTATCTTTTAGAAAAAACATAATTATTTCAATTTCTCTAGCATTTATTAGGCCCAATGATCGTTGCCGTTATGGTCTTTAATAAAGAAATTTTAAATGATCAATTAAATTAACTTTTAGAAAAAAGATGAATATTTCAATTTTTTTACCATTTATTAGGCCCATTCATCGTTACCGTTATCATCTTTAATAATGAAATTTTAAATGATCAATTAAATTATCTTTTAGAAAGAATATAATTATTTACAATTTTTTGGCATTCATTAGCCCTAACGATCGCTACCGTTATGATCTTTAATAAATAAATTTTAAATGATCTATTAAATTATCTTTTAGAAATAAGATAATTATTCACAATTTTTTAGCATTTATTAGGCCCAATGATCGTTACCGTTATGATCTTTAATAAAGAAATTTTAAATGATCAATTAAATTATCTTTTAGAAGGAAGATAACTATTTCAAATTTTTTAGCATTTATTAGGTCCATTGATCGTTACCGGCATGATCTTTAATAAAGAAATTTTAAATGATCTATTAAATTATCTTTTAGAAAGAAGATAATTATTCACAATTTTTTAGCATTTATTAGGCCCAATGATCGTTACCATTATGAACTTTAATAAAGAAATTTCAAATGATCTCTTAAATTATCTTTTAGAAAGAAGATAATTATTTCAATTTCTCTAGCATTTATTAGGCCCAATGATCGTTGCCGTTATGGTCTTTAATAAAGAAATTTTAAATGATCAATTAAATTAAGTTTTAGAAAAAAGATGAATATTTGAATTTTTTTACCATTTATTAGGCCCATTCATCGTTACCGTTATGATCTTTAATAAAGAAATTTTAAATGATCAATTAAATTATCTTTTAGAAAGAAGATAATTATTTACAATTTTTTGGCATTCATTAGGCCTAACGATCGTTACCGTTATGATCTTTAATAAATAAATTTTAAATGATCTATTAAATTATCTTTTAGAAAGAAGATAATTATTCACAATTTTTTAGCATTTATTAGGCCCAATGATCGTTACCGTTATGATCTTTAATAAAAAATTTTAAATGATCAATTAAATTATCTTTTAGATGGAAGATAACTATTTCAAATTTTTTAGCATTTATTAGGCCCATTGATAGTTACCGGCATGATCTTTAATAAAGAAATTTTAAATGATCTATTAAATCATCTTTTAGAAAGAAGATAATTATTCACAATTTTTTAGCATTTATTAGGCGCAATGATCGTTACCGTTATGAACTTTAATAAAGAAATTTTAAATGATCTCTTAAATTATCTTTTAGAAAGAAGATAATCATTTCAATTTGCCTAGCATTTATTAGGCCCAACGATCGTTACCGTTATGAACTTTAATAAAGAAATTTCAAATGATCTCTTAAATTATGTTTTAGAAAGAAGGTAATTATTTCAATTTCTCTAGCATTTATTAGGCCCAATGATCGTTACCGTTATGGTCTTTAATAAAGAAATTTGAAATGATCAATTAAATTATGTTTTAGAAAGAAGATGAATATTTCAATTTTTTTAGCATTTATTAGCCCTATTCATCGTTACCGTTATGATCTTTAATAAAGAAATTTTAAATGATCAATTAAATTATCTTTTAGAAAGAAGATAATTATTTACAATTTTTTGGCATTCATTAGGCCTAACGATCGTTACCGTTATGATCTTTAATAAATAAATTTTAAATGATCTATTAAATTATCTTTTAGAAAGAAGATAATTATTCACAATTTTTTAGCATTTATTAGGCCCAATGATCGTTACCGTTATGATCTTTAATAAAAAATTTTAAATGATCAATTAAATTATCTTTTAGATGGAAGATAACTATTTCAAATTTTTTAGCATTTATTAGGCTCATTGATCGTTACCGACATGATCTTTAATAAAGAAATTTTAAATGATCTATTAAATTATCTTTTAGAAAGAAGATAAGTATTCACAATTTTTTAGCATTTATTAGGCCCAATGATCGTTACCATTATGAACTTTAATAAAGAAATTTCAAATGATCTCTTAAATTAACTTTTAGAAAGAAGATAATTATTTCAATTTCTCTAGCATTTATTAGGCCCAATGATCGTTGCCGTTATGGTCTTTAATAAAGAAATTTTAAATGATCAATTAAATTAACTTTTAGAAAAAAGATGAATATTTGAATTTTTTTACCATTTATTAGGCCCATTCATCGTTACCGTGATCTTTAATAAAGAAATTTTAAATGATCAATTAAATTATCTTTTAGAAAGAAGATATTTATTTACAATTTTTTGGCATTCATTAGGCCTAACGATCGTTACCGTTATGATCTTTAATAAATAAATTTTAAATGATCTATTAAATTATCTTTTAGAAAGAAGATAATTATTCACAATTTTTTAGCATTTATTAGGCCCAATGATCGTTACCGTTATGATCTTTAATAAAGAAATTTTAAATGATCAATTAAATTATCTTTTAGAAGGAAGATAACTATTTCAAATTTTTTAGCATTTATTAGGCCCATTGATCATTACCGGCATGATCTTTAATAAAGAAATTTTAAATGATCTATTAAATTATCTTTTAGAAAGAAGATAATTATTCACAATTTTTTAGCATTTATTAGGCCCAATGATCGTTACCATTATGAACTTTAATAAAGAAATTTCAAATGATCTCTTAAATTATCTTTTAGAAAGAAGATAATTATTTCAATTTCTCTAGCATTTATTAGGCCCAATGATCGTTGCCGTTATGGTCTTTAATAAAGAAATTTTAAATGATCAATTAAATTAACTTTTAGAAAAAAGATGAATATTTGAATTTTTTTACCATTTATTAGGCCCATTCATCGTTACCGTGATCTTTAATAAAGAAATTTTAAATGATCAATTAAATTATCTTTTAGAAAGAAGATATTTATTTACAATTTTTTGGCATTCATTAGGCCTAACGATCGTTACCGTTATGATCTTTAATAAATAAATTTTAAATGATCTATTAAATTATCTTTTAGAAAGAAGATAATTATTCACAATTTTTTAGCATTTATTAGGCCCAATGATCGTTACCGTTATGATCTTTAATAAAGAAATTTTAAATGATCAATTAAATTATCTTTTAGAAGGAAGATAACTATTTCAAATTTTTTAGCATTTATTAGGCCCATTGATCATTACCGGCATGATCTTTAATAAAGAAATTTTAAATGATCTATTAAATTATCTTTTAGAAAGAAGATAATTATTCACAATTTTTTAGCATTTATTAGGCCCAATGATCGTTACCATTATGAACTTTAATAAAGAAATTTCAAATGATCTCTTAAATTATCTTTTAGAAAGAAGATAATTATTTCAATTTCTCTAGCATTTATTAGGCCCAATGATCGTTGCCGTTATGGTCTTTAATAAAGAAATTTTAAATGATCAATTAAATTAAGTTTTAGAAAAAAGATGAATATTTCAATTTTTTTACCATTTATTAGGCCCATTCATCGTTACCGTTATGATCTTTAATAAAGAAATTTTAAATGATCAATTAAATTATCTTTTAGAAAGAAGATAATTATTTACAATTTTTTGGCATTCATTAGGCCTAACGATCGTTACCGTTATGATCTTTAATAAATAAATTTTAAATGATCTATTAAATTATCTTTTAGAAAGAAGATAATTATTCACAATTTTTTAGCATTTATTAGGCCCAATGATCGTTACCGTTATGATCTTTAATAAAAAATTTTAAATGATCAATTAAATTATCTTTTAGATGGAAGATAACTATTTCAAATTTTTTAGCATTTATTAGGCCCATTGATAGTTACCGGCATGATCTTTAATAAAGAAATTTTAAATGATCTATTAAATCATCTTTTAGAAAGAAGATAATTATTCACAATTTTTTAGCATTTATTAGGCTCAATGATCGTTACCGTTATGAACTTTAATAAAGAAATTTTAAATGATCTCTTAAATTATCTTTTAGAAAGAAGATAATTATTTCAATTTGCCTAGCATTTATTAGGCCCAACGATCGTTACCGTTATGAACTTTAATAAAGAAATTTCAAATGATCTCTTAAATTATGTTTTAGAAAGAAGGTAATTATTTCAATTTCTCTAGCATTTATTAGGCCCAATGATCGTTGCCGTTATGGTCTTTAATAAAGAAATTTGAAATGATCAATTAAATTATCTTTTAGAAGGAAGATAACTATTTCAAATTTTTTAGCATTTATTAGGCCCATTGATCGTTACCGGCATGATCTTTAATAAAGAAATTTTAAATGATCTATTAAATTATCTTTTAGAAAGAAGATAATTATTCACAATTTTTTAGCATTTATTAGGCCCAATGATCGTTACCGTTATGATCTTTAATAAAAAATTTTAAATGATCAATTAAATTATCTTTTAGATGGAAGATAACTATTTCAAATTTTTTAGCATTTATTAGGCCCATTGATAGTTACCGGCATGATCTTTAATAAAGAAATTTTAAATGATCTATTAAATCATCTTTTAGAAAGAAGATAATTATTCACAATTTTTTAGCATTTATTAGGCTCAATGATCGTTACCGTTATGAACTTTAATAAAGAAATTTTAAATGATCTCTTAAATTATCTTTTAGAAAGAAGATAATTATTTCAATTTGCCTAGCATTTATTAGGCCCAACGATCGTTACCGTTATGAACTTTAATAAAGAAATTTCAAATGATCTCTTAAATTATGTTTTAGAAAGAAGGTAATTATTTCAATTTCTCTAGCATTTATTAGGCCCAATGATCGTTGCCGTTATGGTCTTTAATAAAGAAATTTGAAATGATCAATTAAATTATCTTTTAGAAGGAAGATAACTATTTCAAATTTTTTAGCATTTATTAGGCCCATTGATCGTTACCGGCATGATCTTTAATAAAGAAATTTTAAATGATCTATTAAATTATCTTTTAGAAAGAAGATAATTATTCACAATTTTTTAGCATTTATTAGGCCCAATGATCGTTACCATTATGAACTTTAATAAAGAAATTTCAAATGATCTCTTAAATTATGTTTTAGAAAGAAGGTAATTATTTCAATTTCTCTAGCATTTATTAGGCCCAATGATCGTTGCCGTTATGGTCTTTAATAAAGAAATTTGAAATGATCAATTAAATTATCTTTTAGAAGGAAGATAACTATTTCAAATTTTTTAGCATTTATTAGGCCCATTGATCGTTACCGGCATGATCTTTAATAAAGAAATTTTAAATGATCTATTAAATTATCTTTTAGAAAGAAGATAATTATTCACAATTTTTTAGCATTTATTAGGCTCAATGATCGTTACCGTTATGAACTTTAATAAAGAAATTTTAAATGATCTCTTAAATTATCTTTTAGAAAGAAGATAATTATTTCAATTTGCCTAGCATTTATTAGGCCCAACGATCGTTACCGTTATGAACTTTAATAAAGAAATTTCAAATGATCTCTTAAATTATGTTTTAGAAAGAAGGTAATTATTTCAATTTCTCTAGCATTTATTAGGCCCAATGATCGTTGCCGTTATGGTCTTTAATAAAGAAATTTGAAATGATCAATTAAATTATGTTTTAGAAAGAAGATGAATATTTCAATTTTTTTAGCATTTATTAGCCCTATTCATCGTTACCGTTATGATCTTTAATAAAGAAATTTTAAATGATCAATTAAATTATCTTTTAGAAAGAAGATAATTATTTACAATTTTTTGGCATTCATTAGGCCTAACGATCGTTACTATTATGATCTTTAATAAATAAATTTTAAATGATCTATTAAATTATCTTTTAGAAAGAAGATAATTATTCACAATTTTTTAGCATTTATTAGGCCCAATGATCGTTACCGTTATGATCTTTAATAAAAAATTTTAAATGATCAATTAAATTATCTTTTAGATGGAAGATAACTATTTCAAATTTTTTAGCATTTATTAGGCTCATTGATCGTTACCGACATGATCTTTAATAAAGAAATTTTAAATGATCTATTAAATTATCTTTTAGAAAGAAGATAATTATTTACAATCTTTTAGCATTTATTAGGCCCAATGATCGTTACCGTTATGATCTTTAATAAAGAAATTTTAAATGATCTATTAAATTATCTTTTAGAAAGAAGATAATTATTTACAATCTTCTAGCATTTATTAGGCCCAATGATTGTTACTGTTATGATCTTTAATAAAGAAATGTTAAATGATCAATAAAATTATCTTTTAGAAAGAAGATAACTATTTCAAATTTTTTAGCATTTATTAGGCCCATTGATCGTTACCGTTATGATCTTTAATAAAGAAATTTTAAATGATCTATTAAATTATCTCTTAGAAAGAAGATAATTATTCACAATTTTTTAGCATTTATTAGGCCCAATGATCGTTACCATTATGAACTTTAATAAAGAAATTTCAAATGATCTCTTAAATTATCTTTTAGAAAGAAGATAATTATTTCAATTTCTCTAGCATTTATTAGGCCCAATGATCGTTGCCGTTATGGTCTTTAATAAAGAAATTTTAAATGATCAATTAAATTAACTTTTAGAAAAAAGATGAATATTTGAATTTTTTTACCATTTATTAGGCCCATTCATCGTTACCGTTATGATCTTTAATAAAGAAATTTTAAATGATCAATTAAATTATCTTTTAGAAAGAAGATAATTATTTACAATTTTTTGGCATTCATTAGGCCTAACGATCGTTACCGTTATGATCTTTAATAAATAAATTTTAAATGATCTATTAAATTATCTTTTAGAAAGAAGATAATTATTCACAATTTTTTAGCATTTATTAGGCCCAATGATCGTTACCGTTATGATCTTTAATAAAAAATTTTAAATGATCAATTAAATTATCTTTTACATGGAAGATAACTATTTCAAATTTTTTAGCATTTATTAGGCCCATTGATAGTTACCGGCATGATCTTTAATAAAGAAATTTTAAATGATCTATTAAATTATCTTTTAGAAAGAAGATAATTATTCACAATTTTTTAGCATTTATTAGGCCCAATGATCGTTACCATTATGAACTTTAATAAAGAAATTTCAAATGATCTCTTAAATTATCTTTTAGAAAGAAGATAATTATTTCAATTTCTCTAGCATTTATTAGGCCCAATGATCGTTGCCGTTATGGTCTTTAATAAAAAATTTTAAATGATCAATTAAATTAACTTTTAGAAAAAAGATGAATATTTCAATTTTTTTACCATTTATTAGGCTCATTTATCGTTACCGTTATGATCTTTAATAAAGAAATTTTAAATGATCAATTAAATTATCTTTTAGAAAGAATATAATTATTTACAATTTTTTGGCATTCATTAGCCCTAACGATCGCTACCGTTATGATCTTTAATAAATAAATTTTAAATGATCTATTAAATTATCTTTTAGAAATAAGATAATTATTCACAATTTTTTAGCATTTATTGGGCCCAATGATCGTTACTGTTATGATCTTTAATAAAGAAATTTTAAATGATCAATTAAATTATCTTTTAGAAGGAAGATAACTATTTCAAATTTTTTAGCATTTATTAGGCCAATTTATCGTTACCGGTATGATCTTTAATAAAGAAATTTTAAATGATCTATTAAATCATCTTTTAGAAAGAAGATAATTATTCACAATTTTTTAGCATTTATTAGGCCCAATGATCGTTACCGTTATGAACTTTAATAAAGAAATTTTAAATGATCTCTTAAATTATCTTTTAGAAAGAAGATAATTATTTCAATTTGCCTAGCATTTATTAGGCCCATTGATCGTTACCGGCATGATCTTTAATAAAGAAATTTTAAATGATCTATTAAATTATCTTTTAGAAAGAAGATAATTATTCACAATTTTTTAGCATTTATTAGGCCCAATGATCGTTACCGTTATGATCTTTAATAAAGAAATTTTAAATGATCAATTAAATTATCTTTTAGAAGGAAGATAACTATTTCAAATTTTTTAGCATTTATTAGGCCAATTTATCGTTACCAGTATGATCTTTAATAAAGAAATTTTAAATGATCTATTAAATCATCTTTTAGAAAGAAGATAATTATTCATAATTTTTTAGCATTTATTAGGCCCAATGATCGTTACCGTTATGAACTTTAATAAAGAAATTTCAAATGATCTCTTAAATTATCTTTTAGAAAAAACATAATTATTTCAATTTCTCTAGCATTTATTAGGCCCAATGATCGTTGCCGTTATGGTCTTTAATAAAGAAATTTTAAATGATCAATTAAATTAACTTTTAGAAAAAAGATGAATATTTCAATTTTTTTACCATTTATTAGGCCCATTCATCGTTACCGTTATCATCTTTAATAATGAAATTTTAAATGATCAATTAAATTATCTTTTAGGAAGAATATAATTATTTACAATTTTTTGGCATTCATTAGCCCTAACGATCGCTACCGTTATGATCTTTAATAAATAAATTTTAAATGATCTATTAAATTATCTTTTAGAAATAAGATAATTATTCACAATTTTTTAGCATTTATTAGGCCCAATGATCGTTACCGTTATGATCTTTAATAAAGAAATTTTAAATGATCAATTAAATTATCTTTTAGAAGGAAGATAACTATTTCAAATTTTTTAGCATTTATTAGGCCCATTGATCGTTACCGGCATGATCTTTAATAAAGAAATTTTAAATGATCTATTAAATTATCTTTTAGAAAGAAGATAATTATTCACAATTTTTTAGCATTTATTAGGCCCAATGATCGTTACCGTTATGATCTTTAATAAAGAAATTTTAAATGGTCAATTAAATTATCTTTTAGAAGGAAGATAACTATTTCAAAGTTTTTAGCATTTATTAGGCCAATTTATCGTTACCGGTATGATCTTTAATAAAGAAATTTTAAATGATCTATTAAATCATCTTTTAGAAAGAAGATAATTATTCACAATTTTTTAGCATTTATTAGGCCCAATGATCGTTACCGTTACGAACTTTAATAAAGAAATTTTAAATGATCTCTTAAATTATCTTTTAGAAAGAAGATAATTATTTCAATTTGCCTAGCATTTATTAGGCCCATTGATCGTTACCGGCATGATCTTTAATAAAGAAATTTTAAATGATCTATTAAATTATCTTTTAGAAAGAAGATAATTATTCACAATTTTTTAGCATTTATTAGGCCCAATGATCGTTACCGTTATGATCTTTAATAAAGAAATTTTAAATGGTCAATTAAATTATCTTTTAGAAGGAAGATAACTATTTCAAAGTTTTTAGCATTTATTAGGCCAATTTATCGTTACCGGTATGATCTTTAATAAAGAAATTTTAAATGATCTATTAAATCCTCTTTTAGAAAGAAGATAATTATTCACAATTTTTTAGCATTTATTAGGCCCAATGATCGTTACCGTTATGAACTTTAATAAAGAAATTTTAAATGATCTCTTAAATTATCTTTTAGAAAGAAGATAATTATTTCAATTTGCCTAGCATTTATTAGGCCCATTGATCGTTACCGGCATGATCTTTAATAAAGAAATTTTAAATGATCTATTAAATTATCTTTTAGAAAGAAGATAATTATTCACAATTTTTTAGCATTTATTAGGCCCAATGATCGTTACCGTTATCATCTTTAATAAAGAAATTTTAAATGATCAATTAAATTATCTTTTAGAAGGAAGATAACTATTTCAAATTTTTTAGCATTTATTAGGCCAATTTATCGTTACCAGTATGATCTTTAATAAAGAAATTTTAAATGATCTATTAAATCATCTTTTAGAAAGAAGATAATTATTCATAATTTTTTAGCATTTATTAGGCCCAATAATCGTTACCGTTATGAACTTTAATAAAGAAATTTCAAATGATCTCTTAAATTATCTTTTAGAAAAAAGATAATTATTTCAATTTCTCTAGCATTTATTAGGCCCAATGATCGTTGCCGTTATGGTCTTTAATAAAGAAATTTTAAATGATCAATTAAATTAACTTTTAGAAAAAAGATGAATATTTCAATTTTTTTACCATTTATTAGGCCCATTCATCGTTACCGTTATGATCTTTAATAAAGAAATTTTAAATGATCAATTAAATTATCTTTTAGAAAGAATATAATTATTTACAATTTTTTGGCATTCATTAGCCCTAACGATCGCTACCGTTATGATCTTTAATAAATAAATTTTAAATGATCTATTAAATTATCTTTTAGAAATAAGATAATTATTCACAATTTTGTAGCATTTATTAGGCCCAATGATCGTTACCATTATGATCTTTAATAAAGAAATTTTAAATGATCAATTAAATTATCTTTTAGAAGGAAGATAACTATTTCAAATTTTTTAGCATTTATTAGGCCCATTGATCGTTACCGGCATGATCTTTAATAAAGAAATTTTAAATGATCTATTAAATTATCTTTTAGAAAGAAGATAATTATTCACAATTTTTTAGCATTTATTAGGCCCAATGATCGTTACCGTTATGATCTTTAATAAAGAAATTTTAAATTATCAATTAAATTATCTTTTAGAAGGAAGATAACTATTTCAAATTTTTTAGCATTTATTAGGCCAATTTATCGTTACCGGTATGATCTTTAATAAAGAAATTTTAAATGATCTATTAAATCATCTTTTAGAAAGAATATAATTATTTACAATTTTTTGGCATTCATTAGCCCTAACGATCGCTACCGTTATGATCTTTAATAAATAAATTTTAAATGATCTATTAAATTATCTTTTAGAAATAAGATAATTATTCACAATTTTTTAGCATTTATTAGGCCCAATGATCGTTACCGTTATGATCTTTAATAAAGAAATTTTAAATGATCAATTAAATTATCTTTTAGAAGGAAGATAACTATTTCAAATTTTTTAGCATTTATTAGGCCAATTTATCGTTACCAGTATGATCTTTAATAAAGAAATTTTAAATGATCTATTAAATCATCTTTTAGAAAGAAGATAATTTTTCATAATTTTTTAGCATTTATTAGGCCCAATGATCGTTACCGTTATGAACTTTAATAAAGAAATTTCAAATGATCTCTTAAATTATCTTTTAGAAAAAAGATAATTATTTCAATTTCTCTAGCATTTATTAGGCCCAATGATCGTTGCCGTTATGGTCTTTAATAAAGAAATTTTAAATGATCAATTAAATTAACTTTTAGAAAAAAGATGAATATTTCAATTTTTTTACCATTTATTAGGCCCATTCATCGTTACCGTTATGATCTTTAATAAAGAAATTTTAAATGATCAATTAAATTATCTTTTAGAAAGAATATAATTATTTACAATTTTTTGGCATTCATTAGCCCTAACGATCGCTACCGTTATGATCTTTAATAAATAAATTTTAAATGATCTATTAAATTATCTTTTAGAAATAAGATAATTATTCACAATTTTTTAGCATTTATTAGGCCCAATGATCGTTACCGTTATGATCTTTAATAAAGAAATTTTAAATGATCAATTAAATTATCTTTTAGAAGGAAGATAACTATTTCAAATTTTTTAGCATTTATTAGGCCCATTGATAGTTACCGGCATGATCTTTAATAAAGAAATTTTAAATGATCTATTAAATCATCTTTTAGAAAGAAGATAATTATTCACAATTTTTTAGCATTTATTAGGCTCAATGATCGTTACCGTTATGAACTTTAATAAAGAAATTTTAAATGATCTCTTAAATTATCTTTTAGAAAGAAGATAATTATTTCAATTTGCCTAGCATTTATTAGGCCCAACGATCGTTACCGTTATGAACTTTAATAAAGAAATTTCAAATGATCTCTTAAATTATGTTTTAGAAAGAAGGTAATTATTTCAATTTCTCTAGCATTTATTAGGCCCAATGATCGTTGCCGTTATGGTCTTTAATAAAGAAATTTGAAATGATCAATTAAATTATCTTTTAGAAGGAAGATAACTATTTCAAATTTTTTAGCATTTATTAGGCCCATTGATCGTTACCGGCATGATCTTTAATAAGGAAATTTTAAATGATCTATTAAATTATCTTTTAGAAAGAAGATAATTATTTCAATTTCTCTAGCATTTATTAGGCCCAATGATCGTTACCGTTATGATCTTTAATAAAGAAATTTTAAATGATCAATTAAATTATCTTTTAGAAGGAAGATAACTATTTCAAATTTTTTAGCATTTATTAGGCCAATTTATCGTTACCAGTATGATCTTTAATAAAGAAATTTTAAATGATCTATTAAATCATCTTTTAGAAAGAAGATAATTTTTCATAATTTTTTAGCATTTATTAGGCCCAATGATCGTTACCGTTATGAACTTTAATAAAGAAATTTCAAATGATCTCTTAAATTATCTTTTAGAAAAAAGATAATTATTTCAATTTCTCTAGCATTTATTAGGCCCAATGATCGTTGCCGTTATGGTCTTTAATAAAGAAATTTTAAATGATCAATTAAATTAACTTTTAGAAAAAAGATGAATATTTCAATTTTTTTACCATTTATTAGGCCCATTCATCGTTACCGTTATGATCTTTAATAAAGAAATTTTAAATGATCAATTAAATTATCTTTTAGAAAGAATATAATTATTTACAATTTTTTGGCATTCATTAGCCCTAACGATCGCTACCGTTATGATCTTTAATAAATAAATTTTAAATGATCTATTAAATTATCTTTTAGAAATAAGATAATTATTCACAATTTTTTAGCATTTATTAGGCCCAATGATCGTTACCGTTATGATCTTTAATAAAGAAATTTTAAATGATCAATTAAATTATCTTTTAGAAGGAAGATAACTATTTCAAATTTTTTAGCATTTATTAGGCCCATTGATAGTTACCGGCATGATCTTTAATAAAGAAATTTTAAATGATCTATTAAATCATCTTTTAGAAAGAAGATAATTATTCACAATTTTTTAGCATTTATTAGGCCCAATGATCGTTACCATTATGAACTTTAATAAAGAAATTTCAAATGATCTCTTAAATTATGTTTTAGAAAGAAGGTAATTATTTCAATTTCTCTAGCATTTATTAGGCCCAATGATCGTTGCCGTTATGGTCTTTAATAAAGAAATTTGAAATGATCAATTAAATTATCTTTTAGAAGGAAGATAACTATTTCAAATTTTTTAGCATTTATTAGGCCCATTGATCGTTACCGGCATGATCTTTAATAAAGAAATTTTAAATGATCTATTAAATTATCTTTTAGAAAGAAGATAATTATTCACAATTTTTTAGCATTTATTAGGCCCAATGATCGTTACCATTATGAACTTTAATAAAGAAATTTCAAATGATCTCTTAAATTATGTTTTAGAAAGAAGGTAATTATTTCAATTTCTCTAGCATTTATTAGGCCCAATGATCGTTGCCGTTATGGTCTTTAATAAAGAAATTTGAAATGATCAATTAAATTATCTTTTAGAAGGAAGATAACTATTTCAAATTTTTTAGCATTTATTAGGCCCATTGATCGTTACCGGCATGATCTTTAATAAAGAAATTTTAAATGATCTATTAAATTATCTTTTAGAAAGAAGATAATTATTCACAATTTTTTAGCATTTATTAGGCTCAATGATCGTTACCGTTATGAACTTTAATAAAGAAATTTTAAATGATCTCTTAAATTATCTTTTAGAAAGAAGATAATTATTTCAATTTGCCTAGCATTTATTAGGCCCAACGATCGTTACCGTTATGAACTTTAATAAAGAAATTTCAAATGATCTCTTAAATTATGTTTTAGAAAGAAGGTAATTATTTCAATTTCTCTAGCATTTATTAGGCCCAATGATCGTTGCCGTTATGGTCTTTAATAAAGAAATTTGAAATGATCAATTAAATTATGTTTTAGAAAGAAGATGAATATTTCAATTTTTTTAGCATTTATTAGCCCTATTCATCGTTACCGTTATGATCTTTAATAAAGAAATTTTAAATGATCAATTAAATTATCTTTTAGAAAGAAGATAATTATTTACAATTTTTTGGCATTCATTAGGCCTAACGATCGTTACTGTTATGATCTTTAATAAATAAATTTTAAATGATCTATTAAATTATCTTTTAGAAAGAAGATAATTATTCACAATTTTTTAGCATTTATTAGGCCCAATGATCGTTACCGTTATGATCTTTAATAAAAAATTTTAAATGATCAATTAAATTATCTTTTAGATGGAAGATAACTATTTCAAATTTTTTAGCATTTATTAGGCTCATTGATCGTTACCGACATGATCTTTAATAAAGAAATTTTAAATGATCTATTAAATTATCTTTTAGAAAGAAGATAATTATTTACAATCTTTTAGCATTTATTAGGCCCAATGATCGTTACTGTTATGATCTTTAATAAAGAAATTTTAAATGATCTATTAAATTATCTTTTAGAAAGAAGATAATTATTTACAATCTTCTAGCATTTATTAGGCCCAATGATTGTTACTGTTATGATCTTTAATAAAGAAATGTTAAATGATCAATAAAATTATCTTTTAGAAAGAAGATAACTATTTCAAATTTTTTAGCATTTATTAGGCCCATTGATCGTTACCGTTATGATCTTTAATAAAGAAATTTTAAATGATCTATTAAATTATCTCTTAGAAAGAAGATAATTATTCACAATTTTTTAGCATTTATTAGGCCCAATGATCGTTACCATTATGAACTTTAATAAAGAAATTTCAAATGATCTCTTAAATTATCTTTTAGAAAGAAGATAATTATTTCAATTTCTCTAGCATTTATTAGGCCCAATGATCGTTGCCGTTATGGTCTTTAATAAAGAAATTTTAAATGATCAATTAAATTAACTTTCAGAAAAAAGATGAATATTTGAATTTTTTTACCATTTATTAGGCCCATTCATCGTTACCGTTATGATCTTTAATAAAGAAATTTTAAATGATCAATTAAATTATCTTTTAGAAAGAAGATAATTATTTACAATTTTTTGGCATTCATTAGGCCTAACGATCGTTACCGTTATGATCTTTAATAAATAAATTTTAAATGATCTATTAAATTATCTTTTAGAAAGAAGATAATTATTCACAATTTTTTAGCATTTATTAGGCCCAATGATCGTTACCGTTATGATCTTTAATAAAAAATTTTAAATGATCAATTAAATTATCTTTTACATGGAAGATAACTATTTCAAATTTTTTAGCATTTATTAGGCCCATTGATAGTTACCGGCATGATCTTTAATAAAGAAATTTTAAATGATCTATTAAATTATCTTTTAGAAAGAAGATAATTATTCACAATTTTTTAGCATTTATTAGGCCCAATGATCGTTACCATTATGAACTTTAATAAAGAAATTTCAAATGATCTCTTAAATTATCTTTTAGAAAGAAGATAATTATTTCAATTTCTCTAGCATTTATTAGGCCCAATGATCGTTGCCGTTATGGTCTTTAATAAAGAAATTTTAAATGATCAATTAAATTATCTTTTAGAAAGAAGATGAATATTTCAATTTTTTTAGCATTTATTAGGCCCATTGATCGTTACCGTTATGATCTTTAATAAAGAAATTTTAAATGATCAATTAAATTATCTTTTAGAAAGAAGAAAATTATTTACAATTTTTTGGCTTTCATTAGGCCTAATGACCGTTACCGTTATGATCTTTAATAAAGAAATTTTAAATGATCTATTAAATTATCTTTTAGAAACAAGATAATTATTCGCAATTTTTTAGCATTTATTAGGCCCAATGATCGTTACCGTTATGAACTTTAATAAAGAAATTTCAAATGATCTCTTAAATTATCTTTTAGAAAGAAGATAATTATTTCAATTTCTCTAGCATTTATTAGGCCCAATGATCGTTGCCGTTATGGTCTTTAATAAAGAAATTTTAAATGATCAATTAAATTATCTTTTAGATGGAAGATAACTATTTCAAATTTTTTAGCATTTATTAGGCCCATTGATCGTTACCGGCATGATCTTTAATAAAGAAATTTTAAATGATCTATTAAATTATCTTTTAGAAAGAAGATAATTATTCACAATTTTTTAGCATTTATTAGGCCCAATGATCGTTACCATTATGAACTTTAATAAAGAAATTTCAAATGATCTCTTAAATTATCTTTTAGAAAGAAGATAATTATTTCAATTTCTCTAGCATTTATTAGGCCCAATGATCGTTGCCGTTATGGTCTTTAATAAAGAAATTTTAAATGATCAATTAAATTATCTTTTAGAAAGAAGATGAATATTTCAATTTTTTTAGCATTTATTAGGCCCATTGATCGTTACCGTTATGATCTTTAATAAAGAAATTTTAAATGATCAATTAAATTATCTTTTAGAAAGAAGAAAATTATTTACAATTTTTTGGCTTTCATTAGGCCTAATGACCGTTACCGTTATGATCTTTAATAAAGAAATTTTAAATGATCTATTAAATTATCTTTTAGAAACAAGATAATTATTCGCAATTTTTTAGCATTTATTAGGCCCAATGATCGTTACCGTTATGAACTTTAATAAAGAAATTTCAAATGATCTCTTAAATTATCTTTTAGAAAGAAGATAATTATTTCAATTTCTCTTGCATTTATTAGGCCCAATGATCGTTGCCGTTATGGTCTTTAATAAAGAAATTTTAAATGATCAATTAAATTATCTTTTAGAAGGAAGATAACTATTTCAAATTTTTTAGCATTTATTAGGCCAATTTATCGTTACCGGTATGATCTTTAATAAAGAAATTTTAAATGATCTATTAAATCATCTTTTAAAAGAAGATAATTATTCACAATTTTTTAGCATTTATTAGGCCCAATGATCGTTAACCGTTATGAACTTTAATAAAGAAATTTTAAATGATCTCTTAAATTATCTTTTAGAAAGAAGATAATTATTTCAATTTGCCTAGCATTTATGAGGCCCAATGATCGTTACCGTTATGAACTTTAATAAAGAAATTTCAAATGATCTCTTAAATTATCTTTTAGAAAGAAGATAATTATTTCAATTTCTCTAGCATTTATTAGGCCCAATGATCGTTGCCGTTATGGTCTTTAATAAAGAAATTTGAAATGATCAATTAAATTATCTTTTAGAAAGAAGATGAATATTTCAATTTTTTTAGCATTTATTAGGCCTATTCATCGTTACCGTTATGATCTTTAATAAAGAAATTTTAAATGATCAATTAAATTATCTTTTAGAAAGAAGATAATTATTTACAATTTTTTGGCATTCATTAGGCCTAACGATCGTTACCATTATGATCCTTAATAAATAAATTTTAAATGATCTATTAAATTATCTTTTAGAAAGAAGATAATTATTCACAATTTTTTAGCATTTATTAGGCCCAATGATCGTTGCCGTTATGATCTTTAATAAAGAAATTTTAAATGATCAATTAAATTATCTTTTAGATGGAAGATAACTATTTCAAATTTTTTAGCATTTATTAGGCCCATTGATCGTTACCGGCATGATCTTTAATAAAGAAATTTTAAATGATCTATTAAATTATCTTTTAGAAAGAAGATAATTATTCACAATTTTTTAGCATTTATTAGGCCCAATGATCGTTACCATTATGAACTTTAATAAAGAAATTTCAAATGATCTCTTAAATTATCTTTTAGAAAGAAGATAATTATTTCAATTTCTCTAGCATTTATTAGGCCCAATGATCGTTGCCGTTATGGTCTTTAATAAAGAAATTTTAAATGATCAATTAAATTATCTTTTAGATGGAAGATAACTATTTCAAATTTTTTAGCATTTATTAGGCCCATTGATCGTTACCGTTATGATCCTTAATAAATAAATTTTAAATGATCTATTAAATTATCTTTTAGAAAGAAGATAATTATTCACAATTTTTTAGCATTTATTAGGCCCAATGATTGTTACTGTTATGATCTTTAATAAAGAAATGTTAAATGATCAATAAAATTATCTTTTAGAAAGAAGATAACTATTTCAAATTTTTTAGCATTTATTAGGCCCATTGATCGTTACCGTTATGATCTTTAATAAAGAAATTTCAAATGATCTCTTAAATTATCTTTTAGAAAGAAGATAATTATTTCAATTTCTCTAGCATTTATTAGGCCCAATGATCGTTGCCGTTATGGTCTTTAATAAAGAAATTTTAAATGATCAATTAAATTAACTTTTAGAAAAAAGATGAATATTTGAATTTTTTTACCATTTATTAGGCCCATTCATCGTTACCGTTATGATCTTTAATAAAGAAATTTTAAATGATCAATTAAATTATCTTTTAGAAAGAAGATAATTATTTACAATTTTTTGGCATTCATTAGGCCTAACGATCGTTACCGTTATGATCTTTAATAAATAAATTTTAAATGATCTATTAAATTATCTTTTAGAAAGAAGATAATTATTCACAATTTTTTAGCATTTATTAGGCCCAATGATCGTTACCGTTATGATCTTTAATAAAAAATTTTAAATGATCAATTAAATTATCTTTTACATGGAAGATAACTATTTCAAATTTTTTAGCATTTATTAGGCCCATTGATAGTTACCGGCATGATCTTTAATAAAGAAATTTTAAATGATCTATTAAATTATCTTTTAGAAAGAAGATAATTATTCACAATTTTTTAGCATTTATTAGGCCCAATGATCGTTACCATTATGAACTTTAATAAAGAAATTTCAAATGATCTCTTAAATTATCTTTTAGAAAGAAGATAATTATTTCAATTTCTCTAGCATTTATTAGGCCCAATGATCGTTGCCGTTATGGTCTTTAATAAAGAAATTTTAAATGATCAATTAAATTATCTTTTAGAAAGAAGATGAATATTTCAATTTTTTTAGCATTTATTAGGCCCATTGATCGTTACCGTTATGATCTTTAATAAAGAAATTTTAAATGATCAATTAAATTATCTTTTAGAAAGAAGAAAATTATTTACAATTTTTTGGCTTTCATTAGGCCTAATGACCGTTACCGTTATGATCTTTAATAAAGAAATTTTAAATGATCTATTAAATTATCTTTTAGAAACAAGATAATTATTCGCAATTTTTTAGCATTTATTAGGCCCAATGATCGTTACCGTTATGAACTTTAATAAAGAAATTTCAAATGATCTCTTAAATTATCTTTTAGAAAGAAGATAATTATTTCAATTTCTCTAGCATTTATTAGGCCCAATGATCGTTGCCGTTATGGTCTTTAATAAAGAAATTTTAAATGATCAATTAAATTATCTTTTAGATGGAAGATAACTATTTCAAATTTTTTAGCATTTATTAGGCCCATTGATCGTTACCGGCATGATCTTTAATAAAGAAATTTTAAATGATCTATTAAATTATCTTTTAGAAAGAAGATAATTATTCACAATTTTTTAGCATTTATTAGGCCCAATGATCGTTACCATTATGAACTTTAATAAAGAAATTTCAAATGATCTCTTAAATTATCTTTTAGAAAGAAGATAATTATTTCAATTTCTCTAGCATTTATTGGGCCCAATGATCGTTGCCGTTATGGTCTTTAATAAAGAAATTTTAAATGATCAATTAAATTATCTTTTAGATGGAAGATAACTATTTCAAATTTTTTAGCATTTATTAGGCCCATTGATCGTTACCGGCATGATCTTTAATAAAGAAATTTTAAATGATCTATTAAATTATCTTTTAGAAAGAAGATAATTATTCACAATTTTTTAGCATTTATTAGGCCCAATGATCGTTACCATTATGAACTTTAATAAAGAAATTTCAAATGATCTCTTAAATTATCTTTTAGAAAGAAGATAATTATTTCAATTTCTCTAGCATTTATTAGGCCCAATGATCGTTGCCGTTATGGTCTTTAATAAAGAAATTTTAAATGATCAATTAAATTATCTTTTAGAAAGAAGATGAATATTTCAATTTTTTTAGCATTTATTAGGCCCATTGATCGTTACCGTTATGATCTTTAATAAAGAAATTTTAAATGATCAATTAAATTATCTTTTAGAAAGAAGAAAATTATTTACAATTTTTTGGCTTTCATTAGGCCTAATGACCGTTACCGTTATGATCTTTAATAAAGAAATTTTAAATGATCTATTAAATTATCTTTTAGAAACAAGATAATTATTCGCAATTTTTTAGCATTTATTAGGCCCAATGATCGTTACCGTTATGAACTTTAATAAAGAAATTTCAAATGATCTCTTAAATTATCTTTTAGAAAGAAGATAATTATTTCAATTTCTCTAGCATTTATTAGGCCCAATGATCGTTGCCGTTATGGTCTTTAATAAAGAAATTTTAAATGATCAATTAAATTATCTTTTAGATGGAAGATAACTATTTCAAATTTTTTAGCATTTATTAGGCCCATTGATCGTTACCGGCATGATCTTTAATAAAGAAATTTTAAATGATCTATTAAATTATCTTTTAGAAAGAAGATAATTATTCACAATTTTTTAGCATTTATTAGGCCCAATGATCGTTACCATTATGAACTTTAATAAAGAAATTTCAAATGATCTCTTAAATTATCTTTTAGAAAGAAGATAATTATTTCAATTTCTCTAGCATTTATTAGGCCCAATGATCGTTGCCGTTATGGTCTTTAATAAAGAAATTTTAAATGATCAATTAAATTATCTTTTAGATGGAAGATAACTATTTCAAATTTTTTAGCATTTATTAGGCCCATTGATCGTTACCGGCATGATCTTTAATAAAGAAATTTTAAATGATCTATTAAATTATCTTTTAGAAAGAAGATAATTATTCACAATTTTTTAGCATTTATTAGGCCCAATGATCGTTACCATTATGAACTTTAATAAAGAAATTTCAAATGATCTCTTAAATTATCTTTTAGAAAGAAGATAATTATTTCAATTTCTCTAGCATTTATTAGGCCCAATGATCGTTGCCGTTATGGTCTTTAATAAAGAAATTTTAAATGATCAATTAAATTATCTTTTAGAAAGAAGATGAATATTTCAATTTTTTTAGCATTTATTAGGCCCATTGATCGTTACCGTTATGATCTTTAATAAAGAAATTTTAAATGATCAATTAAATTATCTTTTAGAAAGAAGAAAATTATTTACAATTTTTTGGCTTTCATTAGGCCTAATGACCGTTACCGTTATGATCTTTAATAAAGAAATTTTAAATGATCTATTAAATTATCTTTTAGAAACAAGATAATTATTCGCAATTTTTTAGCATTTATTAGGCCCAATGATCGTTACCGTTATGAACTTTAATAAAGAAATTTCAAATGATCTCTTAAATTATCTTTTAGAAAGAAGATAATTATTTCAATTTCTCTTGCATTTATTAGGCCCAATGATCGTTGCCGTTATGGTCTTTAATAAAGAAATTTTAAATGATCAATTAAATTATCTTTTAGAAGGAAGATAACTATTTCAAATTTTTTAGCATTTATTAGGCCAATTTATCGTTACCGGTATGATCTTTAATAAAGAAATTTTAAATGATCTATTAAATCATCTTTTAAAAGAAGATAATTATTCACAATTTTTTAGCATTTATTAGGCCCAATGATCGTTAACCGTTATGAACTTTAATAAAGAAATTTTAAATGATCTCTTAAATTATCTTTTAGAAAGAAGATAATTATTTCAATTTGCCTAGCATTTATGAGGCCCAATGATCGTTACCGTTATGAACTTTAATAAAGAAATTTCAAATGATCTCTTAAATTATCTTTTAGAAAGAAGATAATTATTTCAATTTCTCTAGCATTTATTAGGCCCAATGATCGTTGCCGTTATGGTCTTTAATAAAGAAATTTGAAATGATCAATTAAATTATCTTTTAGAAAGAAGATGAATATTTCAATTTTTTTAGCATTTATTAGGCCTATTCATCGTTACCGTTATGATCTTTAATAAAGAAATTTAAAATGATCAATTAAATTATCTTTTAGAAAGAAGATAATTATTTACAATTTTTTGGCATTCATTAGGCCTAACGATCGTTACCGTTATGATCCTTAATAAATAAATTTTAAATGATCTATTAAATTATCTTTTAGAAAGAAGATAATTATTCACAATTTTTTAGCATTTATTAGGCCCAATGATCGTTGCCGTTATGATCTTTAATAAAGAAATTTTAAATGATCAATTAAATTATCTTTTAGATGGAAGATAACTATTTCAAATTTTTTAGCATTTATTAGGCCCATTGATCGTTACCGGCATGATCTTTAATAAAGAAATTTTAAATGATCTATTAAATTATCTTTTAGAAAGAAGATAATTATTCACAATTTTTTAGCATTTATTAGGCCCAATGATCGTTACCATTATGAACTTTAATAAAGAAATTTCAAATGATCTCTTAAATTATCTTTTAGAAAGAAGATAATTATTTCAATTTCTCTAGCATTTATTAGGCCCAATGATCGTTGCCGTTATGGTCTTTAATAAAGAAATTTGAAATGATCAATTAAATTATCTTTTAGAAAGAAGATGAATATTTCAATTTTTTTACCATTTATTAGGCTCATTCATCGTTACCGTTATGATCTTCAATAAAGAAATTTTAAATGATCAATTAAATTATCTTTTAGAAAGAATATAATTATTTACAATTTTTTGGCATTCATTAGCCCTAACGATCGCTACCGTTATGATCTTTAATAAATAAATTTTAAATGATCTATTAAATTATCTTTTAGAAAGAAGATAATTATTCACAATTTTTTAGCATTTATTAGGCCCAATGATCGTTACCGTTATGATCTTTAATAAAGAAATTTTAAATGATCAATTAAATTATCTTTTAGAAGGAAGATAACTATTTCAAATTTTTTTGCATTTATTAGGCCCATTGATCGTTACCGGCATGATCTTTAATAAAGAAAATTTAAATGATCTATTAAATTATCTTTTAGAAAGAAGATAATTATTCACAATTTTTTAGCATTTATTAGGCCCAATGATCGTTGCCGTTATGGTCTTTAATAAAGAAATTTTAAATGATCAATTAAATTATCTTTTAGAAGGAAGATAACTATTTCAAATTTTTTAGCATTTATTAGGCCAATTTATCGTTACCGGTATGATCTTTAATAAAGAAATTTTAAATGATCTATTAAATCATCTTTTAAAAGAAGATAATTATTCACAATTTTTTAGCATTTATTAGGCCCAATGATCGTTAACCGTTATGAACTTTAATAAAGAAATTTTAAATGATCTCTTAAATTATCTTTTAGAAAGAAGATAATTATTTCAATTTGCCTAGCATTTATTAGGCCCAATGATCGTTACCGTTATGAACTTTAATAAAGAAATTTCAAATGATCTCTTAAATTATGTTTTAGAAAGAAGGTAATTATTTCAATTTCTCTAGCATTTATTAGGCCCAATGATCGTTGCCGTTATGGTCTTTAATAAAGAAATTTGAAATGATCAATTAAATTATCTTTTAGAAAGAAGATGAATATTTCAATTTTTTTAGCATTTATTAGGCCTATTCATCGTTACCGTTATGATCTTTAATAAAGAAATTTTAAATGATCAATTAAATTATCTTTTAGAAAGAAGATAATTATTTACAATTTTTTGGCATTCATTAGGCCTAACGATCGTTACCGTTATGATCCTTAATAAATAAATTTTAAATGATCTATTAAATTATCTTTTAGAAAGAAGATAATTATTCACAATTTTTTAGCATTTATTAGGCCCAATGATCGTTACCGTTATGATCTTTAATAAAGAAATTTTAAATGATCAATTAAATTATCTTTTAGAAGGAAGATAACTATTTCAAATTTTTTAGCATTTATTAGGCCCATTGATCGTTACCGGCATGATCTTTAATAAAGAAAATTTAAATGATCTATTAAATTATCTTTTAGAAAGAAGATAATTATTCACAATTTTTTAGCATTTATTAGGCCCATTGATCGTTACCGTTATGATCTTTAATAAAGAAATTTTAAATGATCAATTAAATTATCTTTTAGAAAGAAGAAAATTATTTACAATTTTTTGGCTTTCATTAGGCCTAATGACCGTTACCGTTATGATCTTTAATAAAGAAATTTTAAATGATCTATTAAATTATCTTTTAGAAACAAGATAATTATTCGCAATTTTTTAGCATTTATTAGGCCCAATGATCGTTACCGTTATGAACTTTAATAAAGAAATTTCAAATGATCTCTTAAATTATCTTTTAGAAAGAAGATAATTATTTCAATTTCTCTTGCATTTATTAGGCCCAATGATCGTTGCCGTTATGGTCTTTAATAAAGAAATTTTAAATGATCAATTAAATTATCTTTTAGAAGGAAGATAACTATTTCAAATTTTTTAGCATTTATTAGGCCAATTTATCGTTACCGGTATGATCTTTAATAAAGAAATTTTAAATGATCTATTAAATCATCTTTTAAAAGAAGATAATTATTCACAATTTTTTAGCATTTATTAGGCCCAATGATCGTTAACCGTTATGAACTTTAATAAAGAAATTTTAAATGATCTCTTAAATTATCTTTTAGAAAGAAGATAATTATTTCAATTTGCCTAGCATTTATGAGGCCCAATGATCGTTACCGTTATGAACTTTAATAAAGAAATTTCAAATGATCTCTTAAATTATCTTTTAGAAAGAAGATAATTATTTCAATTTCTCTAGCATTTATTAGGCCCAATGATCGTTGCCGTTATGGTCTTTAATAAAGAAATTTGAAATGATCAATTAAATTATCTTTTAGAAAGAAGATGAATATTTCAATTTTTTTAGCATTTATTAGGCCTATTCATCGTTACCGTTATGATCTTTAATAAAGAAATTTTAAATGATCAATTAAATTATCTTTTAGAAAGAAGATAATTATTTACAATTTTTTGGCATTCATTAGGCCTAACGATCGTTACCGTTATGATCCTTAATAAATAAATTTTAAATGATCTATTAAATTATCTTTTAGAAAGAAGATAATTATTCACAATTTTTTAGCATTTATTAGGCCCAATGATCGTTGCCGTTATGATCTTTAATAAAGAAATTTTAAATGATCAATTAAATTATCTTTTAGATGGAAGATAACTATTTCAAATTTTTTAGCATTTATTAGGCCCATTGATCGTTACCGGCATGATCTTTAATAAAGAAATTTTAAATGATCTATTAAATTATCTTTTAGAAAGAAGATAATTATTCACAATTTTTTAGCATTTATTAGGCCCAATGATCGTTACCATTATGAACTTTAATAAAGAAATTTCAAATGATCTCTTAAATTATCTTTTAGAAAGAAGATAATTATTTCAATTTCTCTAGCATTTATTAGGCCCAATGATCGTTGCCGTTATGGTCTTTAATAAAGAAATTTGAAATGATCAATTAAATTATCTTTTAGAAAGAAGATGAATATTTCAATTTTTTTACCATTTATTAGGCTCATTCATCGTTACCGTTATGATCTTCAATAAAGAAATTTTAAATGATCAATTAAATTATCTTTTAGAAAGAATATAATTATTTACAATTTTTTGGCATTCATTAGCCCTAACGATCGCTACCGTTATGATCTTTAATAAATAAATTTTAAATGATCTATTAAATTATCTTTTAGAAAGAAGATAATTATTCACAATTTTTTAGCATTTATTAGGCCCAATGATCGTTACCGTTATGATCTTTAATAAAGAAATTTTAAATGATCAATTAAATTATCTTTTAGAAGGAAGATAACTATTTCAAATTTTTTTGCATTTATTAGGCCCATTGATCGTTACCGGCATGATCTTTAATAAAGAAAATTTAAATGATCTATTAAATTATCTTTTAGAAAGAAGATAATTATTCACAATTTTTTAGCATTTATTAGGCCCAATGATCGTTGCCGTTATGGTCTTTAATAAAGAAATTTTAAATGATCAATTAAATTATCTTTTAGAAGGAAGATAACTATTTCAAATTTTTTAGCATTTATTAGGCCAATTTATCGTTACCGGTATGATCTTTAATAAAGAAATTTTAAATGATCTATTAAATCATCTTTTAAAAGAAGATAATTATTCACAATTTTTTAGCATTTATTAGGCCCAATGATCGTTAACCGTTATGAACTTTAATAAAGAAATTTTAAATGATCTCTTAAATTATCTTTTAGAAAGAAGATAATTATTTCAATTTGCCTAGCATTTATTAGGCCCAATGATCGTTACCGTTATGAACTTTAATAAAGAAATTTCAAATGATCTCTTAAATTATGTTTTAGAAAGAAGGTAATTATTTCAATTTCTCTAGCATTTATTAGGCCCAATGATCGTTGCCGTTATGGTCTTTAATAAAGAAATTTGAAATGATCAATTAAATTATCTTTTAGAAAGAAGATGAATATTTCAATTTTTTTAGCATTTATTAGCCCTATTCATCGTTACCGTTATGATCTTTAATAAAGAAATTTTAAATGATCAATTAAATTATCTTTTAGAAAGAAGATAATTATTTACAATTTTTTGGCATTCATTAGGCCTAACGATCGTTACCGTTATGATCCTTAATAAATAAATTTTAAATGATCTATTAAATTATCTTTTAGAAAGAAGATAATTATTCACAATTTTTTAGCATTTATTAGGCCCAATGATCGTTACCGTTATGATCTTTAATAAAGAAATTTTAAATGATCAATTAAATTATCTTTTAGAAGGAAGATAACTATTTCAAATTTTTTAGCATTTATTAGGCCCATTGATCGTTACCGGCATGATCTTTAATAAAGAAATTTTAAATGATCTATTAAATTATCTTTTAGAAAGAAGATAATTATTCACAATTTTTTAGCATTTATTAGGCCCAATGATCGTTACCATTATGAACTTTAATAAAGAAATTTCAAATGATCTCTTAAATTATCTTTTAGAAAGAAGATAATTATTTCAATTTCTCTAGCATTTATTAGGCCCAATGATCGTTGCCGTTATGGTCTTTAATAAAGAAATTTGAAATGATCAATTAAATTATCTTTTAGAAAGAAGATGAATATTTCAATTTTTTTACCATTTATTAGGCTCATTCATCGTTACCGTTATGATCTTCAATAAAGAAATTTTAAATGATCAATTAAATTATCTTTTAGAAAGAATATAATTATTTACAATTTTTTGGCATTCATTAGCCCTAACGATCGCTACCGTTATGATCTTTAATAAATAAATTTTAAATGATCTATTAAATTATCTTTTAGAAAGAAGATAATTATTCACAATTTTTTAGCATTTATTAGGCCCAATGATCGTTACCGTTATGATCTTTAATAAAGAAATTTTAAATGATCAATTAAATTATCTTTTAGAAGGAAGATAACTATTTCAAATTTTTTTGCATTTATTAGGCCCATTGATCGTTACCGGCATGATCTTTAATAAAGAAAATTTAAATGATCTATTAAATTATCTTTTAGAAAGAAGATAATTATTCACAATTTTTTAGCATTTATTAGGCCCAATGATCGTTGCCGTTATGGTCTTTAATAAAGAAATTTTAAATGATCAATTAAATTATCTTTTAGAAGGAAGATAACTATTTCAAATTTTTTAGCATTTATTAGGCCAATTTATCGTTACCGGTATGATCTTTAATAAAGAAATTTTAAATGATCTATTAAATCATCTTTTAAAAGAAGATAATTATTCACAATTTTTTAGCATTTATTAGGCCCAATGATCGTTAACCGTTATGAACTTTAATAAAGAAATTTTAAATGATCTCTTAAATTATCTTTTAGAAAGAAGATAATTATTTCAATTTGCCTAGCATTTATTAGGCCCAATGATCGTTACCGTTATGAACTTTAATAAAGAAATTTCAAATGATCTCTTAAATTATGTTTTAGAAAGAAGGTAATTATTTCAATTTCTCTAGCATTTATTAGGCCCAATGATCGTTGCCGTTATGGTCTTTAATAAAGAAATTTGAAATGATCAATTAAATTATCTTTTAGAAAGAAGATGAATATTTCAATTTTTTTAGCATTTATTAGGCCTATTCATCGTTACCGTTATGATCTTTAATAAAGAAATTTTAAATGATCAATTAAATTATCTTTTAGAAAGAAGATAATTATTTACAATTTTTTGGCATTCATTAGGCCTAACGATCGTTACCGTTATGATCCTTAATAAATAAATTTTAAATGATCTATTAAATTATCTTTTAGAAAGAAGATAATTATTCACAATTTTTTAGCATTTATTAGGCCCAATGATCGTTACCGTTATGATCTTTAATAAAGAAATTTTAAATGATCAATTAAATTATCTTTTAGAAGGAAGATAACTATTTCAAATTTTTTAGCATTTATTAGGCCCATTGATCGTTACCGGCATGATCTTTAATAAAGAAAATTTAAATGATCTATTAAATTATCTTTTAGAAAGAAGATAATTATTCACAATTTTTTAGCATTTATTAGGCCCAATGATCGTTACCGTTATGATCTTTAATAAAGAAATTTTAAATGATCAATTAAATTATCTTTTAGAAAGAAGATGAATATTTCAATTTTTTTAGCATTTATTAGGCCCATTGATCGTTACCGTTATGATCTTTAATAAAGAAATTTTAAATGATCAATTAAATTATCTTTTAGAAAGAAGAAAATTATTTACAATTTTTTGGCTTTCATTAGGCCTAATGATCGTTACTGTTATGATCTTTAATAAAGAAATTTTAAATGATCTATTAAATTATCTTTTAGAAAGAAGATAATTATTTCAATTTCTCTAGCATTTATTAGGCCCAATGATCGTTGCCGTTATGGTCTTTAATAAAGAAATTTTAAATGATCAATTAAATTATCTTTTAGATGGAAGATAACTATTTCAAATTTTTTAGCATTTATTAGGCCCATTGATCGTTACCGGCATGATCTTTAATAAAGAAATTTTAAATGATCTATTAAATTATCTTTTAGAAAGAAGATAATTATTCACAATTTTTTAGCATTTATTAGGCCCAATGATCGTTACCATTATGAACTTTAATAAAGAAATTTCAAATGATCTCTTAAATTATCTTTTAGAAAGAAGATAATTATTTCAATTTCTCTAGCATTTATTAGGCCCAATGATCGTTGCCGTTATGGTCTTTAATAAAGAAATTTTAAATGATCAATTAAATTATCTTTTAGAAAGAAGATGAATATTTCAATTTTTTTAGCATTTATTAGGCCCATTGATCGTTACCGTTATGATCTTTAATAAAGAAATTTTAAATGATCAATTAAATTATCTTTTAGAAAGAAGAAAATTATTTACAATTTTTTGGCTTTCATTAGGCCTAATGACCGTTACCGTTATGATCTTTAATAAAGAAATTTTAAATGATCTATTAAATTATCTTTTAGAAACAAGATAATTATTCGCAATTTTTTAGCATTTATTAGGCCCAATGATCGTTACCGTTATGAACTTTAATAAAGAAATTTCAAATGATCTCTTAAATTATCTTTTAGAAAGAAGATAATTATTTCAATTTCTCTTGCATTTATTAGGCCCAATGATCGTTGCCGTTATGGTCTTTAATAAAGAAATTTTAAATGATCAATTAAATTATCTTTTAGAAGGAAGATAACTATTTCAAATTTTTTAGCATTTATTAGGCCAATTTATCGTTACCGGTATGATCTTTAATAAAGAAATTTTAAATGATCTATTAAATCATCTTTTAAAAGAAGATAATTATTCACAATTTTTTAGCATTTATTAGGCCCAATGATCGTTAACCGTTATGAACTTTAATAAAGAAATTTTAAATGATCTCTTAAATTATCTTTTAGAAAGAAGATAATTATTTCAATTTGCCTAGCATTTATGAGGCCCAATGATCGTTACCGTTATGAACTTTAATAAAGAAATTTCAAATGATCTCTTAAATTATCTTTTAGAAAGAAGATAATTATTTCAATTTCTCTAGCATTTATTAGGCCCAATGATCGTTGCCGTTATGGTCTTTAATAAAGAAATTTGAAATGATCAATTAAATTATCTTTTAGAAAGAAGATGAATATTTCAATTTTTTTAGCATTTATTAGGCCTATTCATCGTTACCGTTATGATCTTTAATAAAGAAATTTTAAATGATCAATTAAATTATCTTTTAGAAAGAAGATAATTATTTACAATTTTTTGGCATTCATTAGGCCTAACGATCGTTACCGTTATGATCCTTAATAAATAAATTTTAAATGATCTATTAAATTATCTTTTAGAAAGAAGATAATTATTCACAATTTTTTAGCATTTATTAGGCCCAATGATCGTTGCCGTTATGATCTTTAATAAAGAAATTTTAAATGATCAATTAAATTATCTTTTAGATGGAAGATAACTATTTCAAATTTTTTAGCATTTATTAGGCCCATTGATCGTTACCGGCATGATCTTTAATAAAGAAATTTTAAATGATCTATTAAATTATCTTTTAGAAAGAAGATAATTATTCACAATTTTTTAGCATTTATTAGGCCCAATGATCGTTACCATTATGAACTTTAATAAAGAAATTTCAAATGATCTCTTAAATTATCTTTTAGAAAGAAGATAATTATTTCAATTTCTCTAGCATTTATTAGGCCCAATGATCGTTGCCGTTATGGTCTTTAATAAAGAAATTTTAAATGATCAATTAAATTAAGTTTTAGAAAAAAGATGAATATTTGAATTTTTTTACCATTTATTAGGCCCATTCATCGTTACCGTTATGATCTTTAATAAAGAAATTTTAAATGATCAATTAAATTATCTTTTAGAAAGAAGATAATTATTTACAATTTTTTGGCATTCATTAGGCCTAACGATCGTTACCGTTATGATCTTTAATAAATAAATTTTAAATGATCTATTAAATTATCTTTTAGAAAGAAGATAATTATTCACAATTTTTTAGCATTTATTAGGCCCAATGATCGTTACCGTTATGATCTTTAATAAAAAATTTTAAATGATCAATTAAATTATCTTTTAGATGGAAGATAACTATTTCAAATTTTTTAGCATTTATTAGGCCCATTGATAGTTACCGGCATGATCTTTAATAAAGAAATTTTAAATGATCTATTAAATCATCTTTTAGAAAGAAGATAATTATTCACAATTTTTTAGCATTTATTAGGCGCAATGATCGTTACCGTTATGAACTTTAATAAAGAAATTTTAAATGATCTCTTAAATTATCTTTTAGAAAGAAGATAATTATTTCAATTTGCCTAGCATTTATTAGGCCCAACGATCGTTACCGTTATGAACTTTAATAAAGAAATTTCAAATGATCTCTTAAATTATGTTTTAGAAAGAAGGTAATTATTTCAATTTCTCTAGCATTTATTAGGCCCAATGATCGTTACCGTTATGGTCTTTAATAAAGAAATTTGAAATGATCAATTAAATTATGTTTTAGAAAGAAGATGAATATTTCAATTTTTTTAGCATTTATTAGCCCTATTCATCGTTACTGTTATGATCTTTAATAAAGAAATTTTAAATGATCAATTAAATTATCTTTTAGAAAGAAGATAATTATTTACAATTTTTTGGCATTCATTAGGCCTAACGATCGTTACCGTTATGATCTTTAATAAATAAATTTTAAATGATCTATTAAATTATCTTTTAGAAAGAAGATAATTATTCACAATTTTTTAGCATTTATTAGGCCCAATGATCGTTACCGTTATGATCTTTAATAAAAAATTTTAAATGATCAATTAAATTATCTTTTAGATGGAAGATAACTATTTCAAATTTTTTAGCATTTATTAGGCTCATTGATCGTTACCGACATGATCTTTAATAAAGAAATTTTAAATGATCTATTAAATTATCTTTTAGAAAGAAGATAAGTATTCACAATTTTTTAGCATTTATTAGGTCCAATGATCGTTACCATTATGAACTTTAATAAAGAAATTTCAAATGATCTCTTAAATTAACTTTTAGAAAGAAGATAATTATTTCAATTTCTCTAGCATTTATTAGGCCCAATGATCGTTGTCGTTATGGTCTTTAATAAAGAAATTTTAAATGATCAATTAAATTAAGTTTTAGAAAAAAGATGAATATTTGAATTTTTTTACCATTTATTAGGCCCATTCATCGTTACCGTTATGATCTTTAATAAAGAAATTTTAAATGATCAATTAAATTATCTTTTAGAAAGAAGATAATTATTTACAATTTTTTGGCATTCATTAGGCCTAACGATCGTTACCGTTATGATCTTTAATAAATAAATTTTAAATGATCTATTAAATTATCTTTTAGAAAGAAGATAATTATTCACAATTTTTTAGCATTTATTAGGCCCAATGATCGTTACCGTTATGATCTTTAATAAAAAATTTTAAATGATCAATTAAATTATCTTTTAGATGGAAGATAACTATTTCAAATTTTTTAGCATTTATTAGGCCCATTGATAGTTACCGGCATGATCTTTAATAAAGAAATTTTAAATGATCTATTAAATCATCTTTTAGAAAGAAGATAATTATTCACAATTTTTTAGCATTTATTAGGCGCAATGATCGTTACCGTTATGAACTTTAATAAAGAAATTTTAAATGATCTCTTAAATTATCTTTTAGAAAGAAGATAATTATTTCAATTTGCCTAGCATTTATTAGGCCCAACGATCGTTACCGTTATGAACTTTAATAAAGAAATTTCAAATGATCTCTTAAATTATGTTTTAGAAAGAAGGTAATTATTTCAATTTCTCTAGCATTTATTAGGCCCAATGATCGTTACCGTTATGGTCTTTAATAAAGAAATTTGAAATGATCAATTAAATTATGTTTTAGAAAGAAGATGAATATTTCAATTTTTTTAGCATTTATTAGCCCTATTCATTGTTACCGTTATGATCTTTAATAAAGAAATTTTAAATAATCAATTAAATTATCTTTTAGAAAGAAGATAATTATTTACAATTTTTTGGCATTCATTAGGCCTAACGATCGTTACCGTTATGATCTTTAATAAATAAATTTTAAATGATCTATTAAATTATCTTTTAGAAAGAAGATAATTATTCACAATTTTTTAGCATTTATTAGGCCCAATGATCGTTACCGTTATGATCTTTAATAAAAAATTTTAAATGATCAATTAAATTATCTTTTAGATGGAAGATAACTATTTCAAATTTTTTAGCATTTATTAGGCTCATTGATCGTTACCGACATAATCTTTAATAAAGAAATTTTAAATGATCTATTAAATTATCTTTTAGAAAGAAGATAATTATTCACAATTTTTTAGCATTTATTAGGCCCAATGATCGTTACCATTATGAACTTTAATAAAGAAATTTCAAATGATCTCTTAAATTATCTTTTAGAAAGAAGATAATTATTTCAATTTCTCTAGCATTTATTAGGCCCAATGATCGTTGCCGTTATGGTCTTTAATAAAGAAATTTTAAATGATCAATTAAATTAAGTTTTAGAAAAAAGATGAATATTTGAATTTTTTTACCATTTATTTGGCCCATTCATCGTTACCGTTATGATCTTTAATAAAGAAATTTTAAATGATCAATTAAATTATCTTTTAGAAAGAAGATAATTATTTACAATTTTTTGGCATTCATTAGGCCTAACGATCGTTACCGTTATGATCTTTAATAAATAAATTTTAAATGATCTATTAAATTATCTTTTAGAAAGAAGATAATTATTCACAATTTTTTAGCATTTATTAGGCCCAATGATCGTTACCGTTATGATCTTTAATAAAAAATTTTAAATGATCAATTAAATTATCTTTTAGATGGAAGATAACTATTTCAAATTTTTTAGCATTTATTAGGCCCATTGATAGTTACCGGCATGATCTTTAATAAAGAAATTTTAAATGATCTATTAAATCATCTTTTAGAAAGAAGATAATTATTCACAATTTTTTAGCATTTATTAGGCGCAATGATCGTTACCGTTATGAACTTTAATAAAGAAATTTTAAATGATCTCTTAAATTATCTTTTAGAAAGAAGATAATTATTTCAATTTGCCTAGCATTTATTAGGCCCAACGATCGTTACCGTTATGAACTTTAATAAAGAAATTTCAAATGATCTCTTAAATTATGTTTTAGAAAGAAGGTAATTATTTCAATTTCTCTAGCATTTATTAGGCCCAATGATCGTTACCGTTATGGTCTTTAATAAAGAAATTTGAAATGATCAATTAAATTATGTTTTAGAAAGAAGATGAATATTTCAATTTTTTTAGCATTTATTAGCCCTATTCATCGTTACCGTTATGATCTTTAATAAAGAAATTTTAAATGATCAATTAAATTATCTTTTAGAAAGAAGATAATTATTTACAATTTTTTGGCATTCATTAGGCCTAACGATCGTTACCGTTATGATCTTTAATAAATAAATTTTAAATGATCTATTAAATTATCTTTTAGAAAGAAGATAATTATTCACAATTTTTTAGCATTTATTAGGCCCAATGATCGTTACCGTTATGATCTTTAATAAAAAATTTTAAATGATCAATTAAATTATCTTTTAGATGGAAGATAACTATTTCAAATTTTTTAGCATTTATTAGGCCCATTGATAGTTACCGGCATGATCTTTAATAAAGAAATTTTAAATGATCTATTAAATCATCTTTTAGAAAGAAGATAATTATTCACAATTTTTTAGCATTTATTAGGCGCAATGATCGTTACCGTTATGAACTTTAATAAAGAAATTTTAAATGATCTCTTAAATTATCTTTTAGAAAGAAGATAATTATTTCAATTTGCCTAGCATTTATTAGGCCCAACGATCGTTACCGTTATGAACTTTAATAAAGAAATTTCAAATGATCTCTTAAATTATGTTTTAGAAAGAAGGTAATTATTTCAATTTCTCTAGCATTTATTAGGCCCAATGATCGTTACCGTTATGGTCTTTAATAAAGAAATTTGAAATGATCAATTAAATTATGTTTTAGAAAGAAGATGAATATTTCAATTTTTTTAGCATTTATTAGCCCTATTCATTGTTACCGTTATGATCTTTAATAAAGAAATTTTAAATAATCAATTAAATTATCTTTTAGAAAGAAGATAATTATTTACAATTTTTTGGCATTCATTAGGCCTAACGATCGTTACCGTTATGATCTTTAATAAATAAATTTTAAATGATCTATTAAATTATCTTTTAGAAAGAAGATAATTATTCACAATTTTTTAGCATTTATTAGGCCCAATGATCGTTACCGTTATGATCTTTAATAAAAAATTTTAAATGATCAATTAAATTATCTTTTAGATGGAAGATAACTATTTCAAATTTTTTAGCATTTATTAGGCTCATTGATCGTTACCGACATAATCTTTAATAAAGAAATTTTAAATGATCTATTAAATTATCTTTTAGAAAGAAGATAATTATTCACAATTTTTTAGCATTTATTAGGCCCAATGATCGTTACCATTATGAACTTTAATAAAGAAATTTCAAATGATCTCTTAAATTATCTTTTAGAAAGAAGATAATTATTTCAATTTCTCTAGCATTTATTAGGCCCAATGATCGTTGCCGTTATGGTCTTTAATAAAGAAATTTTAAATGATCAATTAAATTAAGTTTTAGAAAAAAGATGAATATTTGAATTTTTTTACCATTTATTTGGCCCATTCATCGTTACCGTTATGATCTTTAATAAAGAAATTTTAAATGATCAATTAAATTATCTTTTAGAAAGAAGATAATTATTTACAATTTTTTGGCATTCATTAGGCCTAACGATCGTTACCGTTATGATCTTTAATAAATAAATTTTAAATGATCTATTAAATTATCTTTTAGAAAGAAGATAATTATTCACAATTTTTTAGCATTTATTAGGCCCAATGATCGTTACCGTTATGATCTTTAATAAAAAATTTTAAATGATCAATTAAATTATCTTTTAGATGGAAGATAACTATTTCAAATTTTTTAGCATTTATTAGGCCCATTGATAGTTACCGGCATGATCTTTAATAAAGAAATTTTAAATGATCTATTAAATCATCTTTTAGAAAGAAGATAATTATTCACAATTTTTTAGCATTTATTAGGCGCAATGATCGTTACCGTTATGAACTTTAATAAAGAAATTTTAAATGATCTCTTAAATTATCTTTTAGAAAGAAGATAATTATTTCAATTTGCCTAGCATTTATTAGGCCCAACGATCGTTACCGTTATGAACTTTAATAAAGAAATTTCAAATGATCTCTTAAATTATGTTTTAGAAAGAAGGTAATTATTTCAATTTCTCTAGCATTTATTAGGCCCAATGATCGTTACCGTTATGGTCTTTAATAAAGAAATTTGAAATGATCAATTAAATTATGTTTTAGAAAGAAGATGAATATTTCAATTTTTTTAGCATTTATTAGCCCTATTCATCGTTACCGTTATGATCTTTAATAAAGAAATTTTAAATGATCAATTAAATTATCTTTTAGAAAGAAGATAATTATTTACAATTTTTTGGCATTCATTAGGCCTAACGATCGTTACCGTTATGATCTTTAATAAATAAATTTTAAATGATCTATTAAATTATCTTTTAGAAAGAAGATAATTATTCACAATTTTTTAGCATTTATTAGGCCCAATGATCGTTACCGTTATGATCTTTAATAAAAAATTTTAAATGATCAATTAAATTATCTTTTAGATGGAAGATAACTATTTCAAATTTTTTAGCATTTATTAGGCTCATTGATCGTTACCGACATGATCTTTAATAAAGAAATTTTAAATGATCTATTAAATTATCTTTTAGAAAGAAGATAATTATTCACAATTTTTTAGCATTTATTAGGCCCAATGATCGTTACCATTATGAACTTTAATAAAGAAATTTCAAATGATCTCTTAAATTATCTTTTAGAAAGAAGATAATTATTTCAATTTCTCTAGCATTTATTAGGCCCAATGATCGTTGCCGTTATGGTCTTTAATAAAGAAATTTTAAATGATCAATTAAATTAACTTTTAGAAAAAAGATGAATATTTGAATTTTTTTACCATTTATTAGGCCCATTCATCGTTACCGTGATCTTTAATAAAGAAATTTTAAATGATCAATTAAATTATCTTTTAGAAAGAAGATAATTATTTACAATTTTTTGGCATTCATTAGGCCTAACGATCGTTACCGTTATGATCTTTAATAAATAAATTTTAAATGATCTATTAAATTATCTTTTAGAAAGAAGATAATTATTCACAATTTTTTAGCATTTATTAGGCCCAATGATCGTTACCGTTATGATCTTTAATAAAGAAATTTTAAATGATCAATTAAATTATCTTTTAGAAGGAAGATAACTATTTCAAATTTTTTAGCATTTATTAGGCCCATTGATCGTTACCGGCATGATCTTTAATAAAGAAATTTTAAATGATCTATTAAATTATCTTTTAGAAAGAAGATAATTATTCACAATTTTTTAGCATTTATTAGGCCCAATGATCGTTACCATTATGAACTTTAATAAAGAAATTTCAAATGATCTCTTAAATTATCTTTTAGAAAGAAGATAATTATTTCAATTTCTCTAGCATTTATTAGGCCCAATGATCATTGCCGTTATGGTCTTTAATAAAGAAGTTTGAAATGATCAATTAAATTATCTTTTAGAAAGAAGATGAATATTTCAATTTTTTTAGCATTTATTAGGCCTATTCATCGTTACCGTTATGATCTTTAATAAAGAAATTTTAAATGATCAATTAAATTATCTTTTAGAAAGAAGATAATTATTTACAATTTTTTGGCATTCATTAGGCCTAACGATCGTTACCGTTATGATCCTTAATAAATAAATTTTAAATGATCTATTAAATTATCTTTTAGAAAGAAGATAATTATTCACAATTTTTTAGCATTTATTAGGCCCAATGATCGTTGCCGTTATGATCTTTAATAAAGAAATTTTAAATGATCAATTAAATTATCTTTTAGATGGAAGATAACTATTTCAAATTTTTTAGCATTTATTAGGCCCATTGATCGTTACCGGCATGATCTTTAATAAAGAAATTTTAAATGATCTATTAAATTATCTTTTAGAAAGAAGATAATTATTCACAATTTTTTAGCATTTATTAGGCCCAATGATCGTTACCGTTATGAACTTTAATAAAGAAATTTTAAATGATCTCTTAAATTATCTTTTAGAAAGAAGATAATTATTTCAATTTGCCTAGCATTTATTAGGCCCAACGATCGTTACCGTTATGAACTTTAATAAAGAAATTTCAAATGATCTCTTAAATTATGTTTTAGAAAGAAGGTAATTATTTCAATTTCTCTAGCATTTATTAGGCCCAATGATCGTTACCGTTATGGTCTTTAATAAAGAAATTTGAAATGATCAATTAAATTATGTTTTAGAAAGAAGATGAATATTTCAATTTTTTTAGCATTTATTAGCCCTATTCATCGTTACTGTTATGATCTTTAATAAAGAAATTTTAAATGATCAATTAAATTATCTTTTAGAAAGAAGATAATTATTTACAATTTTTTGGCATTCATTAGGCCTAACGATCGTTACCGTTATGATCTTTAATAAATAAATTTTAAATGATCTATTAAATTATCTTTTAGAAAGAAGATAATTATTCACAATTTTTTAGCATTTATTAGGCCCAATGATCGTTACCGTTATGATCTTTAATAAAAAATTTTAAATGATCAATTAAATTATCTTTTAGATGGAAGATAACTATTTCAAATTTTTTAGCATTTATTAGGCTCATTGATCGTTACCGACATGATCTTTAATAAAGAAATTTTAAATGATCTATTAAATTATCTTTTAGAAAGAAGATAAGTATTCACAATTTTTTAGCATTTATTAGGCCCAATGATCGTTACCATTATGAACTTTAATAAAGAAATTTCAAATGATCTCTTAAATTAACTTTTAGAAAGAAGATAATTATTTCAATTTCTCTAGCATTTATTAGGCCCAATGATCGTTGTCGTTATGGTCTTTAATAAAGAAATTTTAAATGATCAATTAAATTAAGTTTTAGAAAAAAGATGAATATTTGAATTTTTTTACCATTTATTAGGCCCATTCATCGTTACCGTTATGATCTTTAATAAAGAAATTTTAAATGATCAATTAAATTATCTTTTAGAAAGAAGATAATTATTTACAATTTTTTGGCATTCATTAGGCCTAACGATCGTTACCGTTATGATCTTTAATAAATAAATTTTAAATGATCTATTAAATTATCTTTTAGAAAGAAGATAATTATTCACAATTTTTTAGCATTTATTAGGCCCAATGATCGTTACCGTTATGATCTTTAATAAAAAATTTTAAATGATCAATTAAATTATCTTTTAGATGGAAGATAACTATTTCAAATTTTTTAGCATTTATTAGGCCCATTGATAGTTACCGGCATGATCTTTAATAAAGAAATTTTAAATGATCTATTAAATCATCTTTTAGAAAGAAGATAATTATTCACAATTTTTTAGCATTTATTAGGCGCAATGATCGTTACCGTTATGAACTTTAATAAAGAAATTTTAAATGATCTCTTAAATTATCTTTTAGAAAGAAGATAATTATTTCAATTTGCCTAGCATTTATTAGGCCCAACGATCGTTACCGTTATGAACTTTAATAAAGAAATTTCAAATGATCTCTTAAATTATGTTTTAGAAAGAAGGTAATTATTTCAATTTCTCTAGCATTTATTAGGCCCAATGATCGTTACCGTTATGGTCTTTAATAAAGAAATTTGAAATGATCAATTAAATTATGTTTTAGAAAGAAGATGAATATTTCAATTTTTTTAGCATTTATTAGCCCTATTCATTGTTACCGTTATGATCTTTAATAAAGAAATTTTAAATGATCAATTAAATTATCTTTTAGAAAGAAGATAATTATTTACAATTTTTTGGCATTCATTAGGCCTAACGATCGTTACCGTTATGATCTTTAATAAATAAATTTTAAATGATCTATTAAATTATCTTTTAGAAAGAAGATAATTATTCACAATTTTTTAGCATTTATTAGGCCCAATGATCGTTACCGTTATGATCTTTAATAAAAAATTTTAAATGATCAATTAAATTATCTTTTAGATGGAAGATAACTATTTCAAATTTTTTAGCATTTATTAGGCTCATTGATCGTTACCGACATGATCTTTAATAAAGAAATTTTAAATGATCTATTAAATTATCTTTTAGAAAGAAGATAATTATTCACAATTTTTTAGCATTTATTAGGCCCAATGATCGTTACCATTATGAACTTTAATAAAGAAATTTCAAATGATCTCTTAAATTATCTTTTAGAAAGAAGATAATTATTTCAATTTCTCTAGCATTTATTAGGCCCAATGATCGTTGCCGTTATGGTCTTTAATAAAGAAATTTTAAATGATCAATTAAATTAAGTTTTAGAAAAAAGATGAATATTTGAATTTTTTTACCATTTATTAGGCCCATTCATCGTTACCGTTATGATCTTTAATAAAGAAATTTTAAATGATCAATTAAATTATCTTTTAGAAAGAAGATAATTATTTACAATTTTTTGGCATTCATTAGGCCTAACGATCGTTACCGTTATGATCTTTAATAAATAAATTTTAAATGATCTATTAAATTATCTTTTAGAAAGAAGATAATTATTCACAATTTTTTAGCATTTATTAGGCCCAATGATCGTTACCGTTATGATCTTTAATAAAAAATTTTAAATGATCAATTAAATTATCTTTTAGATGGAAGATAACTATTTCAAATTTTTTAGCATTTATTAGGCCCATTGATAGTTACCGGCATGATCTTTAATAAAGAAATTTTAAATGATCTATTAAATCATCTTTTAGAAAGAAGATAATTATTCACAATTTTTTAGCATTTATTAGGCGCAATGATCGTTACCGTTATGAACTTTAATAAAGAAATTTTAAATGATCTCTTAAATTATCTTTTAGAAAGAAGATAATTATTTCAATTTGCCTAGCATTTATTAGGCCCAACGATCGTTACCGTTATGAACTTTAATAAAGAAATTTCAAATGATCTCTTAAATTATGTTTTAGAAAGAAGGTAATTATTTCAATTTCTCTAGCATTTATTAGGCCCAATGATCGTTGCCGTTATGGTCTTTAATAAAGAAATTTGAAATGATCAATTAAATTATGTTTTAGAAAGAAGATGAATATTTCAATTTTTTTAGCATTTATTAGCCCTATTCATCGTTAACGTTATGATCTTTAATAAAGAAATTTTAAATGATCAATTAAATTATCTTTTAGAAAGAAGATAATTATTTACAATTTTTTGGCATTCATTAGGCCTAACGATCGTTACTGTTATGATCTTTAATAAATAAATTTTAAATGATCTATTAAATTATCTTTTAGAAAGAAGATAATTATTCACAATTTTTTAGCATTTATTAGGCCCAATGATCGTTACCGTTATGATCTTTAATAAAAAATTTTAAATGATCAATTAAATTATCTTTTAGATGGAAGATAACTATTTCAAATTTTTTAGCATTTATTAGGCTCATTGATCGTTACCGACATGATCTTTAATAAAGAAATTTTAAATGATCTATTAAATTATCTTTTAGAAAGAAGATAATTATTTACAATCTTTTAGCATTTATTAGGCCCAATGATCGTTACCGTTATGATCTTTAATAAAGAAATTTTAAATGATCTATTAAATTATCTTTTAGAAAGAAGATAATTATTTACAATCTTCTAGCATTTATTAGGCCCAATGATTGTTACTGTTATGATCTTTAATAAAGAAATGTTAAATGATCAATAAAATTATCTTTTAGAAAGAAGATAACTATTTCAAATTTTTTAGCATTTATTAGGCCCATTGATCGTTACCGTTATGATCTTTAATAAAGAAATTTTAAATGATCTATTAAATTATCTCTTAGAAAGAAGATAATTATTCACAATTTTTTAGCATTTATTAGGCCCAATGATCGTTACCGGCATGATCTTTAATAAAGAAATTTTAAATGATCTTTTAAATTATCTTTTAGAAAGAAGATAATTATTCACAATTTTTTAGCATTTATTAGGCCCAATGATCGTTACCGTTATGATCTTTAATAAAGAAATTTTAAATGATCAATTAAATTATCTTTTACATGGAAGATAACTATTTCAAATTTTTTAGCATTTATTAGGCCCATTGATAGTTACCGGCATGATCTTTAATAAAGAAATTTTAAATGATCTATTAAATTATCTTTTAGAAAGAAGATAATTATTCACAATTTTTTAGCATTTATTAGGCCCAATGATCGTTACCATTATGAACTTTAATAAAGAAATTTCAAATGATCTCTTAAATTATCTTTTAGAAAGAAGATAATTATTTCAATTTCTCTAGCATTTATTAGGCCCAATGATCGTTGCCGTTATGGTCTTTAATAAAGAAATTTTAAATGATCAATTAAATTAACTTTTAGAAAAAAGATGAATATTTCAATTTTTTTACCATTTATTAGGCTCATTTATCGTTACCGTTATGATCTTTAATAAAGAAATTTTAAATGATCAATTAAATTATCTTTTAGAAAGAATATAATTATTTACAATTTTTTGGCATTCATTAGCCCTAACGATCGCTACCGTTATGATCTTTAATAAATAAATTTTAAATGATCTATTAAATTATCTTTTAGAAATAAGATAATTATTCACAATTTTTTAGCATTTATTGGGCCCAATGATCGTTACTGTTATGATCTTTAATAAAGAAATTTTAAATGATCAATTAAATTATCTTTTAGAAGGAAGATAACTATTTCAAATTTTTTAGCATTTATTAGGCCAATTTATCGTTACCGGTATGATCTTTAATAAAGAAATTTTAAATGATCTATTAAATCATCTTTTAGAAAGAAGATAATTATTCACAATTTTTTAGCATTTATTAGGCCCAATGATCGTTACCGTTATGAACTTTAATAAAGAAATTTTAAATGATCTCTTAAATTATCTTTTAGAAAGAAGATAATTATTTCAATTTGCCTAGCATTTATTAGGCCCATTGATCGTTACCGGCATGATCTTTAATAAAGAAATTTTAAATGATCTATTAAATTATCTTTTAGAAAGAAGATAATTATTCACAATTTTTTAGCATTTATTAGGCCCAATGATCGTTACCGTTATGATCTTTAATAAAGAAATTTTAAATGATCAATTAAATTATCTTTTAGAAGGAAGATAACTATTTCAAATTTTTTAGCATTTATTAGGCCAATTTATCGTTACCAGTATGATCTTTAATAAAGAAATTTTAAATGATCTATTAAATCATCTTTTAGAAAGAAGATAATTATTCATAATTTTTTAGCATTTATTAGGCCCAATGATCGTTACCGTTATGAACTTTAATAAAGAAATTTCAAATGATCTCTTAAATTATCTTTTAGAAAAAACATAATTATTTCAATTTCTCTAGCATTTATTAGGCCCAATGATCGTTGCCGTTATGGTCTTTAATAAAGAAATTTTAAATGATCAATTAAATTAACTTTTAGAAAAAAGATGAATATTTCAATTTTTTTACCATTTATTAGGCCCATTCATCGTTACCGTTATCATCTTTAATAATGAAATTTTAAATGATCAATTAAATTATCTTTTAGAAAGAATATAATTATTTACAATTTTTTGGCATTCATTAGCCCTAACGATCGCTACCGTTATGATCTTTAATAAATAAATTTTAAATGATCTATTAAATTATCTTTTAGAAATAAGATAATTATTCACAATTTTTTAGCATTTATTAGGCCCAATGATCGTTACCGTTATGATCTTTAATAAAGAAATTTTAAATGATCAATTAAATTATCTTTTAGAAGGAAGATAACTATTTCAAATTTTTTAGCATTTATTAGGCCCATTGATCGTTACCGGCATGATCTTTAATAAAGAAATTTTAAATGATCTATTAAATTATCTTTTAGAAAGAAGATAATTATTCACAATTTTTTAGCATTTATTAGGCCCAATGATCGTTACCGTTATGATCTTTAATAAAGAAATTTTAAATGGTCAATTAAATTATCTTTTAGAAGGAAGATAACTATTTCAAAGTTTTTAGCATTTATTAGGCCAATTTATCGTTACCGGTATGATCTTTAATAAAGAAATTTTAAATGATCTATTAAATCATCTTTTAGAAAGAAGATAATTATTCACAATTTTTTAGCATTTATTAGGCCCAATGATCGTTACCGTTATGAACTTTAATAAAGAAATTTTAAATGATCTCTTAAATTATCTTTTAGAAAGAAGATAATTATTTCAATTTGCCTAGCATTTATTAGGCCCATTGATCGTTACCGGCATGATCTTTAATAAAGAAATTTTAAATGATCTATTAAATTATCTTTTAGAAAGAAGATAATTATTCACAATTTTTTAGCATTTATTAGGCCCAATGATCGTTACCGTTATGATCTTTAATAAAGAAATTTTAAATGGTCAATTAAATTATCTTTTAGAAGGAAGATAACTATTTCAAAGTTTTTAGCATTTATTAGGCCAATTTATCGTTACCGGTATGATCTTTAATAAAGAAATTTTAAATGATCTATTAAATCATCTTTTAGAAAGAAGATAATTATTCACAATTTTTTAGCATTTATTAGGCCCAATGATCGTTACCGTTATGAACTTTAATAAAGAAATTTTAAATGATCTCTTAAATTATCTTTTAGAAAGAAGATAATTATTTCAATTTGCCTAGCATTTATTAGGCCCATTGATCGTTACCGGCATGATCTTTAATAAAGAAATTTTAAATGATCTATTAAATTATCTTTTAGAAAGAAGATAATTATTCACAATTTTTTAGCATTTATTAGGCCCAATGATCGTTACCGTTATCATCTTTAATAAAGAAATTTTAAATGATCAATTAAATTATCTTTTAGAAGGAAGATAACTATTTCAAATTTTTTAGCATTTATTAGGCCAATTTATCGTTACCAGTATGATCTTTAATAAAGAAATTTTAAATGATCTATTAAATCATCTTTTAGAAAGAAGATAATTATTCATAATTTTTTAGCATTTATTAGGCCCAATAATCGTTACCGTTATGAACTTTAATAAAGAAATTTCAAATGATCTCTTAAATTATCTTTTAGAAAAAAGATAATTATTTCAATTTCTCTAGTATTTATTAGGCCCAATGATCGTTGCCGTTATGGTCTTTAATAAAGAAATTTTAAATGATCAATTAAATTAACTTTTAGAAAAAAGATGAATATTTCAATTTTTTTACCATTTATTAGGCCCATTCATCGTTACCGTTATGATATTTAATAAAGAAATTTTAAATGATCAATTAAATTATCTTTTAGAAAGAATATAATTATTTACAATTTTTTGGCATTCATTAGCCCTAACGATCGCTACCATTATGATCTTTAATAAATAAATTTTAAATGATCTATTAAATTATCTTTTAGAAATAAGATAATTATTCACAATTTTGTAGCATTTATTAGGCCCAATGATCGTTACCGTTATGATCTTTAATAAAGAAATTTTAAATGATCAATTAAATTATCTTTTAGAAGGAAGATAACTATTTCAAATTTTTTAGCATTTATTAGGCCCATTGATCGTTACCGGCATGATCTTTAATAAAGAAATTTTAAATGATCTATTAAATTATCTTTTAGAAAGAAGATAATTATTCACAATTTTTTAGCATTTATTAGGCCCAATGATCGTTACCGTTATGATCTTTAATAAAGAAATTTTAAATTATCAATTAAATTATCTTTTAGAAGGAAGATAACTATTTCAAATTTTTTAGCATTTATTAGGCCAATTTATCGTTACCGGTATGATCTTTAATAAAGAAATTTTAAATGATCTATTAAATCATCTTTTAGAAAGAATATAATTATTTACAATTTTTTGGCATTCATTAGCCCTAACGATCGCTACCGTTATGATCTTTAATAAATAAATTTTAAATGATCTATTAAATTATCTTTTAGAAATAAGATAATTATTCACAATTTTTTAGCATTTATTAGGCCCAATGATCGTTACCGTTATGATCTTTAATAAAGAAATTTTAAATGATCAATTAAATTATCTTTTAGAAGGAAGATAACTATTTCAAATTTTTTAGCATTTATTAGGCCAATTTATCGTTACCGGTATGATCTTTAATAAAGAAATTTTAAATGATCTATTAAATCATCTTTTAGAAAGAAGATAATTATTCACAATTTTTTAGCATTTATTAGGCCCAATGATCGTTACCGTTATGAACTTTAATAAAGAAATTTTAAATGATCTCTTAAATTATCTTTTAGAAAGAAGATAATTATTTCAATTTGCCTAGCATTTATTAGGCCCAATGATCGTTACCGTTATGATCTTTAATAAAAAATTTTAAATGATCTATTAAATTATCTTTTAGAAAGAAGATAATTATTCACAATTTTTTAGCATTTATTAGGCCCAATGATCGTTACCGTTATGATCTTTAATAAAGAAATTTTAAATGATCAATTAAATTATCTTTTAGAAGGAAGATAACTATTTCAAATTTTTTAGCATTTATTAGGCCAATTTATCGTTACCAGTATGATCTTTAATAAAGAAATTTTAAATGATCTATTAAATCATCTTTTAGAAAGAAGATAATTTTTCATAATTTTTTAGCATTTATTAGGCCCAATGATCGTTACCGTTATGATCTTTAATAAAGAAATTTTAAATGATCAATTAAATTATCTTTTAGAAGGAAGATAACTATTTCAAATTTTTTAGCATTTATTAGGCCCATTGATAGTTACCGGCATGATTTTTAATAAAGAAATTTTAAATGATCTATTAAATCATCTTTTAGAAAGAAGATAATTATTCACAATTTTTTAGCATTTATTAGGCTCAATGATCGTTACCGTTATGAACTTTAATAAAGAAATTTTAAATGATCTCTTAAATTATCTTTTAGAAAGAAGATAATTATTTCAATTTGCCTAGCATTTATTAGGCCCAACGATCGTTACCGTTATGAACTTTAATAAAGAAATTTCAAATGATCTCTTAAATTATGTTTTAGAAAGAAGGTAATTATTTCAATTTCTCTAGCATTTATTAGGCCCAATGATCGTTGCCGTTATGGTCTTTAATAAAGAAATTTGAAATGATCAATTAAATTATCTTTTAGAAGGAAGATAACTATTTCAAATTTTTTAGCATTTATTAGGCCCATTGATCGTTACCGGCATGATCTTTAATAAAGAAATTTTAAATGATCTATTAAATTATCTTTTAGAAAGAAGATAATTATTCACAATTTTTTAGCATTTATTAGGCTCAATGATCGTTACCGTTATGAACTTTAATAAAGAAATTTTAAATGATCTCTTAAATTATCTTTTAGAAAGAAGATAATTATTTCAATTTGCCTAGCATTTATTAGGCCCAACGATCGTTACCGTTATGAACTTTAATAAAGAAATTTCAAATGATCTCTTAAATTATGTTTTAGAAAGAAGGTAATTATTTCAATTTCTCTAGCATTTATTAGGCCCAATGATCGTTGCCGTTATGGTCTTTAATAAAGAAATTTTAAATGATCAATTAAATTAACTTTTAGAAAAAAGATGAATATTTGAATTTTTTTACCATTTATTAGGCCCATTCATCGTTACCGTTATGATCTTTAATAAAGAAATTTTAAATGATCAATTAAATTATCTTTTAGAAAGAAGATAATTATTTACAATTTTTTGGCATTCATTAGGCCTAACGATCGTTACCGTTATGATCTTTAATAAATAAATTTTAAATGATCTATTAAATTATCTTTTAGAAAGAAGATAATTATTCACAATTTTTTAGCATTTATTAGGCCCAATGATCGTTACCGTTATGATCTTTAATAAAAAATTTTAAATGATCAATTAAATTATCTTTTACATGGAAGATAACTATTTCAAATTTTTTAGCATTTATTAGGCCCATTGATAGTTACCGGCATGATCTTTAATAAAGAAATTTTAAATGATCTATTAAATTATCTTTTAGAAAGAAGATAATTATTCACAATTTTTTAGCATTTATTAGGCCCAATGATCGTTACCATTATGAACTTTAATAAAGAAATTTCAAATGATCTCTTAAATTATCTTTTAGAAAGAAGATAATTATTTCAATTTCTCTAGCATTTATTAGGCCCAATGATCGTTGCCGTTATGGTCTTTAATAAAGAAATTTTAAATGATCAATTAAATTATCTTTTAGAAAGAAGATGAATATTTCAATTTTTTTAGCATTTATTAGGCCCATTGATCGTTACCGTTATGATCTTTAATAAAGAAATTTTAAATGATCAATTAAATTATCTTTTAGAAAGAAGAAAATTATTTACAATTTTTTGGCTTTCATTAGGCCTAATGACCGTTACCGTTATGATCTTTAATAAAGAAATTTTAAATGATCTATTAAATTATCTTTTAGAAACAAGATAATTATTCGCAATTTTTTAGCATTTATTAGGCCCAATGATCGTTACCGTTATGAACTTTAATAAAGAAATTTCAAATGATCTCTTAAATTATCTTTTAGAAAGAAGATAATTATTTCAATTTCTCTTGCATTTATTAGGCCCAATGATCGTTGCCGTTATGGTCTTTAATAAAGAAATTTTAAATGATCAATTAAATTATCTTTTAGAAAAAAGATGAATATTTGAATTTTTTTACCATTTATTAGGCCAATTTATCGTTACCGGTATGATCTTTAATAAAGAAATTTTAAATGATCTATTAAATCATCTTTTAAAAGAAGATAATTATTCACAATTTTTTAGCATTTATTAGGCCCAATGATCGTTAACCGTTATGAACTTTAATAAAGAAATTTTAAATGATCTCTTAAATTATCTTTTAGAAAGAAGATAATTATTTCAATTTGCCTAGCATTTATGAGGCCCAATGATCGTTACCGTTATGAACTTTAATAAAGAAATTTCAAATGATCTCTTAAATTATCTTTTAGAAAGAAGATGAATATTTCAATTTTTTTAGCATTTATTAGGCCCATTGATCGTTACCGTTATGATCTTTAATAAACAAATTTTAAATGATCAATTAAATTATCTTTTAGAAAGAAGAAAATTATTTACAATTTTTTGGCTTTCATTAGGCCTAATGACCGTTACCGTTATGATCTTTAATAAAGAAATTTTAAATGATCTATTAAATTATCTTTTAGAAACAAGATAATTATTCGCAATTTTTTAGCATTTATTAGGCCCAATGATCGTTACCGTAATGAACTTTAATAAAGAAATTTCAAATGATCTCTTAAATTATCTTTTAGAAAGAAGATAATTATTTCAATTTCTCTTGCATTTATTAGGCCCAATGATCGTTGCCGTTATGGTCTTTAATAAAGAAATTTTAAATGATCAATTAAATTATCTTTTAGAAGGAAGATAACTATTTCAAATTTTTTAGCATTTATTAGGCCAATTTATCGTTACCGGTATGATCTTTAATAAAGAAATTTTAAATGATCTATTAAATCATCTTTTAAAAGAAGATAATTATTCACAATTTTTTAGCATTTATTAGGCCCAATGATCGTTAACCGTTATGAACTTTAATAAAGAAATTTTAAATGATCTCTTAAATTATCTTTTAGAAAGAAGATAATTATTTCAATTTGCCTAGCATTTATGAGGCCCAATGATCGTTACCGTTATGAACTTTAATAAAGAAATTTCAAATGATCTCTTAAATTATCTTTTAGAAAGAAGATAATTATTTCAATTTCTCTAGCATTTATTAGGCCCAATGATCGTTGCCGTTATGGTCTTTAATAAAGAAATTTGAAATGATCAATTAAATTATCTTTTAGAAAGAAGATGAATATTTCAATTTTTTTAGCATTTATTAGGCCTATTCATCGTTACCGTTATGATCTTTAATAAAGAAATTTTAAATGATCAATTAAATTATCTTTTAGAAAGAAGATAATTATTTACAATTTTTTGGCATTCATTAGGCCTAACGATCGTTACCGTTATGATCCTTAATAAATAAATTTTAAATGATCTATTAAATTATCTTTTAGAAAGAAGATAATTATTCACAATTTTTTAGCATTTATTAGGCCCAATGATCGTTGCCGTTATGATCTTTAATAAAGAAATTTTAAATGATCAATTAAATTATCTTTTAGATGGAAGATAACTATTTCAAATTTTTTAGCATTTATTAGGCCCATTGATCGTTACCGGCATGATCTTTAATAAAGAAATTTTAAATGATCTATTAAATTATCTTTTAGAAAGAAGATAATTATTCACAATTTTTTAGCATTTATTAGGCCCAATGATCGTTACCATTATGAACTTTAATAAAGAAATTTCAAATGATCTCTTAAATTATCTTTTAGAAAGAAGATAATTATTTCAATTTCTCTAGCATTTATTAGGCCCAATGATCGTTGCCGTTATGGTCTTTAATAAAGAAATTTTAAATGATCAATTAAATTATCTTTTAGATGGAAGATAACTATTTCAAATTTTTTAGCATTTATTAGGCCCATTGATCGTTACCGTTATGATCCTTAATAAATAAATTTTAAATGATCTATTAAATTATCTTTTCGAAAGAAGATAATTATTCACAATTTTTTAGCATTTATTAGGCCCAATGATTGTTACTGTTATGATCTTTAATAAAGAAATGTTAAATGATCAATAAAATTATCTTTTAGAAAGAAGATAACTATTTCAAATTTTTTAGCATTTATTAGGCCCATTGATCGTTACCGTTATGATCTTTAATAAAGAAATTTCAAATGATCTCTTAAATTATCTTTTAGAAAGAAGATAATTATTTCAATTTCTCTAGCATTTATTAGGCCCAATGATCGTTGCCGTTATGGTCTTTAATAAAGAAATTTTAAATGATCAATTAAATTAACTTTTAGAAAAAAGATGAATATTTGAATTTTTTTACCATTTATTAGGCCCATTCATCGTTACCGTTATGATCTTTAATAAAGAAATTTTAAATGATCAATTAAATTATCTTTTAGAAAGAAGATAATTATTTACAATTTTTTGGCATTCATTAGGCCTAACGATCGTTACCGTTATGATCTTTAATAAATAAATTTTAAATGATCTATTAAATTATCTTTTAGAAAGAAGATAATTATTCACAATTTTTTAGCATTTATTAGGCCCAATGATCGTTACCGTTATGATCTTTAATAAAAAATTTTAAATGATCAATTAAATTATCTTTTACATGGAAGATAACTATTTCAAATTTTTTAGCATTTATTAGGCCCATTGATAGTTACCGGCATGATCTTTAATAAAGAAATTTTAAATGATCTATTAAATTATCTTTTAGAAAGAAGATAATTATTCACAATTTTTTAACATTTATTAGGCCCAATGATCGTTACCATTATGAACTTTAATAAAGAAATTTCAAATGATCTCTTAAATTATCTTTTAGAAAGAAGATAATTATTTCAATTTCTCTAGCATTTATTAGGCCCAATGATCGTTGCCGTTATGGTCTTTAATAAAGAAATTTTAAATGATCAATTAAATTATCTTTTAGAAAGAAGATGAATATTTCAATTTTTTTAGCATTTATTAGGCCCATTGATCGTTACCGTTATGATCTTTAATAAAGAAATTTTAAATGATCAATTAAATTATCTTTTAGAAAGAAGAAAATTATTTACAATTTTTTGGCTTTCATTAGGCCTAATGACCGTTACCGTTATGATCTTTAATAAAGAAATTTTAAATGATCTATTAAATTATCTTTTAGAAACAAGATAATTATTCGCAATTTTTTAGCATTTATTAGGCCCAATGATCGTTACCGTTATGAACTTTAATAAAGAAATTTCAAATGATCTCTTAAATTATCTTTTAGAAAGAAGATAATTATTTCAATTTCTCTAGCATTTATTAGGCCCAATGATCGTTGCCGTTATGGTCTTTAATAAAGAAATTTTAAATGATCAATTAAATTATCTTTTAGATGGAAGATAACTATTTCAAATTTTTTAGCATTTATTAGGCCCATTGATCGTTACCGGCATGATCTTTAATAAAGAAATTTTAAATGATCTATTAAATTATCTTTTAGAAAGAAGATAATTATTCACAATTTTTTAGCATTTATTAGGCCCAATGATCGTTACCATTATGAACTTTAATAAAGAAATTTCAAATGATCTCTTAAATTATCTTTTAGAAAGAAGATAATTATTTCAATTTCTCTAGCATTTATTAGGCCCAATGATCGTTGCCGTTATGGTCTTTAATAAAGAAATTTTAAATGATCAATTAAATTATCTTTTAGATGGAAGATAACTATTTCAAATTTTTTAGCATTTATTAGGCCCATTGATCGTTACCGGCATGATCTTTAATAAAGAAATTTTAAATGATCTATTAAATTATCTTTTAGAAAGAAGATAATTATTCACAATTTTTTAGCATTTATTAGGCCCAATGATCGTTACCATTATGAACTTTAATAAAGAAATTTCAAATGATCTCTTAAATTATCTTTTAGAAAGAAGATAATTATTTCAATTTCTCTAGCATTTATTAGGCCCAATGATCGTTGCCGTTATGGTCTTTAATAAAGAAATTTTAAATGATCAATTAAATTATCTTTTAGAAAGAAGATGAATATTTCAATTTTTTTAGCATTTATTAGGCCCATTGATCGTTACCGTTATGATCTTTAATAAAGAAATTTTAAATGATCAATTAAATTATCTTTTAGAAAGAAGAAAATTATTTACAATTTTTTGGCTTTCATTAGGCCTAATGACCGTTACCGTTATGATCTTTAATAAAGAAATTTTAAATGATCTATTAAATTATCTTTTAGAAACAAGATAATTATTCGCAATTTTTTAGCATTTATTAGGCCCAATGATCGTTACCGTTATGAACTTTAATAAAGAAATTTCAAATGATCTCTTAAATTATCTTTTAGAAAGAAGATAATTATTTCAATTTCTCTTGCATTTATTAGGCCCAATGATCGTTGCCGTTATGGTCTTTAATAAAGAAATTTTAAATGATCAATTAAATTATCTTTTAGAAGGAAGATAACTATTTCAAATTTTTTAGCATTTATTAGGCCAATTTATCGTTACCGGTATGATCTTTAATAAAGAAATTTTAAATGATCTATTAAATCATCTTTTAAAAGAAGATAATTATTCACAATTTTTTAGCATTTATTAGGCCCAATGATCGTTAACCGTTATGAACTTTAATAAAGAAATTTTAAATGATCTCTTAAATTATCTTTTAGAAAGAAGATAATTATTTCAATTTGCCTAGCATTTATGAGGCCCAATGATCGTTACCGTTATGAACTTTAATAAAGAAATTTCAAATGATCTCTTAAATTATCTTTTAGAAAGAAGATAATTATTTCAATTTCTCTAGCATTTATTAGGCCCAATGATCGTTGCCGTTATGGTCTTTAATAAAGAAATTTGAAATCATCAATTAAATTATCTTTTAGAAAGAAGATGAATATTTCAATTTTTTTAGCATTTATTAGGCCTATTCATCGTTACCGTTATGATCTTTAATAAAGAAATTTTAAATGATCAATTAAATTATCTTTTAGAAAGAAGATAATTATTTACAATTTTTTGGCATTCATTAGGCCTAACGATCGTTACCGTTATGATCCTTAATAAATAAATTTTAAATAATCTATTAAATTATCTTTTAGAAAGAAGATAATTATTCACAATTTTTTAGCATTTATTAGGCCCAATGATCGTTGCCGTTATGATCTTTAATAAAGAAATTTTAAATGATCAATTAAATTATCTTTTAGATGGAAGATAACTATTTCAAATTTTTTAGCATTTATTAGGCCCATTGATCGTTACCGGCATGATCTTTAATAAAGAAATTTTAAATGATCTATTAAATTATCTTTTAGAAAGAAGATAATTATTCACAATTTTTTAGCATTTATTAGGCCCAATGATCGTTACCATTATGAACTTTAATAAAGAAATTTCAAATGATCTCTTAAATTATCTTTTAGAAAGAAGATAATTATTTCAATTTCTCTAGCATTTATTAGGCCCAATGATCGTTGCCGTTATGGTCTTTAATAAAGAAATTTGAAATGATCGATTAAATTATCTTTTAGAAAGAAGATGAATATTTCAATTTTTTTACCATTTATTAGGCTCATTCATCGTTACCGTTATGATCTTCAATAAAGAAATTTTAAATGATCAATTAAATTATCTTTTAGAAAGAATATAATTATTTACAATTTTTTGGCATTCATTAGCCCTAACGATCGCTACCGTTATGATCTTTAATAAATAAATTTTAAATGATCTATTAAATTATCTTTTAGAAAGAAGATAATTATTCACAATTTTTTAGCATTTATTAGGCCCAATGATCGTTACCGTTATGATCTTTAATAAAGAAATTTTAAATGATCAATTAAATTATCTTTTAGAAGGAAGATAACTATTTCAAATTTTTTAGCATTTATTAGGCCCATTGATCGTTACCGGCATGATCTTTAATAAAGAAAATTTAAATGATCTATTAAATTATCTTTTAGAAAGAAGATAATTATTCACAATTTTTTAGCATTTATTAGGCCCAATGATCGTTGCCGTTATGGTCTTTAATAAAGAAATTTTAAATGATCAATTAAATTATCTTTTAGAAGGAAGATAACTATTTCAAATTTTTTAGCATTTATTAGGCCAATTTATCGTTACCGGTATGATCTTTAATAAAGAAATTTTAAATGATCTATTAAATCATCTTTTAAAAGAAGATAATTATTCACAATTTTTTAGCATTTATTAGGCCCAATGATCGTTAACCGTTATGAACTTTAATAAAGAAATTTTAAATGATCTCTTAAATTATCTTTTAGAAAGAAGATAATTATTTCAATTTGCCTAGCATTTATTAGGCCCAATGATCGTTACCGTTATGAACTTTAATAAAGAAATTTCAAATGATCTCTTAAATTATGTTTTAGAAAGAAGGTAATTATTTCAATTTCTCTAGCATTTATTAGGCCCAATGATCGTTGCCGTTATGGTCTTTAATAAAGAAATTTGAAATGATCAATTAAATTATCTTTTAGAAAGAAGATGAATATTTCAATTTTTTTAGCATTTATTAGGCCTATTCATCGTTACCGTTATGATCTTTAATAAAGAAATTTTAAATGATCAATTAAATTATCTTTTAGAAAGAAGATAATTATTTACAATTTTTTGGCATTCATTAGGCCTAACGATCGTTACCGTTATGATTCTTAATAAATAAATTTTAAATGATCTATTAAATTATCTTTTAGAAAGAAGATAATTATTCACAATTTTTTAGCATTTATTAGGCCCAATGATCGTTACCGTTATGATCTTTAATAAAGAAATTTTAAATGATCAATTAAATTATCTTTTAGAAGGAAGATAACTATTTCAAATTTTTTAGCATTTATTAGGCCCATTGATCGTTACCGGCATGATCTTTAATAAAGAAAATTTAAATGATCTATTAAATTATCTTTTAGAAAGAAGATAATTATTCACAATTTTTTAGCATTTATTAGGCCCAATGATCGTTACCGTTATGATCTTTAATAAAGAAATTTTAAATGATCAATTAAATTATCTTTTAGAAAGAAGATGAATATTTTAATTTTTTTAGCATTTATTAGGCCCATTGATCGTTACCGTTATGATCTTTAATAAAGAAATTTTAAATGATCAATTAAATTATCTTTTAGAAAGAAGAAAATTATTTACAATTTTTTGGCTTTCATTAGGCCTAATGATCGTTACCGTTATGATCTTTAATAAAGAAATTTTAAATGATCTATTAAATTATCTTTTAGAAACAAGATAATTATTCGCAATTTTTTAGCATTTATTAGGCCCAATGATCGTTACCGTTATGAACTTTAATAAAGAAATTTCAAATGATCTCTTAAATTATCTTTTAGAAAGAAGATAATTATTTCAATTTCTCTAGCATTTATTAGGCCCAATGATCGTTGCCGTTATGGTCTTTAATAAAGAAATTTTAAATGATCAATTAAATTATCTTTTAGATGGAAGATAACTATTTCAAATTTTTTAGCATTTATTAGGCCCATTGATCGTTACCGGCATGATCTTTAATAAAGAAATTTTAAATGATCTATTAAATTATCTTTTAGAAAGAAGATAATTATTCACAATTTTTTAGCATTTATTAGGCCCAATGATCGTTACCATTATGAACTTTAATAAAGAAATTTCAAATGATCTCTTAAATTATCTTTTAGAAAGAAGATAATTATTTCAATTTCTCTAGCATTTATTAGGCCCAATGATCGTTGCCGTTATGGTCTTTAATAAAGAAATTTTAAATGATCAATTAAATTATCTTTTAGAAAGAAGATGAATATTTCAATTTTTTTAGCATTTATTAGGCCCATTGATCGTTACCGTTATGATCTTTAATAAAGAAATTTTAAATGATCAATTAAATTATCTTTTAGAAAGAAGAAAATTATTTACAATTTTTTGGCTTTCATTAGGCCTAATGACCGTTACCGTTATGATCTTTAATAAAGAAATTTTAAATGATCTATTAAATTATCTTTTAGAAACAAGATAATTATTCGCAATTTTTTAGCATTTATTAGGCCCAATGATCGTTACCGTTATGAACTTTAATAAAGAAATTTCAAATGATCTCTTAAATTATCTTTTAGAAAGAAGATAATTATTTCAATTTCTCTTGCATTTATTAGGCCCAATGATCGTTGCCGTTATGGTCTTTAATAAAGAAATTTTAAATGATCAATTAAATTATCTTTTAGAAGGAAGATAACTATTTCAAATTTTTTAGCATTTATTAGGCCAATTTATCGTTACCGGTATGATCTTTAATAAAGAAATTTTAAATGATCTATTAAATCATCTTTTAAAAGAAGATAATTATTCACAATTTTTTAGCATTTATTAGGCCCAATGATCGTTAACCGTTATGAACTTTAATAAAGAAATTTTAAATGATCTCTTAAATTATCTTTTAGAAAGAAGATAATTATTTCAATTTGCCTAGCATTTATGAGGCCCAATGATCGTTACCGTTATGAACTTTAATAAAGAAATTTCAAATGATCTCTTAAATTATCTTTTAGAAAGAAGATAATTATTTCAATTTCTCTAGCATTTATTAGGCCCAATGATCGTTGCCGTTATGGTCTTTAATAAAGAAATTTGAAATCATCAATTAAATTATCTTTTAGAAAGAAGATGAATATTTCAATTTTTTTAGCATTTATTAGGCCTATTCATCGTTACCGTTATGATCTTTAATAAAGAAATTTTAAATGATCAATTAAATTATCTTTTAGAAAGAAGATAATTATTTACAATTTTTTGGCATTCATTAGGCCTAACGATCGTTACCGTTATGATCCTTAATAAATAAATTTTAAATGATCTATTAAATTATCTTTTAGAAAGAAGATAATTATTCACAATTTTTTAGCATTTATTAGGCCCAATGATCGTTGCCGTTATGATCTTTAATAAAGAAATTTTAAATGATCAATTAAATTATCTTTTAGATGGAAGATAACTATTTCAAATTTTTTAGCATTTATTAGGCCCATTGATCGTTACCGGCATGATCTTTAATAAAGAAATTTTAAATGATCTATTAAATTATCTTTTAGAAAGAAGATAATTATTCACAATTTTTTAGCATTTATTAGGCCCAATGATCGTTACCATTATGAACTTTAATAAAGAAATTTCAAATGATCTCTTAAATTATCTTTTAGAAAGAAGATAATTATTTCAATTTCTCTAGCATTTATTAGGCCCAATGATCGTTGCCGTTATGGTCTTTAATAAAGAAATTTGAAATGATCAATTAAATTATCTTTTAGAAAGAAGATGAATATTTCAATTTTTTTACCATTTATTAGGCTCATTCATCGTTACCGTTATGATCTTCAATAAAGAAATTTTAAATGATCAATTAAATTATCTTTTAGAAAGAATATAATTATTTACAATTTTTTGGCATTCATTAGCCCTAACGATCGCTACCGTTATGATCTTTAATAAATAAATTTTAAATGATCTATTAAATTATCTTTTAGAAAGAAGATAATTATTCACAATTTTTTAGCATTTATTAGGCCCAATGATCGTTACCGTTATGATCTTTAATAAAGAAATTTTAAATGATCAATTAAATTATCTTTTAGAAGGAAGATAACTATTTCAAATTTTTTAGCATTTATTAGGCCCATTGATCGTTACCGGCATGATCTTTAATAAAGAAAATTTAAATGATCTATTAAATTATCTTTTAGAAAGAAGATAATTATTCACAATTTTTTAGCATTTATTAGGCCCAATGATCGTTGCCGTTATGGTCTTTAATAAAGAAATTTTAAATGATCAATTAAATTATCTTTTAGAAGGAAGATAACTATTTCAAATTTTTTAGCATTTATTAGGCCAATTTATCGTTACCGGTATGATCTTTAATAAAGAAATTTTAAATGATCTATTAAATCATCTTTTAAAAGAAGATAATTATTCACAATTTTTTAGCATTTATTAGGCCCAATGATCGTTAACCGTTATGAACTTTAATAAAGAAATTTTAAATGATCTCTTAAATTATCTTTTAGAAAGAAGATAATTATTTCAATTTGCCTAGCATTTATTAGGCCCAATGATCGTTACCGTTATGAACTTTAATAAAGAAATTTCAAATGATCTCTTAAATTATGTTTTAGAAAGAAGGTAATTATTTCAATTTCTCTAGCATTTATTAGGCCCAATGATCGTTGCCGTTATGGTCTTTAATAAAGAAATTTGAAATGATCAATTAAATTATCTTTTAGAAAGAAGATGAATATTTCAATTTTTTTAGCATTTATTAGGCCTATTCATCGTTACCGTTATGATCTTTAATAAAGAAATTTTAAATGATCAATTAAATTATCTTTTAGAAAGAAGATAATTATTTACAATTTTTTGGCATTCATTAGGCCTAACGATCGTTACCGTTATGATTCTTAATAAATAAATTTTAAATGATCTATTAAATTATCTTTTAGAAAGAAGATAATTATTCACAATTTTTTAGCATTTATTAGGCCCAATGATCGTTACCGTTATGATCTTTAATAAAGAAATTTTAAATGATCAATTAAATTATCTTTTAGAAGGAAGATAACTATTTCAAATTTTTTAGCATTTATTAGGCCCATTGATCGTTACCGGCATGATCTTTAATAAAGAAAATTTAAATGATCTATTAAATTATCTTTTAGAAAGAAGATAATTATTCACAATTTTTTAGCATTTATTAGGCCCAATGATCGTTACCGTTATGATCTTTAATAAAGAAATTTTAAATGATCAATTAAATTATCTTTTAGAAAGAAGATGAATATTTTAATTTTTTTAGCATTTATTAGGCCCATTGATCGTTACCGTTATGATCTTTAATAAAGAAATTTTAAATGATCAATTAAATTATCTTTTAGAAAGAAGAAAATTATTTACAATTTTTTGGCTTTCATTAGGCCTAATGATCGTTACCGTTATGATCTTTAATAAAGAAATTTTAAATGATCTATTAAATTATCTTTTAGAAACAAGATAATTATTCGCAATTTTTTAGCATTTATTAGGCCCAATGATCGTTACCGTTATGAACTTTAATAAAGAAATTTCAAATGATCTCTTAAATTATCTTTTAGAAAGAAGATAATTATTTCAATTTCTCTAGCATTTATTAGGCCCAATGATCGTTGCCGTTATGGTCTTTAATAAAGAAATTTTAAATGATCAATTAAATTATCTTTTAGATGGAAGATAACTATTTCAAATTTTTTAGCATTTATTAGGCCCATTGATCGTTACCGGCATGATCTTTAATAAAGAAATTTTAAATGATCTATTAAATTATCTTTTAGAAAGAAGATAATTATTCACAATTTTTTAGCATTTATTAGGCCCAATGATCGTTACCATTATGAACTTTAATAAAGAAATTTCAAATGATCTCTTAAATTATCTTTTAGAAAGAAGATAATTATTTCAATTTCTCTAGCATTTATTAGGCCCAATGATCGTTGCCGTTATGGTCTTTAATAAAGAAATTTTAAATGATCAATTAAATTATCTTTTAGAAAGAAGATGAATATTTCAATTTTTTTAGCATTTATTAGGCCCATTGATCGTTACCGTTATGATCTTTAATAAAGAAATTTTAAATGATCAATTAAATTATCTTTTAGAAAGAAGAAAATTATTTACAATTTTTTGGCTTTCATTAGGCCTAATGACCGTTACCGTTATGATCTTTAATAAAGAAATTTTAAATGATCTATTAAATTATCTTTTAGAAACAAGATAATTATTCGCAATTTTTTAGCATTTATTAGGCCCAATGATCGTTACCGTTATGAACTTTAATAAAGAAATTTCAAATGATCTCTTAAATTATCTTTTAGAAAGAAGATAATTATTTCAATTTCTCTTGCATTTATTAGGCCCAATGATCGTTGCCGTTATGGTCTTTAATAAAGAAATTTTAAATGATCAATTAAATTATCTTTTAGAAGGAAGATAACTATTTCAAATTTTTTAGCATTTATTAGGCCAATTTATCGTTACCGGTATGATCTTTAATAAAGAAATTTTAAATGATCTATTAAATCATCTTTTAAAAGAAGATAATTATTCACAATTTTTTAGCATTTATTAGGCCCAATGATCGTTAACCGTTATGAACTTTAATAAAGAAATTTTAAATGATCTCTTAAATTATCTTTTAGAAAGAAGATAATTATTTCAATTTGCCTAGCATTTATGAGGCCCAATGATCGTTACCGTTATGAACTTTAATAAAGAAATTTCAAATGATCTCTTAAATTATCTTTTAGAAAGAAGATAATTATTTCAATTTCTCTAGCATTTATTAGGCCCAATGATCGTTGCCGTTATGGTCTTTAATAAAGAAATTTGAAATGATCAATTAAATTATCTTTTAGAAAGAAGATGAATATTTCAATTTTTTTAGCATTTATTAGGCCTATTCATCGTTACCGTTATGATCTTTAATAAAGAAATTTTAAATGATCAATTAAATTATCTTTTAGAAAGAAGATAATTATTTACAATTTTTTGGCATTCATTAGGCCTAACGATCGTTACCGTTATGATCCTTAATAAATAAATTTTAAATGATCTATTAAATTATCTTTTAGAAAGAAGATAATTATTCACAATTTTTTAGCATTTATTAGGCCCAATGATCGTTGCCGTTATGATCTTTAATAAAGAAATTTTAAATGATCAATTAAATTATCTTTTAGATGGAAGATAACTATTTCAAATTTTTTAGCATTTATTAGGCCCATTGATCGTTACCGGCATGATCTTTAATAAAGAAATTTTAAATGATCTATTAAATTATCTTTTAGAAAGAAGATAATTATTCACAATTTTTTAGCATTTATTAGGCCCAATGATCGTTACCATTATGAACTTTAATAAAGAAATTTCAAATGATCTCTTAAATTATCTTTTAGAAAGAAGATAATTATTTCAATTTCTCTAGCATTTATTAGGCCCAATGATCGTTGCCGTTATGGTCTTTAATAAAGAAATTTGAAATGATCAATTAAATTATCTTTTAGAAAGAAGATGAATATTTCAATTTTTTTACCATTTATTAGGCTCATTCATCGTTACCGTTATGATCTTCAATAAAGAAATTTTAAATGATCAATTAAATTATCTTTTAGAAAGAATATAATTATTTACAATTTTTTGGCATTCATTAGCCCTAACGATCGCTACCGTTATGATCTTTAATAAATAAATTTTAAATGATCTATTAAATTATCTTTTAGAAAGAAGATAATTATTCACAATTTTTTAGCATTTATTAGGCCCAATGATCGTTACCGTTATGATCTTTAATAAAGAAATTTTAAATGATCAATTAAATTATCTTTTAGAAGGAAGATAACTATTTCAAATTTTTTAGCATTTATTAGGCCCATTGATCGTTACCGGCATGATCTTTAATAAAGAAAATTTAAATGATCTATTAAATTATCTTTTAGAAAGAAGATAATTATTTACAATTTTTTGGCATTCATTAGGCCTAACGATCGTTACCGTTATGATCCTTAATAAATAAATTTTAAATGATCTATTAAATTATCTTTTAGAAAGAAGATAATTATTCACAATTTTTTAGCATTTATTAGGCCCAATGATCGTTACCGTTATGATCTTTAATAAAGAAATTTTAAAAGATCAATTAAATTATCTTTTAGAAGGAAGATAACTATTTCAAATTTTTTAGCATTTATTAGGCCCATTGATCGTTACCGGCATGATCTTTAATAAAGAAAATTTAAATGATCTATTAAATTATCTTTTAGAAAGAAGATAATTATTCACAATTTTTTAGCATTTATTAGGCCCAATGATCGTTACCGTTATGATCTTTAATAAAGAAATTTTAAATGATCAATTAAATTATCTTTTAGAAAGAAGATGAATATTTTAATTTTTTTAGCATTTATTAGGCCCATTGATCGTTACCGTTATGATCTTTAATAAAGAAATTTTAAATGATCAATTAAATTATCTTTTAGAAAGAAGAAAATTATTTACAATTTTTTGGCTTTCATTAGGCCTAATGATCGTTACCGTTATGATCTTTAATAAAGAAATTTTAAATGATCTATTAAATTATCTTTTAGAAACAAGATAATTATTCGCAATTTTTTAGCATTTATTAGGCCCAATGATCGTTACCGTTATGAACTTTAATAAAGAAATTTCAAATGATCTCTTAAATTATCTTTTAGAAAGAAGATAATTATTTCAATTTCTCTAGCATTTATTAGGCCCAATGATCGTTGCCGTTATGGTCTTTAATAAAGAAATTTTAAATGATCAATTAAATTATCTTTTAGATGGAAGATAACTATTTCAAATTTTTTAGCATTTATTAGGCCCATTGATCGTTACCGGCATGATCTTTAATAAAGAAATTTTAAATGATCTATTAAATTATCTTTTAGAAAGAAGATAATTATTCACAATTTTTTAGCATTTATTAGGCCCAATGATCGTTACCGTTATGAACTTTAATAAAGAAATTTCAAATGATCTCTTAAATTATCTTTTAGAAAGAAGATAATTATTTCAATTTCTCTTGCATTTATTAGGCCCAATGATCGTTGCCGTTATGGTCTTTAATAAAGAAATTTTAAATGATCAATTAAATTATCTTTTAGAAGGAAGATAACTATTTCAAATTTTTTACATTTATTAGGCCAATTTATCGTTACCGGTATGATCTTTAATAAAGAAATTTTAAATGATCTATTAAATCATCTTTTAAAAGAAGATAATTATTCACAATTTTTTAGCATTTATTAGGCCCAATGATCGTTAACCGTTATGAACTTTAATAAAGAAATTTTAAATGATCTCTTAAATTATCTTTTAGAAAGAAGATAATTATTTCAATTTGCCTAGCATTTATGAGGCCCAATGATCGTTACCGTTATGAACTTTAATAAAGAAATTTCAAATGATCTCTTAAATTATCTTTTAGAAAGAAGATAATTATTTCAATTTCTCTAGCATTTATTAGGCCCAATGATCGTTGCCGTTATGGTCTTTAATAAAGAAATTTGAAATGATCAATTAAATTATCTTTTAGAAAGAAGATGAATATTTCAATTTTTTTAGCATTTATTAGGCCTATTCATCGTTACCGTTATGATCTTTAATAAAGAAATTTTAAATGATCAATTAAATTATCTTTTAGAAAGAAGATAATTATTTACAATTTTTTGGCATTCATTAGGCCTAACGATCGTTACCGTTATGATCCTTAATAAATAAATTTTAAATGATCTATTAAATTATCTTTTAGAAAGAAGATAATTATTCACAATTTTTTAGCATTTATTAGGCCCAATGATCGTTGCCGTTATGATCTTTAATAAAGAAATTTTAAATGATCAATTAAATTATCTTTTAGATGGAAGATAACTATTTCAAATTTTTTAGCATTTATTAGGCCCATTGATCGTTACCGGCATGATCTTTAATAAAGAAATTTTAAATGATCTATTAAATTATCTTTTAGAAAGAAGATAATTATTCACAATTTTTTAGCATTTATTAGGCCCAATGATCGTTACCATTATGAACTTTAATAAAGAAATTTCAAATGATCTCTTAAATTATCTTTTAGAAAGAAGATAATTATTTCAATTTCTCTAGCATTTATTAGGCCCAATGATCGTTGCCGTTATGGTCTTTAATAAAGAAATTTGAAATGATCAATTAAATTATCTTTTAGAAAGAAGATGAATATTTCAATTTTTTTACCATTTATTAGGCTCATTCATCGTTACCGTTATGATCTTCAATAAAGAAATTTTAAATGATCAATTAAATTATCTTTTAGAAAGAATATAATTATTTACAATTTTTTGGCATTCATTAGCCCTAACGATCGCTACCGTTATGATCTTTAATAAATAAATTTTAAATGATCTATTAAATTATCTTTTAGAAAGAAGATAATTATTCACAATTTTTTAGCATTTATTAGGCCCAATGATCGTTACCGTTATGATCTTTAATAAAGAAATTTTAAATGATCAATTAAATTATCTTTTAGAAGGAAGATAACTATTTCAAATTTTTTAGCATTTATTAGGCCCATTGATCGTTACCGGCATGATCTTTAATAAAGAAATTTTAAATGATCTATTAAATTATCTTTTAGAAAGAAGATAATTATTCACAATTTTTTAGCATTTATTAGGCCCAATGATCGTTACCGTTATGATCTTTAATAAAGAAATTTTAAATGATCAATTAAATTATCTTTTAGAAGGAAGATAACTATTTCAAATTTTTTAGCATTTATTAGGCCCATTGATCGTTACCGGCATGATCTTTAATAAAGAAAATTTAAATGATCTATTAAATTATCTTTTAGAAAGAAGATAATTATTCACAATTTTTTAGCATTTATTAGGCCCAATGATCGTTGCCGTTATGGTCTTTAATAAAGAAATTTTAAATGATCAATTAAATTATCTTTTAGAAGGAAGATAACTATTTCAAATTTTTTAGCATTTATTAGGCCAATTTATCGTTACCGGTATGATCTTTAATAAAGAAATTTTAAATGATCTATTAAATCATCTTTTAAAAGAAGATAATTATTCACAATTTTTTAGCATTTATTAGGCCCAATGATCGTTAACCGTTATGAACTTTAATAAAGAAATTTTAAATGATCTCTTAAATTATCTTTTAGAAAGAAGATAATTATTTCAATTTGCCTAGCATTTATTAGGCCCAATGATCGTTACCGTTATGAACTTTAATAAAGAAATTTCAAATGATCTCTTAAATTATGTTTTAGAAAGAAGGTAATTATTTCAATTTCTCTAGCATTTATTAGGCCCAATGATCGTTGCCGTTATGGTCTTTAATAAAGAAATTTGAAATGATCAATTAAATTATCTTTTAGAAAGAAGATGAATATTTCAATTTTTTTAGCATTTATTAGGCCTATTCATCGTTACCGTTATGATCTTTAATAAAGAAATTTTAAATGATCAATTAAATTATCTTTTAGAAAGAAGATAATTATTTACAATTTTTTGGCATTCATTAGGCCTAACGATCGTTACCGTTATGATCCTTAATAAATAAATTTTAAATGATCTATCAAATTATCTTTTAGAAAGAAGATAATTATTCACAATTTTTTAGCATTTATTAGGCCCAATGATCGTTACCGTTATGATCTTTAATAAAGAAATTTTAAATGATCAATTAAATTATCTTTTAGAAGGAAGATAACTATTTCAAATTTTTTAGCATTTATTAGGCCCATTGATCGTTACCGGCATGATCTTTAATAAAGAAAATTTAAATGATCTATTAAATTATCTTTTAGAAAGAAGATAATTATTCACAATTTTTTAGCATTTATTAGGCCCAATGATCGTTACCGTTATGATCTTTAATAAAGAAATTTTAAATGATCAATTAAATTATCTTTTAGAAAGAAGATGAATATTTCAATTTTTTTAGCATTTATTAGGCCCATTGATCGTTACCGTTATGATCTTTAATAAAGAAATTTTAAATGATCAATTAAATTATCTTTTAGAAAGAAGAAAATTATTTACAATTTTCTGGCTTTCATTAGGCCTAATGATCGTTACCGTTATGATCTTTAATAAAGAAATTTTAAATGATCTATTAAATTATCTTTTAGAAACAAGATAATTATTCGCAATTTTTTAGCATTTATTAGGCCCAATGATCGTTACCGTTATGAACTTTAATAAAGAAATTTCAAATGATCTCTTAAATTATCTTTTAGAAAGAAGATAATTATTTCAATTTCTCTTGCATTTATTAGGCCCAATGATCGTTGCCGTTATGGTCTTTAATAAATAAATTTTAAATGATCAATTAAATTATCTTTTAGAAGGAAGATAACTATTTCAAATTTTTTAGCATTTATTAGGCCAATTTATCGTTACCGGTATGATCTTTAATAAAGAAATTTTAAATGATCTATTAAATCATCTTTTAAAAGAAGATAATTATTCACAATTTTTTAGCATTTATTAGGCCCAATGATCGTTAACCGTTATGAACTTTAATAAAGAAATTTTAAATGATCTCTTAAATTATCTTTTAGAAAGAAGATAATTATTTCAATTTGCCTAGCATTTATTAGGCCCAATGATCGTTACCGTTATGAACTTTAATAAAGAAATTTCAAATGATCTCTTAAATTATATTTTAGAAAGAAGGTAATTATTTCAATTTCTCTAGCATTTATTAGGCCCAATGATCGTTGCCGTTATGGTCTTTAATAAAGAAATTTTAAATGATCAATTAAATTATCTTTTAGAAAGAAGATGAATATTTCAATTTTTTTAGCATTTATTAGGCCCATTGATCGTTACCGTTATGATCTTTAATAAAGAAATTTTAAATGATCAATTAAATTATCTTTTAGAAAGAAGAAAATTATTTACAATTTTTTGGCTTTCATTAGGCCTAATGACCGTTACCGTTATGATCTTTAATAAAGAAATTTTAAATGATCTATTAAATTATCTTTTAGAAACAAGATAATTATTCGCAATTTTTTAGCATTTATTAGGCCCAATGATCGTTACCGTTATGAACTTTAATAAAGAAATTTCAAATGATCTCTTAAATTATCTTTTAGAAAGAAGATAATTATTTCAATTTGCCTAGCATTTATTAGGCCCAATGATCGTTACCGTTATGAACTTTAATAAAGAAATTTCAAATGAGCTCTTAAATTATCTTTTAGAAAGAAGAGAATTATTTCAATTTCTCTAGCATTTATTAGGCCCAATGATCGTTGTCGTTATGGTCTTTAATAAAGAAATTTTAAATGATCAATTAAATTATCTTTTAGAAAGAAGATGAATATTTCAATTTTTTTAGCATTTATTAGGCCCATTGATCGTTATCGTTATGATCTTTAATAAAGAAATTTTAAATGATCAATTAAATTAGCTTTTAGAAGGAAGATAACTATTTCAAATTTTTTAGCATTTATTAGGCCCATTGATCGTTACCGGCATGATCTTTAATAAAGAAATTTTAAATGATCTATTAAATTATCTTTTAGAAAGAAGATAATTATTCACAATTTTTTAGCATTTATTAGGCACAATGATCGTTACTGTTATGAACTTTAATAAAGAAATTTCAAATGATCTCTTAAATTATCTTTTAGAAAGAAGATAATTATTTCAATTTCTCTTGCATTTATTAGGCCCAATGATCGTTAACGTTATGGTCTTTAATAAAGAAATTTTAAATGATCAATTAAATTATCTTTTAGAAAGAAGATGAATATTTCAATTTTTTTAGCATTTATTAGGCCCATTGATCGTTACCGTTACGATCTTTAATAAAGAAATTTTAAATGATCAATTAAATTATCTTTTAGAAAGAAGATAATTATTTACAATTTTTTGGCTTTCATTAGGCCTAATGACCGTTACCGTTATGATCTTTAATAAAGAAATTTTAAATGATCTATTAAATTATCTTTTAGAAACAAGATAATTATTCGCAATTTTTTAGCATTTATTAGGCCCAATGATCGTTACCGTTATGAACTTTAATAAAGAAATTTCAAATGATCTCTTAAATTATCTTTTAGAAAGAAGATAATTATTTCAATTTCTCTTGCATTTATTAGGCCCAATGATCGTTGCCGTTATGGTCTTTAATAAAGAAATTTTAAATGATCAATTAAATTATCTTTTAGAAGAAAGATTACTATTTCAAATTTTTTAGCATTTATTAGGCCAATTTATCGTTACCGGTATGATCTTTAATAAAGAAATTTTAAATGATCTATTAAATCATCTTTTAAAAGAAGATAATTATTCATAATTTTTTAGCATTTATTAGGCCCAATGATCGTTAACCGTTATGAACTTTAATAAAGAAATTTTAAATGATCTCTTAAATTATCTTTTAGAAAGAAGATAATTATTTCAATTTGCCTAGCATTTATTAGGCCCAATGATCGTTACCGTTATGAACTTTAATAAAGAAATTTCAAATGATCTCTTAAATTATCTTTTAGAAAGAAGATAATTATTTCAATTTCTCTAGCATTTATTAGGCCCAATGATCGTTGCCGTTATGGTCTTTAATAAAGAAATTTTAAATGATCAATTAAATTATCTTTTAGAAAGAAGATGAATATTTCAATTTTTTTAGCATTTATTAGGCCCATTGATCGTTACCGTTATGATCTTTAATAAAGAAATTTTAAATGATCAATTAAATTATCTTTTAGAAAGAAGAAAATTATTTACAATTTTTTGGCTTTCATTAGGCCTAATGACCGTTACCGTTATGATCTTTAACAAAGAAATTTTAAATGATCTATTAAATTATCTTTTAGAAACAAGATAATTATTCGCAATTTTTTAGCATTTATTAGGCCCAATGATCGTTACCGTTATGAACTTTAATAAAGAAATTTCAAATGATCTCTTAAATTATCTTTTAGAAAGAAGATAATTATTTCAATTTGCCTAGCATTTATTAGGCCCAATGATCGTTACCGTTATGAACTTTAATAAAGAAATTTCAAATGAGCTCTTAAATTATCTTTTAGAAAGAAGAGAATTATTTCAATTTCTCTAGCATTTATTAGGCCCAATGATCGTTGTCGTTATGGTCTTTAATAAAGAAATTTTAAATGATCAATTAAATTATCTTTTAGAAAGAAGATGAATATTTCAATTTTTTTAGCATTTATTAGGCCCTTTGATCGTTATCGTTATGATCTTTAATAAAGAAATTTTAAATGATCAATTAAATTATCTTTTAGAAGGAAGATAACTATTTCAAATTTTTTAGCATTTATTAGGCCCATTGATCGTTACCGGCATGATCTTTAATAAAGAAATTTTAAATGATCTATTAAATTATCTTTTAGAAAGAAGATAATTATTCACAATTTTTTAGCATTTATTAGGCACAATGATCGTTACTGTTATGAACTTTAATAAAGAAATTTCAAATGATCTCTTAAATTATCTTTTAGAAAGAAGATAATTATTTCAATTTCTCTTGCATTTATTAGGCCCAATGATCGTTAACGTTATGGTCTTTAATAAAGAAATTTTAAATGATCAATTAAATTATCTTTTAGAAAGAAGATAATTATTTACAATTTTTTGGCTTTCATTAGGCCTAATGACCGTTACCGTTATGATCTTTAATAAAGAAATTTTAAATGATCTATTAAATTATCTTTTAGAAACAAGATAATTATTCGCAATTTTTTAGCATTTATTAGGCCCAATGATCGTTACCGTTATGAACTTTAATAAAGAAATTTGAAATGATCTCTTAAATTATCTTTTAGAAAGAAGATAATTATTTCAATTTCTCTTGCATTTATTAGGCCCAATGATCGTTGCCGTTATGGTCTTTAATAAAGAAATTTTAAATGATCAATTAAATTATCTTTTAGAAGGAAGATAACTATTTCAAATTTGTTAGCATTTATTAGGCCAATTTATCGTTACCGGTATGATCTTTAATAAAGAAATTTTAAATGATCTATTAAATCATCTTTTAAAAGAAGATAATTATTCATAATTTTTTAGCATTTATTAGGCCCAATGATCGTTAACCGTTATGAACTTTAATAAAGAAATTTTAAATGATCTCTTAAATTATCTTTTAGAAAGAAGATAATTATTTCAATTTGCCTAGCATTTATTAGGCCCAATGATCGTTACCGTTATGAACTTTCATAAAGAAATTTCAAATGATCTCTTAAATTATCTTTTAGAAAGAAGATAATTATTTCAATTTCTCTAGCATTTATTAGGCCCAATGATCGTTGCCGTTATGGTCTTTAATAAAGAAATTTTAAATGATCAATTAAATTATCTTTTAGAAAGAAGATGAATATTTCAATTTTTTTAGCATTTATTAGGCCCATTGATCGTTACCGTTATGATCTTTAATAAAGAAATTTTAAATGATCAATTAAATTATCTTTTAGAAAGAAGAAAATTATTTACAATTTTTTGGCTTTCATTAGGCCTAATGACCGTTACCGTTATGATCTTTAATAAAGAAATTTTAAATGATCTATTAAATTATCTTTTAGAAACAAGATAATTATTCGCAATTTTTTAGCATTTATTAGGCCCAATGATCGTTACCGTTATGAACTTTAATAAAGAAATTTCAAATGATCTCTTAAATTATCTTTTAGAAAGAAGATAATTATTTCAATTTGCCTAGCATTTATTAGGCCCAATGATCGTTACCGTTATGAACTTTAATAAAGAAATTTCAAATGAGCTCTTAAATTATCTTTTAGAAAGAAGAGAATTATTTCAATTTCTCTAGCATTTATTAGGCCCAATGATCGTTGTCGTTATGGTCTTTAATAAAGAAATTTTAAATGATCAATTAAATTATCTTTTAGAAAGAAGATGAATATTTCAATTTTTTTAGCATTTATTAGGCCCATTGATCGTTATCGTTATGATCTTTAATAAAGAAATTTTAAATGATCAATTAAATTATCTTTTAGAAGGAAGATAACTATTTCAAATTTTTTAGCATTTATTAGGCCCATTGATCGTTACCGGCATGATCTTTAATAAAGAAATTTTAAATGATCTATTAAATTATCTTTTAGAAAGAAGATAATTATTCACAATTTTTTAGCATTTATTAGGCACAATGATCGTTACTGTTATGAACTTTAATAAAGAAATTTCAAATGATCTCTTAAATTATCTTTTAGAAAGAAGATAATTATTTCAATTTCTCTTGCATTTATTAGGCCCAATGATCGTTAACGTTATGGTCTTTAATAAAGAAATTTTAAATGATCAATTAAATTATCTTTTAGAAAGAAGATGAATATTTCAATTTTTTTACAATTTATTAGGCCCATTGATCGTTACCGTTACGATCTTTAATAAAGAAATTTTAAATGATCAATTAAATTATCTTTTAGAAAGAAGATAATTATTTACAATTTTTTGGCATTCATTAGGCCGAATGATCGTTACCGTTATGATCTTTAATAAAGAAATTTTAAATGATCTATTAAATTATCTTTTAGAAACAAGATAATTATTCACAATTTTTTAGCATTTATTAGGCCCAATGATCGTTACCGTTCTGATCTTTAATAAAGAAATTTTAAATGATCAATTAAATTATCTTTTAGAAGAAAGATTACTATTTCAAATTTTTTAGCATTTATTAGGCCAATTTATCGTTACCGGTATGATCTTTAATAAAGAAATTTTAAATGATCTATTAAATCATCTTTTAAAAGAAGATAATTATTCACAATTTTTTAGCATTTATTACGCCCAATGATCGTTAACCGTTATGAACTTTAATAAAGAAATTTTAAATGATCTCTTAAATTATCTTTTAGAAAGAAGATAATTATTTCAATTTGCCTAGCATTTATTAGGCCCAATGATCGTTACCGTTATGAACTTTAATAAAGAAATTTCAAATGATCTCTTAAATTATGTTTTAGAAAGAAGGTAATTATTTCAATTTCTCTAGCATTTATTAGGCCCAATGATCGTTGCCGTTATGGTCTTTAATAAAGAAATTTGAAATGATCAATTAAATTATCTTTTAGAAAGAAGATGAATATTTCAATTTTTTTAGCATTTATTAGGCCTATTCATCGTTACCGTTATGATCTTTAATAAAGAAATTTTAAATGATCAATTAAATTATCTTTTAGAAAGAAGATAATTATTTACAATTTTTTGGCATTCATTAGGCCTAACGATCGTTACCGTTATGATCCTTAATAAATAAATTTTAAATGATCTATTAAATTATCTTTTAGAAAGAAGATAATTATTCACAATTTTTTAGCATTTATTAGGCCCAATGATCGTTACCGTTATGGTCTTTAATAAAGAAATTTTAAATGATCAATTAAATTATCTTTTAGAAAGAAGATGAATATTTCAATTTTTTTAGCATTTATTAGGCCCATTGATCGTTACCGTTATGATCTTTAATAAAGAAATTTTAAATGATCAATTAAATTATCTTTTAGAAGGAAGATAACTATTTCAAATTTTTTAGCATTTATTAGGCCCATTGATCGTTACCGGCATGATCTTTAATAAAGAAATTTTAAATGATCTATTAAATTATCTTTTAGAAAGAAGATAATTATTCACAATTTTTTAGCATTTATTAGGCACAATGATTGTTACTGTTATGAACTTTAATAAAGAAATTTCAAATGATCTCTTAAATTATCTTTTAGAAAGAAGATAATTATTTCAATTTCTCTTGCATTTATTAGGCCCAATGATCGTTGCCGTTATGGTCTTTAATAAAGAAATTTTAAATGATCAATTAAATTATCTTTTAGAAGGAAGATAACTATTTCAAATTTTTTAGCATTTATTAGGCCAATTTATCGTTACCGGTATGATCTTTAATAAAGAAATTTTAAATGATCTATTAAATTATCTTTTAAAAGAAGATAATTATTCACAATTTTTTAGCATTTATTAGGCCCAATGATCGTTAACCGTTATGAACTTTAATAAAGAAATTTTAAATGATCTCTTAAATTATCTTTTAGAAAGAAGATAATTATTTCAATTTGCCTAGCATTTATTAGGCCCAATGATCGTTACCGTTATGAACTTTAATAAAGAAATTTCAAATGATCTCTTAAATTATGTTTTAGAAAGAAGGTAATTATTTCAATTTCTCTAGCATTTATTAGGCCCAATGATCGTTGCCGTTATGGTCTTTAATAAAGAAATTTGAAATGATCAATTAAATTATCTTTTAGAAAGAAGATGAATATTTCAATTTTTTTAGCATTTATTAGGCCTATTCATCGTTACCGTTATGATCTTTAATAAAGAAATTTTAAATGATCAATTAAATTATCTTTTAGAAAGAAGATAATTATTTACAATTTTTTGGCATTCATTAGGCCTAACGATCGTTACCGTTATGATCCTTAATAAATAAATTTTAAATGATCTATTAAATTATCTTTTAGAAAGAAGATAATTATTCACAATTTTTTAGCATTTATTAGGCCCAATGATCGTTACCGTTATGATCTTTAATAAAGAAATTTTAAATGATCAATTAAATTATCTTTTAGATGGAAGATAACTATTTCAAATTTTTTAGCATTTATTAGGCCCATTGATCGTTACCGGCATGATCTTTAATAAAGAAATTTTAAATGATCTATTAAATTATCTTTTAGAAAGAAGATAATTATTCACAATTTTTTAGCATTTATTAGGCCCAATGATCGTTACCATTATGAACTTTAATAAAGAAATTTCAAATGATCTCTTAAATTATCTTTTAGAAAGAAGATAATTATTTCAATTTCTCTAGCATTTATTAGGCCCAATGATCGTTGCCGTTATGGTCTTTAATAAAGAAATTTTAAATGATCAATTAAATTATCTTTTAGAAAGAAGATGAATATTTCAATTTTTTTAGCATTTATTAGGCCCATTGATCGTTACCGTTATGATCTTTAATAAAGAAATTTTAAATGATCAATTAAATTATCTTTTAGAAAGAAGAAAATTATTTACAATTTTTTGGCTTTCATTAGGCCTAATGACCGTTACCGTTATGATCTTTAATAAAGAAATTTTAAATGATCTATTAAATTATCTTTTAGAAACAAGATAATTATTCGCAATTTTTTAGCATTTATTAGGCCCAATGATCGTTACCGTTATGAACTTTAATAAAGAAATTTCAAATGATCTCTTAAATTATCTTTTAGAAAGAAGATAATTATTTCAATTTCTCTAGCATTTATTAGGCCCAATGATCGTTGCCGTTATGGTCTTTAATAAAGAAATTTTAAATGATCAATTAAATTATCTTTTAGATGGAAGATAACTATTTCAAATTTTTTAGCATTTATTAGGCCCATTGATCGTTACCGGCATGATCTTTAATAAAGAAATTTTAAATGATCTATTAAATTATCTTTTAGAAAGAAGATAATTATTTACAATTTTTTGGCATTCATTAGGCCTAATGATCGTTACCGTTATGATCTTTAATAAAGAAATTTTAAATGATCTATTAAATTATCTTTTAGAAACAAAATAATTATTCACAATTTTTTAGCATTTATTAGGCCCAATGATCGTTACCGTTATGATCTTTAATAAAGAAATTTTAAATGATCAATTAAATTATATTTTAGAAAGAAGAAAATTATTTACAATTTTTTGGCCTTCATTAGGCCTAATGATCGTTACCGTTATGATCTTTAATAAAGAAATTTTAAATGATCAATTAAATTATCTTTTAGAAGGAAGATAACTATTTCAAATTTTTTAGCATTTATTAGGCCCATTGATCATTACCGGCATGATCTTTAATAAAGAAATTTTAAATGATCTATTAAATTATCTTTTAGAAAGAAGATAATTATTCACAATTTTTTAGCATTTATTAGGCACAATGATCGTTACTGTTATGAACTTTAATAAAGAAATTTCAAATGATCTCTTAAATTATCTTATAGAAAGAAGATAATTATTTCAATTTCTCTTGCATTTATTAGGCCCAATGATCGTTGCCGTTATGGTCTTTAATAAAGAAATTTTAAATGATCAATTAAATTATCTTTTAGAAAGAAGATGAATATTTCAATTTTTTTAGCATTTATTGGGCCCATTGATCGTTACCGTTATGATCTTTAATAAAGAAATTTTAAATGATCAATTAAATTATCTTTTAGAAAGAAGAAAATTATTTACAATTTTTTGGCCTTCATTAGGCCTAATGATCGTTACCGTTATGATCTTTAATAAAGAAATTTTAAATGATCAATTAAATTATCTTTTAGAAGGAAGATAACTATTTCAAATTTGTTAGCATTTATTAGGCCCATTGATCGTTACCGGCATGATCTTTAATAAAGAAATTTTAAATGATCTATTAAATTGTCTTTTAGAAAGAAGATAATTATTCACAATTTTTTAGCATTTATTAGGCACAATGATCGTTACTGTTACGAACTTTAATAAAGAAATTTCAAATGATCTCTTAAATTATGTTATAGAAAGAAGATAATTATTTCAATTTCTCTTGCATTTATTAAGCCCAATGATCGTTGCCGTTATGGTCTTTAATAAAGAAATTTTAAATGATCAATTAAATTATCGTTTAGAAAGAAGATAATTATTTACCATTTTTTGGCATTCATTAGGCCTAATGATCGTTACCGTTATGATCTTTAATAAAGAAATTTTAAATGATCTATTAAATTATCTTTTAGAAACAAAATAATTATTCACAATTTTTTAGCATTTATTAGGCCCAATGATCGTTACCGTTATGATCTTTAATAAAGAAATTTTAAATGATCAATTAAATTATCTTTCAGATGGAAGATAACTATTTCAAATTTTTTAGCATTTATTAGGCTCATTGATGGTTACCGGCATGATCTTTAATAAAGAAATTTTAAATGATCTATTAAATTATCTTTTAGAAAGAAGATAATTATTCACAATTTTTTAGCATTTATTAGGCCCAATGATCGTTACCATTATGAACTTTTATAAAGAAATTTCAAATGATCTCTTAAATTATCTTTTACAAAGAAGATAATTATTTCAATTTCTCTAGCATTTATTAGGCCCAATGATCGTTGCCATTATGGTCTTTAATAAAGAAATTTTAAATGATCAATTAAATTATCTTTTAGAAAGAAGAAAATTATTTACAATTTTTTGGCATTCATTAGGCCTAATGATCGTTACCGTTATGATCTTTAATAAAGAAATTTTAAATGATCAATTAAATTATCTTTTAGATGGAAGATAACTATTTCAAATTTTTTAGCATTTATTAGGCTCATTGATCGTTACCGGCATGATCTTTAATAAAGAAATTTTAAATGATCTATTAAATTATCTTTTAGAAAGAAGATAATTATTCACAATTTTTTAGCATTTATTAGGCCCAATGATCGTTACCATTATGAACTTTAATAAAGAAATTTCAAATGATCTCTTAAATTATCTTTTAGAAAGAAGATAATTATTTCAATTTCTCTAGCATTTATTAGGCCCAATGATCGTTGCCATTATGGTCTTTAATAAAGAAATTTTAAATGATCAATTAAGTTATCTTTTAGAAAGAAGATAATTATTTACAATTTTTTGGCATTCATCAGGCCTAACGATCGTTACCGTTATGATCTTTAATAAAGAAATTTTAAATGATCTATTAAATTATATTTTAGAAACAAAATAATTATTCACAATTTTTTAGCATTTATTAGGCCCAATGATCGTTACCGTTATGATCTTTAATAAAGAAATTTTAAATGATCAATTAAATTATATTTTAGAAAGAAGAAAATTATTTACAATTTTTTGGCATTCATTAGGCCTAATGATCGTTACCGTTATGATCTTTAATAAAGAAATTTTAAATGATCAATTAAATTATCTTTTAGAAGGAAGATAACTATTTCAAATTTTTTAGCATTTATTAGGCCCATTGATCGTTACCGGCATGATCTTTAATAAAGAAATTTTAAATGATCTATTAAATTATCTTTTAGAAAGAAGATAATTATTCACAATTTTTTAGCATTTATTAGGCACAATGATCGTTACTGTTATGAACTTTAATAAAGAAATTTCAAATGATCTCTTAAATTATCTTATAGAAAGAAGATAATTATTTCAATTTCTCTTGCATTTATTAGGCCCAATGATCGTTGCCGTTATGGTCTTTAATAAAGAAATTTTAAATGATCAATTAAATTATCTTTTAGAAAGAAGATGAATATTTCAATTTTTTTAGCATTTATTAGGCCCATTGATCGTTACCGTTATGATCTTTAATAAAGAAATTTTAAATGATCAATTAAATTATCTTTTAGAAAGAAGAAAATTATTTACAATTTTTTGGCCTTCATTAGGCCTAATGATCGTTACCGTTATGATCTTTAATAAAGAAATTTTAAATGATCAATTAAATTATCTTTTAGATGGAAGATAACTATTTCAAATTTTTTAGCATTTATTAGGCTCATTGACCGTTACCGGCATGATCTTTAATATAGAAATTTTAAATGATCTATTAAATTATCTTTTAGAAAGAAGATAATTATTCACAATTTTTTAGCATTTATTAGGCCCAATGATCGTTACCATTATGAACTTTAATAAAGAAATTTCAAATGATCTCTTAAATTATCTTTTAGAAAGAAGATAATTATTTCAATTTCTCTAGCATTTATTAGGCCCAATGATCGTTGCCATTATGGTCTTTAATAAAGAAATTTTAAATGATCAATTAAATTATCTTTTAGAAAGAAGATAATTATTTACAATTTTTTGGCATTCATTAGGCCTAATGATCGTTACCGTTATGATCTTTAATAAAGAAATTTTAAATGATCTATTAAATTATCTTTTAGAAACAAAATAATTATTCACAATTTTTTAGCATTTATTGGGCCCAATGATCGTTACCGTTATGATCTTTAATAAAGAAATTTTAAATGATCAATTAAATTATATTTTAGAAGGAAGAAAATTATTTACAATTTTTTGGCATTCATTAGGCCTAAAGATCGTTACCGTTATGATCTTTAATAAAGAAATTTTAAATGATCAATTAAATTATCTTTTAGAAGGAAGATAACTATTTCAAATTTTTTAGCATTTATTAGGCCCATTGATCGTTACCGGCATGATCTTTAATAAAGAAATTTTAAATGATCTATTAAATTATCTTTTAGAAAGAAGATAATTATTCACAATTTTTTAGCATTTATTAGGCACAATGATCATTACTGTTATGAACTTTAATAAAGAAATTTCAAATGATCTCTTAAATTATCTTATAGAAAGAAGATAATTATTTCAATTTCTCTTGCATTTATTAGGCCCAATTATCGTTGCCGTTATGGTCTTTAATAAAGAAATTTTAAATGATCAATTAAATTATCTTTTAGAAAGAAGATGAATATTTCAATTTTTTTAGCATTTATTAGGCCCATTGATCGTTACCGTTATGATCTTTAATAAAGAAATTTTAAATGATCAATTAAATTATCTTTTAGAAAGAAGAAAATTATTTACAATTTTTTGGCCTTCATTAGGCCTAATGATCGTTACCGTTATGATCTTTAATAAAGAAATTTTAAATGATCAATTAAATTATCTTTTAGAAGGAAGATAACTATTTCAAATTTTTTAGCATTTATTAGGCCCATTGATCGTTACCGGCATGATCTTTAATAAAGAAATTTTAAATGATCTATTAAATTGTCTTTTAGAAAAAAGATAATTATTCACAATTTTTTAGCATTTATTAGGCACAATGATCGTTACTGTTACGAACTTTAATAAAGAAATTTCAAATGATCTCTTAAATTATCTTATAGAAAGAAGATAATTATTTCAATTTCTCTTGCATTTATTAGGCCCAATGATCGTTGCCGTTATGGTCTTTAATAAAGAAATTTTAAATGATCAATTAAATTATCTTTTAGAAAGAAGATGAATATTTCAATTTTTTTAGCATTTATTAGGCCCATTGATCGTTACCGTTATGATCTTTAATAAAGAAATTTTAAATGATCAATTAAATTATCTTTTAGAAAGAAGAAAATTATTTACAATTTTTTGGCTTTCATTAGGCCTAATGACCGTTACCGTTATGATCTTTAACAAAGAAATTTTAAATGATCTATTAAATTATCTTTTAGAAACAAGATAATTATTCGCAATTTTTTAGCATTTATTAGGCCCAATGATCGTTACCGTTATGAACTTTAATAAAGAAATTTCAAATGATCTCTTAAATTATCTTTTAGAAAGAAGATAATTATTTCAATTTGCCTAGCATTTATTAGGCCCAATGATCGTTACCGTTATGAACTTTAATAAAGAAATTTCAAATGAGCTCTTAAATTATCTTTTAGAAAGAAGAGAATTATTTCAATTTCTCTAGCATTTATTAGGCCCAATGATCGTTGTCGTTATGGTCTTTAATAAAGAAATTTTAAATGATCAATTAAATTATCTTTTAGAAAGAAGATGAATATTTCAATTTTTTTAGCATTTATTAGGCCCTTTGATCGTTATCGTTATGATCTTTAATAAAGAAATTTTAAATGATCAATTAAATTATCTTTTAGAAGGAAGATAACTATTTCAAATTTTTTAGCATTTATTAGGCCCATTGATCGTTACCGGCATGATCTTTAATAAAGAAATTTTAAATGATCTATTAAATTATCTTTTAGAAAGAAGATAATTATTCACAATTTTTTAGCATTTATTAGGCACAATGATCGTTACTGTTATGAACTTTAATAAAGAAATTTCAAATGATCTCTTAAATTATCTTTTAGAAAGAAGATAATTATTTCAATTTCTCTTGCATTTATTAGGCCCAATGATCGTTAACGTTATGGTCTTTAATAAAGAAATTTTAAATGATCAATTAAATTATCTTTTAGAAAGAAGATGAATATTTCAATTTTTTTAGCATTTATTAGGCCCATTGATCGTTACCGTTACGATCTTTAATAAAGAAATTTTAAATGATCAATTAAATTATCTTTTAGAAAGAAGATAATTATTTACAATTTTTTGGCTTTCATTAGGCCTAATGACCGTTACCGTTATGATCTTTAATAAAGAAATTTTAAATGATCTATTAAATTATCTTTTAGAAACAAGATAATTATTCGCAATTTTTTAGCATTTATTAGGCCCAATGATCGTTACCGTTATGAACTTTAATAAAGAAATTTGAAATGATCTCTTAAATTATCTTTTAGAAAGAAGATAATTATTTCAATTTCTCTTGCATTTATTAGGCCCAATGATCGTTGCCGTTATGGTCTTTAATAAAGAAATTTTAAATGATCAATTAAATTATCTTTTAGAAGGAAGATAACTATTTCAAATTTGTTAGCATTTATTAGGCCAATTTATCGTTACCGGTATGATCTTTAATAAAGAAATTTTAAATGATCTATTAAATCATCTTTTAAAAGAAGATAATTATTCATAATTTTTTAGCATTTATTAGGCCCAATGATCGTTAACCGTTATGAACTTTAATAAAGAAATTTTAAATGATCTCTTAAATTATCTTTTAGAAAGAAGATAATTATTTCAATTTGCCTAGCATTTATTAGGCCCAATGATCGTTACCGTTATGAACTTTCATAAAGAAATTTCAAATGATCTCTTAAATTATCTTTTAGAAAGAAGATAATTATTTCAATTTCTCTAGCATTTATTAGGCCCAATGATCGTTGCCGTTATGGTCTTTAATAAAGAAATTTTAAATGATCAATTAAATTATCTTTTAGAAAGAAGATGAATATTTCAATTTTTTTAGCATTTATTAGGCCCATTGATCGTTACCGTTATGATCTTTAATAAAGAAATTTTAAATGATCAATTAAATTATCTTTTAGAAAGAAGAAAATTATTTACAATTTTTTGGCTTTCATTAGGCCTAATGACCGTTACCGTTATGATCTTTAATAAAGAAATTTTAAATGATCTATTAAATTATCTTTTAGAAACAAGATAATTATTCGCAATTTTTTAGCATTTATTAGGCCCAATGATCGTTACCGTTATGAACTTTAATAAAGAAATTTCAAATGATCTCTTAAATTATCTTTTAGAAAGAAGATAATTATTTCAATTTGCCTAGCATTTATTAGGCCCAATGATCGTTACCGTTATGAACTTTAATAAAGAAATTTCAAATGAGCTCTTAAATTATCTTTTAGAAAGAAGAGAATTATTTCAATTTCTCTAGCATTTATTAGGCCCAATGATCGTTGTCGTTATGGTCTTTAATAAAGAAATTTTAAATGATCAATTAAATTATCTTTTAGAAAGAAGATGAATATTTCAATTTTTTTAGCATTTATTAGGCCCATTGATCGTTATCGTTATGATCTTTAATAAAGAAATTTTAAATGATCAATTAAATTATCTTTTAGAAGGAAGATAACTATTTCAAATTTTTTAGCATTTATTAGGCCCATTGATCGTTACCGGCATGATCTTTAATAAAGAAATTTTAAATGATCTATTAAATTATCTTTTAGAAAGAAGATAATTATTCACAATTTTTTAGCATTTATTAGGCACAATGATCGTTACTGTTATGAACTTTAATAAAGAAATTTCAAATGATCTCTTAAATTATCTTTTAGAAAGAAGATAATTATTTCAATTTCTCTTGCATTTATTAGGCCCAATGATCGTTAACGTTATGGTCTTTAATAAAGAAATTTTAAATGATCAATTAAATTATCTTTTAGAAAGAAGATGAATATTTCAATTTTTTTACAATTTATTAGGCCCATTGATCGTTACCGTTACGATCTTTAATAAAGAAATTTTAAATGATCAATTAAATTATCTTTTAGAAAGAAGATAATTATTTACAATTTTTTGGCATTCATTAGGCCGAATGATCGTTACCGTTATGATCTTTAATAAAGAAATTTTAAATGATCTATTAAATTATCTTTTAGAAACAAGATAATTATTCACAATTTTTTAGCATTTATTAGGCCCAATGATCGTTACCGTTCTGATCTTTAATAAAGAAATTTTAAATGATCAATTAAATTATCTTTTAGAAGAAAGATTACTATTTCAAATTTTTTAGCATTTATTAGGCCAATTTATCGTTACCGGTATGATCTTTAATAAAGAAATTTTAAATGATCTATTAAATCATCTTTTAAAAGAAGATAATTATTCACAATTTTTTAGCATTTATTACGCCCAATGATCGTTAACCGTTATGAACTTTAATAAAGAAATTTTAAATGATCTCTTAAATTATCTTTTAGAAAGAAGATAATTATTTCAATTTGCCTAGCATTTATTAGGCCCAATGATCGTTACCGTTATGAACTTTAATAAAGAAATTTCAAATGATCTCTTAAATTATGTTTTAGAAAGAAGGTAATTATTTCAATTTCTCTAGCATTTATTAGGCCCAATGATCGTTGCCGTTATGGTCTTTAATAAAGAAATTTGAAATGATCAATTAAATTATCTTTTAGAAAGAAGATGAATATTTCAATTTTTTTAGCATTTATTAGGCCTATTCATCGTTACCGTTATGATCTTTAATAAAGAAATTTTAAATGATCAATTAAATTATCTTTTAGAAAGAAGATAATTATTTACAATTTTTTGGCATTCATTAGGCCTAACGATCGTTACCGTTATGATCCTTAATAAATAAATTTTAAATGATCTATTAAATTATCTTTTAGAAAGAAGATAATTATTCACAATTTTTTAGCATTTATTAGGCCCAATGATCGTTACCGTTATGGTCTTTAATAAAGAAATTTTAAATGATCAATTAAATTATCTTTTAGAAAGAAGATGAATATTTCAATTTTTTTAGCATTTATTAGGCCCATTGATCGTTACCGTTATGATCTTTAATAAAGAAATTTTAAATGATCAATTAAATTATCTTTTAGAAGGAAGATAACTATTTCAAATTTTTTAGCATTTATTAGGCCCATTGATCGTTACCGGCATGATCTTTAATAAAGAAATTTTAAATGATCTATTAAATTATCTTTTAGAAAGAAGATAATTATTCACAATTTTTTAGCATTTATTAGGCACAATGATTGTTACTGTTATGAACTTTAATAAAGAAATTTCAAATGATCTCTTAAATTATCTTTTAGAAAGAAGATAATTATTTCAATTTCTCTTGCATTTATTAGGCCCAATGATCGTTGCCGTTATGGTCTTTAATAAAGAAATTTTAAATGATCAATTAAATTATCTTTTAGAAGGAAGATAACTATTTCAAATTTTTTAGCATTTATTAGGCCAATTTATCGTTACCGGTATGATCTTTAATAAAGAAATTTTAAATGATCTATTAAATTATCTTTTAAAAGAAGATAATTATTCACAATTTTTTAGCATTTATTAGGCCCAATGATCGTTAACCGTTATGAACTTTAATAAAGAAATTTTAAATGATCTCTTAAATTATCTTTTAGAAAGAAGATAATTATTTCAATTTGCCTAGCATTTATTAGGCCCAATGATCGTTACCGTTATGAACTTTAATAAAGAAATTTCAAATGATCTCTTAAATTATGTTTTAGAAAGAAGGTAATTATTTCAATTTCTCTAGCATTTATTAGGCCCAATGATCGTTGCCGTTATGGTCTTTAATAAAGAAATTTGAAATGATCAATTAAATTATCTTTTAGAAAGAAGATGAATATTTCAATTTTTTTAGCATTTATTAGGCCTATTCATCGTTACCGTTATGATCTTTAATAAAGAAATTTTAAATGATCAATTAAATTATCTTTTAGAAAGAAGATAATTATTTACAATTTTTTGGCATTCATTAGGCCTAACGATCGTTACCGTTATGATCCTTAATAAATAAATTTTAAATGATCTATTAAATTATCTTTTAGAAAGAAGATAATTATTCACAATTTTTTAGCATTTATTAGGCCCAATGATCGTTACCGTTATGATCTTTAATAAAGAAATTTTAAATGATCAATTAAATTATCTTTTAGATGGAAGATAACTATTTCAAATTTTTTAGCATTTATTAGGCCCATTGATCGTTACCGGCATGATCTTTAATAAAGAAATTTTAAATGATCTATTAAATTATCTTTTAGAAAGAAGATAATTATTCACAATTTTTTAGCATTTATTAGGCCCAATGATCGTTACCATTATGAACTTTAATAAAGAAATTTCAAATGATCTCTTAAATTATCTTTTAGAAAGAAGATAATTATTTCAATTTCTCTAGCATTTATTAGGCCCAATGATCGTTGCCGTTATGGTCTTTAATAAAGAAATTTTAAATGATCAATTAAATTATCTTTTAGAAAGAAGATGAATATTTCAATTTTTTTAGCATTTATTAGGCCCATTGATCGTTACCGTTATGATCTTTAATAAAGAAATTTTAAATGATCAATTAAATTATCTTTTAGAAAGAAGAAAATTATTTACAATTTTTTGGCTTTCATTAGGCCTAATGACCGTTACCGTTATGATCTTTAATAAAGAAATTTTAAATGATCTATTAAATTATCTTTTAGAAACAAGATAATTATTCGCAATTTTTTAGCATTTATTAGGCCCAATGATCGTTACCGTTATGAACTTTAATAAAGAAATTTCAAATGATCTCTTAAATTATCTTTTAGAAAGAAGATAATTATTTCAATTTCTCTAGCATTTATTAGGCCCAATGATCGTTGCCGTTATGGTCTTTAATAAAGAAATTTTAAATGATCAATTAAATTATCTTTTAGATGGAAGATAACTATTTCAAATTTTTTAGCATTTATTAGGCCCATTGATCGTTACCGGCATGATCTTTAATAAAGAAATTTTAAATGATCTATTAAATTATCTTTTAGAAAGAAGATAATTATTTACAATTTTTTGGCATTCATTAGGCCTAATGATCGTTACCGTTATGATCTTTAATAAAGAAATTTTAAATGATCTATTAAATTATCTTTTAGAAACAAAATAATTATTCACAATTTTTTAGCATTTATTAGGCCCAATGATCGTTACCGTTATGATCTTTAATAAAGAAATTTTAAATGATCAATTAAATTATATTTTAGAAAGAAGAAAATTATTTACAATTTTTTGGCCTTCATTAGGCCTAATGATCGTTACCGTTATGATCTTTAATAAAGAAATTTTAAATGATCAATTAAATTATCTTTTAGAAGGAAGATAACTATTTCAAATTTTTTAGCATTTATTAGGCCCATTGATCATTACCGGCATGATCTTTAATAAAGAAATTTTAAATGATCTATTAAATTATCTTTTAGAAAGAAGATAATTATTCACAATTTTTTAGCATTTATTAGGCACAATGATCGTTACTGTTATGAACTTTAATAAAGAAATTTCAAATGATCTCTTAAATTATCTTATAGAAAGAAGATAATTATTTCAATTTCTCTTGCATTTATTAGGCCCAATGATCGTTGCCGTTATGGTCTTTAATAAAGAAATTTTAAATGATCAATTAAATTATCTTTTAGAAAGAAGATGAATATTTCAATTTTTTTAGCATTTATTGGGCCCATTGATCGTTACCGTTATGATCTTTAATAAAGAAATTTTAAATGATCAATTAAATTATCTTTTAGAAAGAAGAAAATTATTTACAATTTTTTGGCCTTCATTAGGCCTAATGATCGTTACCGTTATGATCTTTAATAAAGAAATTTTAAATGATCAATTAAATTATCTTTTAGAAGGAAGATAACTATTTCAAATTTGTTAGCATTTATTAGGCCCATTGATCGTTACCGGCATGATCTTTAATAAAGAAATTTTAAATGATCTATTAAATTGTCTTTTAGAAAGAAGATAATTATTCACAATTTTTTAGCATTTATTAGGCACAATGATCGTTACTGTTACGAACTTTAATAAAGAAATTTCAAATGATCTCTTAAATTATGTTATAGAAAGAAGATAATTATTTCAATTTCTCTTGCATTTATTAAGCCCAATGATCGTTGCCGTTATGGTCTTTAATAAAGAAATTTTAAATGATCAATTAAATTATCGTTTAGAAAGAAGATAATTATTTACCATTTTTTGGCATTCATTAGGCCTAATGATCGTTACCGTTATGATCTTTAATAAAGAAATTTTAAATGATCTATTAAATTATCTTTTAGAAACAAAATAATTATTCACAATTTTTTAGCATTTATTAGGCCCAATGATCGTTACCGTTATGATCTTTAATAAAGAAATTTTAAATGATCAATTAAATTATCTTTCAGATGGAAGATAACTATTTCAAATTTTTTAGCATTTATTAGGCTCATTGATGGTTACCGGCATGATCTTTAATAAAGAAATTTTAAATGATCTATTAAATTATCTTTTAGAAAGAAGATAATTATTCACAATTTTTTAGCATTTATTAGGCCCAATGATCGTTACCATTATGAACTTTTATAAAGAAATTTCAAATGATCTCTTAAATTATCTTTTACAAAGAAGATAATTATTTCAATTTCTCTAGCATTTATTAGGCCCAATGATCGTTGCCATTATGGTCTTTAATAAAGAAATTTTAAATGATCAATTAAATTATCTTTTAGAAAGAAGAAAATTATTTACAATTTTTTGGCATTCATTAGGCCTAATGATCGTTACCGTTATGATCTTTAATAAAGAAATTTTAAATGATCAATTAAATTATCTTTTAGATGGAAGATAACTATTTCAAATTTTTTAGCATTTATTAGGCTCATTGATCGTTACCGGCATGATCTTTAATAAAGAAATTTTAAATGATCTATTAAATTATCTTTTAGAAAGAAGATAATTATTCACAATTTTTTAGCATTTATTAGGCCCAATGATCGTTACCATTATGAACTTTAATAAAGAAATTTCAAATGATCTCTTAAATTATCTTTTAGAAAGAAGATAATTATTTCAATTTCTCTAGCATTTATTAGGCCCAATGATCGTTGCCATTATGGTCTTTAATAAAGAAATTTTAAATGATCAATTAAGTTATCTTTTAGAAAGAAGATAATTATTTACAATTTTTTGGCATTCATCAGGCCTAACGATCGTTACCGTTATGATCTTTAATAAAGAAATTTTAAATGATCTATTAAATTATATTTTAGAAACAAAATAATTATTCACAATTTTTTAGCATTTATTAGGCCCAATGATCGTTACCGTTATGATCTTTAATAAAGAAATTTTAAATGATCAATTAAATTATATTTTAGAAAGAAGAAAATTATTTACAATTTTTTGGCATTCATTAGGCCTAATGATCGTTACCGTTATGATCTTTAATAAAGAAATTTTAAATGATCAATTAAATTATCTTTTAGAAGGAAGATAACTATTTCAAATTTTTTAGCATTTATTAGGCCCATTGATCGTTACCGGCATGATCTTTAATAAAGAAATTTTAAATGATCTATTAAATTATCTTTTAGAAAGAAGATAATTATTCACAATTTTTTAGCATTTATTAGGCACAATGATCGTTACTGTTATGAACTTTAATAAAGAAATTTCAAATGATCTCTTAAATTATCTTATAGAAAGAAGATAATTATTTCAATTTCTCTTGCATTTATTAGGCCCAATGATCGTTGCCGTTATGGTCTTTAATAAAGAAATTTTAAATGATCAATTAAATTATCTTTTAGAAAGAAGATGAATATTTCAATTTTTTTAGCATTTATTAGGCCCATTGATCGTTACCGTTATGATCTTTAATAAAGAAATTTTAAATGATCAATTAAATTATCTTTTAGAAAGAAGAAAATTATTTACAATTTTTTGGCCTTCATTAGGCCTAATGATCGTTACCGTTATGATCTTTAATAAAGAAATTTTAAATGATCAATTAAATTATCTTTTAGATGGAAGATAACTATTTCAAATTTTTTAGCATTTATTAGGCTCATTGACCGTTACCGGCATGATCTTTAATATAGAAATTTTAAATGATCTATTAAATTATCTTTTAGAAAGAAGATAATTATTCACAATTTTTTAGCATTTATTAGGCCCAATGATCGTTACCATTATGAACTTTAATAAAGAAATTTCAAATGATCTCTTAAATTATCTTTTAGAAAGAAGATAATTATTTCAATTTCTCTAGCATTTATTAGGCCCAATGATCGTTGCCATTATGGTCTTTAATAAAGAAATTTTAAATGATCAATTAAATTATCTTTTAGAAAGAAGATAATTATTTACAATTTTTTGGCATTCATTAGGCCTAATGATCGTTACCGTTATGATCTTTAATAAAGAAATTTTAAATGATCTATTAAATTATCTTTTAGAAACAAAATAATTATTCACAATTTTTTAGCATTTATTGGGCCCAATGATCGTTACCGTTATGATCTTTAATAAAGAAATTTTAAATGATCAATTAAATTATATTTTAGAAGGAAGAAAATTATTTACAATTTTTTGGCATTCATTAGGCCTAAAGATCGTTACCGTTATGATCTTTAATAAAGAAATTTTAAATGATCAATTAAATTATCTTTTAGAAGGAAGATAACTATTTCAAATTTTTTAGCATTTATTAGGCCCATTGATCGTTACCGGCATGATCTTTAATAAAGAAATTTTAAATGATCTATTAAATTATCTTTTAGAAAGAAGATAATTATTCACAATTTTTTAGCATTTATTAGGCACAATGATCATTACTGTTATGAACTTTAATAAAGAAATTTCAAATGATCTCTTAAATTATCTTATAGAAAGAAGATAATTATTTCAATTTCTCTTGCATTTATTAGGCCCAATTATCGTTGCCGTTATGGTCTTTAATAAAGAAATTTTAAATGATCAATTAAATTATCTTTTAGAAAGAAGATGAATATTTCAATTTTTTTAGCATTTATTAGGCCCATTGATCGTTACCGTTATGATCTTTAATAAAGAAATTTTAAATGATCAATTAAATTATCTTTTAGAAAGAAGAAAATTATTTACAATTTTTTGGCCTTCATTAGGCCTAATGATCGTTACCGTTATGATCTTTAATAAAGAAATTTTAAATGATCAATTAAATTATCTTTTAGAAGGAAGATAACTATTTCAAATTTTTTAGCATTTATTAGGCCCATTGATCGTTACCGGCATGATCTTTAATAAAGAAATTTTAAATGATCTATTAAATTGTCTTTTAGAAAAAAGATAATTATTCACAATTTTTTAGCATTTATTAGGCACAATGATCGTTACTGTTACGAACTTTAATAAAGAAATTTCAAATGATCTCTTAAATTATCTTATAGAAAGAAGATAATTATTTCAATTTCTCTTGCATTTATTAGGCCCAATGATCGTTGCCGTTATGGTCTTTAATAAAGAAATTTTAAATGATCAATTAAATTATCTTTTAGAAAGAAGATGAATATTTCAATTTTTTTAGCATTTATTAGGCCCATTGATCGTTACCGTTATGATCTTTAATAAAGAAATTTTAAATGATCAATTAAATTATCTTTTAGAAAGAAGAAAATTATTTACAATTTTTTGGCCTTCATTAGGCCTAATGATCGTTACCGTTATGATCTTTAATAAAGAAATTTTAAATGATCAATTAAATTATCTTTTAGAAGGAAGATAACTATTTCAAATTTTTTAGCATTTATTAGGCCCATTGATCGTTACCGGCATGATCTTTAATAAAGAAATTTTAAATGATCTATTAAATTGTCTTTTAGAAAGAAGATAATTATTCACAATTTTTTAGCATTTATTAGGCACAATGATCGTTACTGTTATGAACTTTAATAAAGAAATTTCAAATGATCTCTTAAATTATCTTATAGAAAGAAGGTAATTATTTCAATTTCTCTTGCATTTATTAGGCCCAATGATCGTTGCCGTTATGGTCTTTAATAAAGAAATTTTAAATGATCAATTAAATTATCTTTTAGAAAGAAGATAATTATTTACAATTTTTTGGCATTCATTAGGCCTAATGATCGTTACCGTTATGATCTTTAATAAAGAAATTTTAAATGATCAATTAAATTATCTTTTAGATGGAAGATAACTATTTCAAATTTTTTAGCATTTATTAGGCTCATTGACCGTTACCGGCATGATCTTTAATATAGAAATTTTAAATGATCTATTAAATTATCTTTTAGAAAGAAGATAATTATTCACAATTTTTTAGCATTTATTAGGCCCAATGATCGTTACCATTATGAACTTTAATAAAGAAATTTCAAATGATCTCTTAAATTATCTTTTAGAAAGAAGATAATTATTTCAATTTCTCTAGCATTTATTAGGCCCAATGATCGTTGCCATTATGGTCTTTAATAAAGAAATTTTAAATGATCAATTAAATTATCTTTTAGAAAGAAGATAATTATTTACAATTTTTTGGCATTCATTAGGCCTAATGATCGTTACCGTTATGATCTTTAATAAAGAAATTTTAAATGATCTATTAAATTATCTTTTAGAAACAAAATAATTATTCACAATTTTTTAGCATTTATTGGGCCCAATGATCGTTACCGTTATGATCTTTAATAAAGAAATTTTAAATGATCAATTAAATTATATTTTAGAAAGAAGAAAATTATTTACAATTTTTTGGCATTCATTAGGCCTAAAGATCGTTACCGTTATGATCTTTAATAAAGAAATTTTAAATGATCAATTAAATTATCTTTTAGAAGGAAGATAACTATTTCAAATTTTTTAGCATTTATTAGGCCCATTGATCGTTACCGGCATGATCTTTAATAAAGAAATTTTAAATGATCTATTAAATTATCTTTTAGAAAGAAGATAATTATTCACAATTTTTTAGCATTTATTAGGCACAATGATCGTTACTGTTATGAACTTTAATAAAGAAATTTCAAATGATCTCTTAAATTATCTTATAGAAAGAAGATAATTATTTCAATTTCTCTTGCATTTATTAGGCCCAATTATCGTTGCCGTTATGGTCTTTAATAAAGAAATTTTAAATGATCAATTAAATTATCTTTTAGAAAGAAGATGAATATTTCAATTTTTTTAGCATTTATTAGGCCCATTGATCGTTACCGTTATGATCTTTAATAAAGAAATTTTAAATGATCAATTAAATTATCTTTTAGAAAGAAGAAAATTATTTACAATTTTTTGGCCTTCATTAGGCCTAATGATCGTTACCGTTATGATCTTTAATAAAGAAATTTTAAATGATCAATTAAATTATCTTTTAGAAGGAAGATAACTATTTCAAATTTTTTAGCATTTATTAGGCCCATTGATCGTTACCGGCATGATCTTTAATAAAGAAATTTTAAATGATCTATTAAATTGTCTTTTAGAAAGAAGATAATTATTCACAATTTTTTAGCATTTATTAGGCACAATGATCGTTACTGTTACGAATTTTAATAAAGAAATTTCAAATGATCTCTTAAATTATCTTATAGAAAGAAGATAATTATTTCAATTTCTCTTGCATTTATTAGGCCCAATGATCGTTGCCATTATGGTCTTTAATAAAGAAATTTTAAATGATCAATTAAATTATCTTTTAGAAAGAAGATGAATATTTCAATTTTTTTAGCATTTATTAGGCCCATTGATCGTTACCGTTATGATCTTTAATAAAGAAATTTTAAATGATCAATTAAATTATCTTTTAGAAAGAAGATAATTATTTACAATTTTTTGGCATTCATTAGGCCTAATGATCGTTACCGTTATGATCTTTAATAAAGAAATTTTAAATGATCTATTAAATTATCTTTTAGAAACAAGATAATTATTCACAATTTTTTAGCATTTATTAGGCCCAATGATCGTTACCATTATGATCTTTAATAAAGAAATTTTAAATGATCAATTAAATTATCTTTTAGAAGGAAGATAACTATTTCAAATTTTTTAGCATTTATTAGGCCAATTTATCGTTACCGGTATGATCTTTAATAAAGAAATTTTAAATGATCTCTTAAATTATCTTTTAGAAAGAAGATAATTATTTCAATTTGCCTAGCATTTATTAGGCCCAATGATCGTTACTGTTATGAACTTTAATAAAGAAATTTCAAATGATCTCTTAAATTATCTTATAGAAAGAAGATAATTATTTCAATTTCTCTTGCATTTATTAGGCCCAATGATCGTTGCCGTTATGGTCTTTAATAAAGAAATTTTAAGTGATCAATTAAATTATCTTTTAGAAAGAAGATGAATATTTCAATTTTTTTAGCATTTATTAGGCCCATTGATCGTTACCGTTATGATCTTTAATAAAGAAATTTTAAATGATCAATTAAATTATCTTTTAGAAAGAAGAAAATTATTTACAATTTTTTGGCCTTCATTAGGCCTAATGATCGTTACCGTTATGATCTTCAATAAAGAAATTTTAAATGATCAATTAAATTATCTTTTAGAAGGAAGATAACTATTTCAAATTTTTTAGCATTTATTAGGCCCATTGATCGTTACCGGCATGATCTTTAATAAAGAAATTTTAAATGATCTATTAAATTGTCTTTTAGAAAGAAGATAATTATTCACAATTTTTTAGCATTTATTAGGCACAATGATCGTTACTGTTACGAACTTTAATAAAGAAATTTCAAATGATCTCTTAAATTATCTTATAGAAAGAAGATAATTATTTCAATTTCTCTTGCATTTATTAGGCCCAATGATCGTTGCCGTTATGGTCTTTAATAAACAAATTTTAAATGATCAATTAAATTATCTTTTAGAAAGAAGATAATTATTTACAATTTTTTGGCATTCATTAGGCCTAATGATCGTTACCGTTATGATCTTTAATAAAGAAATTTTAAATGATCTATTAAATTATCTTTTAGAAACAAAATAATTATTCACAATTTTTTAGCATTTATTAGGCCCAATGATCGTTACCGTTATGATCTTTAATAAAGAAATTTTAAATGATCAATTAAATTATATTTTAGAAAGAAGAAAATCATTTACAATTTTTTGGCATTCATTAGGCCTAATGATCGTTACCGTTATGATCTTTAATAAAGAAATTTTAAATGATCAATTAAATTAACTTTTAGAAGGAAGATAACTATTTCAAATTTTTTAGCATTTATTAGGCCCATTGATCGTTACCGGCATGATCTTTAATAAAGAAATTTTAAATGATCTATTAAATTGTCTTTTAGAAAGAAGATAATTATTCACAATTTTTTAGCATTTATTAGGCACAATGATCGTTACTGTTACGAACTTTAATAAAGAAATTTCAAATGATCTCTTAAATTATCTTATAGAAAGAAGATAATTATTTCAATTTCTCTTGCATTTATTAGGCCCAATGATCGTTGCCGTTATGGTCTTTAATAAAGAAATTTTAAATGATCAATTAAATTATCTTTTAGAAAGAAGATAATTATTTACAATTTTTTGGCATTCATTAGGCCTAATGATCGTTACCGTTATGATCTTTAATAAAGAAATTTTAAATGATCTATTAAATTATCTTTTAGAAACAAAATAATTATTCACAATTTTTTAGCATTTATTAGGCCCAATGATCGTTACCGTTATGATCTTTAATAAAGAAATTTTAAATGATCAATTAAATTATATTTTAGAAAGAAGAAAATTATTTACAATTTTTTGGCATTCATTAGGCCTAATGATCGTTACCGTTATGATCTTTAATAAAGAAATTTTAAATGATCAATTAAATTATCTTTTAGAAGGAAGATAACTATTTCAAATTTTTTAGCATTTATTAGGCCCATTGATCATTACCGGCATGATCTTTAATAAAGAAATTTTCAATGATCTATTAAATTATCTTTTAGAAAGAAGATAATTATTCACAATTTTTTAGCATTTATTAGGCACAATGATCGTTACTGTTATGAACTTTAATAAAGAAATTTCAAATGATCTCTTAAATTATCTTATAGAAAGAAGATAATTATTTCAATTTCTCTTGCATTTATTAGGCCCAATGATCGTTGCCGTTATGGTCTTTAATAAAGAAATTTTAAATGATCAATTAAATTATCTTTTAGAAAGAAGATGAATATTTCAATTTTTTTAGCATTTATTGGGCCCATTGATCGTTACCGTTATGATCTTTAATAAAGAAATTTTAAATGATCAATTAAATTATCTTTTAGAAAGAAGAAAATTATTTACAATTTTTTGGCCTTCATTAGGCCTAATGATCGTTACCGTTATGATCTTTAATAAAGAAATTTTAAATGATCAATCAAATTATCTTTTAGAAGGAAGATAACTATTTCAAATTTGTTAGCATTTATTAGGCCCATTGATCGTTACCGGCATGATCTTTAATAAAGAAATTTTAAATGATCTATTAAATTGTCTTTTAGAAAGAAGATAATTATTCACAATTTTTTAGCATTTATTAGGCACAATGATCGTTACTGTTACGAACTTTAATAAAGAAATTTCAAATGATCTCTTAAATTATCTTATAGAAAGAAGATAATTATTTCAATTTCTCTTGCATTTATTAAGCCCAATGATCGTTGCCGTTATGGTCTTTAATAAAGAAATTTTAAATGATCAATTAAATTATCGTTTAGAAAGAAGATAATTATTTACAATTTTTTGGCATTCATTAGGCCTAATGATCGTTACCGTTATGATCTTTAATAAAGAAATTTTAAATGATCTATTAAATTATCTTTTAGAAACAAAATAATTATTCACAATTTTTTAGCATTTATTAGGCCCAATGATCGTTACCGTTATGATCTTTAATAAAGAAATTCTAAATGATCAATTAAATTATATTTTAGAAAGAAGAAAATTATTTACAATTTTTTGGCATTCATTAGGCCTAATGATCGTTACCGTTATGATCTTTAATAAAGAAATTTTAAATGATCAATTAAATTAACTTTTAGAAGGAAGATAACTATTTCAAATTTTTTAGCATTTATTAGGCCCATTGATCGTTACCGGCATGATCTTTAATAAAGAAATTTTAAATGATCTATTAAATTGTCTTTTAGAAAGAAGATAATTATTCACAATTTTTTAGCATTTATTAGGCACAATGATCGTTACTGTTACGAACTTTAATAAAGAAATTTCAAATGATCTCTTAAATTATCTTATAGAAAGAAGATAATTATTTCAATTTCTCTTGCATTTATTAGGCCCAATGATCGTTGCCGTTATGGTCTTTAATAAAGAAATTTTAAATGATCAATTAAATTATCTTTTAGAAAGAAGATAATTATTTACAATTTTTTGGCATTCATTAGGCCTAATGATCGTTACCGTTATGATCTTTAATAAAGAAATTTTAAATGATCTATTAAATTATCTTTTAGAAACAAAATAATTATTCACAATTTTTTAGCATTTATTAGGCGCAATGATCGTTACCGTTATGATCTTTAATAAAGAAATTTTAAATGATCAATTAAATTATATTTTAGAAAGAAGAAAATTATTTACAATTTTTTGGCATTCATTAGGCCTAATGATCGTTACCGTTATGATCTTTAATAAAGAAATTTTAAATGATCAATTAAATTATCTTTTAGAAGGAAGATAACTATTTCAAATTTTTTAGCATTTATTAGGCCCATTGATCATTACCGGCATGATCTTTAATAAAGAAATTTTCAATGATCTATTAAATTATCTTTTAGAAAGAAGATAATTATTCACAATTTTTTAGCATTTATTAGGCACAATGATCGTTACTGTTATGAACTTTAATAAAGAAATTTCAAATGATCTCTTAAATTATCTTATAGAAAGAAGATAATTATTTCAATTTCTCTTGCATTTATTAGGCCCAATGATCGTTGCCGTTATGGTCTTTAATAAAGAAATTTTAAATGATCAATTAAATTATCTTTTAGAAAGAAGATGAATATTTCAATTTTTTTAGCATTTATTGGGCCCATTGATCGTTACCGTTATGATCTTTAATAAAGAAATTTTAAATGATCAATTAAATTATCTTTTAGAAAGAAGAAAATTATTTACAATTTTTTGGCCTTCATTAGGCCTAATGATCGTTACCGTTATGATCTTTAATAAAGAAATTTTAAATGATCAATCAAATTATCTTTTAGAAGGAAGATAACTATTTCAAATTTGTTAGCATTTATTAGGCCCATTGATCGTTACCGGCATGATCTTTAATAAAGAAATTTTAAATGATCTATTAAATTGTCTTTTAGAAAGAAGATAATTATTCACAATTTTTTAGCATTTATTAGGCACAATGATCGTTACTGTTACGAACTTTAATAAAGAAATTTCAAATGATCTCTTAAATTATCTTATAGAAAGAAGATAATTATTTCAATTTCTCTTGCATTTATTAAGCCCAATGATCGTTGCCGTTATGGTCTTTAATAAAGAAATTTTAAATGATCAATTAAATTATCGTTTAGAAAGAAGATAATTATTTACAATTTTTTGGCATTCATTAGGCCTAATGATCGTTACCGTTATGATCTTTAATAAAGAAATTTTAAATGATCTATTAAATTATCTTTTAGAAACAAAATAATTATTCACAATTTTTTAGCATTTATTAGGCCCAATGATCGTTACCGTTATGATCTTTAATAAAGAAATTTTAAATGATCAATTAAATTATCTTTTAGATGGAAGATAACTATTTCAAATTTTTTAGCATTTATTAGGCTCATTGATCGTTACCGGCATGATCTTTAATAAAGAAATTTTAAAATCTATTAAATTATCTTTTAGAAAGAAGATAATTATTCACAATTTTTTAGCATTTATTAGGCCCAATGATCGTTACCATTATGAACTTTAATAAAGAAATTTCAAATGATCTCTTAAATTATCTTTTAGAAAGAAGATAATTATTTCAATTTCTCTAGCATTTATTAGGCCCAATGATCGTTGCCGTTATGGTCTTTAATAAAGAAATTTTAAATGATCAATTAAATTATCTTTTAGAAAGAAGATAATTATTTACAATTTTTTGGCATTCATTAGGCCTAATGATCGTTACCGTTATGATCTTTAATAAAGAAATTTTAAATGATCAATTAAATTATCTTTTAGATGGAAGATAACTATTTCAAATTTTTTAGCATTTATTAGTCTCATTGATCGTTACCGGCATGATCTTTAATAAAGAAATTTTAAATGATCTATTAAATTATCTTTTAGAAAGAAGATAATTATTCACAATTTTTTAGCATTTATTAGGCCCAATGATCGTTACCATTATGAACTTTAATAAAGAAATTTCAAATGATCTCTTAAATTATCTTTTAGAAAGAAGATAATTATTTCAATTTCTCTAGCATTTATTAGGCCCAATGATCGTTGCCATTATGGTCTTTAATAAAGAAATTTTAAATGATCAATTAAATTATCTTTTAGAAAGAAGATAATTATTTACAATTTTTTGGCATTCATTAGGCCTAACGATCGTTACCGTTATGATCTTTAATAAAGAAATTTTAAATGATCTATTAAATTATCTTTTAGAAACAAAATAATTATTCACAATTTTTTAGCATTTATTAGGCCCAATGATCGTTACCGTTATGATCTTTAATAAAGAAATTTTAAATGATCAATTAAATTATATTTTAGAAAGAAGAAAATTATTTACAATTTTTTGGCCTTCATTAGGCCTAATGATCGTTACCGTTATGATCTTTAATAAAGAAATTTTAAATGATCAATTAAATTATCTTTTAGAAAGAAGATAATTATTTACAATTTTTTGGCATTCATTAGGCCTAATGATCGTTACCGTTATGATCTTTAATAAAGAAATTTTAAATGATCAATTAAATTATCTTTTAGATGGAAGATAACTATTTCAAATTTGTTAGCATTTATTAGGCCCATTGATCGTTACCGGCATGATCTTTAATAAAGAAATTTTAAATGATCTATTAAATTGTCTTTTAGAAAGAAGATAATTATTCACAATTTTTTAGCATTTATTAGGCACAATGATTGTTACTGTTACGAACTTTAATAAAGAAATTTCAAATGATCTCTTAAATTATCTTATAGAAAGAAGATAATTATTCCAATTTCTCTTGCATTTATTAAGCCCAATGATCGTTGCCGTTATGGTCTTTAATAAAGAAATTTTAAATGATCAATTAAATTATCTTTTAGAAAGAAGAAAATTATTTACAATTTTTTGGCATTCATTAGGCCTAATGATCGTTACCGTTATGATCTTTAATAAAGAAATTTTAAATGATCAATTAAATTATCTTTTAGATGGAAGATAACTATTTCAAATTTTTTAGCATTTATTAGGCTCATTGATCGTTACCGGCATGATCTTTAATAAAGAAATTTTAAATGATCTATTAAATTATCTTTTAGAAAGAAGATAATTATTCACAATTTTTTAGCATTTATTAGGCCCAATGATCGTTACCATTATGAACTTTAATAAAGAAATTTCAAATGATCTCTTAAATTATCTTTTAGAAAGAAGATAATTATTTCAATTTCTCTAGCATTTATTAGGCCCAATGATCGTTGCCATTATGGTCTTTAATAAAGAAATTTTAAATGATCAATTAAATTATCTTTTAGAAAGAAGATAATTATTTACAATTTTTTGGCATTCATTAGGCCTAACGATCGTTACCGTTATGATCTTTAATAAAGAAATTTTAAATGATCTATTAAATTATCTTTTAGAAACAAAATAATTATTCACAATTTTTTAGCATTTATTAGGCCCAATGATCGTTACCGTTATGATCTTTAATAAAGAAATTTTAAATGATCAATTAAATTATATTTTAGAAAGAAGAAAATTATTTACAATTTTTTGGCATTCATTAGGGCTAATGATCGTTACCGTTATGATCTTTAATAAAGAAATTTTAAATGATCAATTAAATTATCTTTTAGAAGGAAGATAACTATTTCAAATTTTTTAGCATTTATTAGGCCCATTGCTCGTTACCGGCATGATCTTTAATAAAGAAATTTTAAATGATCTATTAAATTATCTTTTAGAAAGAAGATAATTATTCACAATTTTTTAGCATTTATTAGGCACAATGATCGTTACTGTTATGAACTTTAATAAAGAAATTTCAAATGATCTCTTAAATTATCTTATAGAAAGAAGATAATTATTTCAATTTCTCTTGCATTTATTAGGCCCAATGATCGTTGCCGTTATGGTCTTTAATAAAGAAATTTTAAATGATCAATTAAATTATCTTTTAGAAAGAAGATGAATATTTCAATTTTTTTAGCATTTATTAGGCCCATTGATCGTTACCGTTATGATCTTTAATAAAGAAATTTTAAATGATCAATTAAATTATCTTTTAGAATGAAGAAAATTATTTACAATTTTTTGGCCTTCATTAGGCCTAATGATCGTTACCGTTATGATCTTTAATAAAGAAATTTTAAATGATCAATTAAATTATCTTTTAGAAGGAAGATAACTATTTCAAATTTTTTAGCATTTATTAGGCCCATTGATCGTTACCGGCATGATCTTTAATAAAGAAATTTTAAATGATCTATTAAATTGTCTTTTAGAAAGAAGATAATTATTCACAATTTTTTAGCATTTATTAGGCACAATGATCGTTACTGTTACGAACTTTAATAAAGAAATTTCAAATGATCTCTTAAATTATCTTATAGAAAGAAGATAACTATTTCAATTTCTCTTGCATTTATTAGGCCCAATGATCGTTGCCGTTATGGTCTTTAATAAAGAAATTTTAAATGATCAATTAAATTATCTTTTAGAAAGAAGATAATTATTTACAATTTTTTGGCATTCATTAGGCCTAATGATCGTTACCGTTATGATCTTTAATAAAGAAATTTTAAATGATCTATTAAATTATCTTTTAGAAACAAAATAATTATTCACAATTTTTTAGCATTTATTAGGCCCAATGATCGTTACCGTTATGATCTTTAATAAAGAAATTTTAAATGATCAATTAAATTATATTTTAGAAAGAAGAAAATTATTTACAATTTTTTGGCATTCATTAGGCCTAATGATCGTTACCGATATGATCTTTAATAAAGAAATTTTAAATGATCAATTAAATTATCTTTTAGAAGGAAGATAACTATTTCAAATTTTTTAGCATTTATTAGGCCCATTGATCATTACCGGCATGATCTTTAATAAAGAAATTTTAAATGATCTATTAAATTATCTTTTAGAAAGAAGATAATTATTCACAATTTTTTAGCATTTATTAGGCACAATGATCGTTACTGTTATGAACTTTAATAAAGAAATTTCAAATGATCTCTTAAATTATCTTATAGAAAGAAGATAATTATTTCAATTTCTCTTGCATTTATTAGGCCCAATGATCGTTGCCGTTATGGTCTTTAATAAAGAAATTTTAAATGATCAATTAAGTTATCTTTTAGAAAGAAGATAATTATTTACAATTTTTTGGCATTCATTAGGCCTAACGATCGTTACCGTTATGATCTTTAATAAAGAAATTTTAAATGATCTATTAAATTATCTTTTAGAAAGAAGATAATTATTCACAATTTTTTAGCATTTATTAGGCCCAATGATCGTTACCGTTATGATCTTTAATAAAGAAATTTTAAATGATCAATTAAATTATCTTTTAGATGGAAGATAACTATTTCAAATTTTTTAGCATTTATTAGGCTCATTGACCGTTACCGGCATGATCTTTAATATAGAAATTTTAAATGATCTATTAAATTATCTTTTAGAAAGAAGATAATTATTCACAATTTTTTAGCATTTATTAGGCCCAATGATCGTTACCATTATGAACTTTAATAAAGAAATTTCAAATGATCTCTTAAATTATCTTTTAGAAAGAAGATAATTATTTCAATTTCTCTAGCATTTATTAGGCCCAATGATCGTTGCCATTATGGTCTTTAATAAAGAAATTTTAAATGATCAATTAAATTATCTTTTAGAAAGAAGATAATTATTTACAATTTTTTGGCATTCATTAGGCCTAATGATCGTTACCGTTATGATCTTTAATAAAGAAATTTTAAATGATCAATTAAATTATCTTTTAGAAGGAAGATAACTATTTCAAATTTTTTAGCATTTATTAGGCCCATTGATCGTTACCGGCATGATCTTTAATAAGGAAATTTTAAATGATCTATTAAATTATCTTTTAGAAAGAAGATAATTATTTCAATTTCTCTAGCATTTATTAGGCCCAATGATCGTTGCCGTTATGGTCTTTAATAAAGAAATTTTAAATGATCAATTAAATTATCTTTTAGAAGGAAGATAACTATTTCAAATTTTTTAGCATTTATTAGGCCCATTGATCGTTACCGGCATGATCTTTAATAAAGAAATTTTAAATGATCTATTAAATTATCTTTTAGAAAGAAGATAATTATTCACAATTTTTTAGCATTTATTAGGCACAATGATCGTTACTGTTATGAACTTTAATAAAGAAATTTCAAATGATCTCTTAAATTATCTTATAGAGAGAAGATAATTATTTCAATTTCTCTTGCATTTATTAGGCCCAATGATCGTTGCTGTTATGGTCTTTAATAAAGAAATTTTAAATGATCAATTAAATTATCTTTTAGAAAGAAGATGAATATTTCAATTTTTTTAGCATTTATTAGGCCCATTGATCGTTACCGTTATGATCTTTAATAAAGAAATTTTAAATGATCAATTAAATTATCTTTTAGAAAGAAGATAATTATTTACAATTTTTTGGCATTCATTAGGCCTAATGATCGTTACCGTTATGATCTTTAATAAAGAAATTTTAAATGATCTATTAAATTATCTTTTAGAAACAAAATAATTATTCACAATTTTTTAGCATTTATTAGGCCCAATGATCGTTTCCGTTATGGTCTTTAATAAAGAAATTTGAAATGATCAATTAAATTATCTTTTAGAAAGAAGATGAATATTTCAATTTTTTTAGCATTTATTAGCCCTATTCATCGTTACCGTTATGATCTTTAATAAAGAAATTTTAAATGATCAATTAAATTATCTTTTAGAAAGAAGATAATTATTTACAATTTTTTGGCATTCATTAGGCCTAACGATCGTTACCGTTATGATCTTTAATAAATAAATTTTAAATGATCTATTAAATTATCTTTTAGAAACAAGATAATTATTCACAATTTTTTAGCATTTATTAGGCCCAATGATCGTTACCATTATGATCTTTAATAAAGAAATTTTAAATGATCAATTAAATTATCTTTTAGAAGGAAGATAACTATTTCAAATTTTTTAGCATTTATTAGGCCAATTTATCATTACTGGTATGATCTTTAATAAAGAAATTTTAAATGATCTCTTAAATTATCTTTTAGAAAGAAGATAATTATTTCAATTTGCCTAGCATTTATTAGGCACAATGATCGTTACCGTTATGAACTTTAATAAAGAAGTTTTAAATGATCTCTTAAATTATCTTTTAGAAAGAAGATAATTATTTCAATTTCTCTAGCATTTATTAGGCCCAATGATCGTTGCCGTTATGGTCTTTAATAAAGAAATTTTAAATGATCAATTAAATTATCTTTTAGAAAGAAGATAATTATTTACAATTTTTTGGCATTCATTAGGCCTAATGATCGTTACCGTTATGATTTTTAATAAAGAAATTTTAAATGATCTATTAAATTATCTTTTAGAAACAAAATAATTATTCACAATTTTTTAGCATTTATTAGGCCCAATGATCGTTACTGTTATGAACTTTAATAAAGAAATTTCAAATGATCTCTTAAATTATCTTATAGAGAGAAGATAATTATTTCAATTTCTCTTGCATTTATTAGGCCCAATGATCGTTGCTGTTATGGTCTTTAATAAAGAAATTTTAAATGATCAATTAAATTATCTTTTAGAAAGAAGATGAATATTTCAATTTTTTTAGCATTTATTAGGCCCATTGATCGTTACCGTTATGATCTTTAATAAAGAAATTTTAAATGATCAATTAAATTATCTTTTAGAAAGAAGATAATTATTTACAATTTTTTGGCATTCATTAGGCCTAATGATCGTTACCGTTATGATCTTTAATAAAGCAATTTTAAATGATCTATTAAATTATCTTTTAGAAACAAAATAATTATTCACAATTTTTTAGCATTTATTAGGCCCAATGATCGTTTCCGTTATGGTCTTTAATAAAGAAATTTGAAATGATCAATTAAATTATCTTTTAGAAAGAAGATAATTATTTCAATTTCTCTAGCATTTATTAGGCCCAATGATCGTTGCCGTTATGGTCTTTAATAAAGAAATTTTAAATGATCAATTAAATTATCTTTTAGAAAGAAGATAATTATTTACAATTTTTTGGCATTCATTAGGCCTAATGATCGTTACCGTTATGATCTTTAATAATGAAATTTTAAATGATCTATTAAATTATCTTTTAGAAACAAAATAATTATTCACAATTTTTTAGCATTTATTAGGCCCAATGATCGTTACCGTTATGATCTTTAATAAAGAAATTTTAAATGATCAATTAAATTATATTTTAGAAAGAAGAAAATTCTTTACAATTTTTTGGCATTCATTAGGCCTAATGATCGTTACCGTTATGATCTTTAATAAAGAAATTTTAAATGATCAATTAAATTATCTTTTAGAAGGACGATAACTATTTCAAATTTTTTAGCATTTATTAGGCCCATTGATCGTTACCGGCATGATCTTTAATAAAGAAATTTTAAATGATCTATTAAATTATCTTTTAGAAAGAAGATAATTATTCACAATTTTTTAGCATTTATTAGGCACAATGATCGTTACTGTTATGAACTTTAAGAAAGAAATTTCAAATGATCTCTTAAATTAGCTTATAGAAAGAAGATAATTATTTCAATTTCTCTTGCATTTATTAGGCCCAATGATCGTTGCCGTTATGGTCTTTAATAAAGAAATTTTAAATGATCAATTAAATTATCTTTTAGAAAGAAGATGAATATTTCAATTTTTTTAGCATGTATTAGGCCCATTGATCGTTACCGTTATGATCTTTAATAATGAAATTTTAAATGATCAATTAAATTATCTTTTAGAAAGAAGAAAATCATTTACAATTTTTTGGCATTCATTAGGCCTAATGATCGTTACGATTATGATCTTTAATAAAGAAATTTTAAATGATCAATTAAATTATCTTTTAGAAGGAAGATAACTATTTCAAATTTTTTAGCATTTATTAGGCCCATTGATCGTTACCGGCACGATCTTTAATAAAGAAATTTTAAATGATCTATTAAATTATCTTTTAGAAAGAAGATAATTATTCACAATTTTTTAGCATTTATTAGGCACAATGATCGTTACTGTTATGAACTTTAATAAAGAAATTTCAAATGATCTCTTAAATTATCTTATAGAAAGAAGATAATTATTTCAAAAGAAATTTCAAATGATCTCTTAAATTATCTTATAGAAAGAAGATAATTATTTCAATTTCTCTTGCATTTATTAGGCCCAATGATCGTTGCCGTTATGGTCTTTAATAAAGAAATTTTAAATGATCAATTAAATTATCTTTTAGAAAGAAGATGAACATTTCAATTTTTTTAGCATTTATTAGGCCCATTGATCGTTACCGTTATGATCTTTAATAAAGAAATTTTAAATGATCAATTAAATTATCTTTTAGAAAGAAGAAAATCATTTACAATTTTTTGGCATTCATTAGGCCTAATGATCGTTACGGTTATGATCTTTAATAAAGAAATTTTAAATGATCAATTAAATTATCTTTTAGAAGGAAGATAACTATTTCAAATTTTTTAGCATTTATTAGGCCCATTGATCGTTACCGGCACGATCTTTAATAAAGAAATTTTAAATGATCTATTAAATTATCTTTTAGAAAGAAGATAATTATTCACAATTTTTTAGCATTTATTAGGCACAATGATCGTTACTGTTATGAACTTTAATAAAGAAATTTCAAATGATCTCTTAAATTATCTTATAGAGAGAAGATAATTATTTCAATTTCTCTTGCATTTATTAGGCCCAATGATCGTTGCTGTTATGGTCTTTAATAAAGAAATTTTAAATGATCAATTAAATTATCTTTTAGAAAGAAGATGAATATTTCAATTTTTTTAGCATTTATTAGGCCCATTGATCGTTACCGTTATGATCTTTAATAAAGAAATTTTAAATGATCAATTAAATTATCTTTTAGAAAGAAGATAATTATTTACAATTTTTTGGCATTCATTAGGCCTAATGATCGTTACCGTTATGATCTTTAATAAAGCAATTTTAAATGATCTATTAAATTATCTTTTAGAAACAAAATAATTATTCACAATTTTTTAGCATTTATTAGGCCCAATGATCGTTTCCGTTATGGTCTTTAATAAAGAAATTTGAAATGATCAATTAAATTATCTTTTAGAAAGAAGATAATTATTTCAATTTCTCTAGCATTTATTAGGCCCAATGATCGTTGCCGTTATGGTCTTTAATAAAGAAATTTGAAATGATCAATTAAATTATCTTTTAGAAAGAAGATAATTATTTCAATTTCTCTAGCATTTATTAGGCCCAATGATCGTTGCCGTTATGGTCCTTAATAAAGAAATTTTAAATGATCAATTAAATTATCTTTTAGAAAGAAGATAATTATTTACAATTTTTTGGCATTCATTAGGCCTAATGATCGTTACCGTTATGATCTTTAATAAAGAAATTTTAAATGATCTATTAAATTATCTTTTAGAAACAAAATAATTATTCACAATTTTTTAGCATTTATTAGGCCCAATGATCGTTACCGTTATGATCTTTAATAAAGAAATTTTAAATGATCAATTAAATTATATTTTAGAAAGAAGAAAATTCTTTACAATTTTTTGGCATTCATTAGGCCTAATGATCGTTACCGTTATGATCTTTAATAAAGAAATTTTAAATGATCAATTAAATTATCTTTTAGAAGGACGATAACTATTTCAAATTTTTTAGCATTTATTAGGCCCATTGATCGTTACCGGCATGATCTTTAATAAAGAAATTTTAAATGATCTATTAAATTATCTTTTAGAAAGAAGATAATTATTCACAATTTTTTAGCATTTATTAGGCACAATGATTGTTACTGTTATGAACTTTAAGAAAGAAATTTCAAATGATCTCTTAAATTATCTTATAGAAAGAAGATAATTATTTCAATTTCTCTTGCATTTATTAGGCCCAATGATCGTTGCCGTTATGGTCTTTAATAAAGAAATTTTAAATGATCAATTAAATTATCTTTTAGAAAGAAGATGAATATTTCAATTTTTTTAGCATGTATTAGGCCCATTGATCGTTACCGTTATGATCTTTAATAAAGAAATTTTAAATGATCAATTAAATTATCTTTTAGAAAGAAGAAAATCATTTACAATTTTTTGGCATTCATTAGGCCTAATGATCGTTACGGTTATGATCTTTAATAAAGAAATTTTAAATGATCAATTAAATTATCTTTTAGAAGGAAGATAACTATTTCAAATTTTTTAGCATTTATTAGGCCCAGTGATCGTTACCGGCACGACCTTTAATAAAGAAATTTTAAATGATCTATTAAATTATCTTTTAGAAAGAAGATAATTATTCACAATTTTTTAGCATTTATTAGGCACAATGATCGTTACTGTTATGAACTTTAATAAAGAAATTTCAAATGATCTCTTAAATTATCTTATAGAAAGAAGATAATTATTTCAAAAGAAATTTCAAATGATCTCTTAAATTATCTTATAGAAAGAAGATAATTATTTCAATTTCTCTTGCATTTATTAGGCCCAATGATCGTTGCCGTTATGGTCTTTAATAAAGAAATTTTAAATGATCAATTAAATTATCTTTTAGAAAGAAGATGAATATTTCAATTTTTTTAGCATGTATTAGGCCCATTGATCGTTACCGTTATGATCTTTAATAATGAAATTTTAAATGATCAATTAAATTATCTTTTAGAAAGAAGAAAATCATTTACAATTTTTTGGCATTCATTAGGCCTAATGATCGTTACGGTTATGATCTTTAATAAAGAAATTTTAAATGATCAATTAAATTATCTTTTAGAAGGAAGATAACTATTTCAAATTTTTTAGCATTTATTAGGCCCATTGATCGTTACCGGCACGATCTTTAATAAAGAAATTTTAAATGATCTATTAAATTATCTTTTAGAAAGAAGATAATTATTCACAATTTTTTAGCATTTATTAGGCACAATGATCGTTACTGTTATGAACTTTAATAAAGAAATTTCAAATGATCTCTTAAATTATCTTATAGAAAGAAGATAATTATTTCAAAAGAAATTTCAAATGATCTCTTAAATTATCTTATAGAAAGAAGATAATTATTTCAATTTCTCTTGCATTTATTAGGCCCAATGATCGTTGCCGTTATGGTCTTTAATAAAGAAATTTTAAATGATCAATTAAATTATCTTTTAGAAAGAAGATGAACATTTCAATTTTTTTAGCATTTATTAGGCCCATTGATCGTTACCGTTATGATCTTTAATAAAGAAATTTTAAATGATCAATTAAATTATCTTTTAGAAAGAAGAAAATCATTTACAATTTTTTGGCATTCATTAGGCCTAATGATCGTTACGGTTATGATCTTTAATAAAGAAATTTTAAATGATCAATTAAATTATCTTTTAGAAGGAAGATAACTATTTCAAATTTTTTAGCATTTATTAGGCCCATTGATCGTTACCGGCACGATCTTTAATAAAGAAATTTTAAATGATCTATTAAATTATCTTTTAGAAAGAAGATAATTATTCACAATTTTTTAGCATTTATTAGGCACAATGATCGTTACTGTTATGAACTTTAATAAAGAAATTTCAAATGATCTCTTAAATTATCTTATAGAGAGAAGATAATTATTTCAATTTCTCTTGCATTTATTAGGCCCAATGATCGTTGCTGTTATGGTCTTTAATAAAGAAATTTTAAATGATCAATTAAATTATCTTTTAGAAAGAAGATGAATATTTCAATTTTTTTAGCATTTATTAGGCCCATTGATCGTTACCGTTATGATCTTTAATAAAGAAATTTTAAATGATCAATTAAATTATCTTTTAGAAAGAAGATAATTATTTACAATTTTTTGGCATTCATTAGGCCTAATGATCGTTACCGTTATGATCTTTAATAAAGCAATTTTAAATGATCTATTAAATTATCTTTTAGAAACAAAATAATTATTCACAATTTTTTAGCATTTATTAGGCCCAATGATCGTTTCCGTTATGGTCTTTAATAAAGAAATTTGAAATGATCAATTAAATTATCTTTTAGAAAGAAGATAATTATTTCAATTTCTCTAGCATTTATTAGGCCCAATGATCGTTGCCGTTATGGTCTTTAATAAAGAAATTTGAAATGATCAATTAAATTATCTTTTAGAAAGAAGATAATTATTTCAATTTCTCTAGCATTTATTAGGCCCAATGATCGTTGCCGTTATGGTCCTTAATAAAGAAATTTTAAATGATCAATTAAATTATCTTTTAGAAAGAAGATAATTATTTACAATTTTTTGGCATTCATTAGGCCTAATGATCGTTACCGTTATGATCTTTAATAAAGAAATTTTAAATGATCTATTAAATTATCTTTTAGAAACAAAATAATTATTCACAATTTTTTAGCATTTATTAGGCCCAATGATCGTTACCGTTATGATCTTTAATAAAGAAATTTTAAATGATCAATTAAATTATATTTTAGAAAGAAGAAAATTCTTTACAATTTTTTGGCATTCATTAGGCCTAATGATCGTTACCGTTATGATCTTTAATAAAGAAATTTTAAATGATCAATTAAATTATCTTTTAGAAGGACGATAACTATTTCAAATTTTTTAGCATTTATTAGGCCCATTGATCGTTACCGGCATGATCTTTAATAAAGAAATTTTAAATGATCTATTAAATTATCTTTTAGAAAGAAGATAATTATTCACAATTTTTTAGCATTTATTAGGCACAATGATTGTTACTGTTATGAGCTTTAAGAAAGAAATTTCAAATGATCTCTTAAATTATCTTATAGAAAGAAGATAATTATTTCAATTTCTCTTGCATTTATTAGGCCCAATGATCGTTGCCGTTATGGTCTTTAATAAAGAAATTTTAAATGATCAATTAAATTATCTTTTAGAAAGAAGATAATTATTTACAATTTTTTGGCATTCATTAGGCCTAATGATCGTTACCGTTATGATCTTTAATAAAGAAATTTTAAATGATCTATTAAATTATCTTTTAGAAACAAAATAATTATTCACAATTTTTTAGCATTTATTAGGCCCAATGATCGTTACCGTTATGATCTTTAATAAAGAAATTGTAAATGATCAATTAAATTATATTTTAGAAAGAAGAAAATTCTTTACAATTTTTTGGCATTCATTAGGCCTAATGATCGTTACCGTTATGATCTTTAATAAAGAAATTTTAAATGATCAATTAAATTATCTTTTAGAAGGACGATAACTATTTCAAATTTTTTAGCATTTATTAGGCCCATTGATCGTTACCGGCATGATCTTTAACAAAGAAATTTTAAATGATCTATTAAATTATCTTTTAGAAAGAAGATAATTATTCACAATTTTTTAGCATTTATTAGGCACAATGATTGTTACTGTTATGAACTTTAAGAAAGAAATTTCAAATGATCTCTTAAATTATCTTATAGAAAGAAGATAATTATTTCAATTTCTCTTGCATTTATTAGGCCCAATGATCGTTGCCGTTATGGTCTTTAATAAAGAAATTTTAAATGATCAATTAAATTATCTTTTAGAAAGAAGATGAATATTTCAATTTTTTTAGCATGTATTAGGCCCATTGATCGTTACCGTTATGATCTTTAATAAAGAAATTTTAAATGATCAATTAAATTATCTTTTAGAAAGAAGAAAATCATTTACAATTTTTTGGCATTCATTAGGCCTAATGATCGTTACGGTTATGATCTTTAATAAAGAAATTTTAAATGATCAATTAAATTATCTTTTAGAAGGAAGATAACTATTTCAAATTTTTTAGCATTTATTAGGCCCATTGATCGTTACCGGCACGACCTTTAATAAAGAAATTTTAAATGATCTATTAAATTATCTTTTAGAAAGAAGATAATTATTCACAATTTTTTAGCATTTATTTGGCACAATGATCGTTACTGTTATGAACTTTAATAAAGAAATTTCAAATGATCTCTTAAATTATCTTATAGAAAGAAGATAATTATTTCAAAAGAAATTTCAAATGATCTCTTAAATTATCTTATAGAAAGAAGATAATTATTTCAATTTCTCTTGCATTTATTAGGCCCAATGATCGTTGCCGTTATGGTCTTTAATAAAGAAATTTTAAATGATCAATTAAATTATCTTTTAGAAAGAAGATGAATATTTCAATTTTTTTAGCATTTATTAGGCCCATTGATCGTTACCGTTATGATCTTTAATAAAGAAATTTTAAATGATCAATTAAATTATCTTTTAGAAAGAAGAAAATCATTTACAATTTTTTGGCATTCATTAGGCCTAATGATCGTTACGGTTATGATCTTTAATAAAGAAATTTTAAATGATCAATTAAATTATCTTTTAGAAGGAAGATAACTATTTCAAATTTTTTAGCATTTATTAGGCCCATTGATCGTTACCGGCACGATCTTTAATAAAGAAATTTTAAATGATCTATTAAATTATCTTTTAGAAAGAAGATAATTATTCACAATTTTTTAGCATTTATTAGGCACAATGATCGTTACTGTTATGAACTTTAATAAAGAAATTTCAAATGATCTCTTAAATTATCTTATAGAGAGAAGATAATTATTTCAATTTCTCTTGCATTTATTAGGCCCAATGATCGTTGCTGTTATGGTCTTTAATAAAGAAATTTTAAATGATCAATTAAATTATCTTTTAGAAAGAAGATGAATATTTCAATTTTTTTAGCATTTATTAGGCCCATTGATCGTTACCGTTATGATCTTTAATAAAGAAATTTTAAATGATCAATTAAATTATCTTTTAGAAAGAAGATAATTATTTACAATTTTTTGGCATTCATTAGGCCTAATGATCGTTACCGTTATGATCTTTAATAAAGAAATTTTAAATGATCTATTAAATTATCTTTTAGAAACAAAATAATTATTCACAATTTTTTAGCATTTATTAGGCCCAATGATCGTTTCCGTTATGGTCTTTAATAAAGAAATTTGAAATGATCAATTAAATTATCTTTTAGAAAGAAGATGAATATTTCAATTTTTTTAGCATTTATTAGCCCTATTCATCGTTACCGTTATGATCTTTAATAAAGAAATTTTAAATGATCAATTAAATTATCTTTTAGAAAGAAGATAATTATTTACAATTTTTTGGCATTCATTAGGCCTAACGATCGTTACCGTTATGATCTTTAATAAATAAATTTTAAATGATCTATTAAATTATCTTTTAGAAACAAGATAATTATTCACAATTTTTTAGCATTTATTAGGCCCAATGATCGTTACCATTATGATCTTTAATAAAGAAATTTTAAATGATCAATTAAATTATCTTTTAGAAGGAAGATAACTATTTCAAATTTTTTAGCATTTATTAGGCCAATTTATCGTTACCGGTATGATCTTTAATAAAGAAATTTTAAATGATCTCTTAAATTATCTTTTAGAAAGAAGATAATTATTTCAATTTGCCTAGCATTTATTAGGCCCAATGATCGTTACCGTTATGAACTTTAATAAAGAAATTTTAAATGATCTCTTAAATTATCTTTTAGAAAGAAGATAATTATTTCAATTTCTCTAGCATTTATTAGGCCCAATGATCGTTGCCGTTATGGTCTTTAATAAAGAAATTTTAAATGATCAATTAAATTATCTTTTAGAAAGAAGATGAATATTTCAATTTTTTTAGCATTTATTAGGCCCATTGATCGTTACCGTTATGATCTTTAATAAAGAAATTTTAAATGATCAATTAAATTATCTTTTAGAAAGAAGAAAATCATTTACAATTTTTTGGCATTCATTAGGCCTAATGATCGTTACGGTTATGATCTTTAATAAAGAAATTTTAAATGATCAATTAAATTATCTTTTAGAAGGAAGATAACTATTTCAAATTTTTTAGCATTTATTAGGCCCATTGATTGTTACCGGCACGATCTTTAATAAAGAAATTTTAAATGATCTATTAAATTATCTTTTAGAAAGAAGATAATTATTCACAATTTTTTAGCATTTATTAGGCACAATGATCGTTACTGTTATGAACTTTAATAAAGAAATTTCAAATGATCTCTTAAATTATCTTATAGAAAGAAGATAATTATTTCAAAAGAAATTTCAAATGATCTCTTAAATTATCTTATAGAAAGAAGATAATTATTTCAATTTCTCTTGCATTTATTAGGCCCAATGATCGTTGCTGTTATGGTCTTTAATAAAGAAATTTTAAATGATCAATTAAATTATCTTTTAGAAAGAAGATAATTATTCACAATTTTTTAGCATTTATTAGGCACAATGATCGTTACTGTTATGAACTTTAATAAAGAAATTTCAAATGATCTCTTAAATTATCTTATAGAGAGAAGATAATTATTTCAATTTCTCTTGCATTTATTAGGCCCAATGATCGTTGCTGTTATGGTCTTTAATAAAGAAATTTTAAATGATCAATTAAATTATCTTTTAGAAAGAAGATGAATATTTCAATTTTTTTAGCATTTATTAGGCCCATTGATCGTTACCGTTATGATCTTTAATAAAGAAATTTTAAATGATCAATTAAATTATCTTTTAGAAAGAAGAAAATTATTTACAATTTTTTGGCATTCATTAGGCCTAATGATTGTTACCGTTATGATCTTTAATAAAGAAATTTTAAATGATCTCTTAAATTATCTTTTAGAAAGAAGATAATTATTTCAATTTGCCTAGCATTTATTAGGCCCAATGATCGTTACCGTTATGAACTTTAATAAAGAAATTTTAAATGATCTCTTAAATTATCTTTTAGAAAGAAGATAATTATTTCAATTTCTCTAGCATTTATTAGGCCCAATGATCGTTGCCGTTATGGTCTTTAATAAAGAAATTTTAAATGATCAATTAAATTATCTTTCAGAAAGAAGATAATTATTTACAATTTTTTGGCATTCATTAGGCCTAATGATCGTTACCGTTATGATCTTTAATAAAGAAATTTTAAATGATCTATTAAATTATCTTTTAGAAACAAAATAATTATTCACAATTTTTTAGCATTTATTAGGCCCAATGATCTTTACCGTTATGATCTTTAATAAAGAAATTTTAAATGATCAATTAAATTATATTTTAGAAAGAAGAAAATTATTTACAATTTTTTGGCATTCATTAGGCCTAATGATCGTTACCGTTATGATCTTTAATAAAGAAATTTTAAATGATCAATTAGATTATCTTTTAGAAGGAAGATAACTATTTCAAATTTTTTAGCATTTATTAGGCCCATTGATCGTTACCGGCATGATCTTTAATAAAGAAATTTTAAATGATCTATTAAATTATCTTTTAGAAAGAAGATAATTATTCACAATTTTTTAGCATTTATTAGGCACAATGATCGTTACTGTTATGAACTTTAAGAAAGAAATTTCAAATGATCTCTTAAATTATCTTATAGAAAGAAGATAATTATTTCAATTTCTCTTGCATTTATTAGGCCCAATGGTCGTTGCCGTTATGGTCTTTAATAAAGAAATTTTAAATGATCAATTAAATTATCTTTTAGAAAGAAGATGAATATTTCAATTTTTTTAGCATTTATTAGGCCCATTGATCGTTACCGTTATGATCTTTAATAAAGAAATTTTAAATGATCAATTAAATTATCTTTTAGAAAGAAGATGAATATTTCAATTTTTTTAGCATTTATTAGGCCCATTGATCGTTACCGTTATGATCTTTAATAAAGAAATTTTAAATGATCAATTAAATTATCTTTTAGAAAGAAGATAATTATTTACAATTTTTTGGCATTTATTAGGCCTAATGATCGTTACCGTTATGATCTTTAATAAAGAAATTTTAAATGATCTATTAAATTATCTTTTAGAAACAAAATAATTATTCACAATTTTTTAGCATTTATTAGGCCCAATGATCGTTACCGTTATGATCTTTAATAAAGAAATTTTAAATGATCAATTAAATTATATTTTAGAAAGAAGAAAATTATTTACAATTTTTTGGCATTCATTAGGCCTAATGATCGTTACCGTTATGATCTTTAATAAAGAAATTTTAAATGATCAATTAAATTATCTTTTAGAAGGAAGATAACTATTTCAAATTTTTTAGCATTTATTAGGCCCATTGATCGTTACCGGCATGATCTTTAATAAAGAAATTTTAAATGATCTATTAAATTATCTTTTAGAAAGAAGATAATTATTCACAATTTTTTAGCATTTATTAGGCACAATGATCGTTACTGTTATGAACTTTAAGAAAGAAATATCAAATGACTCTTAAATTATCTTATAGAAAGAAGATAATTATTTCAATTTCTCTTGCATTTATTAGGCCCAATGGTCGTTGCCGTTATGGTGTTTAATAAAGAAATTTTAAATGATCAATTAAATTATCTTTTAGAAAGAAGATGAATATTTCAATTTTTTTAGCATTTATTAGGCCCATTGATCGTTACCGTTATGATCTTTAATAAAGAAATTTTAAATGATCAATTAAATTATCTTTTAGAAAGAAGATAATTATTCACAATTTTTTAGCATTTATTAGGCACAATGATTGTTACTATTATGAACTTTAAGAAAGAAATTTCAAATGATCTCTTAAATTATCTTATAGAAAGAAGATAATTATTTCAATTTCTCTTGCATTTATTAGGCCCAATGATCGTTGCCGTTATGGTCTTTAATAAAGAAATTTTAAATGATCAATTAAATTATCTTTTAGAAAGAAGATGAATATTTCAATTTTTTTAGCATTTATTAGGCCCATTGATCGTTACCGTTATGATCTTTAATAAAGAAATTTTAAATGATCAATTAAATTATCTTTTAGAAAGAAGATAATTATTTACAATTTTTTGGCATTCATTAGGCCTAATGATCGTTACCGTTATGATCTTTAATAAAGAAATTTTAAATGATCTATTAAATTATCTTTTAGAAACAAAATAATTATTCACAATTTTTTAGCATTTAGTAGGCCCAATGATCGTTACCGTTATGATCTTTAATAAAGAAATTTTAAATGATCAATTAAATTATATTTTAGAAAGAAGAAAATTATTTACAATTTTTTGGCATTCATTAGGCCTAATGATCGTTACCGTTATGATCTTTAATAAAGAAATTTTAAATGATCAATTAAATTATCTTTTAGAAGGAATATAACTATTTCAAATTTTTTAGCATTTATTAGGCCCATTGATCGTTACCGGCATGATCTTTAATAAAGAAATTTTAAATGATCTATTAAATTATCTTTTAGAAAGAAGATAATTATTCACAATTTTTTAGCATTTATTAGGCACAATGATCGTTACTGTTTTGAACTTTAAGAAAGAAATTTCAAATGATCTCTTAAATTATCTTATAGAAAGAAGATAATTATTTCAATTTCTCTTGCATTTATTAGGCCCAATGATCGTTGCCGTTATGGTCTTTAATAAAGAAGTTTTAAATGATCAATTAAATTATCTTTTAGAAAGAAGATGAATATTTCAATTTTTTTAGCATTTATTAGGCCCATTGATCGTTACCGTTATGATCTTTAATAAAGAAATTTTAAATGATCAATTAAATTATCTTTTTGAAAGAAGAAAATTATTTACAATTTTTTGGCATTCATTAGGCCTAATGATCGTTACCGTTATGATCTTTAATAAAGAAATTTTAAATGATCAATTAAATTATCTTTTAGAAGGAAGATAACTATTTCAAATTTTTTAGCATTTATTAGGCCCATTGATCGTTACCGGCATGATCTTTAATAAAGAAATTTTAAATGATCTATTAAATTATCTTTTAGAAAGAAGATAATTATTCACAATTTTTTAGCATTTATTAGGCACAATGATCGTTACTGTTATGAACTTTAAGAAAGAAATTTCAAATGATCTCTTAAATTATCTTATAGAAAGAAGATAATTATTTCAATTTCTCTTGCATTTATTAGGCCCAATGATCGTTGCCGTTATGGTCTTTAATAAAGAAATTTTAAATGATCAATTAAATTATCTTTTAGAAAGAAGATGAATATTTCAATTTTTTTAGCATTTATTAGGCCCATTGATCGTTACCGTTATGATCTTTAATAAAGAAATTTTAAATGATCAATTAAATTATCTTTTAGAAAGAAGAAAATCATTTACAATTTTTTGGCATTCATTAGGCCTAATGATCGTTACAGTTATGAGCTTTAATAAAGAAATTTTAAATGATCAATTAAATTATCTTTTAGAAGGAAGATAACTATTTCAAATTTTTTAGCATTTATTAGGCCCATTGATTGTTACCGGCACGATCTTTAATAAAGAAATTTTAAATGATCTATTAAATTATCTTTTAGAAAGAAGATAATTATTCACAATTTTTTAGCATTTATTAGGCACAATGATCGTTACTGTTATGAACTTTAATAAAGAAATTTCAAATGATCTCTTAAATTATCTTATAGAAAGAAGATAATTATTTCAAAAGAAATTTCAAATGATCTCTTAAATTATCTTATAGAAAGAAGATAATTATTTCAATTTCTCTTGCATTTATTAGGCCCAATGATCGTTGCTGTTATGGTCTTTAATAAAGAAATTTTAAATGATCAATTAAATTATCTTTTAGAAAGAAGATGAATATTTCAATTTTTTTAGCATTTATTAGGCCCATTGATCGTTACCGTTATGATCTTTAATAAAGAAATTTTAAATGATCAATTAAATTATCTTTTAGAAAGAAGATGAATATTTCAATTTTTTTAGCATTTATTAGGCCCATTGATCGTTACCGTTATGATCTTTAATAAAGAAATTTTAAATTATCAATTAAATTATCTTTTAGAAAGAAGATAATTATTTACAATTTTTTGGCATTCATTAGACCTAATGATCGTTACCGTTATGATCTTTAATAAAGAAATATTAAATGATCTATTAAATTATCTTTTAGAAACAAAATAATTATTCACAATTTTTTAGCATTTATTAGGCCCAATGATCGTTACCGTTATGATCTTTAATAAAGAAATTTTAAATGATCAATTAAATTATATTTTAGAAAGAAGAAAATTATTTACAATTTTTTGGCATTCATTAGGCCTAATGATCGTTACCGTTATGATCTTTAATAAAGAAATTTTAAATGATCAATTAAATTATCTTTTAGAAGGAAGATAACTATTTCAAATTTTTTAGCATTTATTAGGCCCATTGATCGTTACCGGCATGATCTTTAATAAAGAAATTTTAAATGATCTATTAAATTATCTTTTAGAAAAAAGATAATTATTCACAATTTTTTAGCATTTATTAGGCACAATGATCGTTACTGTTATGAACTTTAAGAAAGAAATATCAAATGATCTCTTAAATTATCTTATAGAAAGAAGATAATTATTTCAATTTCTCTTGCATTTATTAGGCCCAATGGTCGTTGCCGTTATGGTCTTTAATAAAGAAATTTTAAATGATCAATTAAATTATCTTTTAGAAAGAAGATGAATATTTCAATTTTTTTAGCATTTATTAGGCCCATTGATCGTTACCGTTATGATCTTTAATAAAGAAATTTTAAATGATCAATTAAATTATCTTTTAGAAAGAAGATGAATATTTCAATTTTTTTAGCATTTATTAGGCCCATTGATCGTTACCGTTATGATCTTTAATAAAGAAATTTTAAATGATCAATTAAATTATCTTTTAGAAAGAAGATAATTATTTACAATTTTTTGGCATTTATTAGGCCTAATGATCGTTACCGTTATGATCTTTAATAAAGAAATTTTAAATGATCTATTAAATTATCTTTTAGAAACAAAATAATTATTCACAATTTTTTAGCATTTATTAGGCCCAATGATCGTTACCGTTATGATCTTTAATAAAGAAATTTTAAATGATCAATTAAATTATATTTTAGAAAGAAGAAAATTATTTACAATTTTTTGGCATTCATTAGGCCTAATGATCGTTACCGTTATGATCTTTAATAAAGAAATTTTAAATGATCAATTAAATTATCTTTTAGAAGGAAGATAACTATTTCAAATTTTTTAGCATTTATTAGGCCCATTGATCGTTACCGGCATGATCTTTAATAAAGAAATTTTAAATGATCTATTAAATTATCTTTTAGAAAGAAGATAATTATTCACAATTTTTTAGCATTTATTAGGCACAATGATCGTTACTGTTATGAACTTTAAGAAAGAAATATCAAATGACTCTTAAATTATCTTATAGAAAGAAGATAATTATTTCAATTTCTCTTGCATTTATTAGGCCCAATGGTCGTTGCCGTTATGGTGTTTAATAAAGAAATTTTAAATGATCAATTAAATTATCTTTTAGAAAGAAGATGAATATTTCAATTTTTTTAGCATTTATTAGGCCCATTGATCGTTACCGTTATGATCTTTAATAAAGAAATTTTAAATGATCAATTAAATTATCTTTTAGAAAGAAGATAATTATTCACAATTTTTTAGCATTTATTAGGCACAATGATTGTTACTATTATGAACTTTAAGAAAGAAATTTCAAATGATCTCTTAAATTATCTTATAGAAAGAAGATAATTATTTCAATTTCTCTTGCATTTATTAGGCCCAATGATCGTTGCCGTTATGGTCTTTAATAAAGAAATTTTAAATGATCAATTAAATTATCTTTTAGAAAGAAGATGAATATTTCAATTTTTTTAGCATTTATTAGGCCCATTGATCGTTACCGTTATGATCTTTAATAAAGAAATTTTAAATGATCAATTAAATTATCTTTTAGAAAGAAGATAATTATTTACAATTTTTTGGCATTCATTAGGCCTAATGATCGTTACCGTTATGATCTTTAATAAAGAAATTTTAAATGATCTATTAAATTATCTTTTAGAAACAAAATAATTATTCACAATTTTTTAGCATTTAGTAGGCCCAATGATCGTTACCGTTATGATCTTTAATAAAGAAATTTTAAATGATCAATTAAATTATATTTTAGAAAGAAGAAAATTATTTACAATTTTTTGGCATTCATTAGGCCTAATGATCGTTACCGTTATGATCTTTAATAAAGAAATTTTAAATGATCAATTAAATTATCTTTTAGAAGGAAGATAACTATTTCAAATTTTTTAGCATTTATTAGGCCCATTGATCGTTACCGGCATGATCTTTAATAAAGAAATTTTAAATGATCTATTAAATTATCTTTTAGAAAGAAGATAATTATTCACAATTTTTTAGCATTTATTAGGCACAATGATCGTTACTGTTATGAACTTTAAGAAAGAAATTTCAAATGATCTCTTAAATTATCTTATAGAAAGAAGATAATTATTTCAATTTCTCTTGCATTTATTAGGCCCAATGATCGTTGCCGTTATGGTCTTTAATAAAGAAATTTTAAATGATCAATTAAATTATCTTTTAGAAAGAAGATGAATATTTCAATTTTTTTAGCATTTATTAGGCCCATTGATCGTTACCGTTATGATCTTTAATAAAGAAATTTTAAATGATCAATTAAATTATCTTTTAGAAAGAAGAAAATCATTTACAATTTTTTGGCATTCATTAGGCCTAATGATCGTTACAGTTATGAGCTTTAATAAAGAAATTTTAAATGATCAATTAAATTATCTTTTAGAAGGAAGATAACTATTTCAAATTTTTTAGCATTTATTAGGCCCATTGATTGTTACCGGCACGATCTTTAATAAAGAAATTTTAAATGATCTATTAAATTATCTTTTAGAAAGAAGATAATTATTCACAATTTTTTAGCATTTATTAGGCACAATGATCGTTACTGTTATGAACTTTAATAAAGAAATTTCAAATGATCTCTTAAATTATCTTATAGAAAGAAGATAATTATTTCAAAAGAAATTTCAAATGATCTCTTAAATTATCTTATAGAAAGAAGATAATTATTTCAATTTCTCTTGCATTTATTAGGCCCAATGATCGTTGCTGTTATGGTCTTTAATAAAGAAATTTTAAATGATCAATTAAATTATCTTTTAGAAAGAAGATGAATATTTCAATTTTTTTAGCATTTATTAGGCCCATTGATCGTTACCGTTATGATCTTTAATAAAGAAATTTTAAATGATCAATTAAATTATCTTTTAGAAAGAAGATGAATATTTCAATTTTTTTAGCATTTATTAGGCCCATTGATCGTTACCGTTATGATCTTTAATAAAGAAATTTTAAATTATCAATTAAATTATCTTTTAGAAAGAAGATAATTATTTACAATTTTTTGGCATTCATTAGACCTAATGATCGTTACCGTTATGATCTTTAATAAAGAAATATTAAATGATCTATTAAATTATCTTTTAGAAACAAAATAATTATTCACAATTTTTTAGCATTTATTAGGCCCAATGATCGTTACCGTTATGATCTTTAATAAAGAAATTTTAAATGATCAATTAAATTATATTTTAGAAAGAAGAAAATTATTTACAATTTTTTGGCATTCATTAGGCCTAATGATCGTTACCGTTATGATCTTTAATAAAGAAATTTTAAATGATCAATTAAATTATCTTTTAGAAGGAAGATAACTATTTCAAATTTTTTAGCATTTATTAGGCCGATTGATCGTTAGCGGCATGATCTTTAATAAAGAAATTTTAAATGATCTATTAAATTATCTTTTAGAAAGAAGATAATTATTCACAATTTTTTAGCATTTATTAGGCACAATGATCGTTACTGTTATGAACTTTAAGAAAGAAATATCAAATGATCTCTTAAATTATCTTATAGAAAGAAGATAATTATTTCAATTTCTCTTGCATTTATTAGGCCCAATGGTCGTTGCCGTTATGGTCTTTAATAAAGAAATTTTAAATGATCAATTAAATTATCTTTTAGAAAGAAGATGAATATTTCAATTTTTTTAGCATTTATTAGGCCCATTGATCGTTACCGTTATGATCTTTAATAAAGAAATTTTAAATGATCAATTAAATTATCTTTTAGAAAGAAGATGAATATTTCAATTTTTTTAGCATTTATTAGGCCCATTGATCGTTACCGTTATGATCTTTAATAAAGAAATTTTAAATGATCAATTAAATTATCTTTTAGAAAGAAGATAATTATTTACAATTTTTTGGCATTTATTAGGCCTAATGATCGTTACCGTTATGATCTTTAATAAAGAAATTTTAAATGATCTATTAAATTATCTTTTAGAAACAAAATAATTATTCACAATTTTTTAGCATTTATTAGGCCCAATGATCGTTACCGTTATGATCTTTAATAAAGAAATTTTAAATGATCAATTAAATTATATTTTAGAAAGAAGAAAATTATTTACAATTTTTTGGCATTCATTAGGCCTAATGATCGTTACCGTTATGATCTTTAATAAAGAAATTTTAAATGATCAATTAAATTATCTTTTAGAAGGAAGATAACTATTTCAAATTTTTTAGCATTTATTAGGCCCATTGATCGTTACCGGCATGATCTTTAATAAAGAAATTTTAAATGATCTATTAAATTATCTTTTAGAAAGAAGATAATTATTCACAATTTTTTAGCATTTATTAGGCACAATGATCGTTACTGTTATGAACTTTAAGAAAGAAATATCAAATGACTCTTAAATTATCTTATAGAAAGAAGATAATTATTTCAATTTCTCTTGCATTTATTAGGCCCAATGGTCGTTGCCGTTATGGTGTTTAATAAAGAAATTTTAAATGATCAATTAAATTATCTTTTAGAAAGAAGATGAATATTTCAATTTTTTTAGCATTTATTAGGCCCATTGATCGTTACCGTTATGATCTTTAATAAAGAAATTTTAAATGATCAATTAAATTATCTTTTAGAAAGAAGATAATTATTCACAATTTTTTAGCATTTATTAGGCACAATGATTGTTACTATTATGAACTTTAAGAAAGAAATTTCAAATGATCTCTTAAATTATCTTATAGAAAGAAGATAATTATTTCAATTTCTCTTGCATTTATTAGGCCCAATGATCGTTGCCGTTATGGTCTTTAATAAAGAAATTTTAAATGATCAATTAAATTATCTTTTAGAAAGAAGATGAATATTTCAATTTTTTTAGCATTTATTAGGCCCATTGATCGTTACCGTTATGATCTTTAATAAAGAAATTTTAAATGATCAATTAAATTATCTTTTAGAAAGAAGATAATTATTTACAATTTTTTGGCATTCATTAGGCCTAATGATCGTTACCGTTATGATCTTTAATAAAGAAATTTTAAATGATCTATTAAATTATCTTTTAGAAACAAAATAATTATTCACAATTTTTTAGCATTTAGTAGGCCCAATGATCGTTACCGTTATGATCTTTAATAAAGAAATTTTAAATGATCAATTAAATTATATTTTAGAAAGAAGAAAATTATTTACAATTTTTTGGCATTCATTAGGCCTAATGATCGTTACCGTTATGATCTTTAATAAAGAAATTTTAAATGATCAATTAAATTATCTTTTAGAAGGAATATAACTATTTCAAATTTTTTAGCATTTATTAGGCCCATTGATCGTTACCGGCATGATCTTTAATAAAGAAATTTTAAATGATCTATTAAATTATCTTTTAGAAAGAAGATAATTATTCACAATTTTTTAGCATTTATTAGGCACAATGATCGTTACTGTTTTGAACTTTAAGAAAGAAATTTCAAATGATCTCTTAAATTATCTTATAGAAAGAAGATAATTATTTCAATTTCTCTTGCATTTATTAGGCCCAATGATCGTTGCCGTTATGGTCTTTAATAAAGAAGTTTTAAATGATCAATTAAATTATCTTTTAGAAAGAAGATGAATATTTCAATTTTTTTAGCATTTATTAGGCCCATTGATCGTTACCGTTATGATCTTTAATAAAGAAATTTTAAATGATCAATTAAATTATCTTTTTGAAAGAAGAAAATTATTTACAATTTTTTGGCATTCATTAGGCCTAATGATCGTTACCGTTATGATCTTTAATAAAGAAATTTTAAATGATCAATTAAATTATCTTTTAGAAGGAAGATAACTATTTCAAATTTTTTAGCATTTATTAGGCCCATTGATCGTTACCGGCATGATCTTTAATAAAGAAATTTTAAATGATCTATTAAATTATCTTTTAGAAAGAAGATAATTATTCACAATTTTTTAGCATTTATTAGGCACAATGATCGTTACTGTTATGAACTTTAAGAAAGAAATTTCAAATGATCTCTTAAATTATCTTATAGAAAGAAGATAATTATTTCAATTTCTCTTGCATTTATTAGGCCCAATGATCGTTGCCGTTATGGTCTTTAATAAAGAAATTTTAAATGATCAATTAAATTATCTTTTAGAAAGAAGATGAATATTTCAATTTTTTTAGCATTTATTAGGCCCATTGATCGTTACCGTTATGATCTTTAATAAAGAAATTTTAAATGATCAATTAAATTATCTTTTAGAAAGAAGAAAATCATTTACAATTTTTTGGCATTCATTAGGCCTAATGATCGTTACAGTTATGATCTTTAATAAAGAAATTTTAAATGATCAATTAAATTATCTTTTAGAAGGAAGATAACTATTTCAAATTTTTTAGCATTTATTAGGCCCATTGATTGTTACCGGCACGATCTTTAATAAAGAAATTTTAAATGATCTATTAAATTATCTTTTAGAAAGAAGATAATTATTCACAATTTTTTAGCATTTATTAGGCACAATGATCGTTACTGTTATGAACTTTAATAAAGAAATTTCAAATGATCTCTTAAATTATCTTATAGAAAGAAGATAATTATTTCAAAAGAAATTTCAAATGATCTCTTAAATTATCTTATAGAAAGAAGATAATTATTTCAATTTCTCTTGCATTTATTAGGCCCAATGATCGTTGCTGTTATGGTCTTTAATAAAGAAATTTTAAATGATCAATTAAATTATCTTTTAGAAAGAAGATGAATATTTCAATTTTTTTAGCATTTATTAGGCCCATTGATCGTTACCGTTATGATCTTTAATAAAGAAATTTTAAATGATCAATTAAATTATCTTTTAGAAAGAAGATGAATATTTCAATTTTTTTAGCATTTATTAGGCCCATTGATCGTTACCGTTATGATCTTTAATAAAGAAATTTTAAATTATCAATTAAATTATCTTTTAGAAAGAAGATAATTATTTACAATTTTTTGGCATTCATTAGACCTAATGATCGTTACCGTTATGATCTTTAATAAAGAAATATTAAATGATCTATTAAATTATCTTTTAGAAACAAAATAATTATTCACAATTTTTTAGCATTTATTAGGCCCAATGATCGTTACCGTTATGATCTTTAATAAAGAAATTTTAAATGATCAATTAAATTATATTTTAGAAAGAAGAAAATTATTTACAATTTTTTGGCATTCATTAGGCCTAATGATCGTTACCGTTATGATCTTTAATAAAGAAATTTTAAATGATCAATTAAATTATCTTTTAGAAGGAAGATAACTATTTCAAATTTTTTAGCATTTATTAGGCCCATTGATCGTTACCGGCATGATCTTTAATAAAGAAATTTTAAATGATCTATTAAATTATCTTTTAGAAAGAAGATAATTATTCACAATTTTTTAGCATTTATTAGGCACAATGATCGTTACTGTTATGAACTTTAAGAAAGAAATATCAAATGATCTCTTAAATTATCTTATAGAAAGAAGATAATTATTTCAATTTCTCTTGCATTTATTAGGCCCAATGGTCGTTGCCGTTATGGTCTTTAATAAAGAAATTTTAAATGATCAATTAAATTATCTTTTAGAAAGAAGATGAATATTTCAATTTTTTTAGCATTTATTAGGCCCATTGATCGTTACCGTTATGATCTTTAATAAAGAAATTTTAAATGATCAATTAAATTATCTTTTAGAAAGAAGATGAATATTTCAATTTTTTTAGCATTTATTAGGCCCATTGATCGTTACCGTTATGATCTTTAATAAAGAAATTTTAAATGATCAATTAAATTATCTTTTAGAAAGAAGATAATTATTTACAATTTTTTGGCATTTATTAGGCCTAATGATCGTTACCGTTATGATCTTTAATAAAGAAATTTTAAATGATCTATTAAATTATCTTTTAGAAACAAAATAATTATTCACAATTTTTTAGCATTTATTAGGCCCAATGATCGTTACCGTTATGATCTTTAATAAAGAAATTTTAAATGATCAATTAAATTATATTTTAGAAAGAAGAAAATTATTTACAATTTTTTGGCATTCATTAGGCCTAATGATCGTTACCGTTATGATCTTTAATAAAGAAATTTTAAATGATCAATTAAATTATCTTTTAGAAGGAAGATAACTATTTCAAATTTTTTAGCATTTATTAGGCCCATTGATCGTTACCGGCATGATCTTTAATAAAGAAATTTTAAATGATCTATTAAATTATCTTTTAGAAAGAAGATAATTATTCACAATTTTTTAGCATTTATTAGGCACAATGATCGTTACTGTTATGAACTTTAAGAAAGAAATATCAAATGACTCTTAAATTATCTTATAGAAAGAAGATAATTATTTCAATTTCTCTTGCATTTATTAGGCCCAATGGTCGTTGCCGTTATGGTGTTTAATAAAGAAATTTTAAATGATCAATTAAATTATCTTTTAGAAAGAAGATGAATATTTCAATTTTTTTAGCATTTATTAGGCCCATTGATCGTTACCGTTATGATCTTTAATAAAGAAATTTTAAATGATCAATTAAATTATCTTTTAGAAAGAAGATAATTATTCACAATTTTTTAGCATTTATTAGGCACAATGATTGTTACTATTATGAACTTTAAGAAAGAAATTTCAAATGATCTCTTAAATTATCTTATAGAAAGAAGATAATTATTTCAATTTCTCTTGCATTTATTAGGCCCAATGATCGTTGCCGTTATGGTCTTTAATAAAGAAATTTTAAATGATCAATTAAATTATCTTTTAGAAAGAAGATGAATATTTCAATTTTTTTAGCATTTATTAGGCCCATTGATCGTTACCGTTATGATCTTTAATAAAGAAATTTTAAATGATCAATTAAATTATCTTTTAGAAAGAAGATAATTATTTACAATTTTTTGGCATTCATTAGGCCTAATGATCGTTACCGTTATGATCTTTAATAAAGAAATTTTAAATGATCTATTAAATTATCTTTTAGAAACAAAATAATTATTCACAATTTTTTAGCATTTAGTAGGCCCAATGATCGTTACCGTTATGATCTTTAATAAAGAAATTTTAAATGATCAATTAAATTATATTTTAGAAAGAAGAAAATTATTTACAATTTTTTGGCATTCATTAGGCCTAATGATCGTTACCGTTATGATCTTTAATAAAGAAATTTTAAATGATCAATTAAATTATCTTTTAGAAGGAATATAACTATTTCAAATTTTTTAGCATTTATTAGGCCCATTGATCGTTACCGGCATGATCTTTAATAAAGAAATTTTAAATGATCTATTAAATTATCTTTTAGAAAGAAGATAATTATTCACAATTTTTTAGCATTTATTAGGCACAATGATCGTTACTGTTTTGAACTTTAAGAAAGAAATTTCAAATGATCTCTTAAATTATCTTATAGAAAGAAGATAATTATTTCAATTTCTCTTGCATTTATTAGGCCCAATGATCGTTGCCGTTATGGTCTTTAATAAAGAAGTTTTAAATGATCAATTAAATTATCTTTTAGAAAGAAGATGAATATTTCAATTTTTTTAGCATTTATTAGGCCCATTGATCGTTACCGTTATGATCTTTAATAAAGAAATTTTAAATGATCAATTAAATTATCTTTTTGAAAGAAGAAAATTATTTACAATTTTTTGGCATTCATTAGGCCTAATGATCGTTACCGTTATGATCTTTAATAAAGAAATTTTAAATGATCAATTAAATTATCTTTTAGAAGGAAGATAACTATTTCAAATTTTTTAGCATTTATTAGGCCCATTGATCGTTACCGGCATGATCTTTAATAAAGAAATTTTAAATGATCTATTAAATTATCTTTTAGAAAGAAGATAATTATTCACAATTTTTTAGCATTTATTAGGCACAATGATCGTTACTGTTATGAACTTTAAGAAAGAAATTTCAAATGATCTCTTAAATTATCTTATAGAAAGAAGATAATTATTTCAATTTCTCTTGCATTTATTAGGCCCAATGATCGTTGCCGTTATGGTCTTTAATAAAGAAATTTTAAATGATCAATTAAATTATCTTTTAGAAAGAAGATGAATATTTCAATTTTTTTAGCATTTATTAGGCCCATTGATCGTTACCGTTATGATCTTTAATAAAGAAATTTTAAATGATCAATTAAATTATCTTTTAGAAAGAAGAAAATCATTTACAATTTTTTGGCATTCATTAGGCCTAATGATCGTTACGGTTATGATCTTTAATAAAGAAATTTTAAATGATCAATTAAATTATCTTTTAGAAGGAAGATAACTATTTCAAATTTTTTAGCATTTATTAGGCCCATTGATTGTTACCGGCACGATCTTTAATAAAGAAATTTTAAATGATCTATTAAATTATCTTTTAGAAAGAAGATAATTATTCACAATTTTTTAGCATTTATTAGGCACAATGATCGTTACTGTTATGAACTTTAATAAAGAAATTTCAAATGATCTCTTAAATTATCTTATAGAAAGAAGATAATTATTTCAAAAGAAATTTCAAATGATCTCTTAAATTATCTTATAGAAAGAAGATAATTATTTCAATTTCTCTTGCATTTATTAGGCCCAATGATCGTTGCTGTTATGGTCTTTAATAAAGAAATTTTAAATGATCAATTAAATTATCTTTTAGAAAGAAGATAATTATTCACAATTTTTTAGCATTTATTAGGCACAATGATCGTTACTGTTATGAACTTTAATAAAGAAATTTCAAATGATCTCTTAAATTATCTTATAGAGAGAAGATAATTATTTCAATTTCTCTTGCATTTATTAGGCCCAATGATCGTTGCTGTTATGGTCTTTAATAAAGAAATTTTAAATGATCAATTAAATTATCTTTTAGAAAGAAGATGAATATTTCAATTTTTTTAGCATTTATTAGGCCAATTGATCGTTACCGTTATGATCTTTAATAAAGAAATTTTAAATGATCAATTAAATTATCTTTTAGAAGGAAGATAACTATTTCAAATTTTTTAGCATTTATTAGGCCCATTGATCGTTACCGGCATGATCTTTAATAAAGAAATTTTAAATGATCTATTAAATTATCTTTTAGAAAGAAGATAATTATTCACAATTTTTTAGCATTTATTAGGCACAATGATCGTTACTGTTATGAACTTTAATAAAGAAATTTCAAATGATCTCTTAAATTATCTTATAGAAAGAAGATAATTATTTCAAAAGAAATTTCAAATGATCTCTTAAATTATCTTATAGAAAGAAGATAATTATTTCAATTTCTCTTGCATTTATTAGGCCCAATGATCGTTGCTGTTATGGTCTTTAATAAAGAAATTTTAAATGATCAATTAAATTATCTTTTAGAAAGAAGATAATTATTCACAATTTTTTAGCATTTATTAGGCACAATGATCGTTACTGTTATGAACTTTAATAAAGAAATTTCAAATGATCTCTTAAATTATCTTATAGAGAGAAGATAATTATTTGAATTTCTCTTGCATTTATTAGGCCCAATGATCGTTGCTGTTATGGTCTTTAATAAAGAAATTTTAAATGATCAATTAAATTATCTTTTAGAAAGAAGATGAATATTTCAATTTTTTTAGCATTTATTAGGCCCATTGATCGTTACCGTTATGATCTTTAATAAAGAAATTTTAAATGATCAATTAAATTATCTTTTAGAAAGAAGATAATTATTTACAATTTTTTGGCATTCATTAGGCCTAATGATCGTTACCGTTATGATCTTTAATAAAGAAATTTTAAATGATCTATTAAATTATCTTTTAGAAACAAAATAATTATTCACAATTTTTTAGCATTTATTAGGCACAATGATCGTTACTGTTATGAACTTTAATAAAGAAATTTCAAATGATCTCTTAAATTATCTTATAGAGAGAAGATAATTATTTGAATTTCTCTTGCATTTATTAGGCCCAATGATCGTTGCTGTTATGGTCTTTAATAAAGAAATTTTAAATGATCAATTAAATTATCTTTTAGAAAGAAGATGAATATTTCAATTTTTTTAGCATTTATTAGGCCCATTGATCGTTACCGTTATGATCTTTAATAAAGAAATTTTAAATGATCAATTAAATTATCTTTTAGAAAGAAGATAATTATTTACAATTTTTTGGCATTCATTAGGCCTAATGATCGTTACCGTTATGATCTTTAATAAAGAAATTTTAAATGATCTATTAAATTATCTTTTAGAAACAAAATAATTATTCACAATTTTTTAGCATTTATTAGGCCCAATGATCGTTTCCGTTATGGTCTTTAATAAAGAAATTTGAAATGATCAATTAAATTATCTTTTAGAAAGAAGATGAATATTTCAATTTTTTTAGCATTTATTAGCCCTATTCATCGTTACCGTTATGATCTTTAATAAAGAAATTTTAAATGATCAATTAAATTATCTTTTAGAAAGAAGATAATCATTTACAATTTTTTGGCATTCATTAGGCCTAATGATCGTTACGGTTATGATCTTTAATAAAGAAATTTTAAATGATCAATTAAATTATCTTTTAGAAGGAAGATAACTATTTCAAATTTTTTAGCATTTATTAGGCCCATTGATTGTTACCGGCATGATCTTTAATAAAGAAATTTTAAATGATCTATTAAATTATCTTTTAGAAAGAAGATAATTATTCACAATTTTTTAGCATTTATTAGGCACAATGATCGTTACTGTTATGAACTTTAATAAAGAAATTTCAAATGATCTCTTAAATTATCTTATAGAAAGAAGATAATTATTTCAAAAGAAATTTCAAATGATCTCTTAAATTATCTTATAGAAAGAAGATAATTATTTCAATTTCTCTTGCATTTATTAGGCCCAATGATCGTTGCTGTTATGGTCTTTAATAAAGAAATTTTAAATGATCAATTAAATTATCTTTTAGAAAGAAGATAATTATTCACAATTTTTTAGCATTTATTAGGCACAATGATCGTTACTGTTATGAACTTTAATAAAGAAATTTCAAATGATCTCTTAAATTATCTTATAGAGAGAAGATAATTATTTCAATTTCTCTTGCATTTATTAGGCCCAATGATCGTTGCTGTTATGGTCTTTAATAAAGAAATTTTAAATGATCAATTAAATTATCTTTTAGAAAGAAGATGAATATTTCAATTTTTTTAGCATTTATTAGGCCCATTGATCGTTACCGTTATGATCTTTAATAAAGAAATTTTAAATGATCAATTAAATTATCTTTTAGAAAGAAGATAATTATTTACAATTTTTTGGCATTCATTAGGCCTAATGATCGTTACCGTTATGATCTTTAATAAAGAAATTTTAAATGATCTATTAAATTATCTTTTAGAAACAAAATAATTATTCACAATTTTTTAGCATTTATTAGGCCCAATGATCGTTTCCGTTATGGTCTTTAATAAAGAAATTTGAAATGATCAATTAAATTATCTTTTAGAAAGAAGATGAATATTTCAATTTTTTTAGCATTTATTAGCCCTATTCATCGTTACCGTTATGATCTTTAATAAAGAAATTTTAAATGATCAATTAAATTATCTTTTAGAAAGAAGATAATTATTTACAATTTTTTGGCATTCATTAGGCCTAACGATCGTTACCGTTATGATCTTTAATAAATAAATTTTAAATGATCTATTAAATTATCTTTTAGAAACAAGATAATTATTCACAATTTTTTAGCATTTATTAGGCCCAATGATCGTTACCATTATGATCTTTAATAAAGAAATTTTAAATGATCAATTAAATTATCTTTTAGAAGGAAGATAACTATTTCAAATTTTTTAGCATTTATTAGGCCAATTTATCGTTACCGGTATGATCTTTAATAAAGAAATTTTAAATGATCTCTTAAATTATCTTTTAGAAAGAAGATAATTATTTCAATTTGCCTAGCATTTATTAGGCCCAATGATCGTTACCGTTATGAACTTTAATAAAGAAATTCTAAATGATCTCTTAAATTATCTTTTAGAAAGAAGATAATTATTTCAATTTCTCTAGCATTTATTAGGCCCAATGATCGTTGCCGTTATGGTCTTTAATAAAGAAATTTTAAATGATCAATTAAATTATCTTTTAGAAAGAAGATGAATATTTCAATTTTTTTAGCATTTATTAGGCCCATTGATCGTTACCGTTATGATCTTTAATAAAGAAATTTTAAATGATCAATTAAATTATCTTTTAGAAAGAAGATGAATATTTCAATTTTTTTAGCATTTATTAGGCCCATTGATCGTTACCGTTATGATCTTTAATAAAGAAATTTTAAATTATCAATTAAATTATCTTTTAGAAAGAAGATAATTATTTACAATTTTTTGGCATTCATTAGACCTAATGATCGTTACCGTTATGATCTTTAATAAAGAAATATTAAATGATCTATTAAATTATCTTTTAGAAACAAAATAATTATTCACAATTTTTTAGCATTTATTAGGCCCAATGATCGTTACCGTTATGATCTTTAATAAAGAAATTTTAAATGATCAATTAAATTATATTTTAGAAAGAAGAAAATTATTTACAATTTTTTGGCATTCATTAGGCCTAATGATCGTTACCGTTATGATCTTTAATAAAGAAATTTTAAATGATCAATTAAATTATCTTTTAGAAGGAAGATAACTATTTCAAATTTTTTAGCATTTATTAGGCCCATTGATCGTTACCGGCATGATCTTTAATAAAGAAATTTTAAATGATCTATTAAATTATCTTTTAGAAAGAAGATAATTATTCACAATTTTTTAGCATTTATTAGGCACAATGATCGTTACTGTTATGAACTTTAAGAAAGAAATATCAAATGATCTCTTAAATTATCTTATAGAAAGAAGATAATTATTTCAATTTCTCTTGCATTTATTAGGCCCAATGGTCGTTGCCGTTATGGTCTTTAATAAAGAAATTTTAAATGATCAATTAAATTATCTTTTAGAAAGAAGATGAATATTTCAATTTTTTTAGCATTTATTAGGCCCATTGATCGTTACCGTTATGATCTTTAATAAAGAAATTTTAAATGATCAATTAAATTATCTTTTAGAAAGAAGATGAATATTTCAATTTTTTTAGCATTTATTAGGCCCATTGATCGTTACCGTTATGATCTTTAATAAAGAAATTTTAAATGATCAATTAAATTATCTTTTAGAAAGAAGATAATTATTTACAATTTTTTGGCATTTATTAGGCCTAATGATCGTTACCGTTATGATCTTTAATAAAGAAATTTTAAATGATCTATTAAATTATCTTTTAGAAACAAAATAATTATTCACAATTTTTTAGCATTTATTAGGCCCAATGATCGTTACCGTTATGATCTTTAATAAAGAAATTTTAAATGATCAATTAAATTATATTTTAGAAAGAAGAAAATTATTTACAATTTTTTGGCATTCATTAGGCCTAATGATCGTTACCGTTATGATCTTTAATAAAGAAATTTTAAATGATCAATTAAATTATCTTTTAGAAGGAAGATAACTATTTCAAATTTTTTAGCATTTATTAGGCCCATTGATCGTTACCGGCATGATCTTTAATAAAGAAATTTTAAATGATCTATTAAATTATCTTTTAGAAAGAAGATAATTATTCACAATTTTTTAGCATTTATTAGGCACAATGATCGTTACTGTTATGAACTTTAAGAAAGAAATATCAAATGACTCTTAAATTATCTTATAGAAAGAAGATAATTATTTCAATTTCTCTTGCATTTATTAGGCCCAATGGTCGTTGCCGTTATGGTGTTTAATAAAGAAATTTTAAATGATAAATTAAATTATCTTTTAGAAAGAAGATGAATATTTCAATTTTTTTAGCATTTATTAGGCCCATTGATCGTTACCGTTATGATCTTTAATAAAGAAATTTTAAATGATCAATTAAATTATCTTTTAGAAAGAAGATAATTATTCACAATTTTTTAGCATTTATTAGGCACAATGATTGTTACTATTATGAACTTTAAGAAAGAAATTTCAAATGATCTCTTAAATTATCTTATAGAAAGAAGATAATTATTTCAATTTCTCTTGCATTTATTAGGCCCAATGATCGTTGCCGTTATGGTCTTTAATAAAGAAATTTTAAATGATCAATTAAATTATCTTTTAGAAAGAAGATGAATATTTCAATTTTTTTAGCATTTATTAGGCCCATTGATCGTTACCGTTATGATCTTTAATAAAGAAATTTTAAATGATCAATTAAATTATCTTTTAGAAAGAAGATAATTATTTACAATTTTTTGGCATTCATTAGGCCTAATGATCGTTACCGTTATGATCTTTAATAAAGAAATTTTAAATGATCTATTAAATTATCTTTTAGAAACAAAATAATTATTCACAATTTTTTAGCATTTAGTAGGCCCAATGATCGTTACCGTTATGATCTTTAATAAAGAAATTTTAAATGATCAATTAAATTATATTTTAGAAAGAAGAAAATTATTTACAATTTTTTGGCATTCATTAGGCCTAATGATCGTTACCGTTATGATCTTTAATAAAGAAATTTTAAATGATCAATTAAATTATCTTTTAGAAGGAATATAACTATTTCAAATTTTTTAGCATTTATTAGGCCCATTGATCGTTACCGGCATGATCTTTAATAAAGAAATTTTAAATGATCTATTAAATTATCTTTTAGAAAGAAGATAATTATTCACAATTTTTTAGCATTTATTAGGCACAATGATCGTTACTGTTTTGAACTTTAAGAAAGAAATTTCAAATGATCTCTTAAATTATCTTATAGAAAGAAGATAATTATTTCAATTTCTCTTGCATTTATTAGGCCCAATGATCGTTGCCGTTATGGTCTTTAATAAAGAAGTTTTAAATGATCAATTAAATTATCTTTTAGAAAGAAGATGAATATTTCAATTTTTTTAGCATTTATTAGGCCCATTGATCGTTACCGTTATGATCTTTAATAAAGAAATTTTAAATGATCAATTAAATTATCTTTTTGAAAGAAGAAAATTATTTACAATTTTTTGGCATTCATTAGGCCTAATGATCGTTACCGTTATGATCTTTAATAAAGAAATTTTAAATGATCAATTAAATTATCTTTTAGAAGGAAGATAACTATTTCAAATTTTTTAGCATTTATTAGGCCCATTGATCGTTACCGGCATGATCTTTAATAAAGAAATTTTAAATGATCTATTAAATTATCTTTTAGAAAGAAGATAATTATTCACAATTTTTTAGCATTTATTAGGCACAATGATCGTTACTGTTATGAACTTTAAGAAAGAAATTTCAAATGATCTCTTAAATTATCTTATAGAAAGAAGATAATTATTTCAATTTCTCTTGCATTTATTAGGCCCAATGATCGTTGCCGTTATGGTCTTTAATAAAGAAATTTTAAATGATCAATTAAATTATCTTTTAGAAAGAAGATGAATATTTCAATTTTTTTAGCATTTATTAGGCCCATTGATCGTTACCGTTATGATCTTTAATAAAGAAATTTTAAATGATCAATTAAATTATCTTTTAGAAAGAAGAAAATCATTTACAATTTTTTGGCATTCATTAGGCCTAATGATCGTTACGGTTATGATCTTTAATAAAGAAATTTTAAATGATCAATTAAATTATCTTTTAGAAGGAAGATAACTATTTCAAATTTTTTAGCATTTATTAGGCCCATTGATTGTTACCGGCACGATCTTTAATAAAGAAATTTTAAATGATCTATTAAATTATCTTTTAGAAAGAAGATAATTATTCACAATTTTTTAGCATTTATTAGGCACAATGATCGTTACTGTTATGAACTTTAATAAAGAAATTTCAAATGATCTCTTAAATTATCTTATAGAAAGAAGATAATTATTTCAAAAGAAATTTCAAATGATCTCTTAAATTATCTTATAGAAAGAAGATAATTATTTCAATTTCTCTTGCATTTATTAGGCCCAATGATCGTTGCTGTTATGGTCTTTAATAAAGAAATTTTAAATGATCAATTAAATTATCTTTTAGAAAGAAGATAATTATTCACAATTTTTTAGCATTTATTAGGCACAATGATCGTTACTGTTATGAACTTTAATAAAGAAATTTCAAATGATCTCTTAAATTATCTTATAGAGAGAAGATAATTATTTCAATTTCTCTTGCATTTATTAGGCCCAATGATCGTTGCTGTTATGGTCTTTAATAAAGAAATTTTAAATGATCAATTAAATTATCTTTTAGAAAGAAGATGAATATTTCAATTTTTTTAGCATTTATTAGGCCAATTGATCGTTACCGTTATGATCTTTAATAAAGAAATTTTAAATGATCAATTAAATTATCTTTTAGAAGGAAGATAACTATTTCAAATTTTTTAGCATTTATTAGGCCCATTGATCGTTACCGGCATGATCTTTAATAAAGAAATTTTAAATGATCTATTAAATTATCTTTTAGAAAGAAGATAATTATTCACAATTTTTTAGCATTTATTAGGCACAATGATCGTTACTGTTATGAACTTTAATAAAGAAATTTCAAATGATCTCTTAAATTATCTTATAGAAAGAAGATAATTATTTCAAAAGAAATTTCAAATGATCTCTTAAATTATCTTATAGAAAGAAGATAATTATTTCAATTTCTCTTGCATTTATTAGGCCCAATGATCGTTGCTGTTATGGTCTTTAATAAAGAAATTTTAAATGATCAATTAAATTATCTTTTAGAAAGAAGATAATTATTCACAATTTTTTAGCATTTATTAGGCACAATGATCGTTACTGTTATGAACTTTAATAAAGAAATTTCAAATGATCTCTTAAATTATCTTATAGAGAGAAGATAATTATTTGAATTTCTCTTGCATTTATTAGGCCCAATGATCGTTGCTGTTATGGTCTTTAATAAAGAAATTTTAAATGATCAATTAAATTATCTTTTAGAAAGAAGATGAATATTTCAATTTTTTTAGCATTTATTAGGCCCATTGATCGTTACCGTTATGATCTTTAATAAAGAAATTTTAAATGATCAATTAAATTATCTTTTAGAAAGAAGATAATTATTTACAATTTTTTGGCATTCATTAGGCCTAATGATCGTTACCGTTATGATCTTTAATAAAGAAATTTTAAATGATCTATTAAATTATCTTTTAGAAACAAAATAATTATTCACAATTTTTTAGCATTTATTAGGCCCAATGATCGTTTCCGTTATGGTCTTTAATAAAGAAATTTGAAATGATCAATTAAATTATCTTTTAGAAAGAAGATGAATATTTCAATTTTTTTAGCATTTATTAGGCCCATTGATCGTTACCGTTATGATCTTTAATAAAGAAATTTTAAATGATCAATTAAATTATCTTTTAGAAAGAAGATAATTATTTACAATTTTTTGGCATTCATTAGGCCTAATGATCGTTACCGTTATGATCTTTAATAAAGAAATTTTAAATGATCTATTAAATTATCTTTTAGAAACAAAATAATTATTCACAATTTTTTAGCATTTATTAGGCCCAATGATCGTTTCCGTTATGGTCTTTAATAAAGAAATTTGAAATGATCAATTAAATTATCTTTTAGAAAGAAGATGAATATTTCAATTTTTTTAGCATTTATTAGCCCTATTCATCGTTACCGTTATGATCTTTAATAAAGAAATTTTAAATGATCAATTAAATTATCTTTTAGAAAGAAGATAATTATTTACAATTTTTTGGCATTCATTAGGCCTAACGATCGTTACCGTTATGATCTTTAATAAATAAATTTTAAATGATCTATTAAATTATCTTTTAGAAACAAGATAATTATTCACAATTTTTTAGCATTTATTAGGCCCAATGATCGTTACCATTATGATCTTTAATAAAGAAATTTTAAATGATCAATTAAATTATCTTTTAGAAGGAAGATAACTATTTCAAATTTTTTAGCATTTATTAGGCCAATTTATCGTTACCGGTATGATCTTTAATAAAGAAATTTTAAATGATCTCTTAAATTATCTTTTAGAAAGAAGATAATTATTTCAATTTGCCTAGCATTTATTAGGCCCAATGATCGTTACCGTTATGAACTTTAATAAAGAAATTCTAAATGATCTCTTAAATTATCTTTTAGAAAGAAGATAATTATTTCAATTTCTCTAGCATTTATTAGGCCCAATGATCGTTGCCGTTATGGTCTTTAATAAAGAAATTTTAAATGATCAATTAAATTATCTTTTAGAAAGAAGATGAATATTTCAATTTTTTTAGCATTTATTAGGCCCATTGATCGTTACCGTTATGATCTTTAATAAAGAAATTTTAAATGATCAATTAAATTATCTTTTAGAAAGAAGATAATTATTTACAATTTTTTGGCATTCATTAGGCCTAATGATCGTTACCGTTATGATCTTTAATAAAGAAATTTTAAATGATCTATTAAATTATCTTTTAGAAACAAAATAATTATTCACAATTTTTTAGCATTTATTAGGCCCAATGATCGTTTCCGTTATGGTCTTTAATAAAGAAATTTGAAATGATCAATTAAATTATCTTTTAGAAAGAAGATGAATATTTCAATTTTTTTAGCATTTATTAGCCCTATTCATCGTTACCGTTATGATCTTTAATAAAGAAATTTTAAATGATCAATTAAATTATCTTTTAGAAAGAAGATAATTATTTACAATTTTTTGGCATTCATTAGGCCTAACGATCGTTACCGTTATGATCTTTAATAAATAAATTTTAAATGATCTATTAAATTATCTTTTAGAAACAAGATAATTATTCACAATTTTTTAGCATTTATTAGGCCCAATGATCGTTACCATTATGATCTTTAATAAAGAAATTTTAAATGATCAATTAAATTATCTTTTAGAAGGAAGATAACTATTTCAAATTTTTTAGCATTTATTAGGCCAATTTATCGTTACCGGTATGATCTTTAATAAAGAAATTTTAAATGATCTCTTAAATTATCTTTTAGAAAGAAGATAATTATTTCAATTTGCCTAGCATTTATTAGGCCCATTGATCGTTACCGTTATGAACTTTAATAAAGAAATTTTAAATGATCTCTTAAATTATCTTTTAGAAAGAAGATAATTATTTCAATTTCTCTAGCATTTATTAGGCCCAATGATCGTTGCCGTTATGGTCTTTAATAAAGAAATTTTAAATGATCAATTAAATTATCTTTTAGAAAGAAGATAATTATTTACAATTTTTTGGCATTCATTAGGCCTAATGATCGTTACCGTTATGATCTTTAATAAAGAAATTTTAAATGATCTATTAAATTATCTTTTAGAAACAAAATAATTATTCACAATTTTTTAGCATTTATTAGGCCCAATGATCTTTACCGTTATGATCTTTAATAAAGAAATTTTAAATGATCAATTAAATTATATTTTAGAAAGAAGAAAATTATTTACAATTTTTTGGCATTCATTAGGCCTAATGATCGTTACCGTTATGATCTTTAGTAAAGAAATTTTAAATGATCAATTAGATTATCTTTTAGAAAGAAGATAATTATTCACAATTTTTTAGCATTTATTAGGCACAATGATCGTTACTGTTATGAACTGTAAGAAAGAAATTTCAAATGATCTCTTAAATTATCTTATAGAAAGAAGATAATTATTTCAATTTCTCTTGCATTTATTAGGCCCAATGATCGTTGCCGTTATGGTCTTTAATAAAGAAATTTTAAATGATCAATTAAATTATCTTTTAGAAAGAAGATGAATATTTCAATTTTTTTAGCATTTATTAGGCCCATTGATCGTTACCGTTATGATCTTTAATAAAGAAATTTTAAATGATCAATTAAATTATCTTTTAGAAAGAAGAAAATCATTTACAATTTTTTGGCATTCATTAGGCCTAATGATCGTTACGGTTATGATCTTTAATAAAGAAATTTTAAATGATCAATTAAATTATCTTTTAGAAGGAAGATAACTATTTCAAATTTTTTAGCATTTATTAGGCCCATTGATTGTTACCGGCACGATCTTTAATAAAGAAATTTTAAATGATCTATTAAATTATCTTTTAGAAAGAAGATAATTATTCACAATTTTTTAGCATTTATTAGGCACAATGATCGTTACTGTTATGAACTTTAATAAAGAAATTTCAAATGATCTATTAAATTATCTTATAGAAAGAAGATAATTATTTCAAAACAAATTTCAAATGATCTCTTAAATTATCTTATAGAAAGAAGATAATTATTTCAATTTCTCTTGCATTTATTAGGCCCAATGATCGTTGCTGTTATGGTCTTTAATAAAGAAATTTTAAATGATCAATTAAATTATCTTTTAGAAAGAAGATGAATATTTCAATTTTTTTAGCATTTATTAGGCCCATTGATCGTTACGGTTATGATCTTTAATAAAGAAATTTTAAATGATCAATTAAATTATCTTTTAGAAAGAAGATGAATATTTCAATTTTTTTAGCATTTATTAGGCCCATTGATCGTTACCGTTATGATCTTTAATAAAGAAATTTTAAATGATCAATTAAATTATCTTTTAGAAAGAAGATAATTATTTACAATTTTTTGGCATTCATTAGGCCTAATGATCGTTACCGTTATGATCTTTAATAAAGAAATTTTAAATGATCTATTAAATTATCTTTTAGAAACAAAATAATTATTCACAATTTTTTAGCATTTATTAGGCCCAATGATCGTTACCGTTATGATCTTTAATAAAGAAATTTTAAATGATCAATTAAATTATATTTTAGAAAGAAGAAAATTATTTACAATTTTTTGGCATTCATTAGGCCTAATGATCGTTACCGTTATGATCTTTAATAAAGAAATTTTAAATGATCAATTAGATTATCTTTTAGAAGGAAGATAACTATTTCAAATTTTTTAGCATTTATTAGGCCCATTGATCGTTACCGGCATGATCTTTAATAAAGAAATTTTAAATGATCTATTAAATTATCTTTTAGAAAGAAGATAATTATTCACAATTTTTTAGCATTTATTAGGCACAATGATCGTTACTGTTATGAACTTTAAGAAAGAAATTTCAAATGATCTCTTAAATTATCTTATAGAAAGAAGATAATTATTTCAATTTCTCTTGCATTTATTAGGCCCAATGATCGTTGCCGTTATGGTCTTTAATAAAGAAATTTTTAATGATCAATTAAATTATCTTTTAGAAAGAAGATGAATATTTCAATTTTTTTAGCATTTATTAGGCCCATTGATCGTTACCGTTATGATCTTTAATAAAGAAATTTTAAATGATCAATTAAATTATCTTTTAGAAAGAAGAAAATCATTTACAATTTTTTGGCATTCATTAGGCCTAATGATCGTTACGGTTATGATCTTTAATAAAGAAATTTTAAATGATCAATTAAATTATCTTTTAGAAGGAAGATAACTATTTCAAATTTTTTAGCATTTATTAGGCCCATTGATCGTTACCGGCACGATCTTTAATAAAGAAATTTTAAATGGTCTATTAAATTATCTTTTAGAAAGAAGATAATTATTCACAATTTTTTAGCATTTATTAGGCACAATGATCGTTACTGTTATGAACTTTAATAAAGAAATTTCAAATGATCTCTTAAATTATCTTATAGAAAGAAGATAATTATTTCAAAAGAAATTTCAAATGATCTCTTAAATTATCTTATAGAAAGAAGATAATTATTTCAATTTCTCTTGCATTTATTAGGCCCAATGATCGTTGCTGTTATGGTCTTTAATAAAGAAATTTTAAATGATCAATTAAATTATCTTTTAGAAAGAAGATGAATATTTCAATTTTTTTAGCATTTATTAGGCCCATTGATCGTTACCGTTATGATCTTTAATAAAGAAATTTTAAATGATCAATTAAATTATCTTTTAGAAAGAAGATGAATATTTCAATTTTTTTAGCATTTATTAGGCCCATTGATCGTTACCGTTATGATCTTTAATAAAGAAATTTTAAATGATCAATTAAATTATCTTTTAGAAAGAAGATAATTATTTACAATTTTTTGGCATTCATTAGGCCTAATGATCGTTACCGTTATGATCTTTAATAAAGAAATTTTAAATGATCTATTAAATTATCTTTTAGAAACAAAATAATTATTCACAATTTTTTAGCATTTATTAGGCCCAATGATCGTTACCGTTATGATCTTTAATAAAGAAATTTTAAATGATCAATTAAATTATATTTTAGAAAGAAGAAAATTATTTACAATTTTTTGGCATTCATTAGGCCTAATGATCGTTACCGTTATGATCTTTAATAAAGAAATTTTAAATGATCAATTAAATTATCTTTTAGAAGGAAGATAACTATTTCAAATTTTTTAGCATTTATTAGGCCCATTGATCGTTACCGGCATGATCTTTAATAAAGAAATTTTAAATGATCTATTAAATTATCTTTTAGAAAGAAGATAATTATTCACAATTTTTTAGCATTTATTAGGCACAATGATCGTTACTGTTATGAACTTTAAGAAAGAAATATCAAATGATCTCTTAAATTATCTTATAGAAAGAAGATAATTATTTCAATTTCTCTTGCATTTATTAGGCCCAATGGTCGTTGCCGTTATGGTCTTTAATAAAGAAATTTTAAATGATCAATTAAATTATCTTTTAGAAAGAAGATGAATATTTCAATTTTTTTAGCATTTATTAGGCCCATTGATCGTTACCGTTATGATCTTTAATAAAGAAATTTTAAATGATCAATTAAATTATCTTTTAGAAAGAAGATGAATATTTCAATTTTTTTAGCATTTATTAGGCCCATTGATCGTTACCGTTATGATCTTTAATAAAGAAATTTTAAATGATCAATTAAATTATCTTTTAGAAAGAAGATAATTATTTACAATTTTTTGGCATTTATTAGGCCTAATGATCGTTACCGTTATGATCTTTAATAAAGAAATTTTAAATGATCTATTAAATTATCTTTTAGAAACAAAATAATTATTCACAATTTTTTAGCATTTATTAGGCCCAATGATCGTTACCGTTATGATCTTTAATAAAGAAATTTTAAATGATCAATTAAATTATATTTTAGAAAGAAGAAAATTATTTACAATTTTTTGGCATTCATTAGGCCTAATGATCGTTACGGTTATGATCTTTAATAAAGAAATTTTAAATGATCAATTAAATTATCTTTTAGAAGGAAGATAACTATTTCAAATTTTTTAGCATTTATTAGGCCCATTGATCGTTACCGGCATGATCTTTAATAAAGAAATTTTAAATGATCTATTAAATTATCTTTTAGAAAGAAGATAATTATTCACAATTTTTTAGCATTTATTAGGCACAATGATCGTTACTGTTATGAACTTTAAGAAAGAAATATCAAATGATCTCTTAAATTATCTTATAGAAAGAAGATAATTATTTCAATTTCTCTTGCATTTATTAGGCCCAATGGTTGTTGCCGTTATGGTCTTTAATAAAGAAATTTTAAATGATCAATTAAATTATCTTTTAGAAAGAAGATGAATATTTCAATTTTTTTAGCATTTATTAGGCCCATTGATCGTTACCGTTATGATCTTTAATAAAGAAATTTTAAATGATCAATTAAATTATCTTTTAGAAAGAAGATGAATATTTCAATTTTTTTAGCATTTATTAGGCCCATTGATCGTTACCGTTATGATCTTTAATAAAGAAATTTTAAATGATCAATTAAATTATCTTTTAGAAAGAAGATAATTATTTACAATTTTTTGGCATTTATTAGGCCTAATGATCGTTACCGTTATGATCTTTAATAAAGAAATTTTAAATGATCTATTAAATTATCTTTTAGAAACAAAATAATTATTCACAATTTTTTAGCATTTATTAGGCCCAATGATCGTTACCGTTATGATCTTTAATAAAGAAATTTTAAATGATCAATTAAATTATATTTTAGAAAGAAGAAAATTATTTACAATTTTTTGGCATTCATTAGGCCTAATGATCGTTACCGTTATGATCTTTAATAAAGAAATTTTAAATGATCAATTAAATTATCTTTTAGAAGGAAGATAACTATTTCAAATTTTTTAGCATTTATTAGGCCCATTGATCGTTACCGGCATGATCTTTAATAAAGAAATTTTAAATGATCTATTAAATTATCTTTTAGAAAGAAGATAATTATTCACAATTTTTTAGCATTTATTAGGCACAATGATCGTTACTGTTATGAACTTTAAGAAAGAAATATCAAATGATCTCTTAAATTATCTTATAGAAAGAAGATAATTATTTCAATTTCTCTTGCATTTATTAGGCCCAATGGTCGTTGCCGTTATGGTCTTTAATAAAGAAATTTTAAATGATCAATTAAATTATCTTTTAGAAAGAAGATGAATATTTCAATTTTTTTAGCATTTATTAGGCCCATTGATCGTTACCGTTATGATCTTTAATAAAGAAATTTTAAATGATCAATTAAATTATCTTTTAGAAAGAAGATGAATATTTCAATTTTTTTAGCATTTATTAGGCCCATTGATCGTTACCGTTATGATCTTTAATAAAGAAATTTTAAATGATCAATTAAATTATCTTTTAGAAAGAAGATAATTATTTACAATTTTTTGGCATTCATTAGGCCTAATGATCGTTACCGTTATGATCTTTAATAAAGAAATTTTAAATGATCAATTAAATTATCTTTTAGAAGGAAGATAACTATTTCAAATTTTTTAGCATTTATTAGGCCCATTGATCGTTACCGGCATGATCTTTAATAAAGAAATTTTAAATGATCTATTAAATTATCTTTTAGAAAGAAGATAATTATTCACAATTTTTTAGCATTTATTAGGCACAATGATTGTTACTATTATGAACTTTAAGAAAGAAATTTCAAATGATCTCTTAAATTATCTTATAGAAAGAAGATAATTATTTCAATTTCTCTTGCATTTATTAGGCCCAATGATCGTTGCCGTTATGGTCTTTAATAAAGAAATTTTAAATGATCAATTAAATTATCTTTTAGAAAGAAGATGAATATTTCAATTTTTTTAGCATTTATTAGGCCCATTGATCGTTACCGTTATGATCTTTAATAAAGAAATTTTAAATGATCAATTAAATTATCTTTTAGAAAGAAGAAAACTATTTACAATTTTTTGGCATTCATTAGGCCTAATGATCGTTACCGTTATGATCTTTAATAAAGAAATTTTAAATGATCAATTAAATTATCTTTTAGAAGGAAGATAACTATTTCAAATTTTTTAGCATTTATTAGGCCCATTGATCGTTACCGGCACGATCTTTAATAAAGAAATTTTAAATGATCTATTAAATTATCTCTTAGAAAGAAGATAATTATTCACATTTTTTTAGCATTTATTAGGCACAATGATCGTTTCTGTTATGAACTTTAATAAAGAAATTTCAAATGATCTCTTAAATTATCTTATAGAAAGAAGATAATTATTTCAATTTCTCTTGCATTTATTAGGCCCAATGATCGTTGCTGTTATGGTCTTTAATAAAGAAATTTTAAATGATCAATTAAATTATCTTTTAGAAAGAAGATGAATATTTCAATTTTTTTAGCATTTATTAGGCCCATTGATCGTTACCGTTATGATCTTTAATAAAGAAATTTTAAATGATCAATTAAATTATATTTTAGAAAGAAGAAAATTATTTACAATTTTTTGGCATTCATTAGGCCTAATGATCGTTACCGTTATGATCTTTAATAAAGAAATTTTAAATGATCAATTAAATTATCTTTTAGAAGGAATATAACTATTTCAAATTTTTTAGCATTTATTAGGCCCATTGATCGTTACCGGCATGATCTTTAATAAAGAAATTTAGAATGATCTATTAAATTATCTTTTAGAAAGAAGATGAATATTTCAATTTTTTTAGCATTTATTAGGCCCATTGATCGTTACCGTTATGATCTTTAATAAAGAAATTTTAAATGATCAATTAAATTATCTTTTAGAAAGAAGATAATTATTTACAATTTTTTGGCATTCATTAGGCCTAATGATCGTTACCGTTATGATCTTTAATAAAGAAATTTTAAATGATCTATTAAATTATCTTTTAGAAACAAAATAATTATTCACAATTTTTTAGCATTTAGTAGGCCCAATGATCGTTACCGTTATGATCTTTAATAAAGAAATTTTAAATGATCAATTAAATTATATTTTAGAAAGAAGAAAATTATTTACAATTTTTTGGCATTCATTAGGCCTAATGATCGTTACCGTTATGATCTTTAATAAAGAAATTTTAAATGATCAATTAAATTATCTTTTAGAAGGAAGATAACTATTTCAAATTTTTTAGCATTTATTAGGCCCATTGATCGTTACCGGCATGATCTTTAATAAAGAAATTTTAAATGATCTATTAAATTATCTTTTAGAAAGAAGATAATTATTCACAATTTTTTAGCATTTATTAGGCACAATGATCGTTACTGTTATGAACTTTAAGAAAGAAATATCAAATGATCTCTTAAATTATCTTATAGAAAGAAGATAATTATTTCAATTTCTCTTGCATTTATTAGGCCCAATGATCGTTGCCGTTATGGTCTTTAATAAAGAAATTTTAAATGATCAATTAAATTATCTTTTAGAAAGAAGATGAATATTTCAATTTTTTTAGCATTTATTAGGCCCATTGATCGTTACCGTTATGATCTTTAATAAAGAAATTTTAAATGATCAATTAAATTATCTTTTAGAAAGAAGAAAATTATTTACAATTTTTTGGCATTCATTAGGCCTAATGATCGTTACCGTTATGATCTTTAATAAAGAAATTTTAAATGATCAATTAAATTATCTTTTAGAAGGAAGATAACTATTTCAAATTTTTTAGCATTTATTAGGCCCATTGATCGTTACCGGCACGATCTTTAATAAAGAAATTTTAAATGATCTATTAAATTATCTTTTAGAAAGAAGATAATTATTCACATTTTTTTAGCATTTATTAGGCACAATGATCGTTACTGTTATGAACTTTAAGAAAGAAATATCAAATGATCTCTTAAATTATCTTATAGAAAGAAGATAATTATTTCAATTTCTCTTGCATTTATTAGGCCCAATGATCGTTGCCGTTATGGTCTTTAATAAAGAAATTTTAAATGATCAATTAAATTATCTTTTAGAAAGAAGATGAATATTTCAATTTTTTAGCATTTATTAGGCCCATTGATCGTTACCGTTATGATCTTTAATAAAGAAATTTTAAATGATCAATTAAATTATCTTTTAGAAAGAAGATAATTATTTACAATTTTTTGGCATTCATTAGGCCTAATGATCGTTACCGTTATGATCTTTAATAAAGAAATTTTAAATGATCTATTAAATTATCTTTTAGAAACAAAATAATTATTCACAATTTTTTAGCATTTAGTAGGCCCAATGATCGTTACCGTTATGATCTTTAATAAAGAAATTTTAAATGATCAATTAAATTATATTTTAGAAAGAAGAAAATTATTTACAATTTTTTGGCATTCATTAGGCCTAATGATCGTTACCGTTATGATCTTTAATAAAGAAATTTTAAATGATCAATTAAATTATCTTTTAGAAGGAAGATAACTATTTCAAATTTTTTAGCATTTATTAGGCCCATTGATCGTTACCGGCATGATCTTTAATAAAGAAATTTTAAATGATCTATTAAATTATCTTTTAGAAAGAAGATAATTATTCACAATTTTTTAGCATTTATTAGGCACAATGATCGTTACTGTTATGAACTTTAAGAAAGAAATATCAAATGATCTCTTAAATTATCTTATAGAAAGAAGATAATTATTTCAATTTCTCTTGCATTTATTAGGCCCAATGATCGTTGCCGTTATGGTCTTTAATAAAGAAATTTTAAATGATCAATTAAATTATCTTTTAGAAAGAAGATGAATATTTCAATTTTTTTAGCATTTATTAGGCCCATTGATCGTTACCGTTATGATCTTTAATAAAGAAATTTTAAATGATCAATTAAATTATCTTTTAGAAAGAAGAAAATTATTTACAATTTTTTGGCATTCATTAGGCCTAATGATCGTTACCGTTATGATCTTTAATAAAGAAATTTTAAATGATCAATTAAATTATCTTTTAGAAGGAAGATAACTATTTCAAATTTTTTAGCATTTATTAGGCCCATTGATCATTACCGGCACGATCTTTAATAAAGAAATTTTAAATGATCTATTAAATTATCTTTTAGAAAGAAGATAATTATTCACATTTTTTTAGCATTTATTAGGCACAATGATCGTTACTGTTATGAACTTTAAGAAAGAAATATCAAATGATCTCTTAAATTATCTTATAGAAAGAAGATAATTATTTCAATTTCTCTTGCATTTATTAGGCCCAATGATCGTTGCCGTTATGGTCTTTAATAAAGAAATTTTAAATGATCAATTAAATTATCTTTTAGAAAGAAGATGAATATTTCAATTTTTTTAGCATTTATTAGGCCCATTGATCGTTACCGTTATGATCTTTAATAAAGAAATTTTAAATGATCAATTAAATTATCTTTTAGAAAGAAGAAAATTATTTACAATTTTTTGGCATTCGTTAGGCCTAATGATCGTTACCGTTATGATCTTTAATAAAGAAATTTTAAATGATCAATTAAATTATCTTTTAGAAGGAAGATAACTATTTCAAATTTTTTAGCATTTATTAGGCCCATTGATCGTTACCGGCACGATCTTTAATAAAGAAATTTTAAATGATCTATTAAATTATCTTTTAGAAAGAAGATAATTATTCACATTTTTTTAGCATTTATTAGGCACAATGATCATTACTGTTATGAACTTTAAGAAAGAAATATCAAATGATCTCTTAAATTATCTTATAGAAAGAAGATAATTATTTCAATTTCTCTTGCATTTATTAGGCCCAATGATCGTTGCCGTTATGGTCTTTAATAAAGAAATTTTAAATGATCAATTAAATTATCTTTTAGAAAGAAGATGAATATTTCAATTTTTTTAGCATTTATTAGGCCCATTGATCGTTACCGTTATGATCTTTAATAAAGAAATTTTAAATGATCAATTAAATTATCTTTTAGAAAGAAGATAATTATTTACAATTTTTTGGCATTCATTAGGCCTAATGATCGTTACCGTTATGATCTTTAATAAAGAAATTTTAAATGATCTATTAAATTATCTTTTAGAAACAAAATAATTATTCACAATTTTTTAGCATTTAGTAGGCCCAATGATCGTTACCGTTATGATCTTTAATAAAGAAATTTTAAATGATCAATTAAATTATATTTTAGAAAGAAGAAAATTATTTACAATTTTTTGGCATTCATTAGGCCTAATGATCGTTACCGTTATGATCTTTAATAAAGAAATTTTAAATGATCAATTAAATTATCTTTTAGAAGGAAGATAACTATTTCAAATTTTTTAGCATTTATTAGGCCCATTGATCGTTACCGGCATGATCTTTAATAAAGAAATTTTAAATGATCTATTAAATTATCTTTTAGAAAGAAGATAATTATTCACAATTTTTTAGCATTTATTAGGCACAATGATCGTTACTGTTATGAACTTTAAGAAAGAAATATCAAATGATCTCTTAAATTATCTTATAGAAAGAAGATAATTATTTCAATTTCTCTTGCATTTATTAGGCCCAATGATCGTTGCCGTTATGGTCTTTAATAAAGAAATTTTAAATGATCAATTAAATTATCTTTTAGAAAGAAGATGAATATTTCAATTTTTTTAGCATTTATTAGGCCCATTGATCGTTACCGTTATGATCTTTAATAAAGAAATTTTAAATGATCAATTAAATTATCTTTTAGAAAGAAGAAAATTATTTACAATTTTTTGGCATTCATTAGGCCTAATGATCGTTACCGTTATGATCTTTAATAAAGAAATTTTAAATGATCAATTAAATTATCTTTTAGAAGGAAGATAACTATTTCAAATTTTTTAGCATTTATTAGGCCCATTGATCGTTACCGGCACGATCGTTAATAAAGAAATTTTAAATGATCTATTAAATTATCTTTTAGAAAGAAGATAATTATTCACATTTTTTTAGCATTTATTAGGCACAATGATCGTTACTGTTATGAACTTTAAGAAAGAAATATCAAATGATCTCTTAAATTATCTTATAGAAAGAAGATAATTATTTCAATTTCTCTTGCATTTATTAGGCCCAATGATCGTTGCCGTTATGGTCTTTAATAAAGAAATTTTAAATGATCAATTAAATTATCTTTTAGAAAGAAGATGAATATTTCAATTTTTTTAGCATTTATTAGGCCCATTGATCGTTACCGTTATGATCTTTAATAAAGAAATTTTAAATGATCAATTAAATTATCTTTTAGAAAGAAGATAATTATTCACAATTTTTTAGCATTTATTAGGCACAATGATCGTTACTGTTTTGAACTTTAAGAAAGAAATTTCAAATGATCTCTTAAATTATCTTATAGAAAGAAGATAATTATTTCAATTTCTCTTGCATTTATTAGGCCCAATGATCGTTGCCGTTATGGTCTTTAATAAAGAAATTTTAAATGATCAATTAAATTATCTTTTAGAAAGAAGATGAATATTTCAATTTTTTTAGCATTTATTAGGCCCATTGATCGTTACCGTTATGATCTTTAATAAAGAAATTTTAAATGATCAATTAAATTATCTTTTAGAAAGAAGAAAATTATTTACAATTTTTTGGCATTCATTAGGCCTAATGATCGTTACCGTTATGATCTTTAATAAAGAAATTTTAAATGATCAATTAAATTATCTTTTAGAAGGAAGATAACTATTTCAAATTTTTTAGCATTTATTAGGCCCATTGATCGTTACCGGCACGATCTTTAATAAAGAAATTTTAAATGATCTATTAAATTATCTTTTAGAAAGAAGATAATTATTCACAATTTTTTAGCATTTATTAGGCACAATGATCGTTACTGTTATGAACTTTAATAAAGAAATTTCAAATGATCTCTTAAATTATCTTATAGAAAGAAGATAATTATTTCAATTTCTCTTGCATTTATTAGGCCCAATGATCGTTGCTGTTATGGTCTTTAATAAAGAAATTTTAAATGATCAATTAAATTATCTTTTAGAAAGAAGATGAATATTTCAATTTTTTTAGCATTTATTAGGCCCATCGATCGTTACCGTTATGATCTTTAATAAAGAAATTTTAAATGATCAATTAAATTATCTTTTAGAAAGAAGATAATTATTTACAATTTTTTGGCATTCATTAGGCCTAATGATCGTTACCGTTATGATCTTTAATAAAGAAATTTTAAATGATCTATTAAATTATCTTTTACAAACAAAATAATTATTCACAATTTTTTAGCATTTATTAGGCCCAATGATCGTTACCGTTATGATCTTTAATAAAGAAATTTTAAATGATCAATTAAATTATATTTTAGAAAGAAGAAAATTATTTACAATTTTTTGGCATTCATTAGGCCTAATGATCGTTACCGTTATGATCTTTAATAAAGAAATTTTAAATGATCAATTAAATTATCTTTTAGAAGGAAGATAACTATTTCAAATTTTTTAGCATTTATTAGGCCCATTGATCGTTACCGGCATGATCTTTAATAAAGAAATTTTAAATGATCTATTAAATTATCTTTTAGAAAGAAGATAATTATTCACATTTTTTTAGCATTTATTAGGCACAATGATCGTTACTGTTATGAACTTTAAGAAAGAAATATCAAATGATCTCTTAAATTATCTTATAGAAAGAAGATAATTATTTCAATTTCTCTTGCATTTATTAGGCCCAATGATCGTTGCCGTTATGGTCTTTAATAAAGAAATTTTAAATGATCAATTAAATTATCTTTTAGAAAGAAGATGAATATTTCAATTTTTTTAGCATTTATTAGGCCCATTGATCGTTACCGTTATGATCTTTAATAAAGAAATTTTAAATGATCAATTAAATTATCTTTTAGAAAGAAGATAATTATTCACAATTTTTTAGCATTTATTAGGCACAATGATCGTTACTGTTTTGAACTTTAAGAAAGAAATTTCAAATGATCTCTTAAATTATCTTATAGAAAGAAGATAATTATTTCAATTTCTGTTGCATTTATTAGGCCCAATGATCGTTGCCGTTATGGTCTTTAATAAAGAAATTTTAAATGATCAATTAAATTATCTTTTAGAAAGAAGATGAATATTTCAATTTTTTTAGCATTTATTAGGCCCATTGATCGTTACCGTTATGATCTTTAATAAAGAAATTTTAAATGATCAATTAAATTATCTTTTAGAAAGAAGAAAATTATTTACAATTTTTTGGCATTCATTAGGCCTAATGATCGTTACCGTTATGATCTTTAATAAAGAAATTTTAATTGATCAATTAAATTATCTTTTAGAAGGAAGATAACTATTTCAAATTTTTTAGCATTTATTAGGCCCATTGATCGTTACCGGCACGATCTTTAATAAAGAAATTTTAAATGATCTATTAAATTATCTTTTAGAAAGAAGATAATTATTCACAATTTTTTAGCATTTATTAGGCACAATGATCGTTACTGTTATGAACTTTAATAAAGAAATTTCAAATGATCTCTTAAATTATCTTATAGAAAGAAGATAATTATTTCAATTTCTCTTGCATTTATTAGGCCCAATGATCGTTGCTGTTATGGTCTTTAATAAAGAAATTTTAAATGATCAATTAAATTATCTTTTAGAAAGAAGATGAATATTTCAATTTTTTTAGCATTTATTAGGCCCATCGATCGTTACCGTTATGATCTTTAATAAAGAAATTTAAATGATCAATTAAATTATCTTTTAGAAAGAAGATAATTATTTACAATTTTTTGGCATTCATTAGGCCTAATGATCGTTACCGTTATGATCTTTAATAAAGAAATTTTAAATGATCTATTAAATTATCTTTTAGAAACAAAATAATTATTCACAATTTTTTAGCATTTATTAGGCCCAATGATCGTTACCGTTATGATCTTTAATAAAGAAATTTTAAATGATCAATTAAATTATATTTTAGAAAGAAGAAAATTATTTACAATTTTTTGGCATTCATTAGGCCTAATGATCGTTATCGTTATGATCTTTAATAAAGAAATTTTAAATGATCAATTAAATTATCTTTTAGAAGGAAGATAACTATTTCAAATTTTTTAGCATTTATTAGGCCCATTGATCGTTACCGGCATGATCTTTAATAAAGAAATTTTAAATGATCTATTAAATTATCTTTTAGAAAGAAGATAATTATTCACAATTTTTTAGCATTTATTAGGCACAATGATCGTTACTGTTATGAACTTTAAGAAAGAAATATCAAATGATCTCTTAAATTATCTTATAGAAAGAAGATAATTATTTCAATTTCTCTTGCATTTATTAGGCCCAATGATCGTTGCCGTTATGGTCTTTAATAAAGAAATTTTAAATGATCAATTAAATTATCTTTTAGAAAGAAGATGAATATTTCAATTTTTTTAGCATTTATTAGGCCCATTGATCGTTACCGTTATGATCTTTAATAAAGAAATTTTAAATGATCAATTAAATTATCTTTTAGAAAGAAGATAATTCTTCACAATTTTTTAGCATTTATTAGGCACAATGATCGTTACTGTTTTGAACTTTAAGAAAGAAATTTCAAATGATCTCTTAAATTATCTTATAGAAAGAAGGTAATTATTTCAATTTCTCTTGCATTTATTAGGCCCAATGATCGTTGCCGTTATGGTCTTTAATAAAGAAATTTTAAATGATCAATTAAATTATCTTTTAGAAAGAAGATGAATATTTCAATTTTTTTAGCATTTATTAGGCTCATTGATCGTTACCGTTATGATCTTTAATAAAGAAATTTTAAATGATCAATTAAATTATCTTTTAGAAAGAAGATGAATATTTCAATTTTTTTAGCATTTATTAGGCCCATTGATCGTTACCGTTATGATCTTTAATAAAGAAATTTTAAATGATCAATTAAATTATCTTTTAGAAAGAAGATAATTATTTACAATTTTTTGGCATTCATTAGGCCTAATGATCGTTACCGTTATGATCTTTAATAAAGAAATTTTAAATGATCTATTAAATTATCTTTTAGAAACAAAATAATTATTCACAATTTTTTAGCATTTATTAGGCCCAATGATCGTTACCGTTATGATCTTTAATAAAGAAATTTTAAATGATCAATTAAATTATATTTTAGAAAGAAGAAAATTATTTACAATTTTTTGGCATTCATTAGGCCTAATGATCGTTACCGTTATGATCTTTAATAAAGAAATTTTAAATGATCAATTAAATTATCTTTTAGAAGGAAGATAACTATTTCAAATTTTTTAGCATTTATTAGGCCCATTGATCGTTACCGGCATGATCTTTAATAAATAAATTTTAAATGATCTATTAAATTATCTTTTAGAAAGAAGATAATTATTCACAATTTTTTAGCATTTATTAGGCACAATGATCGTTACTGTTATGAACTTTAAGAAAGAAATATCAAATGATCTCTTAAATTATCTTATAGAAAGAAGATAATTATTTCAATTTCTCTTGCATTTATTAGGCCCAATGATCGTTGCCGTTATGGTCTTTAATAAAGAAATTTTAAATGATCAATTAAATTATCTTTTAGAAAGAAGATGAATATTTCAATTTTTTTAGCATTTATTAGGCCCATTGATCGTTACCGTTATGATCTTTAATAAAGAAATTTTAAATGATCAATTAAATTATCTTTTAGAAAGAAGATAATTATTCACAATTTTTTAGCATTTATTAGGCACAATGATCGTTACTGTTTTGAACTTTAAGAAAGAAATTTCAAATGATCTCTTAAATTATCTTATAGAAAGAAGATAATTATTTCAATTTCTCTTGCATTTATTAGGCCCAATGATCGTTGCCGTTATGGTCTTTAATAAAGAAATTTTAAATGATCAATTAAATTATCTTTTAGAAAGAAGATGAATATTTCAATTTTTTTAGCATTTATTAGGCCCATTGATCGTTACCGTTATGATCTTTAATAAAGAAATTTTAAATGATCAATTAAATTATCTTTTAGAAAGAAGAAAATTATTTACAATTTTTTGGCATTTATTAGGCCTAATGATCGTTACCGTTATGATCTTTAATAAAGAAATTTTAAATGATCTATTAAATTATCTTTTAGAAACAAAATAATTATTCACAATTTTTTAGCATTTATTAGGCCCAATGATCGTTACCGTTATGATCTTTAATAAAGAAATTTTAAATGATCAATTAAATTATATTTTAGAAAGAAGAAAATTATTTACAATTTTTTGGCATTCATTAGGCCTAATGATCGTTACCGTTATGATCTTTAATAAAGAAATTTTAAATGATCAATTAAATTATCTTTTAGAAGGAAGATAACTATTTCAAATTTTTTAGCATTTATTAGGCCCATTGATCGTTACCGGCATGATCTTTAATAAAGAAATTTTAAATGATCTATTAAATTATCTTTTAGAAAGAAGATAATTATTCACAATTTTTTAGCATTTATTAGGCACAATGATCGTTACTGTTATGAACTTTAAGAAAGAAATATCAAATGATCTCTTAAATTATCTTATAGAAAGAAGATAATTATTTCAATTTCTCTTGCATTTATTAGGCCCAATGATCGTTGCCGTTATGGTCTTTAATAAAGAAATTTTAAATGATCAATTAAATTATCTTTTAGAAAGAAGATGAATATTTCAATTTTTTTAGCATTTATTAGGCCCATTGATCGTTACCGTTATGATCTTTAATAAAGAAATTTTAAATGATCAATTAAATTATCTTTTAGAAAGAAGAAAATTATTTACAATTTTTTGGCATTCATTAGGCCTAATGATCGTTACCGTTATGATCTTTAATAAAGAAATTTTAAATGATCAATTAAATTATCTTTTAGAAGGAAGATAACTATTTCAAATTTTTTAGCATTTATTAGGCCCATTGATCGTTACCGGCACGATCTTTAATAAAGAAATTTTAAATGATCTATTAAATTATCTTTTAGAAAGAAGATAATTATTCACAATTTTTTAGCATTTATTAGGCACAATGATCGTTACTGTTATGAACTTTAATAAAGAAATTTCAAATGATCTCTTAAATTATCTTATAGAAAGAAGATAATTATTTCAATTTCTCTTGCATTTATTAGGCCCAATGATCGTTGCTGTTATGGTCTTTAATAAAGAAATTTTAAATGATCAATTAAATTATCTTTTAGAAAGAAGATGAATATTTCAATTTTTTTAGCATTTATTAGGCCCATTGATCGTTACCGTTATGATCTTTAATAAAGAAATTTAAATGATCAATTAAATTATCTTTTAGAAAGAAGATAATTATTTTCAATTTTTTGGCATTCATTAGGCCTAATGATCGTTACCGTTATGATCTTTAATAAAGAAATTTTAAATGATCAATTAAATTACCTTTTAGAAGGAAGATAACTATTTCAAATTTTTTAGCATTTATTAGGCCCATTGATCGTTACCGGCATGATCTTTAATAAAGAAATTTTAAATGATCTATTAAATTATCTTTTAGAAAGAAGATAATTATTCACAATTTTTTAGCATTTATTAGGCACAATGATCGTTACTGTTATGAACTTTAAGAAAGAAATATAAAATGATCTCTTAAATTATCTTATAGAAAGAAGATAATTATTTCAATTTCTCTTGCATTTATTAGGCCCAATGATCGTTGCCGTTATGGTCTTTAATAAAGAAATTTTAAATGATCAATTAAATTATCTTTTAGAAAGAAGATGAATATTTCAATTTTTTTAGCATTTATTAGGCCCATTGATCGTTACCGTTATGATCTTTAATAAAGAAATTTTAAATGATCAATTAAATTATCTTTTAGAAAGAAGAAAATTATTTACAATTTTTTGGCATTCATTAGGCCTAATGATCGTTACCGTTATGATCTTTAATAAAGAAATTTTAAATGATCAATTAAATTATCTTTTAGAAAGAAGATGAATATTTCAATTTTTTTAGCATTTATTTGGCCCATTGATCGTTACCGTTATGATCTTTAATAAAGAAATTTTAAATGATCAATTAAATTATCTTTTAGAAAGAAGATAATTATTTTCAATTTTTTGGCATTCATTAGGCCTAATGATCGTTACCGTTATGATCTTTAATAAAGAAATTTTAAATGATCTATTAAATTATCTTTTAGAAACAAAATAATTATTCACAATTTTTTAGCATTTATTAGGCCCAATGATCGTTACCGTTATGATCTTTAATAAAGAAATTTTAAATGATCAATTAAATTATATTTTAGAAAGAAGAAAATTATTTACAATTTTTTGGCATTCATTAGGCCTAATGATCGTTACCGTTATGATCTTTAATAAAGAAATTTTAAATGATCAATTAAATTATCTTTTAGAAGGAAGATAACTATTTCAAATTTTTTAGCATTTATTAGGCCCATTTATCGTTACCGGCATGATCTTTAATAAAGAAATTTTAAATGATCTATTAAATTATCTTTTAGAAAGAAGATAATTATTCACAATTTTTTAGCATTTATTAGGCACAATGATCGTTACTGTTATGAACTTTAAGAAAGACATATCAAATGATCTCTTAAATTATCTTATAGAAAGAAGATAATTATTTCAATTTCTCTTGCATTTATTAGGCCCAATGATCGTTGCCGTTATGGTCTTTAATAAAGAAATTTTAAATGATCAATTAAATTATCTTTTAGAAAGAAGATGAATATTTCAATTTTTTTAGCATTTATTAGGCCCATTGATCGTTACCATTATGATCTTTAATAAAGAAATTTTAAATGATCAATTAAATTATCTTTTAGAAAGAAGAAAATTATTTACAATTGTTTGGCAGTCATTAGGCCTAATGATCGTTACCGTTATGATCTTTAATAAAGAAATTTTAAATGATCAATTAAATTATCTTTTAGAAGGAAGATAACTATTTCAAATTTTTTAGCATTTATTAGGCCCATTGATCGTTACCGGCACGATCTGTAATAAAGAAATTTTAAATGATCTATTAAATTATCTTTTAGAAAGAAGATAATTATTCACAATTTTTTAGCATTTATTAGGCACAATGATCGTTACTGTTATGAACTTTAATAAAGAAATTTCAAATGATCTCTTAAATTATCTTATAGAAAGAAGATAATTATTTCAATTTCTCTTGCATTTATTAGGCCCAATGATCGTTGCTGTTATGGTCTTTAATAAAGAAATTTTAAATGATCAATTAAATTATCTTTTAGAAAGAAGATGAATATTTCAATTTTTTTAGCATTTATTAGGCCCATTGATCGTTACCGTTATGATCTTTAATAAAGAAATTTTAAATGATCAATTAAATTATCTTTTAGAAAGAAGATAATTATTTTCAATTTTTTGGCATTCATTAGGCCTAATGATCGTTACCGTTATGATCTTTAATAAAGAAATTTTAAATGATCAATTAAATTATCTTTTAGAAGGAAGATAACTATTTCAAATTTTTTAGCATTTATTAGGCCCATTGATCGTTACCGGCATGATCTTTAATAAAGAAATTTTAAATGATCTATTAAATTATCTTTTAGAAAGAAGATAATTATTCACAATTTTTTAGCATTTATTAGGCACAATGATCGTTACTGTTATGAACTTTAAGAAAGACATATCAAATGATCTCTTAAATTATCTTATAGAAAGAAGATAATTATTTCAATTTCTCTTGCATTTATTAGGCTCAATGATCGTTGCCGTTATGGTCTTTAATAAAGAAATTTTAAATGATCAATTAAATTATCTTTTAGAAAGAAGATGAATATTTCAATTTTTTTAGCATTTATTAGGCCCATTGATCGTTACCGTTATGATCTTTAATAAAGAAATTTTAAATGATCAATTAAATTATCTTTTAGAAAGAAGAAAATTATTTACAATTTTTTGGCATTCATTAGGCCTAATGATCGTTACCGTTATGATCTTTAATAAAGAAATTTTAAATGATCAATTAAATTATCTTTTAGAAGGAAGATAACTATTTCAAATTTTTTAGCATTTATTAGGCCCATTGATCGTTACCGGCACGATCTTTAATAAAGAAATTTTAAATGATCTATTAAATTATCTTTTAGAAAGAAGATAATTATTCACAATTTTTTAGCATTTATTAGGCACAATGATCGTTACTGTTATGAACTTTAATAAAGAAATTTCAAATGATCTCTTAAATTATCTTATAGAAAGAAGATAATTATTTCAATTTCTCTTGCATTTATTAGGCCCAATGATCGTTGCTGTTATGGTCTTTAATAAAGAAATTTTAAATGATCAATTAAATTATCTTTTAGAAAGAAGATGAATATTTCAATTTTTTTAGCATTTATTAGGCCCATTGATCGTTACCGTTATGATCTTTAATAAAGAAATTTAAATGATCAATTAAATTATCTTTTAGAAAGAAGATAATTATTTTCAATTTTTTGGCATTCATTAGGCCTAATGATCGTTACCGTTATGATCTTTAATAAAGAAATTTTAAATGATCAATTAAATTACCTTTTAGAAGGAAGATAACTATTTCAAATTTTTTAGCATTTATTAGGCCCATTGATCGTTACCGGCATGATCTTTAATAAAGAAATTTTAAATGATCTATTAAATTATCTTTTAGAAAGAAGATAATTATTCACAATTTTTTAGCATTTATTAGGCACAATGATCGTTACTGTTATGAACTTTAAGAAAGAAATATAAAATGATCTCTTAAATTATCTTATAGAAAGAAGATAATTATTTCAATTTCTCTTGCATTTATTAGGCCCAATGATCGTTGCCGTTATGGTCTTTAATAAAGAAATTTTAAATGATCAATTAAATTATCTTTTAGAAAGAAGATGAATATTTCAATTTTTTTAGCATTTATTAGGCCCATTGATCGTTACCGTTATGATCTTTAATAAAGAAATTTTAAATGATCAATTAAATTATCTTTTAGAAAGAAGAAAATTATTTACAATTTTTTGGCATTCATTAGGCCTAATGATCGTTACCGTTATGATCTTTAATAAAGAAATTTTAAATGATCAATTAAATTATCTTTTAGAAAGAAGATGAATATTTCAATTTTTTTAGCATTTATTTGGCCCATTGATCGTTACCGTTATGATCTTTAATAAAGAAATTTTAAATGATCAATTAAATTATCTTTTAGAAAGAAGATAATTATTTTCAATTTTTTGGCATTCATTAGGCCTAATGATCGTTACCGTTATGATCTTTAATAAAGAAATTTTAAATGATCTATTAAATTATCTTTTAGAAACAAAATAATTATTCACAATTTTTTAGCATTTATTAGGCCCAATGATCGTTACCGTTATGATCTTTAATAAAGAAATTTTAAATGATCAATTAAATTATATTTTAGAAAGAAGAAAATTATTTACAATTTTTTGGCATTCATTAGGCCTAATGATCGTTACCGTTATGATCTTTAATAAAGAAATTTTAAATGATCAATTAAATTATCTTTTAGAAGGAAGATAACTATTTCAAATTTTTTAGCATTTATTAGGCCCATTTATCGTTACCGGCATGATCTTTAATAAAGAAATTTTAAATGATCTATTAAATTATCTTTTAGAAAGAAGATAATTATTCACAATTTTTTAGCATTTATTAGGCACAATGATCGTTACTGTTATGAACTTTAAGAAAGACATATCAAATGATCTCTTAAATTATCTTATAGAAAGAAGATAATTATTTCAATTTCTCTTGCATTTATTAGGCCCAATGATCGTTGCCGTTATGGTCTTTAATAAAGAAATTTTAAATGATCAATTAAATTATCTTTTAGAAAGAAGATGAATATTTCAATTTTTTTAGCATTTATTAGGCCCATTGATCGTTACCGTTATGATCTTTAATAAAGAAATTTTAAATGATCAATTAAATTATCTTTTAGAAAGAAGAAAATTATTTACAATTGTTTGGCAGTCATTAGGCCTAATGATCGTTACCGTTATGATCTTTAATAAAGAAATTTTAAATGATCAATTAAATTATCTTTTAGAAGGAAGATAACTATTTCAAATTTTTTAGCATTTATTAGGCCCATTGATCGTTACCGGCACGATCTGTAATAAAGAAATTTTAAATGATCTATTAAATTATCTTTTAGAAAGAAGATAATTATTCACAATTTTTTAGCATTTATTAGGCACAATGATCGTTACTGTTATGAACTTTAATAAAGAAATTTCAAATGATCTCTTAAATTATCTTATAGAAAGAAGATAATTATTTCAATTTCTCTTGCATTTATTAGGCCCAATGATCGTTGCTGTTATGGTCTTTAATAAAGAAATTTTAAATGATCAATTAAATTATCTTTTAGAAAGAAGATGAATATTTCAATTTTTTTAGCATTTATTAGGCCCATTGATCGTTACCGTTATGATCTTTAATAAAGAAATTTTAAATGATCAATTAAATTATCTTTTAGAAAGAAGATAATTATTTTCAATTTTTTGGCATTCATTAGGCCTAATGATCGTTACCGTTATGATCTTTAATAAAGAAATTTTAAATGATCAATTAAATTATCTTTTAGAAGGAAGATAACTATTTCAAATTTTTTAGCATTTATTAGGGCCATTGATCGTTACCGGCATGATCTTTAATAAAGAAATTTTAAATGATCTATTAAATTATCTTTTAGAAAGAAGATAATTATTCACAATTTTTTAGCATTTATTAGGCACAATGATCGTTACTGTTATGAACTTTAAGAAAGACATATCAAATGATCTCTTAAATTATCTTATAGAAAGAAGATAATTATTTCAATTTCTCTTGCATTTATTAGGCTCAATGATCGTTGCCGTTATGGTCTTTAATAAAGAAATTTTAAATGATCAATTAAATTATCTTTTAGAAAGAAGATGAATATTTCAATTTTTTTAGCATTTATTAGGCCCATTGATCGTTACCGTTATGATCTTTAATAAAGAAATTTTAAATGATCAATTAAATTATCTTTTAGAAAGAAGAAAATTATTTACAATTTTTTGGCATTCATTAGGCCTAATGATCGTTACCGTTATGATCTTTAATAAAGAAATTTTAAATGATCAATTAAATTATCTTTTAGAAGGAAGATAACTATTTCAAATTTTTTAGCATTTATTAGGCCCATTGATCGTTACCGGCATGATCTTTAATAAAGAAATTTTAAATGATCTATTAAATTATCTTTTAGAAAGAAGATAATTATTCACAATTTTTTAGCATTTATTAGGCACAATGATCGTTACTGTTATGAACTTTAATAAAGAAATTTCAAATGATCTCTTAAATTATCTTATAGAAAGAAGATAATTATTTCAATTTCTCTTGCATTTATTAGGCCCAATGATCGTTGCTGTTATGGTCTTTAATAAAGAAATTTTAAATGATCAATTAAATTATCTTTTAGAAAGAAGATGAATATTTCAATTTTTTTAGCAATTATTAGGCCCATTGATCGTTACCGTTATGATCTTTAATAAAGAAATTTTAAATGATCAATTAAATTATCTTTTAGAAAGAAGATAATTATTTACAATTTTTTGGCATTCATTAGGCCTAATGATCGTTACCGTTATGATCTTTAATAAAGAAATTTTAAATGATCTATTAAATTATCTTTTAGAAACAAAATAATTATTCACAATTTTTTAGCATTTATTAGGCCCAATGATCGTTACCGTTATGATCTTTAATAAAGAAATTTTAAATGATCAATTAAATTATATTTTAGAAAGAAGAAAATTATTTACAATTTTTTGGCATTCATTAGGCCTAATGATCGTTACCGTTATGATCTTTAATAAAGAAATTTTAAATGACCAATTAAATTATCTTTTAGAAGGAAGATAACTATTTCAAATTTTTTAGCATTTATTAGGCCCATTGATCGTTACCGGCATGATCTTTAATAAAGAAATTTTAAATGATCTATTAAATTATCTTTTAGAAAGAAGATAATTATTCACAATTTTTTAGCATTTATTAGGCACAATGATCGTTACTGTTATGAACTTTAAGAAAGACATATCAAATGATCTCTTAAATTATCTTATAGAAAGAAGATAATTATTTCAATTTCTCTTGCATTTATTAGGCCCAATGATCGTTGCCGTTATGGTCTTTAATAAAGAAATTTTAAATGATCAATTAAATTATCTTTTAGAAAGAAGATGAATATTTCAATTTTTTTAGCATTTATTAGGCCCATTGATCGTTACCGTTATGATCTTTAATAAAGAAATTTTAAATGATCAATTAAATTATCTTTTAGAAAGAAGAAAATTATTTACAATTTTTTGGCATTCATTAGGCCTAATGATCGTTACCGTTATGATCTTTAATAAAGAAATTTTAAATGATCAATTAAATTATCTTTTAGAAGGAAGATAACTATTTCAAATTTTTTAGCATTTATTAGGCCCATTGATCGTTACCGGAATGATCTTTAATAAAGAAATTTTAAATGATCTATTAAATTATCTTTTAGAAAGAAGATAATTATTCACAATTTTTTAGCATTTATTAGGCACAATGATCGTTACTGTTATGAACTTTAATAAAGAAATTTCAAATGATCTCTTAAATTATCTTATAGAAAGAAGATAATTATTTCAATTTCTCTTGCATTTATTAGGCCCAATGATCGTTGCTGTTATGGTCTTTAATAAAGAAATTTTAAATGATCAATTAAATTATCTTTTAGAAAGAAGATGAATATTTCAATTTTTTTAGCATTTATTAGGCCCATTGATCGTTACCGTTATGATCTTTAATAAAGAAATTTTAAATGATCAATTAAATTATCTTTTAGAAAGAAGATAATTATTTACAATTTTTTGGCATTCATTAGGCCTAATGATCGTTACCGTTATGATCTTTAATAAAGAAATTTTAAATGATCTATTAAATTATCTTTTAGAAACAAAATAATTATTCACAATTTTTTAGCATTTATTAGGCCCAATGATCGTTACCGTTATGATCTTTAATAAAGAAATTTTAAATGATCAATTAAATTATATTTTAGAAAGAAGAAAATTATTTACAATTTTTTGGCATTCATTAGGCCTAATGATCGTTACCGTTATGATCTTTAATAAAGAAATTTTAAATGACCAATTAAATTATCTTTTAGAAGGAAGATAACTATTTCAAATTTTTTAGCATTTATTAGTCCCATTGATCGTTACCGGCATGATCTTTAATAAAGAAATTTTAAATGATCTATTAAATTATCTTTTAGAAAGAAGATAATTATTCACAATTTTTTAGCATTTATTAGGCACAATGATCGTTACTGTTATGAACTTTAAGAAAGAAATATCAAATGATCTCTTAAATTATCTTATAGAAAGAAGATAATTATTTCAATTTCTCTTGCATTTATTAGGCCCAATGATCGTTGCCGTTATGGTCTTTAATAAAGAAATTTTAAATGATCAATTAAATTATCTTTTAGAAAGAAGATGAATATTTCAATTTTTTTAGCATTTATTAGGCCCATTGATCGTTACCGTTATGATCTTTAATAAAGAAATTTTAAATGATCAATTAAATTATCTTTTAGAAAGAAGATAATTATTTTCAATTTTTTGGCATTCATTAGGCCTAATGATCGTTACCGTTATGATCTTTAATAAAGAAATTTTAAATGATCTATTAAATTATCTTTTAGAAACAAAATAATTATTCACAATTTTTTAGCATTTATTAGGCCCAATGATCGTTACCGTTATGATCTTTAATAAAGAAATTTTAAATGATCAATTAAATTATATTTTAGAAAGAAGAAAATTATTTACAATTTTTTGGCATTCATTAGGCCTAATGATCGTTACCGTTATGATCTTTAATAAAGAAATTTTAAATGATCAATTAAATTATCTTTTAGAAGGAAGATAACTATTTCAAATTTTTTAGCATTTATTAGGCCCATTGATCGTTACCGGCATGATCTTTAATAAAGAAATTTTAAATGATCTATTAAATTATCTTTTAGAAAGAAGATAATTATTCACACTTTTTTAGCATTTATTAGGCACAATGATCGTTACTGTTATGAACTTTAAGAAAGACATATCAAATGATCTCTTAAATTATCTTATAGAAAGAAGATAATTATTTCAATTTCTCTTGCATTTATTAGGCCCAATGATCGTTGCCGTTATGGTCTTTAATAAAGAAATTTTAAATGATCAATTAAATTATCTTTTAGAAAGAAGATGAATATTTCAATTTTTTTAGCATTTATTAGGCCCATTGATCGTTACCGTTATGATCTTTAATAAAGAAATTTTAAATGATCAATTAAATTATCTTTTAGAAAGAAGAAAATTATTTACAATTTTTTGGCATTCATTAGGCCTAATGATCGTTACCGTTATGATCTTTAATAAAGAAATTTTAAATGATCAATTAAATTATCTTTTAGAAGGAAGATAACTATTTCAAATTTTTTAGCATTTATTAGGCCCATTGATCGTTACCGGCACGATCTTTAATAAAGAAATTTTAAATGATCTATTAAATTATCTTTTAGAAAGAAGATAATTATTCACAATTTTTTAGCATTTATTAGGCACAATGATCGTTACTGTTATGAACTTTAATAAAGAAATTTCAAATGATCTCTTAAATTATCTTATAGAAAGAAGATAATTATTTCAATTTCTCTTGCATTTATTAGGCCCAATGATCGTTGCTGTTATGGTCTTTAATAAAGAAATTTTAAATGATCAATTAAATTATCTTTTAGAAAGAAGATGAATATTTCAATTTTTTTAGCATTTATTAGGCCCATTGATCGTTACCGTTATGATCTTTAATAAAGAAATTTTAAATGATCAATTAAATTATCTTTTAGAAAGAAGATAATTATTTTCAATTTTTTGGCATTCATTAGGCCTAATGATCGTTACCGTTATGATCTTTAATAAAGAAATTTTAAATGATCTATTAAATTATCTTTTAGAAACAAAATAATTATTCATAATTTTTTAGGATTTATTAGGCCCAATGATCGTTACCGTTATGATCTTTAATAAAGAAATTTTAAATGATCAATTAAATTATATTTTAGAAAGAAGAAAATTATTTACAATTTTTTGGCATTCATTAGGCCTAATGATCGTTACCGTTATGATCTTTAATAAAGAAATTTTAAATGATCAATTAAATTATCTTTTAGAAGGAAGATAACTATTTCAAATTTTTTAGCATTTATTAGGCCCATTGATCGTTACCGGCATGATCTTTAATAAAGAAATTTTAAATGATCTATTAAATCATCTTTTAGAAAGAAGATAATTATTCACAATTTTTTAGCATTTATTAGGCACAATGATCGTTACTGTTATGAACTTTAAGAAAGAAATATCAAATGATCTCTTAAATTATCTTATAGAAAGAAGATAATTATTTCAATTTCTCTTGCATTTATTAGGCCCAATGATCGTTGCCGTTATGGTCTTTAATAAAGAAATTTTAAATGATCAATTAAATTATCTTTTAGAAAGAAGATGAATATTTCAATTTTTTTAGCATTTATTAGGCCCATTGATCGTTACCGTTATGATCTTTAATAAAGAAATTTTAAATGATCAATTAAATTATCTTTTAGAAAGAAGAAAATTATTTACAATTTTTTGGCATTCATTAGGCCTAATGATCGTTACCGTTATGATCTTTAATAAAGAAATTTTAAATGATCAATTAAATTATCTTTTAGAAGGAAGATAACTATTTCAAATTTTTTAGCATTTATTAGGCCCATTGATCGTTACCGGCATGATCTTTAATAAAGAAATTTTAAATGATCTATTAAATTATCTTTTAGAAAGAAGATAATTATTCACAATTTTTTAGCATTTATTAGGCACAATGATCGTTACTGTTATGAACTTTAATAAAGAAATTTCAAATGATCTCTTAAATTATCTTATAGAAAGAAGATAATTATTTCAATTTCTTTTGCATTTATTAGGCCCAATGATCGTTGCTGTTATGGTCTTTAATAAAGAAATTTTAAATGATCAATTAAATTATCTTTTAGAAAGAAGATGAATATTTCAATTTTTTTAGCATTTATTAGGCCCATTGATCGTTACCGTTATGATCTTTAATAAAGAAATTTTAAATGATCAATTAAATTATCTTTTAGAAAGAAGATAATTATTTACAATTTTTTGGCATTCATTAGGCCTAATGATCGTTACCGTTATGATCTTTAATAAAGAAATTTTAAATGATCTATTAAATTATCTTTTAGAAACAAAATAATTATTTACAATTTTTTAGCATTTATTAGGCCCAATGATCGTTACCGTTATGATCTTTAATAAAGAAATTTTAAATGATCAATTAAATTATATTTTAGAAAGAAGAAAATTATTTACAATTTTTTGGCATTCATTAGGCCTAATGATCGTTACCGTTATGATCTTTAATAAAGAAATTTTAAATGACCAATTAAATTATCTTTTAGAAGGAAGATAACTATTTCAAATTTTTTAGCATTTATTAGGCCCATTGATCGTTACCGGCATGATCTTTAATAAAGAAATTTTAAATGATCTATTAAATTATCTTTTAGAAAGAAGATAATTATTCACAATTTTTTAGCATTTATTAGGCACAATGATCGTTACTGTTATGAACTTTAAGAAAGAAATATCAAATGATCTCTTAAATTATCTTATAGAAAGAAGATAATTATTTCAATTTCTCTTGCATTTATTAGGCCCAATGATCGTTGCCGTTATGGTCTTTAATAAAGAAATTTTAAATGATCAATTAAATTATCTTTTAGAAAGAAGATGAATATTTCAATTTTTTTAGCATTTATTAGGCCCATTGATCGTTACCGTTATGATCTTTAATAAAGAAATTTTAAATGATCAATTAAATTATCTTTTAGAAAGAAGATAATTATTCACAATTTTTTAGCATTTATTAGGCACAATGATCGTTACTGTTTTGAACTTTAAGAAAGAAATTTCAAATGATCTCTTAAATTATCTTATAGAAAGAAGATAATTATTTCAATTTCTTTTGCATTTATTAGGCCCAATGATCGTTGCTGTTATGGTCTTTAATAAAGAAATTTTAAATGATCAATTAAATTATCTTTTAGAAAGAAGATGAATATTTCAATTTTTTTAGCATTTATTAGGCCCATTGATCGTTACCGGCATGATCTTTAATAAAGAAATTTTAAATGATCTATTAAATTATCTTTTAGAAAGAAGATAATTATTCACAATTTTTTAGCATTTATTAGGCACAATGATTGTTACTGTTATGAACTTTAAGAAAGAAATATCAAATGATCTCTTAAATTATCTTATAGAAAGAAGATAATTATTTCAATTTCTCTTGCATTTATTAGGCCCAATGATCGTTGCCGTTATGGTCTTTAATAAAGAAATTTTAAATGATCAATTAAATTATCTTTTAGAAAGAAGATGAATATTTCAATTTTTTTAGCATTTATTAGGCCCATTGATCGTTACCGTTATGATCTTTAATAAAGAAATTTTACATGATCAATTAAATTATCTTTTAGAAAGAAGAAAATTATTTACAATTTTTTGGCATTCATTAGGCCTAATGATCGTTACCGTTATGATCTTTAATAAAGAAATTTTAAATGATCAATTAAATTATCTTTTAGAAGGAAGATAACTATTTCAAATTTTTTAGCATTTATTAGGCCCATTGATCGTTACCGGCACGATCTTTAATAAAGAAATTTTAAATGATCTATTAAATTATCTTTTAGAAAGAAGATAATTATTCACAATTTTTTAGCATTTATTAGGCACAATGATCGTTACTGTTATGAACTTTAATAAAGAAATTTCAAATGATCTCTTAAATTATCTTATAGAAAGAAGATAATTATTTCAATTTCTCTTGCATTTATTAGGCCCAATGATCGTTGCTGTTATGGTCTTTAATAAAGAAATTTTAAATGATCAATTAAATTATCTTTTAGAAAGAAGATGAATATTTCAATTTTTTTAGCATTTATTAGGCCCATTGATCGTTACCGTTATGATCTTTAATAAAGAAATTTTAAATGATCAATTAAATTATCTTTTAGAAAGAAGATAATTATTTACAATTTTTTGGCATTCATTAGGCCTAATGATCGTTACCGTTATGATCTTTAATAAAGAAATTTTAAATGATCTATTAAATTATCTTTTAGAAACAAAATAATTATTTACAATTTTTTAGCATTTATTAGGCCCAATGATCGTTACCGTTATGATCTTTAATAAAGAAATTTTAAATGATCAATTAAATTATATTTTAGAAAGAAGAAAATTATTTACAATTTTTTGGCATTCATTAGGCCTAATGATCGTTACCGTTATGATCTTTAATAAAGAAATTTTAAATGACCAATTAAATTATCTTTTAGAAGGAAGATAACTATTTCAAATTTTTTAGCATTTATTAGGCCCATTGATCGTTACCGGCATGATCTTTAATAAAGAAATTTTAAATGATCTATTAAATTATCTTTTAGAAAGAAGATAATTATTCACAATTTTTTAGCATTTATTAGGCACAATGATCGTTACTGTTATGAACTTTAAGAAAGAAATATCAAATGATCTCTTAAATTATCTTATAGAAAGAAGATAATTATTTCAATTTCTCTTGCATTTATTAGGCCCAATGATCGTTGCCGTTATGGTCTTTAATAAAGAAATTTTAAATGATCAATTAAATTATCTTTTAGAAAGAAGATGAATATTTCAATTTTTTTAGCATTTATTAGGCCCATTGATCGTTACCGTTATGATCTTTAATAAAGAAATTTTAAATGATCAATTAAATTATCTTTTAGAAAGAAGAAAATTATTTACAATTTTTTGGCATTCATTAGGCCTAATGATCGTTACCGTTATGATCTTTAATAAAGAAATTTTAAATGATCAATTAAATTATCTTTTAGAAGGAAGATAACTATTTCAAATTTTTTAGCATTTATTAGGCCCATTGATCGTTACCGGCACGATCTTTAATAAAGAAATTTTAAATGATCTATTAAATTATCTTTTAGAAAGAAGATAATTATTCACAATTTTTTAGCATTTATTAGGCACAATGATCGTTACTGTTATGAACTTTAATAAAGAAATTTCAAATGATCTCTTAAATTATCTTATAGAAAGAAGATAATTATTTCAATTTCTCTTGCATTTATTAGGCCCAATGATCGTTGCTGTTATGGTCTTTAATAAAGAAATTTTAAATGATCAATTAAATTATCTTTTAGAAAGAAGATGAATATTTCAATTTTTTTAGCATTTATTAGGCCCATTGATCGTTACCGTTATGATCTTTAATAAAGAAATTTTAAATGATCAATTAAATTATCTTTTAGAAAGAAGATAATTATTTACAATTTTTTGGCATTCATTAGGCCTAATGATCGTTACCGTTATGATCTTTAATAAAGAAATTTTAAATGATCTATTAAATTATCTTTTAGAAACAAAATAATTATTTACAATTTTTTAGCATTTATTAGGCCCAATGATCGTTACCGTTATGATCTTTAATAAAGAAATTTTAAATGATCAATTAAATTATATTTTAGAAAGAAGAAAATTATTTACAATTTTTTGGCATTCATTAGGCCTAATGATCGTTACCGTTATGATCTTTAATAAAGAAATTTTAAATGACCAATTAAATTATCTTTTAGAAGGAAGATAACTATTTCAAATTTTTTAGCATTTATTAGGCCCATTGATCGTTACCGGCATGATCTTTAATAAAGAAATTTTAAATGATCTATTAAATTATCTTTTAGAAAGAAGATAATTATTCACAATTTTTTAGCATTTATTAGGCACAATGATCGTTACTGTTATGAACTTTAAGAAAGAAATATCAAATGATCTCTTAAATTATCTTATAGAAAGAAGATAATTATTTCAATTTCTCTTGCATTTATTAGGCCCAATGATCGTTGCCGTTATGGTCTTTAATAAAGAAATTTTAAATGATCAATTAAATTATCTTTTAGAAAGAAGATGAATATTTCAATTTTTTTAGCATTTATTAGGCCCATTGATCGTTACCGTTATGATCTTTAATAAAGAAATTTTAAATAATCAATTAAATTATCTTTTAGAAAGAAGAAAATTATTTACAATTTTTTGGCATTCATTAGGCCTAATGATCGTTACCGTTATGATCTTTAATAAAGAAATTTTAAATGATCAATTAAATTATCTTTTAGAAGGAAGATAACTATTTCAAATTTTTTAGCATTTATTAGGCCCATTGATCGTTACCGGCACGATCTTTAATAAAGAAATTTTAAATGATCTATTAAATTATCTTTTAGGAAGAAGATAATTATTCACAATTTTTTAGCATTTATTAGGCACAATGATCGTTACTGTTATGAACTTTAATAAAGAAATTTCAAATGATCTCTTAAATTATCTTATAGAAAGAAGATAATTATTTCAATTTCTCTTGCATTTATTAGGCCCAATGATCGTTGCTGTTATGGTCTTTAATAAAGAAATTTTAAATGATCAATTAAATTATCTTTTAGAAAGAAGATGAATATTTCAATTTTTTTAGCATTTATTAGGCCCATTGATCGTTACCGTTATGATCTTTAATAAAGAAATTTTAAATGATCAATTAAATTATCTTTTAGAAAGAAGATAATTATTTTCAATTTTTTGGCATTCATTAGGCCTAATGATCGTTACCGTTATGATCTTTAATAAAGAAATTTTAAATGATCTATTAAATTATCTTTTAGAAACAAAATAATTATTCACAATTTTTTAGCATTTATTAGGCCCAATGATCGTTACCGTTATGATCTTTAATAAAGAAATTTTAAATGATCAATTAAATTATATTTTAGAAAGAAGAAAATTATTTACAATTTTTTGGCATTCATTAGGCCTAATGATCGTTACCGTTATGATCTTTAATAAAGAAATTTTAAATGATCAATTAAATTATCTTTTAGAAGGAAGATAACTATTTCAAATTTTTTAGCATTTATTAGGCCCATTGATCGTTACCGGCATGATCTTTAATAAAGAAATTTTAAATGATCTATTAAATTATCTTTTAGAAAGAAGATAATTATTCACAATTTTTTAGCATTTATTAGGCACAATGATCGTTACTGTTATGAACTTTAATAAAGAAATTTCAAATGATCTCTTAAATTATCTTATAGAAAGAAGATAATTATTTCAATTTCTCTTGCATTTATTAGGCCCAATGATCGTTGCTGTTATGGTCTTTAATAAAGAAATTTTAAATGATCAATTAAATTATCTTTTAGAAAGAAGATGAATATTTCAATTTTTTTAGCATTTATTAGGCCCATTGATCGTTACCGTTATGATCTTTAATAAAGAAATTTTAAATGATCAATTAAATTATCTTTTAGAAAGAAGATAATTATTTTCAATTTTTTGGCATTCATTAGGCCTAATGATCGTTACCGTTATGATCTTTAATAAAGAAATTTTAAATGATCTATTAAATTATCTTTTAGAAACAAAATAATTATTCACAATTTTTTAGCATTTATTAGGCCCAATGATCGTTACCGTTATGATCTTTAATAAAGAAATTTTAAATGATCAATTAAATTATATTTTAGAAAGAAGAAAATTATTTACAATTTTTTGGCATTCATTAGGCCTAATGATCGTTACCGTTATGATCTTTAATAAAGAAATTTTAAATGATCAATTAAATTATCTTTTAGAAGGAAGATAACTATTTCAAATTTTTTAGCATTTATTAGGCCCATTGATCGTTACCGGCATGATCTTTAATAAAGAAATTTTAAATGATCTATTAAATTATCTTTTAGAAAGAAGATAATTATTCACAATTTTTTAGCATTTATTAGGCACAATGATCGTTACTGTTATGAACTTTAAGAAAGAAATATCAAATGATCTCTTAAATTATCTTATAGAAAGAAGATAATTATTTCAATTTCTCTTGCATTTATTAGGCCCAATGATCGTTGCCGTTATGGTCTTTAATAAAGAAATTTTAAATGATCAATTAAATTATCTTTTAGAAAGAAGATGAATATTTCAATTTTTTTAGCATTTATTAGGCCCATTGATCGTTACCGTTATGATCTTTAATAAAGAAATTTTAAATGATCAATTAAATTATCTTTTAGAAAGAAGAAAATTATTTACAATTTTTTGGCATTCATTAGGCCTAATGATCGTTACCGTTATGATCTTTAATAAAGAAATTTTAAATGATCAATTAAATTATCTTTTAGAAGGAAGATAACTATTTCAAATTTTTTAGCATTTATTAGGCCCATTGATCGTTACCGGCATGATCTTTAATAAAGAAATTTTAAATGATCTATTAAATTATCTTTTAGAAAGAAGATAATTATTCACAATTTTTTAGCATTTATTAGGCACAATGATCGTTACTGTTATGAACTTTAATAAAGAAATTTCAAATGATCTCTTAAATTATCTTATAGAAAGAAGATAATTATTTCAATTTCTCTTGCATTTATTAGGCCCAATGATCGTTGCTGTTATGGTCTTTAATAAAGAAATTTTAAATGATCAATTAAATTATCTTTTACAAAGAAGATGAATATTTCAATTTTTTTAGCATTTATTAGGCCCATTGATCGTTACCGTTATGATCTTTAATAAAGAAATTTTAAATGATCAATTAAATTATCTTTTAGAAAGAAGATAATTATTTACAATTTTTTGGCATTCATTAGGCCTAATGATCGTTACCGTTATGATCTTTAATAAAGAAATTTTAAATGATCTATTAAATTATCTTTTAGAAACAAAATAATTATTCACAATTTTTTAGCATTTATTAGGCCCAATGATCGTTACCGTTATGATCTTTAATAAAGAAATTTTAAATGATCAATTAAATTATATTTTAGAAAGAAGAAAATTATTTACAATTTTTTGGCATTCATTAGGCCTAATGATCGTTACCGTTATGATCTTTAATAAAGAAATTTTAAATGATCAATTAAATTATCTTTTAGAAGGAAGATAACTATTTCAAATTTTTTAGCATTTATTAGGCCCATTGATCGTTACCGGCATGATCTTTAATAAAGAAATTTTAAATGATCTATTAAATTATCTTTTAGAAAGAAGATAATTATTCACAATTTTTTAGCATTTATTAGGCACAATGATCGTTACTGTTATGAACTTTAAGAAAGAAATATCAAATGATCTCTTAAATTATCTTATAGAAAGAAGATAATTATTTCAATTTCTCTTGCATTTATTAGGCCCAATGATCGTTGCCGTTATGGTCTTTAATAAAGAAATTTTAAATGATCAATTAAATTATCTTTTAGAAAGAAGATGAATATTTCAATTTTTTTAGCATTTATTAGGCCCATTGATCGTTACCGTTATGATCTTTAATAAAGAAATTTTAAATGATCAATTAAATTATATTTTAGAAAGAAGAAAATTATTTATAATTTTTTGGCATTCATTAGGCCCATTGATCGTTACCGGCATGATCTTTAATAAAGAAATTTTAAATGATCTATTAAATTATCTTTTAGAAACAAGATAATTATTCACAATTTTTTAGCATTTATTAGGCCCAATGATCGTTACCATTATGATCTTTAGTAAAGAAATTTTAAATGATCAATTAAATTATCTTTTAGAAGGAAGATAACTATTTCAAATTTTTTAGCATTTATTAGGCCAATTTATCGTTACCGTTATGATCTTTAATAAATAAATTTTAAATGATCTATTAAATTATCTTTTAGAAACAAGATAATTATTCACAATTTTTTAGCATTTATTAGGCCCATTGATCGTTACCGGCATGATCTTTAATAAGGAAATTTTAAATGATCTATTAAATTATCTTTTAGAAAGAAGATAATTATTTCAATTTCTCTAGCATTTATTAGGCCCAATGATCGTTGCCGTTATGGTCTTTAATAAAGAAATTTTAAATGATCAATTAAATTATCTTTTAGATGGAAGATAACTATTTCAAATTTTTTAGCATTTATTAGGCCCATTGATCGTTACCGGCATGATCTTTAATAAAGAAATTTTAAATGATCTATTAAATTATCTTTTAGAAAGAAGATAATTATTCACAATTTTTTAGCATTTATTAGGCCCAATGATCGTTACCGTTATGATCTTTAATAAAGAAATTTTAAATGATCAATTAAATTATCTTTTAGAAGGAAGATAACTATTTCAAATTTTTTAGCATTTATTAGGCCAATTTATCGTTACCGGTATGATCTTTAATAAAGAAATTTTAAATGATCTATTAAATCATCTTTTAGAAAGAAGATAATTAATCACAATTTTTTAGCATTTATTAGGCCCAATGATCGTTACCGTTATGAACTTTAATAAAGAAATTTTAAATGATCTCTTAAATTATCTTTTAGAAAGAAGATAATTATTTCAATTTGCCTAGCATTTATTAGGCCCAATGATCGTTACCGTTATGAACTTTAATAAAGAAATTTCAAATGATCTCTTAAATTATGTTTTAGGAAGAAGGTAATTATTTCAATTTCTCTAGCATTTATTAGGCCCAATGATCGTTGCCGTTATGGTCTTTAATAAAGAAATTTGAAATGATAAATTAAATTATCTTTTAGAAAGAATATTTCAATTTTTTTAGCATTTATTAGCCCTATTCATCGTTACCGTTATCATCTTTAATAAAGAATTTTAAATGATCAATTAAATTATCTTTTAGAAAGAAGATAATTATTTACAATTTTTTGGCATTCATTAGGCCTAACGATCGTTACCGTTATGATCTTTAATAAATAAATTTTAAATGATCTATTAAATTATCTTTTAGAAAGAAGATAATTATTCACAATTTTTTAGCATTTATTAGGCCCAATGATCGTTACCATTATGAACTTTAATAAAGAAATTTCAAATGATCTCTTAAATTATCTTTTAGAAAGAAGATAATTATTTCAATTTCTCTAGCATTTATTAGGCCCAATGATCGTTGCCGTTATGGTCTTTAATAAAGAAATTTTAAATGATCAATTAAATTAACTTTTAGAAAAAAGATGAATATTTCAATTTTTTTACCATTTATTAGGCCCATTCATCGTTACCGTTATGATCTTTAATAAAGAAATTTTAAATGATCAATTAAATTATCTTTTAGAAAGAAGATAATTATTTACAATTTTTTGGCATTCATTAGGCCTAACGATCGTTACCGTTATGATCTTTAATAAATAAATTTTAAATGATCTATTAAATTATCTTTTAGAAAGAAGATAATTATTCACAATTTTTTAGCATTTATTAGGCCCAATGATCGTTACCGTTATGATCTTTAATAAAAAATTTTAAATGATCAATTAAATTATCTTTTAGATGGAAGATAACTATTTCAATTTTTTTAGCATTTATTAGGCCCATTGATCGTTACCGGCATGATCTTTAATAAAGAAATTTTAAATGATCTATTAAATTATCTTTTAGAAAGAAGATAATTATTCACAATTTTTTAGCATTTATTAGGCCCAATGATCGTTACCATTATGAACTTTAATAAAGAAATTTCAAATGATCTCTTAAATTATCTTTTAGAAAGAAGATAATTATTTCAATTTCTCTAGCATTTATTATGCCCAATGATCGTTGCCGTTATGGTCTTTAATAAAGAAATTTTAAATGATCAATTAAATTATCTTTTAGAAGGAAGATAACTATTTCAAATTTTTTAGCATTTATTAGGCCCATTGATCGTTACCGGCATGATCTTTAATAAAGAAATTTTAAATGATCTATTAAATTATCTTTTAGAAAGAAGATAATTATTCACAATTTTTTAGCATTTATTAGGCCCAATGATCGTTACCGTTATGATCTTTAATAAAGAAATTTTAAATGATCAATTAAATTATCTTTTAGAAGGAAGATAACTATTTTAAATTTTTTAGCATTTATTAGGCCAATTTATCGTTACCGGTATGATCTTTAATAAAGAAATTTTAAATGATCTATTAAATCATCTTTTAGAAAGAAGATAATTATTCACAATTTTTTAGCATTTATTAGGCCCATTGATCGTTACCGGCATGATCTTTAATAAAGAAATTTTAAATGATCTATTAAATTATCTTTTAGAAAGAAGATAATTATTTCAATTTCTCTAGCATTTATTAGGCCCAATGATCGTTGCCGTTATGGTCTTTAATAAAGAAATTTTAAATGATCAATTAAATTAACTTTTAGAAAAAAGATGAATATTTCAATTTTTTTACCATTTATTAGGCCCATTCATCGTTACCGTTATGATCTTTAATAAAGAAATTTTAAATGATCAATTAAATTATCTTTTAGAAAGAATATAATTATTTACAATTTTTTGGCATTCATTAGCCCTAACGATCGCTACAGTTATGATCTTTAATAAATAAAGTTTAAATGATCTATTAAATTATCTTTTAGAAAGAAGATAATTATTCACAATTTTTTAGCATTTATTAGGCCAATTTATCGTTACCGGTATGATCTTTAATAAAGAAATTTTAAATGATCTATTAAATCATCTTTTAGAAAGAAGATAATTATTCACAATTTTTTAGCATTTATTAGGCCCATTGATCGTTACCGGCATGATCTTTAATAAAGAAATTTTAAATGATCTATTAAATTATCTTTTAGAAGGAAGATAATTATTTCAATTTCTCTAGCATTTATTAGGCCCAATGATCGTTGCCGTTATGGTCTTTAATAAAGAAATTTTAAATGATCAATTAAATTAACTTTTAGAAAAAAGATGAATATTTCAATTTTTTTACCATTTATTAGGCCCATTCATCGTTACCGTTATGATCTTTAATAAAGAAATTTTAAATGATCAATTAAATTATCTTTTAGAAAGAATATAATTATTTACAATTTTTTGGCATTCATTAGCCCTAACGATCGCTACAGTTATGATCTTTAATAAATAAAGTTTAAATGATCTATTAAATTATCTTTTAGAAAGAAGATAATTATTCACAATTTTTTAGCATTTATTAGGCCCAATGATCGTTACCGTTATGATCTTTAATAAAGAAATTTTAAATGATCAATTAAATTATCTTTTAGAAGGAAGATAACTATTTCAAATTTTTTAGCATTTATTACGCCCATTGATCGTTACCGGCATGATCTTTAATAAAGAAATTTTAAATGATCTATTAAATTATCTTTTAGAAACAAGATAATTATTCACAATTTTTTAGCATTTATTAGGCCCAATGATCGTTACCGTTATGATCTTTAATAAAGAAATTTTAAATGATCAATTAAATTATCTTTTAGAAGGAAGATAACTATTTCAAATTTTTTAGCATTTATTAGGCCAATTTATCGTTACCGGTATGATCTTTAATAAAGAAATTTTAAATGATCTATTAAATCATCTTTTAGAAAGAAGATAATTATTCACAATTTTTTAGCATTTATTAGGCTCAATGATCGTTACCGTTATGAACTTTAATAAAGAAATTTTAAATGATCTCTTAAATTATGTTTTAGAAAGAAGATAATTATTTCAATTTGCCTAGCATTTATTAGTCCCAATGATCGTTACCGTTATGAACTTTAATAAAGAAATTTCAAATGATCTCTTAAATTATGTTTTAGAAAGAAGGTAATTATTTCAATTTCTCTAGCATTTATTAGGCCCAATGATCGTTGCCGTTATGGTCTTTAATAAAGAAATTTGAAATGATCAATTAAATTATGTTTTAGAAAGAAGATGAATATTTCAATTTTTTTAGCATTTATTAGCTCTATTCATCGTTACCGTTATGATCTTTAATAAAGAAATTTTAAATGATCAATTAAATTATCTTTTAGAAAGAAGATAATTATTTACAATTTTTTGGCATTCATTAGGCCTAACGATCGTTACCGTTATGATCTTTAATAAATAAATTTTGAATGATCTATTAAATTATCTTTTAGAAAGAAGATAATTATTCACAATTTTTTAGCATTTATTAGGCCCAATGATCGTTACCGTTATGATCTTTAATAAAGAAATTTTAAATGATCAATTAAATTATCTTTTAGAAGGAAGATAACTATTTCAAAATTTTTAGCATTTATTAGGCCAATTTATCGTTACCGGTATGATCTTTAATAAAGAAATTTTAAATGATCTATTAAATCATCTTTTAGAAAGAAGATAATTATTCATAATTTTTTAGCATTTATTAGGCACAATGATCGTTACTGTTATGAACTTTAAGAAAGAAATATCAAATGATCTCTTAAATTATCTTATAGAAAGAAGATAATTATTTCAATTTCTCTTGCATTTATTAGGCCCAATGATCGTTGCCGTTATGGTCTTTAATAAAGAAATTTTAAATGATCAATTAAATTATCTTTTAGAAAGAAGATGAATATTTCAATTTTTTTAGCATCTATTAGGCCCATTGATCGTTACCGTTATGATCTTTAATAAAGAAATTTTAAATGATCAATTAAATTATTTTTTAGAAAGAAGATAATTATTTACAATTTTTTGGCATTCATTAGGCCTAATGATCGTTACCGTTATGATCTTTAATAAAGAAATTTTAAATGATCTATTAAATTATCTTTTAGAAACAAGATAATTATTCACAATTTTTTAGCATTTATTAGGCCCAATGATCGTTACCATTATGATCTTTAGTAAAGAAATTTTAAATGATCAATTAAATTATCTTTTAGTAGGAAGATAACTATTTCAAATTTTTTAGCATTTATTAGGCCAATTTATCGTTACCGGTATGATCTTTAATAAAGAAATTTTAAATGATCTCTTAAATTATCTTTTAGAAAGAAGATAATTATTTCAATTTGCCTAGCATTTATTAGGCCCAATGATCGCTACCGTTATGAACTTTAATAAAGAAATCTCAAATGATCTCTTAAATTATGTTTTAGAAAGAAGGTAATTATTTCAATTTCTCTAGCATTTATTAGGCCCAATGATCGTTTCCGTTATGGTCTTCAATAAAGAAATTTGAAATGATCAATTAAATTATCTTTTAGAAAGAAGATGAATATTTCAATTTTGTTAGCATTTATTAGCCCTATTCATCGTTACCGTTATGATCTTTAATAAAGAAATTTTAAATGATCAATTAAATTATCTTTTAGAAAGAAGATAATTATTTACAATTTTTTGGCATTCATTAGGCCTAACGATCGTTACCGTTATGATCTTTAATAAATAAATTTTAAATGATCTATTAAATTATCTTTTAGAAACAAGATAATTATTCACAATTTTTTAGCATTTATTAGGCCCATTGATCGTTACCGGCATGATCTTTAATAAGGAAATTTTAAATGATCTGTTAAATTATCTTTTAGAAAGAAGATAATTATTCACAATTTTTTAGCATTTATTAGGCCCAATGATCGTTACCATTATGAACTTTAATAAAGAAATTTCAAATGATCTCTTAAATTATCTTTTAGAAAGAAGATAATTATTTCAATTTCTCTAGCATTTATTAGGCCCAATGATCGTTGCCGTTATGGTCTTTAATAAAGAAATTTTAAATGATCAATTAAATTAACTTTTAGAAAAAAGATGAATATTTCAATTTTTTTACCATTTATTAGGCCCATTCATCGTTACCGTTATGATCTTTAATAAAGAAATTTTAAATGATCAATTAAATTATCTTTTAGAAAGAAGATAATTATTTACAATTTTTTGGCATTCATTAGGCCTAACGATCGTTACCGTTATGATCTTTAATAAATAAATTTTAAATGATCTATTAAATTATCTTTTAGAAAGAAGATAATTATTCACAATTTTTTAGCATTTATTAGGCCCAATGATCGTTACCGTTATGATCTTTAATAAAACATTTTAAATGATCAATTAAATTATCTTTTAGATGGAAGATAACTATTTCAAATTTTTTAGCATTTATTAGGCCCATTGATCGTTACCGGCATGATCTTTAATAAAGAAATTTTAAATGATCTATTAAATTATCTTTTAGAAAGAAGATAATTATTCACAATTTTTTAGCATTTATTAGGCCCAATGATCGTTACCATTATGAACTTTAATAAAGAAATTTCAAATGATCTCTTAAATTATCTTTTAGAAAGAAGATAATTATTTCAATTTCTCTAGCATTTATTATGCCCAACGATTGTTGCCGTTATGGTCTTTAATAAAGAAATTCTAAATGATCAATTAAATTATCTTTTAGAAGGAAGATAATTATTCACAATTTTTTAGCATTTATTAGGCCCAATGATCGTTACCATTATGAACTTTAATAAAGAAATTTCAAATGATCTCTTAAATTATCTTTTAGAAAGAAGATAATTATTTCAATTTCTCTAGCATTTATTATGCCCAACGATTGTTGCCGTTATGGTCTTTAATAAAGAAATTTTAAATGATCAATTAAATTATCTTTTAGAAGGAAGATAACTATTTCAAATTTTTTAGCATTTATTAGGCCCAATGAACGTTACCATTATGATCTTTAGTAAAGAAATTTTAAATGATCAATTAAATTATCTTTTAGAAGGAAGATAACTATTTCAAATTTTTTAGCATTTATTAGGCCAATTTATCGTTACCGGTATGATCTTTAATAAAGAAATTTTAAATGATCTCTTAAATTATCTTTTAGAAAGAAGATAATTATTTCAATTTGCCTAGCATTTATTAGGCCCAATGATCGCTACCGTTATGAACTTTAATAAAGAAATCTCAAATGATCTCTTAAATTATGTTTTAGAAAGAAGGTAATTATTTCAATTTCTCTAGCATTTATTAGGCCCAGTGATCGTTTCCGTTATGGTCTTCAATAAAGAAATTTGAAATGATCAATTAAATTATCTTTTAGAAAGAAGATGAATATTTCAATTTTGTTAGCATTTATTAGCCCTATTCATCGTTACCGTTATGATCTTTAATAAAGAAATTTTAAATGATCAATTAAATTATCTTTTAGAAAGAAGATAATTATTTACAATTTTTTGGCATTCATTAGGCCTAACGATCGTTACCGTTATGATCTTTAATAAATAAATTTTAAATGATCTATTAAATTATCTTTTAGAAACAAGATAATTATTCACAATTTTTTAGCATTTATTAGGCCCATTGATCGTTACCGGCATGATCTTTAATAAGGAAATTTTAAATGATCTATTAAATTATCTTTTAGAAAGAAGATAATTATTTCAATTTCTCTAGCATTTATTAGGCCCAATGATCGTTGCCGTTATGGTCTTTAATAAAGAAATTTTAAATGATCAATTAAATTATCTTTTAGAAGGAAGATAACTATTTCAAATTTTTTAGCATTTATTAGGCCCATTGATCGTTACCGGCATGATCTTTATTAAAGAAATTTTAAATGATCTATTAAATTATCTTTTAGAAAGAAGATAATTATTCACAATTTTTTAGCATTTATTAGGCCCAATGATCGTTACCGTTATGATCTTTAATAAAGAAATTTTAAATGATCAATTAAATTATCTTTTAGAAGGAAGATAACTATTTCAAATTTTTTAGCATTTATTAGGCCAATTTATCGTTACCGGTATGATCTTTAATAAAGAAATTTTAAATGATCTATTAAATCATCTTTTAGAAAGAAGATAATTAATCACAATTTTTTAGCATTTATTAGGCCCAATGATCGTTACCGTTATGAACTTTAATAAAGAAATTTTAAATGATCTCTTAAATTATCTTTTAGAAAGAAGATAATTATTTCAATTTGCCTAGCATTTATTAGGCCCAATGATCGTTACCGTTATGAACTTTAATAAAGAAATTTCAAATGATCTCTTAAATTATGTTTTAGGAAGAAGGTAATTATTTCAATTTCTCTAGCATTTATTAGGCCCAATGATCGTTGCCGTTATGGTCTTTAATAAAGAAATTTGAAATGATAAATTAAATTATCTTTTAGAAATAATATTTCAATTTTTTTAGCATTTATTAGCCCTATTCATCGTTACCGTTATCATCTTTAATAAATAATTTTAAATGATCAATTAAATTATCTTTTAGAAAGAAGATAATTATTTACAATTTTTTGGCATTCATTAGGCCTAACGATCGTTACCGTTATGATCTTTAATAAATAAATTTTAAATGATCTATTAAATTATCTTTTAGAAAGAAGATAATTATTCACAATTTTTTATCATTTATTAGGCCCAATGATCGTTACCGTTATGATCTTTAATAAAGAAATTTTAAATGATCAATTAAATTATCTTTTAGATGGAAGATAACTATTTCAAATTTTTTAGCATTTATTAGGCTCATTGATCGTTACCGGCATGATCTTTAATAAAGAAATTTTAAATGATCTATTAAATTATCTTTTAGAAAGAAGATAATTATTCACAATTTTTTAGCATTTATTAGGCCCAATGATCGTTACCATTATGAACTTTAATAAAGAAATTTCAAATGATCTCTTAAATTATCTTTTAGAAAGAAGATAATTATTTCAATTTCTCTAGCATTTATTAGGCCCAATGATCGTTGCCATTATGGTCTTTAATAAAGAAATTTTAAATGATCAATTAAATTAACTTTTAGAAAAAAGATGAATATTTCAATTTTTTTACCATTTATTAGGCCCATTCATCGTTACCGTTATGATCTTTAATAAAGAAATTTTAAATGATCAATTAAATTATCTTTTAGAAAGAAGATAATTATTTACAATTTTTTGGCATTCATTAGGCCTAACGATCGTTACCGTTATGATCTTTAATAAATAAATTTTAAATGATCTATTAAATTATCTTTTAGAAAGAAGATAATTATTCACAATTTTTTAGCATTTATTAGGCCCAATGATCGTTACCGTTATGATCTTTAATAAAACATTTTAAATGATCAATTAAATTGTCTTTTAGATGGAAGATAACTATTTCAAATTTTTTAGCATTTATTAGGCCCATTGATCGTTACCGGCATGATCTTTAATAAAGAAATTTTAAATGATCTATTAAATTATCTTTTAGAAAGAAGATAATTATTCACAATTTTTTAGCATTTATTAGGCCCAATGATCGTTACCATTATGAACTTTAATAAAGAAATTTCAAATGATCTCTTAAATTATCTTTTAGAAAGAAGATAATTATTTCAATTTCTCTAGCATTTATTATGCCCAATGATTGTTGCCGTTATGGTCTATAATAAAGAAATTTTAAATGATCAATTAAATTATCTTTTAGAAGGAAGATAACTATTTCAAATTTTTTAGCATTTATTAGGCCCATTGATCGTTACCGGCATGATCTTTAATAAAGAAATTTTAAATGATCTATTAAATTATCTTTTAGAAGGAAGATAATTATTTCAATTTCTCTAGCATTTATTAGGCCCAATGATCGTTGCCGTTATGGTCTTTAATAAAGAAATTTTAAATGATCAATTAAATTAACTTTTAGAAAAAAGATGAATATTTCAATTTTTTTACCATTTATTAGGCCCATTCATCGTTACCGTTATGATCTTTAATAAAGAAATTTTAAATGATCAATTAAATTATCTTTTAGAAAGAATATAATTATTTACAATTTTTTGGCATTCATTAGCCCTAACGATCGCTACAGTTATGATCTTTAATAAATAAAGTTTAAATGATCTATTAAATTATCTTTTAGAAAGAAGATAATTATTCACAATTTTTTAGCATTTATTAGGCCCAATGATCGTTACCGTTATGATCTTTAATAAAGAAATTTTAAATGATCAATTAAATTATCTTTTAGAAGGAAGATAACTATTTCAAATTTTTTAGCATTTATTAGGCCAATTTATCGTTACCGGTATGATCTTTAATAAAGAAATTTTAAATGATCTATTAAATCATCTTTTAGAAAGAAGATAATTATTCACAATTTTTTAGCATTTATTAGGCTCAATGATCGTTACCGTTATGAACTTTAATAAAGAAATTTTAAATGATCTCTTAAATTATGTTTTAGAAAGAAGATAATTATTTCAATTTGCCTAGCATTTATTAGGCCCAATGATCGTTACCGTTATGAACTTTAATAAAGAAATTTCAAATGATCTCTTAAATTATGTTTTAGAAAGAAGGTAATTATTTCAATTTCTCTAGCATTTATTAGGCCCAATGATCGTTGCCGTTATGGTCTTTAATAAAGAAATTTGAAATGATCAATTACATTATTTTTTAGAAAGAAGATAATTATTTACAATTTTTTGGCATTCATTAGGCCTAATGATCGTTACCGTTATGATCTTTAATAAAGAAATTTTAAATGATCTATTAAATTATCTTTTAGAAACAAGATAATTATTCACAATTTTTTAGCATTTATTAGGCCCAATGATCGTTACCATTATGATCTTTAGTAAAGAAATTTTAAATGATCAATTAAATTATCTTTTAGTAGGAAGATAACTATTTCAAATTTTTTAGCATTTATTAGGCCAATTTATCGTTACCGGTATGATCTTTAATAAAGAAATTTTAAATGATCTCTTAAATTATCTTTTAGAAAGAAGATAATTATTTCAATTTGCCTAGCATTTATTAGGCCCAATGATCGCTACCGTTATGAACTTTAATAAAGAAATCTCAAATGATCTCTTAAATTATGTTTTAGAAAGAAGGTAATTATTTCAATTTCTCTAGCATTTATTAGGCCCAATGATCGTTTCCGTTATGGTCTTCAATAAAGAAATTTGAAATGATCAATTACATTATTTTTTAGAAAGAAGATAATTATTTACAATTTTTTGGCATTCATTAGGCCTAATGATCGTTACCGTTATGATCTTTAATAAAGAAATTTTAAATGATCTATTAAATTATCTTTTAGAAACAAGATAATTATTCACAATTTTTTAGCATTTATTAGGCCCAATGATCGTTACCATTATGATCTTTAGTAAAGAAATTTTAAATGATCAATTAAATTATCTTTTAGTAGGAAGATAACTATTTCAAATTTTTTAGCATTTATTAGGCCAATTTATCGTTACCGGTATGATCTTTAATAAAGAAATTTTAAATGATCTATTAAATCATCTTTTAGAAAGAAGATAATTATTCACAATTTTTTAGCATTTATTAGGCTCAATGATCGTTACCGTTATGAACTTTAATAAAGAAATTTTAAATGATCTCTTAAATTATGTTTTAGAAAGAAGATAATTATTTCAATTTGCCTAGCATTTATTAGGCCCAATGATCGTTACCGTTATGAACTTTAATAAAGAAATTTCAAATGATCTCTTAAATTATGTTTTAGAAAGAAGGTAATTATTTCAATTTCTCTAGCATTTATTAGGCCCAATGATCGTTGCCGTTATGGTCTTTAATAAAGAAATTTGAAATGATCAATTACATTATTTTTTAGAAAGAAGATAATTATTTACAATTTTTTGGCATTCATTAGGCCTAATGATCGTTACCGTTATGATCTTTAATAAAGAAATTTTAAATGATCTATTAAATTATCTTTTAGAAACAAGATAATTATTCACAATTTTTTAGCATTTATTAGGCCCAATGATCGTTACCATTATGATCTTTAGTAAAGAAATTTTAAATGATCAATTAAATTATCTTTTAGTAGGAAGATAACTATTTCAAATTTTTTAGCATTTATTAGGCCAATTTATCGTTACCGGTATGATCTTTAATAAAGAAATTTTAAATGATCTCTTAAATTATCTTTTAGAAAGAAGATAATTATTTCAATTTGCCTAGCATTTATTAGGCCCAATGATCGCTACCGTTATGAACTTTAATAAAGAAATCTCAAATGATCTCTTAAATTATGTTTTAGAAAGAAGGTAATTATTTCAATTTCTCTAGCATTTATTAGGCCCAATGATCGTTTCCGTTATGGTCTTCAATAAAGAAATTTGAAATGATCAATTAAATTATCTTTTAGAAAGAAGATGAATATTTCAATTTTGTTAGCATTTATTAGCCCTATTCATCGTTACCGTTATGATCTTTAATAAAGAAATTTTAAATGATCAATTAAATTATCTTTTAGAAAGAAGATAATTATTTACAATTTTTTGGCATTCATTAGGCCTAACGATCGTTACCGGCATGATCTTTAATAAAGAAATTTTAAATGATCTATTAAATTATCTTTTAGAAAGAAGATAATTATTCACAATTTTTTAGCATTTATTAGGCCCAATGATCGTTACCGTTATGATCTTTAATAAAGAAATTTTCAATGATCAATTAAATTATCTTTTAGAAGGAAGATAACTATTTCAAATTTTTTAGCATTTATTAGGCCAATTTATCGTTACCGGTATGATCTTTAATAAAGAAATTTTAAATGATCTATTAAATCATCTTTTAGAAAGAAGATAATTATTCACAATTTTTTAGCATTTATTAGGCCCATTGATCGTTACCGGCATGATCTTTAATAAAGAAATTTTAAATGATCTATTAAATTATCTTTTAGAAAGAAGATAATTATTTCAATTTCTCTAGCATTTATTAGGCCCAATGATCGTTGCCGTTATGGTCTTTAATAAAGAAATTTTAAATGATCAATTAAATTAACTTTTAGAAAAAAGATGAATATTTCAATTTTTTTACCATTTATTAGGCCCATTCATCGTTACCGTTATGATCTTTAATAAAGAAATTTTAAATGATCAATTAAATTATCTTTTAGAAAGAATATAATTATTTACAATTTTTTGGCATTCATTAGCCCTAACGATCGCTACAGTTATGATCTTTAATAAATAAAGTTTAAATGATCTATTAAATTATCTTTTAGAAAGAAGATAATTATTCACAATTTTTTAGCATTTATTAGGCCCAATGATCGTTACCGTTATGATCTTTAATAAAGAAATTTTAAATGATCAATTAAATTATCTTTTAGAAGGAAGATAACTATTTCAAATTTTTTAGCATTTATTACGCCCATTGATCGTTACCGGCATGATCTTTAATAAAGAAATTTTAAATGATCTATTAAATTATCTTTTAGAAACAAGATAATTATTCACAATTTTTTAGCATTTATTAGGCCCAATGATCGTTACCGTTATGATCTTTAATAAAGAAATTTTAAATGATCAATTAAATTATCTTTTAGAAGGAAGATAACTATTTCAAATTTTTTAGCATTTATTAGGCCAATTTATCGTTACCGGTATGATCTTTAATAAAGAAATTTTAAATGATCTATTAAATCATCTTTTAGAAAGAAGATAATTATTCACAATTTTTTAGCATTTATTAGGCTCAATGATCGTTACCGTTATGAACTTTAATAAAGAAATTTTAAATGATCTCTTAAATTATGTTTTAGAAAGAAGATAATTATTTCAATTTGCCTAGCATTTATTAGGCCCAATGATCGTTACCGTTATGAACTTTAATAAAGAAATTTCAAATGATCTCTTAAATTATGTTTTAGAAAGAAGGTAATTATTTCAATTTCTCTAGCATTTATTAGGCCCAATGATCGTTGCCGTTATGGTCTTTAATAAAGAAATTTGAAATGATCAATTAAATTATGTTTTAGAAAGAAGATGAATATTTCAATTTTTTTAGCATTTATTAGCCCTATTCATCGTTACCGTTATGATCTTTAATAAAGAAATTTTAAATGATCAATTAAATTATCTTTTAGAAAGAAGATAATTATTTACAATTTTTTGGCATTCATTAGGCCTAACGATCGTTACCGTTATGATCTTTAATAAATAAATTTTGAATGATCTATTAAATTATCTTTTAGAAAGAAGATAATTATTCACAATTTTTTAGCATTTATTAGGCCCAATGATCGTTACCGTTATGATCTTTAATAAAGAAATTTTAAATGATCAATTAAATTATCTTTTAGAAGGAAGATAACTATTTCAAATTTTTTAGCATTTATTAGGCCAATTTATCGTTACCGGTATGATCTTTAATAAAGAAATTTTAAATGATCTATTAAATCATCTTTTAGAAAGAAGATAATTATTCACAATTTTTTAGCATTTATTAGGCACAATGATCGTTACTGTTATGAACTTTAAGAAAGAAATATCAAATGATCTCTTAAATTATCTTATAGAAAGAAGATAATTATTTCAATTTCTCTTGCATTTATTAGGCCCAATGATCGTTGCCGTTATGGTCTTTAATAAAGAAATTTTAAATGATCAATTAAATTATCTTTTAGAAAGAAGATGAATATTTCAATTTTTTTAGCATCTATTAGGCCCATTGATCGTTACCGTTATGGTCTTTAATAAAGAAATTTGAAATGATCAATTACATTATTTTTTAGAAAGAAGATAATTATTTACAATTTTTTGGCATTCATTAGGCCTAATGATCGTTACCGTTATGATCTTTAATAAAGAAATTTTAAATGATCTATTAAATTATCTTTTAGAAACAAGATAATTATTCACAATTTTTTAGCATTTATTAGGCCCAATGATCGTTACCATTATGATCTTTAGTAAAGAAATTTTAAATGATCAATTAAATTATCTTTTAGTAGGAAGATAACTATTTCAAATTTTTTAGCATTTATTAGGCCAATTTATCGTTACCGGTATGATCTTTAATAAAGAAATTTTAAATGATCTCTTAAATTATCTTTTAGAAAGAAGATAATTATTTCAATTTGCCTAGCATTTATTAGGCCCAATGATCGCTACCGTTATGAACTTTAATAAAGAAATCTCAAATGATCTCTTAAATTATGTTTTAGAAAGAAGGTAATTATTTCAATTTCTCTAGCATTTATTAGGCCCAATGATCGTTTCCGTTATGGTCTTCAATAAAGAAATTTGAAATGATCAATTAAATTATCTTTTAGAAAGAAGATGAATATTTCAATTTTGTTAGCATTTATTAGCCCTATTCATCGTTACCGTTATGATCTTTAATAAAGAAATTTTAAATGATCAATTAAATTATCTTTTAGAAAGAAGATAATTATTTACAATTTTTTGGCATTCATTAGGCCTAACGATCGTTACCGGCATGATCTTTAATAAAGAAATTTTAAATGATCTATTAAATTATCTTTTAGAAAGAAGATAATTATTCACAATTTTTTAGCATTTATTAGGCCCAATGATCGTTACCGTTATGATCTTTAATAAAGAAATTTTCAATGATCAATTAAATTATCTTTTAGAAGGAAGATAACTATTTCAAATTTTTTAGCATTTATTAGGCCAATTTATCGTTACCGGTATGATCTTTAATAAAGAAATTTTAAATGATCTATTAAATCATCTTTTAGAAAGAAGATAATTATTCACAATTTTTTAGCATTTATTAGGCCCATTGATCGTTACCGGCATGATCTTTAATAAAGAAATTTTAAATGATCTATTAAATTATCTTTTAGAAAGAAGATAATTATTTCAATTTCTCTAGCATTTATTAGGCCCAATGATCGTTGCCGTTATGGTCTTTAATAAAGAAATTTTAAATGATCAATTAAATTAACTTTTAGAAAAAAGATGAATATTTCAATTTTTTTACCATTTATTAGGCCCATTCATCGTTACCGTTATGATCTTTAATAAAGAAATTTTAAATGATCAATTAAATTATCTTTTAGAAAGAATATAATTATTTACAATTTTTTGGCATTCATTAGCCCTAACGATCGCTACAGTTATGATCTTTAATAAATAAAGTTTAAATGATCTATTAAATTATCTTTTAGAAAGAAGATAATTATTCACAATTTTTTAGCATTTATTAGGCCCAATGATCGTTACCGTTATGATCTTTAATAAAGAAATTTTAAATGATCAATTAAATTATCTTTTAGAAGGAAGATAACTATTTCAAATTTTTTAGCATTTATTACGCCCATTGATCGTTACCGGCATGATCTTTAATAAAGAAATTTTAAATGATCTATTAAATTATCTTTTAGAAACAAGATAATTATTCACAATTTTTTAGCATTTATTAGGCCCAATGATCGTTACCGTTATGATCTTTAATAAAGAAATTTTAAATGATCAATTAAATTATCTTTTAGAAGGAAGATAACTATTTCAAATTTTTTAGCATTTATTAGGCCAATTTATCGTTACCGGTATGATCTTTAATAAAGAAATTTTAAATGATCTATTAAATCATCTTTTAGAAAGAAGATAATTATTCACAATTTTTTAGCATTTATTAGGCTCAATGATCGTTACCGTTATGAACTTTAATAAAGAAATTTTAAATGATCTCTTAAATTATGTTTTAGAAAGAAGATAATTATTTCAATTTGCCTAGCATTTATTAGGCCCAATGATCGTTACCGTTATGAACTTTAATAAAGAAATTTCAAATGATCTCTTAAATTATGTTTTAGAAAGAAGGTAATTATTTCAATTTCTCTAGCATTTATTAGGCCCAATGATCGTTGCCGTTATGGTCTTTAATAAAGAAATTTGAAATGATCAATTAAATTATGTTTTAGAAAGAAGATGAATATTTCAATTTTTTTAGCATTTATTAGCCCTATTCATCGTTACCGTTATGATCTTTAATAAAGAAATTTTAAATGATCAATTAAATTATCTTTTAGAAAGAAGATAATTATTTACAATTTTTTGGCATTCATTAGGCCTAACGATCGTTACCGTTATGATCTTTAATAAATAAATTTTGAATGATCTATTAAATTATCTTTTAGAAAGAAGATAATTATTCACAATTTTTTAGCATTTATTAGGCCCAATGATCGTTACCGTTATGATCTTTAATAAAGAAATTTTAAATGATCAATTAAATTATCTTTTAGAAGGAAGATAACTATTTCAAATTTTTTAGCATTTATTAGGCCAATTTATCGTTACCGGTATGATCTTTAATAAAGAAATTTTAAATGATCTATTAAATCATCTTTTAGAAAGAAGATAATTATTCACAATTTTTTAGCATTTATTAGGCACAATGATCGTTACTGTTATGAACTTTAAGAAAGAAATATCAAATGATCTCTTAAATTATCTTATAGAAAGAAGATAATTATTTCAATTTCTCTTGCATTTATTAGGCCCAATGATCGTTGCCGTTATGGTCTTTAATAAAGAAATTTTAAATGATCAATTAAATTATCTTTTAGAAAGAAGATGAATATTTCAATTTTTTTAGCATCTATTAGGCCCATTGATCGTTACCGTTATGATCTTTAATAAAGAAATTTTAAATGATCAATTAAATTATTTTTTAGAAAGAAGATAATTATTTACAATTTTTTGGCATTCATTAGGCCTAATGATCGTTACCGTTATGATCTTTAATAAAGAAATTTTAAATGATCTATTAAATTATCTTTTAGAAACAAGATAATTATTCACAATTTTTTAGCATTTATTAGGCCCAATGATCGTTACCATTATGATCTTTAGTAAAGAAATTTTAAATGATCAATTAAATTATCTTTTAGTAGGAAGATAACTATTTCAAATTTTTTAGCATTTATTAGGCCAATTTATCGTTACCGGTATGATCTTTAATAAAGAAATTTTAAATGATCTCTTAAATTATCTTTTAGAAAGAAGATAATTATTTCAATTTGCCTAGCATTTATTAGGCCCAATGATCGCTACCGTTATGAACTTTAATAAAGAAATCTCAAATGATCTCTTAAATTATGTTTTAGAAAGAAGGTAATTATTTCAATTTCTCTAGCATTTATTAGGCCCAATGATCGTTTCCGTTATGGTCTTCAATAAAGAAATTTGAAATGATCAATTAAATTATCTTTTAGAAAGAAGATGAATATTTCAATTTTGTTAGCATTTATTAGCCCTATTCATCGTTACCGTTATGATCTTTAATAAAGAAATTTTAAATGATCAATTAAATTATCTTTTAGAAAGAAGATAATTATTTACAATTTTTTGGCATTCATTAGGCCTAACGATCGTTACCGTTATGATCTTTAATAAATAAATTTTAAATGATCTATTAAATTATCTTTTAGAAACAAGATAATTATTCACAATTTTTTAGCATTTATTAGGCCCATTGATCGTTACCGGCATGATCTTTAATAAGGAAATTTTAAATGATCTGTTAAATTATCTTTTAGAAAGAAGATAATTATTTCAATTTCTCTAGCATTTATTAGGCCCAATGATCGTTGCCGTTATGGTCTTTAATAAAGAAATTTTAAATGATCAATTAAATTATCTTTTAGAAGGAAGATAACTATTTCAAATTTTTTAGCATTTATTAGGCCCATTGATCGTTACCGGCATGATCTTTATTAAAGAAATTTTAAATGATCTATTAAATTATCTTTTAGAAAGAAGATAATTATTCACAATTTTTTAGCATTTATTAGGCCCAATGATCGTTACCGTTATGATCTTTAATAAAGAAATTTTAAATGATCAATTAAATTATCTTTTAGAAGGAAGATAACTATTTCAAATTTTTTAGCATTTATTAGGCCAATTTATCGTTACCGGTATGATCTTTAATAAAGAAATTTTAAATGATCTATTAAATCATCTTTTAGAAAGAAGATAATTAATCACAATTTTTTAGCATTTATTAGGCCCAATGATCGTTACCGTTATGAACTTTAATAAAGAAATTTTAAATGATCTCTTAAATTATCTTTTAGAAAGAAGATAATTATTTCAATTTGCCTAGCATTTATTAGGCCCAATGATCGTTACCGTTATGAACTTTAATAAAGAAATTTCAAATGATCTCTTAAATTATGTTTTAGGAAGAAGGTAATTATTTCAATTTCTCTAGCATTTATTAGGCCCAATGATCGTTGCCGTTATGGTCTTTAATAAAGAAATTTGAAATGATAAATTAAATTATCTTTTAGAAATAATATTTCAATTTTTTTAGCATTTATTAGCCCTATTCATCGTTACCGTTATCATCTTTAATAAATAATTTTAAATGATCAATTAAATTATCTTTTAGAAAGAAGATAATTATTTACAATTTTTTGGCATTCATTAGGCCTAACGATCGTTACCGTTATGATCTTTAATAAATAAATTTTAAATGATCTATTAAATTATCTTTTAGAAAGAAGATAATTATTCACAATTTTTTAGCATTTATTAGGCCCAATGATCGTTACCGTTATGATCTTTTAATAAAGAAATTTTAAATGATCAATTAAATTATCTTTTAGATGGAAGATAACTATTTCAAATTTTTTAGCATTTATTAGGCTCATTGATCGTTACCGGCATGATCTTTAATAAAGAAATTTTAAATGATCTATTAAATTATCTTTTAGAAAGAAGATAATTATTCACAATTTTTTAGCATTTATTAGGCCCAATGATCGTTACCATTATGAACTTTAATAAAGAAATTTCAAATGATCTCTTAAATTATCTTTTAGAAAGAAGATAATTATTTCAATTTCTCTAGCATTTATTAGGCCCAATGATCGTTGCCGTTATGGTCTTTAATAAAGAAATTTTAAATGATCAATTAAATTAACTTTTAGAAAAAAGATGAATATTTCAATTTTTTTACCATTTATTAGGCCCATTCATTGTTACCGTTATGATCTTTAATAAAGAAATTTTAAATGATCAATTAAATTATCTTTTAGAAAGAAGATAATTATTTACAATTTTTTGGCATTCATTAGGCCTAACGATCGTTACCGTTATGATCTTTAATAAATAAATTTTAAATGATCTATTAAATTATCTTTTAGAAAGAAGATAATTATTCACAATTTTTTAGCATTTAATAGGCCCAATGATCGTTACCGTTATGATCTTTAATAAAACATTTTAAATGATCAATTAAATTATCTTTTAGATGGAAGATAACTATTTCAAATTTTTTAGCATTTATTAGGCCCATTGATCGTTACCGGCATGATCTTTAATAAAGAAATTTTAAATGATCTATTAAATTATCTTTTAGAAAGAAGATAATTATTCACAATTTTTTAGCATTTATTAGGCCCAATGATCGTTACCATTATGAACTTTAATAAAGAAATTTCAAATGATCTCTTAAATTATCTTTTAGAAAGAAGATAATTATTTCAATTTCTCTAGCATTTATTATGCCCAATGATTGTTGCCGTTATGGTCTTTAATAAAGAAATTTTAAATGATCAATTAAATTATCTTTTAGAAGGAAGATAACTATTTCAAATTTTTTAGCATTTATTAGGCCCAATGATCGTTACCATTATGATCTTTAGTAAAGAAATTTTAAATGATCAATTAAATTATCTTTTAGAAGGAAGATAACTATTTCAAATTTTTTAGCATTTATTAGGCCAATTTATCGTTACCGGTATGATCTTTAATAAAGAAATTTTAAATGATCTCTTAAATTATCTTTTAGAAAGAAGATAATTATTTCAATTTGCCTAGCATTTATTAGGCCCAATGATCGCTACTGTTATGAACTTTAATAAAGAAATCTCAAATGATCTCTTAAATTATGTTTTAGAAAGAAGGTAATTATTTCAATTTCTCTAGCATTTATTAGGCCCAATGATCGTTTCCGTTATGGTCTTCAATAAAGAAATTTGAAATGATCAATTAAATTATCTTTTAGAAAGAAGATGAATATTTCAATTTTGTTAGCATTTATTAGCCCTATTCATCGTTACCGTTATGATCTTTAATAAAGAAATTTTAAATGATCAATTAAATTATCTTTTAGAAAGAAGATAATTATTTACAATTTTTTGGCATTCATTAGGCCTAACGATCGTTACCGTTATGATCTTTAATAAATAAATTTTAAATGATCTATTAAATTATCTTTTAGAAACAAGATAATTATTCACAATTTTTTAGCATTTATTAGGCCCATTGATCGTTACCGGCATGATCTTTAATAAGGAAATTTTAAATGATCTATTAAATTATCTTTTAGAAAGAAGATAATTATTTCAATTTCTCTAGCATTTATTAGGCCCAATGATCGTTGCCGTTATGGTCTTTAATAAAGAAATTTTAAATGATCAATTAAATTATCTTTTAGAAATAATATTTCAATTTTTTTAGCATTTATTAGCCCTATTCATCGTTACCGTTATCATCTTTAATAAATAATTTTAAATGATCAATTAAATTATCTTTTAGAAAGAAGATAATTATTTACAATTTTTTGGCATTCATTAGGCCTAACGATCGTTACCGTTATGATCTTTAATAAATAAATTTTAAATGATCTATTAAATTATCTTTTAGAAAGAAGATAATTATTCACAATTTTTTAGCATTTATTAGGCCCAATGATCGTTACCGTTATGATCTTTAATAAAGAAATTTTAAATGATCAATTAAATTATCTTTTAGATGGAAGATAACTATTTCAAATTTTTTAGCATTTATTAGGCTCATTGATCGTTACCGGCATGATCTTTAATAAAGAAATTTTAAATGATCTATTAAATTATCTTTTAGAAAGAAGATAATTATTCACAATTTTTTAGCATTTATTAGGCCCAATGATAGTTACCATTATGAACTTTAATAAAGAAATTTCAAATGATCTCTTAAATTATCTTTTAGAAAGAAGATAATTATTTCAATTTCTCTAGCATTTATTAGGCCCAATGATCGTTGCCGTTATGGTCTTTAATAAAGAAATTTTAAATGATCAATTAAATTAACTTTTAGAAAAAAGATGAATATTTCAATTTTTTTACCATTTATTAGGCCCATTCATCGTTACCGTTATGATCTTTAATAAAGAAATTTTAAATGATCAATTAAATTATCTTTTAGAAAGAAGATAATTATTTACAATTTTTTGGCATTCATTAGGCCTAACGATCGTTACCGTTATGATCTTTAATAAATAAATTTTAAATGATCTATTAAATTATCTTTTAGAAAGAAGATAATTATTCACAATTTTTTAGCATTTATTAGGCCCAATGATCGTTACCGTTATGATCTTTAATAAAACATTTTAAATGATCAATTAAATTATCTTTTAGATGGAAGATAACTATTTCAAATTTTTTAGCATTTATCAGGCCCATTGATCGTTACCGGCATGATCTTTAATAAAGAAATTTTAAATGATCTATTAAATTATCTTTTAGAAAGAAGATAATTATTCACAATTTTTTAGCATTTATTAGGCCCAATGATCGTTACCATTATGAACTTTAATAAAGAAATTTCAAATGATCTCTTAAATTATCTTTTAGAAAGAAGATAATTATTTCAATTTCTCTAGCATTTATTATGCCCAATGATTGTTGCCGTTATGGTCTTTAATAAAGAAATTTTAAATGATCAATTAAATTATCTTTTAGAAAGAAGATAACTATTTCAAATTTTTTAGCATTTATTAGGCCCATTGATCGTTACCGGCATGATCTTTAATAAAGAAATTTTAAATGATCTATTAAATTATCTTTTAGAAAGAAGATAATTATTCACAATTTTTTAGCATTTATTAGGCCCAATGATCGTTACCGTTATGATCTTTAATAAAGAAATTTTCAATGATCAATTAAATTATCTTTTAGAAGGAAGATAACTATTTCAAATTTTTTAGCATTTATTAGGCCAATTTATCGTTACCGGTATGATCTTTAATAAAGAAATTTTAAATGATCTATTAAATCATCTTTTAGAAAGAAGATAATTATTCACAATTTTTTAGCATTTATTAGGCCCATTGATCGTTACCGGCATGATCTTTAATAAAGAAATTTTAAATGATCTATTAAATTATCTTTTAGAAAGAAGATAATTATTTCAATTTCTCTAGCATTTATTAGGCCCAATGATCGTTGCCGTTATGGTCTTTAATAAAGAAATTTTAAATGATCAATTAAATTAACTTTTAGAAAAAAGATGAATATTTCAATTTTTTTACCATTTATTAGGCCCATTCATCGTTACCGTTATGATCTTTAATAAAGAAATTTTAAATGATCAATTAAATTATCTTTTAGAAAGAAGATAATTATTTACAATTTTTTGGCATTCATTAGGCCTAACGATCGTTACCGTTATGATCTTTAATAAATAAATTTTAAATGATCTATTAAATTATCTTTTAGAAAGAAGATAATTATTCACAATTTTTTAGCATTTATTAGGCCCAATGATCGTTACCGTTATGATCTTTAATAAAACATTTTAAATGATCAATTAAATTATCTTTTAGATGGAAGATAACTATTTCAAATTTTTTAGCATTTATTAGGCCCATTGATCGTTACCGGCATGATCTTTAATAAAGAAATTTTAAATGATCTATTAAATTATCTTTTAGAAAGAATATAATTATTCACAATTTTTTAGCATTTATTAGGCCCAATGATCGTTACCATTATGAACTTTAATAAAGAAATTTCAAATGATCTCTTAAATTATCTTTTAGAAAGAAGATAATTATTTCAATTTCTCTAGCATTTATTATGCCCAATGATTGTTGCCGTTATGGTCTTTAATAAAGAAATTTTAAATGATCAATTAAATTATCTTTTAGAAGGAAGATAACTATTTCAAATTTTTTAGCATTTATTAGGCCCATTGATCGTTACCGGCATGATCTTTAATAAAGAAATTTTAAATGATCTATTAAATTATCTTTTAGAAAGAAGATAATTATTCACAATTTTTTAGCATTTATTAGGCCCAATGATCGTTACCGTTATGATCTTTAATAAAGAAATTTTCAATGATCAATTAAATTATCTTTTAGAAGGAAGATAACTATTTCAAATTTTTTAGCATTTATTAGGCCAATTTATCGTTACCGGTATGATCTTTAATAAAGAAATTTTAAATGATCTATTAAATCATCTTTTAGAAAGAAGATAATTATTCACAATTTTTTAGCATTTATTAGGCCCATTGATCGTTACCGGCATGATCTTTAATAAAGAAATTTTAAATGATCTATTAAATTATCTTTTAGAAAGAAGATAATTATTTCAATTTCTCTAGCATTTATTAGGCCCAATGATCGTTGCCGTTATGGTCTTTAATAAAGAAATTTTAAATGATCAATTAAATTAACTTTTAGAAAAAAGATGAATATTTCAATTTTTTTACCATTTATTAGGCCCATTCATCGTTACCGTTATGATCTTTAATAAAGAAATTTTAAATGATCAATTAAATTATCTTTTAGAAAGAATATAATTATTTACAATTTTTTGGCATTCATTAGCCCTAACGATCGCTACAGTTATGATCTTTAATAAATAAAGTTTAAATGATCTATTAAATTATCTTTTAGAAAGAAGATAATTATTCACAATTTTTTAGCATTTATTAGGCCCAATGATCGTTACCGTTATGATCTTTAATAAAGAAATTTTAAATGATCAATTAAATTATCTTTTAGAAGGAAGATAACTATTTCAAATTTTTTAGCATTTATTACGCCCATTGATCGTTACCGGCATGATCTTTAATAAAGAAATTTTAAATGATCTATTAAATTATCTTTTAGAAAGAAGATAATTATTCACAATTTTTTAGCATTTATTAGGCCCAATGATCGTTACCGTTATGATCTTTAATAAAGAAATTTTAAATGATCAATTAAATTATCTTTTAGAAGGAAGATAACTATTTCAAATTTTTTAGCATTTATTAGGCCAATTTATCGTTACTGGTATGATCTTTAATAAAGAAATTTTAAATGATCTATTAAATCATCTTTTAGAAAGAAGATAATTATTCACAATTTTTTAGCATTTATTAGGCTCAATGATCGTTACCGTTATGAACTTTAATAAAGAAATTTTAAATGATCTCTTAAATTATGTTTTAGAAAGAAGATAATTATTTCAATTTGCCTAGCATTTATTAGGCCCAATGATCGTTACCGTTATGAACTTTAATAAAGAAATTTCAAATGATCTCTTAAATTATGTTTTAGAAAGAAGGTAATTATTTCAATTTCTCTAGCATTTATTAGGCCCAATGATCGTTGCCGTTATGGTCTTTAATAAAGAAATTTGAAATGATCAATTAAATTATGTTTTAGAAAGAAGATGAATATTTCAATTTTTTTAGCATTTATTAGCCCTATTCATCGTTACCGTTATGATCTTTAATAAAGAAATTTTAAATGATCAATTAAATTATCTTTTAGAAAGAAGATAATTATTTACAATTTTTTGGCATTCATTAGGCCTAACGATCGTTACCGTTATGATCTTTAATAAATAAACTTTGAATGATCTATTAAATTATCTTTTAGAAAGAAGATAATTATTCACAATTTTTTAGCATTTATTAGGCCCAATGATCGTTACCGTTATGATCTTTAATAAAGAAATTTTAAATGATCAATTAAATTATCTTTTAGAAGGAAGATAACTATTTCAAATTTTTTAGCATTTATTAGGCCAATTTATCGTTACCGGTATGATCTTTAATAAAGAAATTTTAAATGATCTATTAAATCATCTTTTAGAAAGAAGATAATTATTCACAATTTTTTAGCATTTATTAGGCCCATTGATCGTTACCGGCATGATCTTTAATAAAGAAATTTTAAATGATCTATTAAATTATCTTTTAGAAAGAAGATAATTATTTCAATTTCTCTAGCATTTATTAGGCCCAATGATCGTTGCCGTTATGGTCTTTAATAAAGAAATTTTAAATGATCAATTAAATTAACTTTTAGAAAAAAGATGAATATTTCAATTTTTTTACCATTTGTTAGGCCCATTCATCGTTACCGTTATGATCTTTAATAAAGAAATTTTAAATGATCAATTAAATTATCTTTTAGAAAGAATATAATTATTTACAATTTTTTGGCATTCATTAGCCCTAACGATCGCTACCGTTATGATCTTTAATAAATAAAGTTTAAATGATCTATTAAATTATCTTTTAGAAAGAAGATAATTATTCACAATTTTTTAGCATTTATTAGGCCCAATGATCGTTACCGTTATGATCTTTAATAAAGAAATTTTAAATGATCAATTAAATTATCTTTTAGAAGGAAGATAACTATTTCAAATTTTTTAGCATTTATTACGCCCATTGATCGTTACCGGCATGATCTTTAATAAAGAAATTTTAAATGATCTATTAAATTATCTTTTAGAAAGAAGATAATTATTCACAATTTTTTAGCATTTATTAGGCCCAATGATCGTTACGGTTATGATCTTTAATAAAGAAATTTTAAATGATCTATTAAATTATCTTTTAGAAAGAAGATAATTATTCACAATTTTTTAGCATTTATTAGGCCCAATGATCGTTACCGTTATGATCTTTAATAAAGAAATTTTAAATGATCAATTAAATTATCTTTTAGATGGAAGATAACTATTTCAAATTTTTTAGCATTTATTAGGCCCATTGATCGTTACCGGCATGATCTTTAATAAAGAAATTTTAAATGATCTATTAAATTATCTTTTAGAAAGAAGATAATTATTCACAATTTTTTAGCATTTATTAGGCCCAATGATCGTTACCATTATGAACTTTAATAAACAAAATTTCAAATGATCTCTTAAATTATCTTTTAGAAAGAAGATAATTATTTCAATTTCTCTAGCATTTATTATGCCCAATGATTGTTGCCGTTATGGTCTTTAATAAAGAAATTTTAAATGATCAATTAAATTATCTTTTAGAAGGAAGATAACTATTTCAAATTTTTTAGCATTTATTAGGCCCATTGATCGTTACCGGCATGATCTTTAATAAAGAAATTTTAAATGATCTATTAAATTATCTTTTAGAAAGAAGATAATTATTCACAATTTTTTAGCATTTATTAGGCCCAATGATCGTTACCGTTATGATCTTTAATAAAGAAATTTTCAATGATCAATTAAATTATCTTTTAGAAGGAAGATAACTATTTCAAATTTTTTAGCATTTATTAGGCCAATTTATCGTTACCGGTATGATCTTTAATAAAGAAATTTTAAATGATCTATTAAATCATCTTTTAGAAAGAAGATAATTATTCACAATTTTTTAGCATTTATTAGGCCCATTGATCGTTACCGGCATGATCTTTAATAAAGAAATTTTAAATGATCTATTAAATTATCTTTTAGAAAGAAGATAATTATTTCAATTTCTCTAGCATTTATTAGGCCCAATGATCGTTGCCGTTATGGTCTTTAATAAAGAAATTTTAAATGATCAATTAAATTAACTTTTAGAAAAAAGATGAATATTTCAATTTTTTTACCATTTATTAGGCCCATTCATCGTTACCGTTATGATCTTTAATAAAGAAATTTTAAATGATCAATTAAATTATCTTTTAGAAAGAATATAATTATTTACAATTTTTTGGCATTCATTAGCCCTAACGATAGCTACAGTTATGATCTTTAATAAATAAAGTTTAAATGATCTATTAAATTATCTTTTAGAAAGAAGATAATTATTCACAATTTTTTAGCATTTATTAGGCCCAATGATCGTTACCGTTATGATCTTTAATAAAGAAATTTTAAATGATCAATTAAATTATCTTTTAGAAGGAAGATAACTATTTCAAATTTTTTAGCATTTATTACGCCCATTGATCGTTACCGGCATGATCTTTAATAAAGAAATTTTAAATGATCTATTAAATTATCTTTTAGAAAGAAGATAATTATTCACAATTTTTTAGCATTTATTAGGCCCAATGATCGTTACCGTTATGATCTTTAATAAAGAAATTTTAAATGATCAATTAAATTATCTTTTAGAAGGAAGATAACTATTTCAAATTTTTTAGCATTTATTAGGCCAATTTATCGTTACCGGTATGATCTTTAATAAAGAAATTTTAAATGACTATTAAATCATCTTTTAGAAAGAAGATAATTATTCACAATTTTTTAGCATTTATTAGGCTCAATGATCGTTACCGTTATGAACTTTAATAAAGAAATTTTAAATGATCTCTTAAATTATGTTTTAGAAAGAAGATAATTATTTCAATTTGCCTAGCATTTATTAGGCCCAATGATCGTTACCGTTATGAACTTTAATAAAGAAATTTCAAATGATCTCTTAAATTATGTTTTAGAAAGAAGGTAATTATTTCAATTTCTCTAGCATTTATTAGGCCCAATGATCGTTGCCGTTATCGTCTTTAATAAAGAAATTTGAAATGATCAATTAAATTATGTTTTAGAAAGAAGATGAATATTTCAATTTTTTTAGCATTTATTAGCCCTATTCATCGTTACCGTTATGATCTTTAATAAAGAAATTTTAAATGATCAATTAAATTATCTTTTAGAAAGAAGATAATTATTTACAATTTTTTGGCATTCATTAGGCCTAACGATCGTTACCGTTATGATCTTTAATAAATAAACTTTGAATGATCTATTAAATTATCTTTTAGAAAGAAGATAATTATTCACAATTTTTTAGCATTTATTAGGCCCAATGATCGTTACCGTTATGATCTTTAATAAAGAAATTTTAAATGATCAATTAAATTATCTTTTAGAAGGAAGATAACTATTTCAAATTTTTTAGCATTTATTAGGCCAATTTATCGTTACCGGTATGATCTTTAATAAAGAAATTTTAAATGATCTATTAAATCATCTTTTAGAAAGAAGATAATTATTCACAATTTTTTAGCATTTATTAGGCCCATTGATCGTTACCGGCATGATCTTTAATAAAGAAATTTTAAATGATCTATTAAATTATCTTTTAGAAAGAAGATAATTATTTCAATTTCTCTAGCATTTATTAGGCCCAATGATCGTTGCCGTTATGGTCTTTAATAAAGAAATTTTAAATGATCAATTAAATTAACTTTTAGAAAAAAGATGAATATATTTCAATTTTTTTACCATTTGTTAGGCCCATTCATCGTTACCGTTATGATCTTTAATAAAGAAATTTTAAATGATCAATTAAATTATCTTTTAGAAAGAATATAATTATTTACAATTTTTTGGCATTCATTAGCCCTAACGATCGCTACCGTTATGATCTTTAATAAATAAAGTTTAAATGATCTATTAAATTATCTTTTAGAAAGAAGATAATTATTCACAATTTTTTAGCATTTATTAGGCCCAATGATCGTTACCGTTATGATCTTTAATAAAAAATTTTAAATGATCAATTAAATTATCTTTTAGATGGAAGATAACTATTTCAAATTTTTTAGCATTTATTAGGCTCATTGATCGTTACCGACATGATCTTTAATAAAGAAATTTTAAATGATCTATTAAATTATCTTTTAGAAAGAAGATAATTATTCACAATTTTTTAGCATTTATTAGGCCCAATGATCGTTACCATTATGAACTTTAATAAAGAAATTTCAAATGATCTCTTAAATTATCTTTTAGAAAGAAGATAATTATTTCAATTTCTCTAGCATTTATTAGGCCCAATGATCGTTGCCGTTATGGTCTTTAATAAAGAAATTTTAAATGATCAATTAAATTATCTTTTAGAAGGAAGATAACTATTTCAAATTTTTTAGCATTTATTAGGCCCATTGATCGTTACCGGCATGATCTTTAATAAAGAAATTTTAAATGATCTATTAAATTATCTTTTAGAAAGAAGATAATTATTCACAATTTTTTAGCATTTATTAGGCCCAATGATCGTTACCGTTATGATCTTTAATAAAGAAATTTTCAATGATCAATTAAATTATCTTTTAGAAGGAAGATAACTATTTCAAATTTTTTAGCATTTATTAGGCCAATTTATCGTTACCGGTATGATCTTTAATAAAGAAATTTTAAATGATCTATTAAATCATCTTTTAGAAAGAAGATAATTATTCACAATTTTTTAGCATTTATTAGGCCCATTGATCGTTACCGGCATGATCTTTAATAAAGAAATTTTAAATGATCTATTAAATTATCTTTTAGAAAGAAGATAATTATTTCAATTTCTCTAGCATTTATTAGGCCCAATGATCGTTGCCGTTATGGTCTTTAATAAAGAAATTTTAAATGATCAATTAAATTAACTTTTAGAAAAAAGATGAATATTTCAATTTTTTTACCATTTATTAGGCCCATTCATCGTTACCGTTATGATCTTTAATAAAGAAATTTTAAATGATCAATTAAATTATCTTTTAGAAAGAAGATAATTATTTACAATTTTTTGGCATTCATTAGGCCTAACGATCGTTACCGTTATGATCTTTAATAAATAAATTTTAAATGATCTATTAAATTATCTTTTAGAAAGAAGATAATTATTCACAATTTTTTAGCATTTATTAGGCCCAATGATCGTTACCGTTATGATCTTTAATAAAGAAATTTTAAATGATCAATTAAATTATCTTTTAGAAGGAAGATAACTATTTCAAATTTTTTAGCATTTATTAGGCCAATTTATCGTTACCGGTATGATCTTTAATAAAGAAATTTTAAATGATCTATTAAATCATCTTTTAGAAAGAAGATAATTATTCACAATTTTTTAGCATTTATTAGGCTCAATGATCGTTACCGTTATGAACTTTAATAAAGAAATTTTAAATGATCTCTTAAATTATGTTTTAGAAAGAAGATAATTATTTCAATTTGCCTAGCATTTATTAGGCCCAATGATCGTTACCGTTATGAACTTTAATAAAGAAATTTCAAATGATCTCTTAAATTATGTTTTAGAAAGAAGGTAATTATTTCAATTTCTCTAGCATTTATTAGGCCCAATGATCGTTGCCGTTATGGTCTTTAATAAAGAAATTTGAAATGATCAATTAAATTATGTTTTAGAAAGAAGATGAATATTTCAATTTTTTTAGCATTTATTAGCCCTATTCATCGTTACCGTTATGATCTTTAATAAAGAAATTTTAAATGATCAATTAAATTATCTTTTAGAAAGAAGATAATTATTTACAATTTTTTGGCATTCATTAGGCCTAACGATCGTTACCGTTATGATCTTTAATAAATAAACTTTGAATGATCTATTAAATTATCTTTTAGAAAGAAGATAATTATTCACAATTTTTTAGCATTTATTAGGCCCAATGATCGTTACCGTTATGATCTTTAATAAAGAAATTTTAAATGATCAATTAAATTATCTTTTAGAAGGAAGATAACTATTTCAAATTTTTTAGCATTTATTAGGCCAATTTATCGTTACCGGTATGATCTTTAATAAAGAAATTTTAAATGATCTATTAAATCATCTTTTAGAAAGAAGATAATTATTCACAATTTTTTAGCATTTATTAGGCCCATTGATCGTTACCGGCATGATCTTTAATAAAGAAATTTTAAATGATCTATTAAATTATCTTTTAGAAAGAAGATAATTATTTCAATTTCTCTAGCATTTATTAGGCCCAATGATCGTTGCCGTTATGGTCTTTAATAAAGAAATTTTAAATGATCAATTAAATTAACTTTTAGAAAAAAGATGAATATTTCAATTTTTTTACCATTTGTTAGGCCCATTCATCGTTACCGTTATGATCTTTAATAAAGAAATTTTAAATGATCAATTAAATTATCTTTTAGAAAGAATATAATTATTTACAATTTTTTGGCATTCATTAGCCCTAACGATCGCTACCGTTATGATCTTTAATAAATAAAGTTTAAATGATCTATTAAATTATCTTTTAGAAAGAAGATAATTATTCACAATTTTTTAGCATTTATTAGGCCCAATGATCGTTACCGTTATGATCTTTAATAAAAAATTTTAAATGATCAATTAAATTATCTTTTAGATGGAAGATAACTATTTCAAATTTTTTAGCATTTATTAGGCTCATTGATCGTTACCGACATGATCTTTAATAAAGAAATTTTAAATGATCTATTAAATTATCTTTTAGAAAGAAGATAATTATTCACAATTTTTTAGCATTTATTAGGCCCAATGATCGTTACCATTATGAACTTTAATAAAGAAATTTCAAATGATCTCTTAAATTATCTTTTAGAAAGAAGATAATTATTTCAATTTCTCTAGCATTTATTAGGCCCAATGATCGTTGCCGTTATGGTCTTTAATAAAGAAATTTTAAATGATCAATTAAATTATCTTTTAGAAGGAAGATAACTATTTCAAATTTTTTAGCATTTATTAGGCCCATTGATCGTTACCGGCATGATCTTTAATAAAGAAATTTTAAATGATCTATTAAATTATCTTTTAGAAAGAAGATAATTATTCACAATTTTTTAGCATTTATTAGGCCCAATGATCGTTACTGTTATGATCTTTAATAAAGAAATTTTCAATGATCAATTAAATTATCTTTTAGAAGGAAGATAACTATTTCAAATTTTTTAGCATTTATTAGGCCAATTTATCGTTACCGGTATGATCTTTAATAAAGAAATTTTAAATGATCTATTAAATCATCTTTTAGAAAGAAGATAATTATTCACAATTTTTTAGCATTTATTAGGCCCATTGATCGTTACCAGCATGATCTTTAATAAAGAAATTTTAAATGATCTATTAAATTATCTTTTAGAAAGAAGATAATTATTTCAATTTCTCTAGCATTTATTAGGCCCAATGATCGTTGCCGTTATGGTCTTTAATAAAGAAATTTTAAATGATCAATTAAATTAACTTTTAGAAAAAAGATGAATATTTCAATTTTTTTACCATTTATTAGGCCCATTCATCGTTACCGTTATGATCTTTAATAAAGAAATTTTAAATGATCAATTAAATTATCTTTTAGAAAGAAGATAATTATTTACAATTTTTTGGCATTCATTAGGCCTAACGATCGTTACCGTTATGATCTTTAATAAATAAATTTTAAATGATCTATTAAATTATCTTTTAGAAAGAAGATAATTATTCACAATTTTTTAGCATTTATTAGGCCCAATGATCGTTACCGTTATGATCTTTAATAAAACATTTTAAATGATCAATTAAATTATCTTTTAGATGGAAGATAACTATTTCAAATTTTTTAGCATTTATTAGGCCCATTGATCGTTACCGGCATGATCTTTAATAAAGAAATTTTAAATGATCTATTAAATTATCTTTTAGAAAGAAGATAATTATTCACAATTTTTTAGCATTTATTAGGCCCAATGATCGTTACCATTATGAACTTTAATAAAGAAATTTCAAATGATCTCTTAAATTATCTTTTAGAAAGAAGATAATTATTTCAATTTCTCTAGCATTTATTATGCCCAATGATTGTTGCCGTTATGGTCTTTAATAAAGAAATTTTAAATGATCAATTAAATTATCTTTTAGAAGGAAGATAACTATTTCAAATTTTTTAGCATTTATTAGGCCCATTGATCGTTACCGGCATGATCTTTAATAAAGAAATTTTAAATGATCTATTAAATTATCTTTTAGAAAGAAGATAATTATTCACAATTTTTTAGCATTTATTAGGCCCAATGATCGTTACCGTGATGATCTTTAATAAAGAAATTTTCAATGATCAATTAAATTATCTTTTAGAAGGAAGATAACTATTTCAAATTTTTTAGCATTTATTAGGCCAATTTATCGTTACCGGTATGATCTTTAATAAAGAAATTTTAAATGATCTATTAAATCATCTTTTAGAAAGAAGATAATTATTCACAATTTTTTAGCATTTATTAGGCCCATTGATCGTTACCGGCATGATCTTTAATAAAGAAATTTTAAATGATCTATTAAATTATCTTTTAGAAAGAAGATAATTATTTCAATTTCTCTAGCATTTATTAGGCCCAATGATCGTTGCCGTTATGGTCTTTAATAAAGAAATTTTAAATGATCAATTAAATTAACTTTTAGAAAAAAGATGAATATTTCAATTTTTTTACCATTTATTAGGCCCATTCATCGTTACCGTTATGATCTTTAATAAAGAAATTTTAAATGATCAATTAAATTATCTTTTAGAAAGAATATAATTATTTACAATTTTTTGGCATTCATTAGCCCTAACGATCGCTACAGTTATGATCTTTAATAAATAAAGTTTAAATGATCTATTAAATTATCTTTTAGAAAGAAGATAATTATTCACAATTTTTTAGCATTTATTAGGCCCAATGATCGTTACCGTTATGATCTTTAATAAAGAAATTTTAAATGATCAATTAAATTATCTTTTAGAAGGAAGATAACTATTTCAAATTTTTTAGCATTTATTACGCCCATTGATCGTTACCGGCATGATCTTTAATAAAGAAATTTTAAATGATCTATTAAATTATCTTTTAGAAAGAAGATAATTATTCACAATTTTTTAGCATTTATTAGGCCCAATGATCGTTACCGTTATGATCTTTAATAAAGAAATTTTAAATGATCAATTAAATTATCTTTTAGAAGGAAGATAACTATTTCAAATTTTTTAGCATTTATTAGGCCAATTTATCGTTACTGGTATGAACTTTAATAAAGAAATTTTAAATGATCTATTAAATCATCTTTTAGAAAGAAGATAATTATTCACAATTTTTTAGCATTTATTAGGCTCAATGATCGTTACCGTTATGAACTTTAATAAAGAAATTTTAAATGATCTCTTAAATTATGTTTTAGAAAGAAGATAATTATTTCAATTTGCCTAGCATTTATTAGGCCCAATGATCGTTACCGTTATGAACTTTAATAAAGAAATTTCAAATGATCTCTTAAATTATGTTTTAGAAAGAAGGTAATTATTTCAATTTCTCTAGCATTTATTAGGCCCAATGATCGTTGCCGTTATGGTCTTTAATAAAGAAATTTGAAATGATCAATTAAATTATGTTTTAGAAAGAAGATGAATATTTCAATTTTTTTAGCATTTATTAGCCCTATTCATCGTTACCGTTATGATCTTTAATAAAGAAATTTTAAATGATCAATTAAATTATCTTTTAGAAAGAAGATAATTATTTACAATTTTTTGGCATTCATTAGGCCTAACGATCGTTACCGTTATGATCTTTAATAAATAAACTTTGAATGATCTATTAAATTATCTTTTAGAAAGAAGATAATTATTCACAATTTTTTAGCATTTATTAGGCCCAATGATCGTTACCGTTATGATCTTTAATAAAGAAATTTTAAATGATCAATTAAATTATCTTTTAGAAGGAAGATAACTATTTCAAATTTTTTAGCATTTATTAGGCCAATTTATCGTTACCGGTATGATCTTTAATAAAGAAATTTTAAATGATCTATTAAATCATCTTTTAGAAAGAAGATAATTATTCACAATTTTTTAGCATTTATTAGGCCCAATGATCGTTACCGTTATGATCTTTAATAAAGAAATTTTAAATGATCAATTAAATTATCTTTTAGAAGGAAGATAACTATTTCAAATTTTTTAGCATTTATTACGCCCATTGATCGTTACCGGCATGATCTTTAATAAAGAAATTTTAAATGATCTATTAAATTATCTTTTAGAAAGAAGATAATTATTCACAATTTTTTAGCATTTATTAGGCCCAATGATCGTTACCGTTATGATCTTTAATAAAGAAATTTTAAATGATCAATTAAATTATCTTTTAGAAGGAAGATAACTATTTCAAATTTTTTAGCATTTATTAGGCCAATTTATCGTTACTGGTATGATCTTTAATAAAGAAATTTTAAATGATCTATTAAATCATCTTTTAGAAAGAAGATAATTATTCACAATTTTTTAGCATTTATTAGGCTCAATGATCGTTACCGTTATGAACTTTAATAAAGAAATTTTAAATGATCTCTTAAATTATGTTTTAGAAAGAAGATAATTATTTCAATTTGCCTAGCATTTATTAGGCCCAATGATCGTTACCGTTATGAACTTTAATAAAGAAATTTCAAATGATCTCTTAAATTATGTTTTAGAAAGAAGGTAATTATTTCAATTTCTCTAGCATTTATTAGGCCCAATGATCGTTGCCGTTATGGTCTTTAATAAAGAAATTTGAAATGATCAATTAAATTATGTTTTAGAAAGAAGATGAATATTTCAATTTTTTTAGCATTTATTAGCCCTATTCATCGTTACCGTTATGATCTTTAATAAAGAAATTTTAAATGATCAATTAAATTATCTTTTAGAAAGAAGATAATTATTTACAATTTTTTGGCATTCATTAGGCCTAACGATCGTTACCGTTATGATCTTTAATAAATAAACTTTGAATGATCTATTAAATTATCTTTTAGAAAGAAGATAATTATTCACAATTTTTTAGCATTTATTAGGCCCAATGATCGTTACCGTTATGATCTTTAATAAAGAAATTTTAAATGATCAATTAAATTATCTTTTAGAAGGAAGATAACTATTTCAAATTTTTTAGCATTTATTAGGCCAATTTATCGTTACCGGTATGATCTTTAATAAAGAAATTTTAAATGATCTATTAAATCATCTTTTAGAAAGAAGATAATTATTCACAATTTTTTAGCATTTATTAGGCCCATTGATCGTTACCGGCATGATCTTTAATAAAGAAATTTTAAATGATCTATTAAATTATCTTTTAGAAAGAAGATAATTATTTCAATTTCTCTAGCATTTATTAGGCCCAATGATCGTTGCCGTTATGGTCTTTAATAAAGAAATTTTAAATGATCAATTAAATTAACTTTTAGAAAAAAGATGAATATTTCAATTTTTTTACCATTTGTTAGGCCCATTCATCGTTACCGTTATGATCTTTAATAAAGAAATTTTAAATGATCAATTAAATTATCTTTTAGAAAGAATATAATTATTTACAATTTTTTGGCATTCATTAGCCCTAACGATCGCTACCGTTATGATCTTTAATAAATAAAGTTTAAATGATCTATTAAATTATCTTTTAGAAAGAAGATAATTATTCACAATTTTTTAGCATTTATTAGGCCCAATGATCGTTACCGTTATGATCTTTAATAAAGAAATTTTAAATGATCAATTAAATTATCTTTTAGAAGGAAGATAACTATTTCAAATTTTTTAGCATTTATTACGCCCATTGATCGTTACCGGCATGATCTTTAATAAAGAAATTTTAAATGATCTATTAAATTATCTTTTAGAAAGAAGATAATTATTCACAATTTTTTAGCATTTATTAGGCCCAATGATCGTTACGGTTATGATCTTTAATAAAGAAATTTTAAATGATCTATTAAATTATCTTTTAGAAAGAAGATAATTATTCACAATTTTTTAGCATTTATTAGGCCCAATGATCGTTACCGTTATGATCTTTAATAAAGAAATTTTAAATGATCAATTAAATTATCTTTTAGATGGAAGATAACTATTTCAAATTTTTTAGCATTTATTAGGCCCATTGATCGTTACCGGCATGATCTTTAATAAAGAAATTTTAAATGATCTATTAAATTATCTTTTAGAAAGAAGATAATTATTCACAATTTTTTAGCATTTATTAGGCCCAATGATCGTTACCATTATGAACTTTAATAAACAAAATTTCAAATGATCTCTTAAATTATCTTTTAGAAAGAAGATAATTATTTCAATTTCTCTAGCATTTATTATGCCCAATGATTGTTGCCGTTATGGTCTTTAATAAAGAAATTTTAAATGATCAATTAAATTATCTTTTAGAAGGAAGATAACTATTTCAAATTTTTTAGCATTTATTAGGCCCATTGATCGTTACCGGCATGATCTTTAATAAAGAAATTTTAAATGATCTATTAAATTATCTTTTAGAAAGAAGATAATTATTCACAATTTTTTAGCATTTATTAGGCCCAATGATCGTTACCGTTATGATCTTTAATAAAGAAATTTTCAATGATCAATTAAATTATCTTTTAGAAGGAAGATAACTATTTCAAATTTTTTAGCATTTATTAGGCCAATTTATCGTTACCGGTATGATCTTTAATAAAGAAATTTTAAATGATCTATTAAATCATCTTTTAGAAAGAAGATAATTATTCACAATTTTTTAGCATTTATTAGGCCCATTGATCGTTACCGGCATGATCTTTAATAAAGAAATTTTAAATGATCTATTAAATTATCTTTTAGAAAGAAGATAATTATTTCAATTTCTCTAGCATTTATTAGGCCCAATGATCGTTGCCGTTATGGTCTTTAATAAAGAAATTTTAAATGATCAATTAAATTAACTTTTAGAAAAAAGATGAATATTTCAATTTTTTTACCATTTATTAGGCCCATTCATCGTTACCGTTATGATCTTTAATAAAGAAATTTTAAATGATCAATTAAATTATCTTTTAGAAAGAATATAATTATTTACAATTTTTTGGCATTCATTAGCCCTAACGATCGCTACAGTTATGATCTTTAATAAATAAAGTTTAAATGATCTATTAAATTATCTTTTAGAAAGAAGATAATTATTCACAATTTTTTAGCATTTATTAGGCCCAATGATCGTTACCGTTATGATCTTTAATAAAGAAATTTTAAATGATCAATTAAATTATCTTTTAGAAGGAAGATAACTATTTCAAATTTATTAGCATTTATTACGCCCATTGATCGTTACCGGCATGATCTTTAATAAAGAAATTTTAAATGATCTATTAAATTATCTTTTAGAAAGAAGATAATTATTCACAATTTTTTAGCATTTATTAGGCCCAATGATCGTTACCGTTATGGTCTTTAATAAAGAAATTTTAAATGATCAATTAAATTATCTTTTAGAAGGAAGATAACTATTTCAAATTTTTTAGCATTTATTAGGCCAATTTATCGTTACCGGTATGATCTTTAATAAAGAAATTTTAAATGATCTATTAAATCATCTTTTAGAAAGAAGATAATTATTCACAATTTTTTAGCATTTATTAGGCCCATTGATCGTTACCGGCATGATCTTTAATAAAGAAATTTTAAATGATCTATTAAATTATCTTTTAGAAAGAAGATAATTATTTCAATTTCTCTAGCATTTATTAGGCCCAATGATCGTTGCCGTTATGGTCTTTAATAAAGAAATTTTAAATGATCAATTAAATTAACTTTTAGAAAAAAGATGAATATTTCAATTTTTTTACCATTTGTTAGGCCCATTCATCGTTACCGTTATGATCTTTAATAAAGAAATTTTAAATGATCAATTAAATTATCTTTTAGAAAGAATATAATTATTTACAATTTTTTGGCATTCATTAGCCCTAACGATCGCTACCGTTATGATCTTTAATAAATAAAGTTTAAATGATCTATTAAATTATCTTTTAGAAAGAAGATAATTATTCACAATTTTTTAGCATTTATTAGGCCCAATGATCGTTACCGTTATGATCTTTAATAAAGAAATTTTAAATGATCAATTAAATTATCTTTTAGAAGGAAGATAACTATTTCAAATTTTTTAGCATTTATTACGCCCATTGATCGTTACCGGCATGATCTTTAATAAAGAAATTTTAAATGATCTATTAAATTATCTTTTAGAAAGAAGATAATTATTCACAATTTTTTAGCATTTATTAGGCCCAATGATCGTTACGGTTATGATCTTTAATAAAGAAATTTTAAATGATCTATTAAATTATCTTTTAGAAAGAAGATAATTATTCACAATTTTGTAGCATTTATTAGGCCCAATGATCGTTACCGTTATGATCTTTAATAAAGAAATTTTAAATGATCAATTAAATTATCTTTTAGATGGAAGATAACTATTTCAAATTTTTTAGCATTTATTAGGCCCATTGATCGTTACCGGCATGATCTTTAATAAAGAAATTTTAAATGATCTATTAAATTATCTTTTAGAAAGAAGATAATTATTCACAATTTTTTAGCATTTATTAGGCCCAATGATCGTTACCATTATGAACTTTAATAAACAAAATTTCAAATGATCTCTTAAATTATCTTTTAGAAAGAAGATAATTATTTCAATTTCTCTAGCATTTATTATGCCCAATGATTGTTGCCGTTATGGTCTTTAATAAAGAAATTTTAAATGATCAATTAAATTATCTTTTAGAAGGAAGATAACTATTTCAAATTTTTTAGCATTTATTAGGCCCATTGATCGTTACCGGCATGATCTTTAATAAAGAAATTTTAAATGATCTATTAAATTATCTTTTAGAAAGAAGATAATTATTCACAATTTTTTAGCATTTATTAGGCCCAATGATCGTTACCGTGATGATCTTTAATAAAGAAATTTTCAATGATCAATTAAATTATCTTTTAGAAGGAAGATAACTATTTCAAATTTTTTAGCATTTATTAGGCCAATTTATCGTTACCGGTATGATCTTTAATAAAGAAATTTTAAATGATCTATTAAATCATCTTTTAGAAAGAAGATAATTATTCACAATTTTTTAGCATTTATTAGGCCCATTGATCGTTACCGGCATGATCTTTAATAAAGAAATTTTAAATGATCTATTAAATTATCTTTTAGAAAGAAGATAATTATTTCAATTTCTCTAGCATTTATTAGGCCCAATGATCGTTGCCGTTATGGTCTTTAATAAAGAAATTTTAAATGATCAATTAAATTAACTTTTAGAAAAAAGATGAATATTTCAATTTTTTTACCATTTATTAGGCCCATTCATCGTTACCGTTATGATCTTTAATAAAGAAATTTTAAATGATCAATTAAATTATCTTTTAGAAAGAATATAATTATTTACAATTTTTTGGCATTCATTAGCCCTAACGATCGCTACAGTTATGATCTTTAATAAATAAAGTTTAAATGATCTATTAAATTATCTTTTAGAAAGAAGATAATTATTCACAATTTTTTAGCATTTATTAGGCCCAATGATCGTTACCGTTATGATCTTTAATAAAGAAATTTTAAATGATCAATTAAATTATCTTTTAGAAGGAAGATAACTATTTCAAATTTTTTAGCATTTATTACGCCCATTGATCGTTACCGGCATGATCTTTAATAAAGAAATTTTAAATGATCTATTAAATTATCTTTTAGAAAGAAGATAATTATTCACAATTTTTTAGCATTTATTAGGCCCAATGATCGTTACCGTTATGATCTTTAATAAAGAAATTTTAAATGATCAATTAAATTATCTTTTAGAAGGAAGATAACTATTTCAAATTTTTTAGCATTTATTAGGCCAATTTATCGTTACCGGTATGATCTTTAATAAAGAAATTTTAAATGATCTATTAAATCATCTTTTAGAAAGAAGATAATTATTCACAATTTTTTAGCATTTATTAGGCTCAATGATCGTTACCGTTATGAACTTTAATAAAGAAATTTTAAATGATCTCTTAAATTATGTTTTAGAAAGAAGATAATTATTTCAATTTGCCTAGCATTTATTAGGCCCAATGATCGTTACCGTTATGAACTTTAATAAAGAAATTTCAAATGATCTCTTAAATTATGTTTTAGAAAGAAGGTAATTATTTCAATTTCTCTAGCATTTATTAGGCCCAATGATCGTTGCCGTTATGGTCTTTAATAAAGAAATTTGAAATGATCAATTAAATTATGTTTTAGAAAGAAGATGAATATTTCAATTTTTTTAGCATTTATTAGCCCTATTCATCGTTACCGTTATGATCTTTAATAAAGAAATTTTAAATGATCAATTAAATTATCTTTTAGAAAGAAGATAATTATTTACAATTTTTTGGCATTCATTAGGCCTAACGATCGTTACCGTTATGATCTTTAATAAATAAACTTTGAATGATCTATTAAATTATCTTTTAGAAAGAAGATAATTATTCACAATTTTTTAGCATTTATTAGGCCCAATGATCGTTACCGTTATGATCTTTAATAAAGAAATTTTAAATGATCAATTAAATTATCTTTTAGAAGGAAGATAACTATTTCAAATTTTTTAGCATTTACTAGGCCAATTTATCGTTACCGGTATGATCTTTAATAAAGAAATTTTAAATGATCTATTAAATCATCTTTTAGAAAGAAGATAATTATTCACAATTTTTTAGCATTTATTAGGCCCATTGATCGTTACCGGCATGATCTTTAATAAAGAAATTTTAAATGATCTATTAAATTATCTTTTAGAAAGAAGATAATTATTTCAATTTCTCTAGCATTTATTAGGCCCAATGATCGTTGCCGTTATGGTCTTTAATAAAGAAATTTTAAATGATCAATTAAATTAACTTTTAGAAAAAAGATGAATATTTCAATTTTTTTACCATTTGTTAGGCCCATTCATCGTTACCGTTATGATCTTTAATAAAGAAATTTTAAATGATCAATTAAATTATCTTTTAGAAAGAATATAATTATTTACAATTTTTTGGCATTCATTAGCCCTAACGATCGCTACCGTTATGATCTTTAATAAATAAAGTTTAAATGATCTATTAAATTATCTTTTAGAAAGAAGATAATTATTCACAATTTTTTAGCATTTATTAGGCCCAATGATCGTTACCGTTATGATCTTTAATAAAGAAATTTTAAATGATCAATTAAATTATCTTTTAGAAGGAAGATAACTATTTCAAATTTTTTAGCATTTATTACGCCCATTGATCGTTACCGGCATGATCTTTAATAAAGACATTTTAAATGATCTATTAAATTATCTTTTAGAAAGAAGATAATTATTCACAATTTTTTAGCATTTATTAGGCCCAATGATCGTTACCGTTATGATCTTTAATAAAGAAATTTTAAATGATCTATTAAATTATCTTTTAGAAAGAAGATAATTATTCACAATTTTTTAGCATTTATTAGGCCCAATGATCGTTACCGTTATGATCTTTAATAAAGAAATTTTAAATGATCAATTAAATTATCTTTTAGAAGGAAGATAACTATTTCAAATTTTTTAGCATTTATTAGGCCAATTTATCGTTACCGGTATGATCTTTAATAAAGAAATTTTAAATGATCTATTAAATCATCTTTTAGAAAGAAGATAATTATTCACAATTTTTTAGCATTTATTAGGCCCATTGATCGTTACCGGCATGATCTTTAATAAAGAAATTTTAAATGATCTATTAAATTATCTTTTAGAAAGAAGATAATTATTTCAATTTCTCTAGCATTTATTAGGCCCAATGATCGTTGCCGTTATGGTCTTTAATAAAGAAATTTTAAATGATCAATTAAATTAAGTTTTAGAAAAAAGATGAATATTTCAATTTTTTTACCATTTATTAGGCCCATTCATCGTTACCGTTATGATCTTTAATAAAGAAATTTTAAATGATCAATTAAATTATCTTTTAGAAAGAAGATAATTATTTACAATTTTTTGGCATTCATTAGGCCTAACGATCGTTACCGTTATGATCTTTAATAAATAAATTTTGAATGATCTATTAAATTATCTTTTAGAAAGAAGATAATTATTCACAATTTTTTAGCATTTATTAGGCCCAATGATCGTTACCGTTATGATCTTTAATAAAGAAATTTTAAATGATCAATTAAATTATCTTTTAGATGGAAGATAACTATTTCAAATTTTTTAGCATTTATTAGGCTCATTGATCGTTACCGGCATGATCTTTAATAAAGAAATTTTAAATGATCTATTAAATTATCTTTTAGAAAGAAGATAATTATTCACAATTTTTTAGCATTTATTAGGCTCAATGATCGTTACCATTATGAACTTTAATAAAGAAATTTCAAATGATTTCTTAAATTATCTTTTAGAAAGAAGATAATTATTTCAATTTCTCTAGCATTTATTAGGCCCAATGATCGTTGTCGTTATGGTCTTTAATAAAGAAATTTTAAATGATCAATTAAATTAACTTTTAGAAAAAAGATGAATATTTGAATTTTTTTACCATTTATTAGGCCCATTCATCGTTACCGTTATGATCTTTAATAAAGAAATTTTAAATGATCAATTAAATTATCTTTTAGAAAGAATATAATTATTTACAATTTTTTGGCATTCATTAGCCCTAACGATCGCTACCGTTATGATCTTTAATAAATAAATTCTAAATGATCTATTAAATTATCTTTTAGAAAGAAGATAATTATTCACAATTTTTTAGCATTTATTAGGCCCAATGATCGTTACCGTTATGATCTTTAATAAAGAAATTTTAAATGATCAATTAAATTATCTTTTAGAAGGAAGATAACTATTTCAAATTTTTTAGCATTTATTAGGCCAATTTATCGTTACCGGTATGATCTTTAATAAAGAAATTTTAAATGATCTATTAAATCATCTTTCAGAAAGAAGATAATTATTCACAATTTTTTAGCATTTATTAGGCCCATTGATCGTTACCGGCATGATCTTTAATAAAGAAATTTTAAATGATCTATTAAATTATCTTTTAGAAAGAAGATAATTATTTCAATTTCTCTAGCATTTATTAGGCCCAATGATCGTTGCCGTTATGGTCTTTAATAAAGAAATTTTAAATGATCAATTAAATTAAGTTTTAGAAAAAAGATGAATATTTCAATTTTTTTACCATTTATTAGGCCCATTCATCGTTACCGTTATGATCTTTAATAAAGAAATTTTAAATGATCCATTAAATTATCTTTTAGAAAGAAGATAATTATTTACAATTTTTTGGCATTCATTAGGCCTAACGATCGTTACCGTTATGATCTTTAATAAATAAATTTTGAATGATCTATTAAATTATCTTTTAGAAAGAAGATAATTATTCACAATTTTTTAGCATTTATTAGGCCCAATGATCGTTACCGTTATGATCTTTAATAAAGAAATTTTAAATGATCAATTAAATTATCTTTTAGATGGAAGATAACTATTTCAAATTTTTTAGCATTTATTAGGCTCATTGATCGTTACCGGCATGATCTTTAATAAAGAAATTTTAAATGATCTATTAAATTATCTTTTAGAAAGAAGATAATTATTCACAATTTTTTAGCATTTATTAGGCTCAATGATCGTTACCATTATGAACTTTAATAAAGAAATTTCAAATGATTTCTTAAATTATCTTTTAGAAAGAAGATAATTATTTCAATTTCTCTAGCATTTATTAGGCCCAATGATCGTTGTCGTTATGGTCTTTAATAAAGAAATTTTAAATGATCAATTAAATTAACTTTTAGAAAAAAGATGAATATTTGAATTTTTTTACCATTTATTAGGCCCATTCATCGTTACCGTTATGATCTTTAATAAAGAAATTTTAAATGATCAATTAAATTATCTTTTAGAAAGAATATAATTATTTACAATTTTTTGGCATTCATTAGCCCTAACGATCGCTACCGTTATGATCTTTAATAAATAAATTCTAAATGATCTATTAAATTATCTTTTAGAAAGAAGATAATTATTCACAATTTTTTAGCATTTATTAGGCCCAATGATCGTTACCGTTATGATCTTTAATAAAGAAATTTTAAATGATCAATTAAATTATCTTTTAGAAGGAAGATAACTATTTCAAATTTTTTAGCATTTATTAGGCCAATTTATCGTTACCGGTATGATCTTTAATAAAGAAATTTTAAATGATCTATTAAATCATCTTTTAGAAAGAAGATAATTATTCACAATTTTTTAGCATTTATTAGGCCCATTGATCGTTACCGGCATGATCTTTAATAAAGAAATTTTAAATGATCTATTAAATTATCTTTTAGAAAGAAGATAATTATTTCAATTTCTCTAGCATTTATTAGGCCCAATGATCGTTGCCGTTATGGTCTTTAATAAAGAAATTTTAAATGATCAATTAAATTAACTTTTAGAAAAAAGATGAATATTTCAATTTTTTTACCATTTGTTAGGCCCATTCATCGTTACCGTTATGATCTTTAATAAAGAAATTTTAAATGATCAATTAAATTATCTTTTAGAAAGAATATAATTATTTACAATTTTTTGGCATTCATTAGCCCTAACGATCGCTACCGTTATGATCTTTAATAAATAAAGTTTAAATGATCTATTAAATTATCTTTTAGAAAGAAGATAATTATTCACAATTTTTTAGCATTTATTAGGCCCAATGATCGTTACCGTTATGATCTTTAATAAAGAAATTTTAAATGATCAATTAAATTATCTTTTAGAAGGAAGATAACTATTTCAAATTTTTTAGCATTTATTACGCCCATTGATCGTTACCGGCATGATCTTTAATAAAGAAATTTTAAATGATCTATTAAATTATCTTTTAGAAAGAAGATAATTATTCACAATTTTTTAGCATTTATTAGGCCCAATGATCGTTACGGTTATGATCTTTAATAAAGAAATTTTAAATGATCTATTAAATTATCTTTTAGAAAGAAGATAATTATTCACAATTTTTTAGCATTTATTAGGCCCAATGATCGTTACCGTTATGATCTTTAATAAAGAAATTTTAAATGATCAATTAAATTATCTTTTAGATGGAAGATAACTATTTCAAATTTTTTAGCATTTATTAGGCCCATTGATCGTTACCGGCATGATCTTTAATAAAGAAATTTTAAATGATCTATTAAATTATCTTTTAGAAAGAAGATAATTATTCACAATTTTTTAGCATTTATTAGGTCCAATGATCGTTACCATTATGAACTTTAATAAACAAAATTTCAAATGATCTCTTAAATTATCTTTTAGAAAGAAGATAATTATTTCAATTTCTCTAGCATTTATTATGCCCAATGATTGTTGCCGTTATGGTCTTTAATAAAGAAATTTTAAATGATCAATTAAATTATCTTTTAGAAGGAAGATAACTATTTCAAATTTTTTAGCATTTATTAGGCCCATTGATCGTTACCGGCATGATCTTTAATAAAGAAATTTTAAATGATCTATTAAATTATCTTTTAGAAAGAAGATAATTATTCACAATTTTTTAGCATTTATTAGGCCCAATGATCGTTACCGTTATGATCTTTAATAAAGAAATTTTCAATGATCAATTAAATTATCTTTTAGAAGGAAGATAACTATTTCAAATTTTTTAGCATTTATTAGGCCAATTTATCGTTACCGGTATGATCTTTAATAAAGAAATTTTAAATGATCTATTAAATCATCTTTTAGAAAGAAGATAATTATTCACAATTTTTTAGCATTTATTAGGCCCATTGATCGTTACCGGCATGATCTTTAATAAAGAAATTTTAAATGATCTATTAAATTATCTTTTAGAAAGAAGATAATTATTTCAATTTCTCTAGCATTTATTAGGCCCAATGATCGTTGCCGTTATGGTCTTTAATAAAGAAATTTTAAATGATCAATTAAATTAACTTTTAGAAAAAAGATGAATATTTCAATTTTTTTACCATTTATTAGGCCCATTCATCGTTACCGTTATGATCTTTAATAAAGAAATTTTAAATGATCAATTAAATTATCTTTTAGAAAGAATATAATTATTTACAATTTTTTGGCATTCATTAGCCCTAACGATCGCTACAGTTATGATCTTTAATAAATAAAGTTTAAATGATCTATTAAATTATCTTTTAGAAAGAAGATAATTATTCACAATTTTTTAGCATTTATTAGGCCCAATGATCGTTACCGTTATGATCTTTAATAAAGAAATTTTAAATGATCAATTAAATTATCTTTTAGAAGGAAGATAACTATTTCAAATTTTTTAGCATTTATTACGCCCATTGATCGTTACCGGCATGATCTTTAATAAAGAAATTTTAAATGATCTATTAAATTATCTTTTAGAAAGAAGATAATTATTCACAATTTTTTAGCATTTATTAGGCCCAATGATCGTTACCGTTATGATCTTTAATAAAGAAATTTTAAATGATCAATTAAATTATCTTTTAGAAGGAAGATAACTATTTCAAATTTTTTAGCATTTATTAGGCCAATTTATCGTTACCGGTATGATCTTTAATAAAGAAATTTTAAATGATCTATTAAATCATCTTTTAGAAAGAAGATAATTATTCACAATTTTTTAGCATTTATTAGGCTCAATGATCGTTACCGTTATGAACTTTAATAAAGAAATTTTAAATGATCTCTTAAATTATGTTTTAGAAAGAAGATAATTATTTCAATTTGCCTAGCATTTATTAGGCCCAATGATCGTTACCGTTATGAACTTTAATAAAGAAATTTCAAATGATCTCTTAAATTATGTTTTAGAAAGAAGGTAATTATTTCAATTTCTCTAGCATTTATTAGGCCCAATGATCGTTGCCGTTATGGTCTTTAATAAAGAAATTTGAAATGATCAATTAAATTATGTTTTAGAAAGAAGATGAATATTTCAATTTTTTTAGCATTTATTAGCCCTATTCATCGTTACCGTTATGATCTTTAATAAAGAAATTTTAAATGATCAATTAAATTATCTTTTAGAAAGAAGATAATTATTTACAATTTTTTGGCATTCATTAGGCCTAACGATCGTTACCGTTATGATCTTTAATAAATAAACTTTGAATGATCTATTAAATTATCTTTTAGAAAGAAGATAATTATTCACAATTTTTTAGCATTTATTAGGCCCAATGATCGTTACCGTTATGATCTTTAATAAAGAAATTTTAAATGATCAATTAAATTATCTTCTAGAAGGAAGATAACTATTTCAAATTTTTTAGCATTTACTAGGCCAATTTATCGTTACCGGTATGATCTTTAATAAAGAAATTTTAAATGATCTATTAAATCATCTTTTAGAAAGAAGATAATTATTCACAATTTTTTAGCATTTATTAGGCCCATTGATCGTTACCGGCATGATCTTTAATAAAGAAATTTTAAATGATCTATTAAATTATCTTTTAGAAAGAAGATAATTATTTCAATTTCTCTAGCATTTATTAGGCCCAATGATCGTTGCCGTTATGGTCTTTAATAAAGAAATTTTAAATGATCAATTAAATTAACTTTTAGAAAAAAGATGAATATTTCAATTTTTTTACCATTTGTTAGGCCCATTCATCGTTACCGTTATGATCTTTAATAAAGAAATTTTAAATGATCAATTAAATTATCTTTTAGAAAGAATATAATTATTTACAATTTTTTGGCATTCATTAGCCCTAACGATCGCTACCGTTATGATCTTTAATAAATAAAGTTTAAATGATCTATTAAATTATCTTTTAGAAAGAAGATAATTATTCACAATTTTTTAGCATTTATTAGGCCCAATGATCGTTACCGTTATGATCTTTAATAAAGAAATTTTAAATGATCAATTAAATTATCTTTTAGAAGGAAGATAACTATTTCAAATTTTTTAGCATTTATTACGCCCATTGATCGTTACCGGCATGATCTTTAATAAAGACATTTTAAATGATCTATTAAATTATCTTTTAGAAAGAAGATAATTATTCACAATTTTTTAGCATTTATTAGGCCCAATGATCGTTACCGTTATGATCTTTAATAAAGAAATTTTAAATGATCTATTAAATTATCTTTTAGAAAGAAGATAATTATTCACAATTTTTTAGCATTTATTAGGCCCAATGATCGTTACCGTTATGATCTTTAATAAAGAAATTTTAAATGATCAATTAAATTATCTTTTAGAAGGAAGATAACTATTTCAAATTTTTTAGCATTTATTAGGCCAATTTATCGTTACCGGTATGATCTTTAATAAAGAAATTTTAAATGATCTATTAAATCATCTTTTAGAAAGAAGATAATTATTCACAATTTTTTAGCATTTATTAGGCCCATTGATCGTTACCGGCATGATCTTTAATAAAGAAATTTTAAATGATCTATTAAATTATCTTTTAGAAAGAAGATAATTATTTCAATTTCTCTAGCATTTATTAGGCCCAATGATCGTTGCCGTTATGGTCTTTAATAAAGAAATTTTAAATGATCAATTAAATTAAGTTTTAGAAAAAAGATGAATATTTCAATTTTTTTACCATTTATTAGGCCCATTCATCGTTACCGTTATGATCTTTAATAAAGAAATTTTAAATGATCAATTAAATTATCTTTTAGAAAGAAGATAATTATTTACAATTTTTTGGCATTCATTAGGCCTAACGATCGTTACCGTTATGATCTTTAATAAATAAATTTTGAATGATCTATTAAATTATCTTTTAGAAAGAAGATAATTATTCACAATTTTTTAGCATTTATTAGGCCCAATGATCGTTACCGTTATGATCTTTAATAAAGAAATTTTAAATGATCAATTAAATTATCTTTTAGATGGAAGATAACTATTTCAAATTTTTTAGCATTTATTAGGCTCATTGATCGTTACCGGCATGATCTTTAATAAAGAAATTTTAAATGATCTATTAAATTATCTTTTAGAAAGAAGATAATTATTCACAATTTTTTAGCATTTATTAGGCTCAATGATCGTTACCATTATGAACTTTAATAAAGAAATTTCAAATGATTTCTTAAATTATCTTTTAGAAAGAAGATAATTATTTCAATTTCTCTAGCATTTATTAGGCCCAATGATCGTTGTCGTTATGGTCTTTAATAAAGAAATTTTAAATGATCAATTAAATTAACTTTTAGAAAAAAGATGAATATTTGAATTTTTTTACCATTTATTAGGCCCATTCATCGTTACCGTTATGATCTTTAATAAAGAAATTTTAAATGATCAATTAAATTATCTTTTAGAAAGAATATAATTATTTACAATTTTTTGGCATTCATTAGCCCTAACGATCGCTACCGTTATGATATTTAATAAATAAATTTTAAATGATCAATTAAATTATCTTTTAGAAAGAATATAATTATTTACAATTTTTTGGCATTCATTAGCCCTAACGATCGCTACAGTTATGATCTTTAATAAATAAAGTTTAAATGATCTATTAAATTATCTTTTAGAAAGAAGATAATTATTCACAATTTTTTAGCATTTATTAGGCCCAATGATCGTTACCGTTATTATCTTTAATAAAGAAATTTTAAATGATCAATTAAATTATCTTTTAGAAGGAAGATAACTATTTCAAATTTTTTAGCATTTATTACGCCCATTGATCGTTACCGGCATGATCTTTAATAAAGAAATTTTAAATGATCTATTAAATTATCTTTTAGAAAGAAGATAATTATTCACAATTTTTTAGCATTTATTAGGCCCAATGATCGTTACCGTTATGATCTTTAATAAAGAAATTTTAAATGATCAATTAAATTATCTTTTAGAAGGAAGATAACTATTTCAAATTTTTTAGCATTTATTAGGCCAATTTATCGTTACCGGTATGATCTTTAATAAAGAAATTTTAAATGATCTATTAAATCATCTTTTAGAAAGAAGATAATTATTCACAATTTTTTAGCATTTATTAGGCTCAATGATCGTTACCGTTATGAACTTTAATAAAGAAATTTTAAATGATCTCTTAAATTATGTTTTAGAAAGAAGATAATTATTTCAATTTGCCTAGCATTTATTAGGCCCAATGATCGTTACCGTTATGAACTTTAATAAAGAAATTTCAAATGATCTCTTAAATTATGTTTTAGAAAGAAGGTAATTATTTCAATTTCTCTAGCATTTATTAGGCCCAATGATCGTTGCCGTTATGGTCTTTAATAAAGAAATTTGAAATGATCAATTAAATTATGTTTTAGAAAGAAGATGAATATTTCAATTGTTTTAGCATTTATTAGCCCTATTCATCGTTACCGTTATGATCTTTAATAAAGAAATTTTAAATGATCAATTAAATTATCTTTTAGAAAGAAGATAATTATTTACAATTTTTTGGCATTCATTAGGCCTAACGATCGTTACCGTTATGATCTTTAATAAATAAACTTTGAATGATCTATTAAATTATCTTTTAGAAAGAAGATAATTATTCACAATTTTTTAGCATTTATTAGGCCCAATGATCGTTACCGTTATGATCTTTAATAAAGAAATTTTAAATGATCAATTAAATTATCTTTTAGAAGGAAGATAACTATTTCAAATTTTTTAGCATTTATTAGGCCAATTTATCGTTACCGGTATGATCTTTAATAAAGAAATTTTAAATGATCTATTAAATCATCTTTTAGAAAGAAGATAATTATTCACAATTTTTTAGCATTTATTAGGCCCATTGATCGTTACCGGCATGATCTTTAATAAAGAAATTTTAAATGATCTATTAAATTATCTTTTAGAAAGAAGATAATTATTTCAATTTCTCTAGCATTTATTAGGCCCAATGATCGTTGCCGTTATGGTCTTTAATAAAGAAATTTTAAATGATCAATTAAATTAAGTTTTAGAAAAAAGATGAATATTTCAATTTTTTTACCATTTATTAGGCCCATTCATCGTTACCGTTATGATCTTTAATAAAGAAATTTTAAATGATCAATTAAATTATCTTTTAGAAAGAAGATAATTATTTACAATTTTTTGGCATTCATTAGGCCTAACGATCGTTACCGTTATGATCTTTAATAAATAAATTTTGAATGATCTATTAAATTATCTTTTAGAAAGAAGATAATTATTCACAATTTTTTAGCATTTATTAGGCCCAATGATCGTTACCGTTATGATCTTTAATAAAGAAATTTTAAATGATCAATTAAATTATCTTTTAGATGGAAGATAACTATTTCAAATTTTTTAGCATTTATTAGGCTCATTGATCGTTACCGGCATGATCTTTAATAAAGAAATTTTAAATGATCTATTAAATTATCTTTTAGAAAGAAGATAATTATTCACAATTTTTTAGCATTTATTAGGCTCAATGATCGTTACCATTATGAACTTTAATAAAGAAATTTCAAATGATTTCTTAAATTATCTTTTAGAAAGAAGATAATTATTTCAATTTCTCTAGCATTTATTAGGCCCAATGATCGTTGTCGTTATGGTCTTTAATAAAGAAATTTTAAATGATCAATTAAATTAACTTTTAGAAAAAAGATGAATATTTGAATTATTTTACCATTTATTAGGCCCATTCATCGTTACCGTTATGATCTTTAATAAAGAAATTTTAAATGATCAATTAAATTATCTTTTAGAAAGAATATAATTATTTACAATTTTTTGGCATTCATTAGCCCTAACGATCGCTACCGTTATGATCTTTAATAAATAAATTTTAAATGATCTATTAAATTATCTTTTAGAAATAAGATAATTATTCACAATTTTTTAGCATTTATTAGGCCCAATGATCGTTACCGTTATGATCTTTAATAAAGAAATTTTAAATGATCAATTAAATTATCTTTTAGAAGGAAGATAACTATTTCAAATTTTTTAGCATTTATTAGGCCCATTGATCGTTACCGGCATGATCTTTAATAAAGAAATTTTAAATGATCTATTAAATTATCTTTTAGAAAGAAGATAATTATTCATAATTTTTTAGCATTTATTAGGCCCAATGATCGTTACCGTTATGATCTTTAATAAAGAAATTTTAAATGATCAATTAAATTATCTTTTAGAAGGAAGATAACTATTTCAAATTTTTTAGCATTTATTAGGCCAATTTATCGTTACCAGTATGATCTTTAATAAAGAAATTTTAAATGATCTAGCAAATCATCTTTTAGAAAGAAGATAATTATTCATAATTTTTTAGCATTTATTAGGCCCAATGATCGTTACCGTTATGAACTTTAATAAAGAAATTTTAAATGATCTCTTAAATTATCTTTTACAAAGAAGATAATTATTTCAATTTGCCTAGCATTTATTAGGCCCAATGATCGTTACCGTTATGAACTTTAATAAAGAAATTTCAAATGATCTCTTAAATTATGTTTTAGAAAGAAGGTAATTATTTCAATTTCTCTAGCATTTATTAGGCCCAATGATCGTTGCCGTTATGGTCTTTAATAAAGAAATTTGAAATGATCAATTAAATTATGTTTTAGAAAGAAGATGAATATTTCAATTTTTTTAGCATTTATTAGCCCTATTCATCGTTACTGTTATGATCTTTAATAAAGAAATTTTAAATGATCAATTAAATTATCTTTTAGAAAGAAGATAATTATTTACAATTTTTTGGCATTAATTAGGCCTAACGATCGTTACCGTTATGATCTTTAATAAATAAATTTTAAATGATCTATTAAATTATCTTTTAGAAAGAAGACAATTATTCACAATTTTTTAGCATTTATTAGGCCCAATGATCGTTACCGTTATGATCTTTAATAAAAAATTTTAAATGATCAATTAAATTATCTTTTAGATGGAAGATAACTATTTCAAATTTTTTAGCATTTATTAGGCCCATTGATCGTTACCGGCATGATCTTTAATAAAGAAATTTTAAATGATCTATTAAATTATCTTTTGGAAAGAAGATAATTATTCACAATTTTTTAGCATTTATTAGGCCCAATGATCATTACCATTATGAACTTTAATAAAGAAATTTCAAATGATCTCTTAAATTATCTTTTAGAAAGAAGATAATTATTTCAATTTCTCTAGCATTTATTAGGCCCAATGATCGTTGTCGTTATGGTCTTTAATAAAGAAATTTTAAATGATCAATTAAATTAACTTTTAGAAAAAAGATGAATATTTCAATTTTTTTACCATTTATTAGGCCCATTCATCGTTACCGTTATGATCTTTAATAAAGAAATTTTAAATGATCAATTAAATTATCTTTTAGAAAGAATATAATTATTTACAATTTTTTGGCATTCATTAGCCCTAACGATCGCTACCGTTATGATCTTTAATAAATAAAGTTTAAATGATCTATTAAATTATCTTTTAGAAAGAAGATAATTATTCACAATTTTTTAGCATTTATTAGGCCAAATGATCGTTACCGTTATGATCTTTAATAAAGAAATTTTAAATGATCAATTAAATTATCTTTTAGAAAGAAGATAACTATTTCAAATTTTTTAGCATTTATTAGGCCCATTGATCGTTACCGGCATGATCTTTAATAAAAGAAATTTTAAATGATCTATTAAATTATCTTTTAGAAAGAAGATAATTATTCACAATTTTTTAGCATTTATTAGGCTCAATGATCGTTACCGTTATGATCTTTAATAAAGAAATTTTAAATGATCAATTAAATTATCTTTTAGAAGGAAGATAACTATTTCAAATTTTTTAGCATTTATTAGGCCAATTTATCGTTACCGGTATGATCTTTAATAAAGAAATTTTAAATGATCTATTAAATCATCTTTTAGAAAGAAGATAATTATTCACAATTTTTTAGCATTTATTAGGCTCAATGATCGTTACCGTTATGAACTTTAATAAAGAAATTTTAAATGATCTCTTAAATTATCTTTTAGAAAGAAGATAATTATTTCAATTTGCCTAGCATTTATTAGGCCCAACGATCGTTACCGTTATGAACTTTAATAAAGAAATTTCAAATGATCTCTTAAATTATGTTTTAGAAAGAAGGTAATTATTTCAATTTCTCTAGCATTTATTAGGCCCAATGATCGTTGCCGTTATGGTCTTTAATAAAGAAATTTGAAATGATCAATTAAATTATGTTTTAGAAAGAAGATGAATATTTCAATTTTTTTAGCATTTATTAGCCCTATTCATCGTTACCGTTATGATCTTTAATAAAGAAATTTTAAATGATCAATTAAATTATCTTTTAGAAAGAAGATAATTATTTACAATTTTTTGGCGTTCATTAGGCCTAACGATCGTTACCGTTATGATCTTTAATAAATAAATTTTGAATGATCTATTAAATTATCTTTTAGAAAGAAGATAATTATTCACAATTTTTTAGCATTTATTAGGCCCAATGATCGTTACCGTTATGATCTTTAATAAAGAAATTTTAAATGATCAATTAAATTATCTTTTAGATGGAAGATAACTATTTCAAATTTTTTAGCATTTATTAGGCTCATTGATCGTTACCGGCATGATCTTTAATAAAGAAATTTTAAATGATCTATTAAATTATCTTTTAGAAAGAAGATAATTATTCACAATTTTTTAGCATTTATTAGGCCCAATGATCGTTACCGTTATGATCTTTAATAAAAAATTTTAAATTATCTTTTAGATGGAAGATAACTATTTCAAATTTTTTAGCATTTATTAGGCCCATTGATCGTTACCGGCATGATCTTTAATAAAGAAATTTTAAATGATTTATTAAATTATCTTTTAGAAAGAAGATAATTATTCACAATTTTTTAGCATTTATTAGGCCCAATGATCGTTACCATTATGAACTTTAATAAAGAAATTTCAAATGATCTCTTAAATTATCTTTTAGAAAGAAGATAATTATTTCAATTTCTCTAGCATTTATTAGGCCCAATGATCGTTGCCGTTATGGTCTTTAATAAAGAAATTTTAAATGATCAATTAAATTAACTTTTAGAAAAAAGATGAATATTTCAATTTTTTTACCATTTATTAGGCCCATTCATCGTTACCGTTATGATCTTTAATAAAGAAATTTTAAATGATCAATTAAATTATCTTTTAGAAAGAATATAATTATTTACAATTTTTTGGCATTCATTAGCCCTAACGATCGCTACCGTTATGATCTTTAATGAATAAAGTTTAAATGATCTATTAAATTATCTTTTAGAAAGAAGATAATTATTCACAATTTTTTAGCATTTATTAGGCCCAATGATCGTTACCGTTATGATCTTTAATAAAGAAATTTTAAATGATCAATTAAATTATCTTTTAGAAGGAAGATAACTATTTCAAATTTTTTAGCATTTATTAGGCCCATTGATCGTTACCGGCATGATCTTTAATAAAGAAATTTTAAATGATCTATTAAATTATCTTTTAGAAAGAAGATAATTATTCACAATTTTTTAGCATTTATTAGGCCCAATGATCGTTACCGTTATGATCTTTAATAAAGAAATTTTAAATGATCAATTAAATTATCTTTTAGAAGGAAGATAACTATTTCAAATTTTTTAGCATTTATTAGGCCAATTTATCGTTACCGGTATGATCTTTAATAAAGAAATTTTAAATGATCTATTAAATCATCTTTTAGAAAGAAGATAATTATTCACAATTTTTTAGCATTTATTAGGCTCAATGATCGTTACCGTTATGAACTTTAATAAAGAAATTTTAAATGATCTCTTAAATTATCTTTTAGAAAGAAGATAATTATTTCAATTTGCCTAGCATTTATTAGGCCCAACGATCGTTACCGTTATGAACTTTAATAAAGAAATTTCAAATGATCTCTTAAATTATGTTTTAGAAAGAAGGTAATTATTTCAATTTCTCTAGCATTTATTAGGCCCAATGATCGTTGCCGTTATGGTCTTTAATAAAGAAATTTGAAATGATCAATTAAATTATGTTTTAGAAAGAAGATGAATATTTCAATTTTTTTAGCATTTATTAGCCCTATTCATCGTTACCGTTATGATCTTTAATAAAGAAATTTTAAATGATCAATTAAATTATCTTTTAGAAAGAAGATAATTATTTACAATTTTTTGGCATTCATTAGGCCTAACGATCGTTACCATTATGATCTTTAATAAATAAATTTTGAATGATCTATTAAATTATCTTTTAGAAAGAAGATAATTATTCACAATTTTTTAGCATTTATTAGGCCCAATGATCGTTACCGTTATGATCTTTAATAAAGAAATTTTAAATGATCAATTAAATTATCTTTTAGATGGAAGATAACTATTTCAAATTTTTTAGCATTTATTAGGCTCATTGATCGTTACCGGCATGATCTTTAATAAAGAAATTTTAAATGATCTATTAAATTTTCTTTTAGAAAGAAGATAATTATTCACAATTTTTTAGCATTTATTAGGCCCAATGATCGTTACCGTTATGATCTTTAATAAAAAATTTTAAATTATCTTTTAGATGGAAGATAACTATTTCAAATTTTTTAGCCTTTATTAGGCCCATTGATCATTACCGGCATGATCTTTAATAAAGAAATTTTAAATGATTTATTAAATTATCTTTTAGAAAGAAGATAATTATTCACAATTTTTTAGCATTTATTAGGCCCAATGATCGTTACCATTATGAACTTTAATAAAGAAATTTCAAATGATCTCTTAAATTATCTTTTAGAAAGAAGATAATTATTTCAATTTCTCTAGCATTTATTAGGCCCAATGATCGTTGTCGTTATGGTCTTTAATAAAGAAATTTTAAATGATCAATTAAATTAACTTTTAGAAAAAAGATGAATATTTCAATTTTTTTACCATTTATTAGGCCCATTCATCGTTACCGTTATGATCTTTAATAAAGAAATTTTAAATGATCAATTAAATTATCTTTTAGAAAGAATATAATTATTTACAATTTTTTGGCATTCATTAGCCCTAACGATCGCTACCGTTATGATCTTTAATGAATAAAGTTTAAATGATCTATTAAATTATCTTTTAGAAAGAAGATAATTATTCACAATTTTTTAGCATTTATTAGGCCCAATGATCGTTACCGTTATGATCTTTAATAAAGAAATTTTAAACGATCAATTAAATTATCTTTTAGAAGGAAGATAACTATTTCAAATTTTTTAGCATTTATTAGGCCCATTGATCGTTACCGGCATGATCTTTAATAAAGAAATTTTAAATGATCTATTAAATTATCTTTTAGAAAGAAGATAATTATTCACAATTTTTTAGCATTCATTAGGCCTAACGATTGTTACCGTTATGATCTTTAATAAATAAATTTTGAATGATCTATTAAATTATCTTTTAGAAAGAAGATAATTATTCACAATTTTTTAGCATTTATTAGGCCCAATGATCGTTACCGTTATGATCTTTAATAAAGAAATTTTAAATGATCAATTAAATTATCTTTTAGATGGAAGATAACTATTTCAAATTTTTTAGCATTTATTAGGCTCATTGATCGTTACCGGCATGATCTTTAATAAAGAAATTTTAAATGATCTATTAAATTATCTTTTAGAAAGAAGATAATTATTCACAATTTTTTAGCATTTATTAGGCCCAATGATCGTTACCGTTATGATCTTTAATAAAAAATTTTAAATTATCTTTTAGATGGAAGATAACTATTTCAAATTTTTTAGCATTTATTAGGCCCATTGATCGTTACCGGCATGATCTTTAATAAAGAAATTTTAAATGATCTATTAAATTATCTTTTAGAAAGAAGATAATTATTCACAATTTTTTAGCATTCATTAGGCCTAACGATCGTTACCGTTATGATCTTTAATAAATAAATTTTGAATGATCTATTAAATTATCTTTTAGAAAGAAGATAATTATTCACAATTTTTTAGCATTTATTAGGCCCAATGATCGTTACCGTTATGATCTTTAATAAAGAAATTTTAAATGATCAATTAAATTATCTTTTAGATGGAAGATAACTATTTCAAATTTTTTAGCATTTATTAGGCTCATTGATCGTTACCGGCATGATCTTTAATAAAGAAATTTTAAATGATCTATTAAATTATCTTTTAGAAAGAAGATAATTATTCACAATTTTTTAGCATTTATTAGGCCCAATGATCGTTACCGTTATGATCTTTAATAAAAAATTTTAAATTATCTTTTAGATGGAAGATAACTATTTCAAATTTTTTAGCATTTATTAGGCCCATTGATCGTTACCGGCATGATCTTTAATAAAGAAATTTTAAATGATTTATTAAATTATCTTTTAGAAAGAAGATAATTATTCACAATTTTTTAGCATTTATTAGGCCCAATGATCGTTACCATTATGAACTTTAATAAAGAAATTTCAAATGATCTCTTAAATTATCTTTTAGAAAGAAGATAATTATTTCAATTTCTCTAGCATTTATTAGGCCCATTGATCGTTGCCGTTATGGTCTTTAATAAAGAAATTTTAAATGATCAATTAAATTAACTTTTAGAAAAAAGATGAATATTTCAATTTTTTTACCATTTATTAGGCCCATTCATCGTTACCGTTATGATCTTCAATAAAGAAATTTTAAATGATCAATTAAATTATCTTTTAGAAAGAATATAATTATTTACAATTTTTTGGCATTCATTAGCCCTAACGATCGCTACCGTTATGATCTTTAATGAATAAAGTTTAAATGATCTATTAAATTATCTTTTAGAAAGAAGATAATTATTCACAATTTTTTAGCATTTATTAGGCCCAATGATCGTTACCGTTATGATCTTTAATAAAGAAATTTTAAATGATCAATTAAATTATCTTTTAGAAGGAAGATAACTATTTCAAATTTTTTAGCATTTATTAGGCCCATTGATCGTTACCGGCATGATCTTTAATAAAGAAATTTTAAATGATATATTAAATTATCTTTTAGAAAGAAGATAATTATTCACAATTTTTTAGCATTTATTAGGCCCAATGATCGTTACCGTTATGATCTTTAATAAAGAAATTTTAAATGATCAATTAAATTATCTTTTAGAAGGAAGATAACTATTTCAAATTTTTTAGCATTTATTAGGCCAATTTATCGTTACCGGTATGATCTTTAATAAAGAAATTTTAAATGATCTATTAAATCATCTTTTAGAAAGAAGATAATTATTCACAATTTTTTAGCATTTATTAGGCTCAATTATCGTTACCGTTATGAACTTTAATAAAGAAATTTTAAATGATCTCTTAAATTATCTTTTAGAAAGAAGATAATTATTTCAATTTGCCTAGCATTTATTAGGCCCAACGATCGTTACCGTTATGAACTTTAATAAAGAAATTTCAAATGATCTCTTAAATTATGTTTTAGAAAGAAGGTAATTATTTCAATTTCTCTAGCATTTATTAGGCCCAATGATCGTTGCCGTTATGGTCTTTAATAAAGAAATTTGAAATGATCAATTAAATTATGTTTTAGAAAGAAGATGAATATTTCAATTTTTTTAGCATTTATTAGCCCTATTCATCGTTACCGTTATGATCTTTAATAAAGAAATTTTAAATGATCAATTAAATTATCTTTTAGAAAGAAGATAATTATTTACAATTTTTTGGCATTCATTAGGCCTAACGATCGTTACCGTTATGATCTTTAATAAATAAATTTTGAATGATCTATTAAATTATCTTTTAGAAAGAAGATAATTATTCACAATTTTTTAGCATTTATTAGGCCCAATGATCGTTACCGTTATGATCTTTAATAAAGAAATTTTAAATGATCAATTAAATTATCTTTTAGATGGAAGATAACTATTTCAAATTTTTTAGCATTTATTAGGCTCATTGATCGTTACCGGCATGATCTTTAATAAAGAAATTTTAAATGATCTATTAAATTATCTTTTAGAAAGAAGATAATTATTCACAATTTTTTAGCATTTATTAGGCCCAATGATCGTTACCGTTATGATCTTTAATAAAAAATTTTAAATTATCTTTTAGATGGAAGATAACTATTTCAAATTTTTTAGCATTTATTAGGCCCATTGATCGTTACCGGCATGATCTTTAATAAAGAAATTTTAAATGATTTATTAAATTATCTTTTAGAAAGAAGATAATTATTCACAATTTTTTAGCATTTATTAGGCCCAATGATCGTTACCATTATGAACTTTAATAAAGAAATTTCAAATGATCTCTTAAATTATCTTTTAGAAAGAAGATAATTATTTCAATTTCTCTAGCATTTATTAGGCCCAATGATCGTTGTCGTTATGGTCTTTAATAAAGAAATTTTAAATGATCAATTAAATTATCTTTTAGATGGAAGATAACTATTTCAAATTTTTTAGCATTTATTAGGCTCATTGATCGTTACCGGCATGATCTTTAATAAAGAAATTTTAAATGATCTATTAAATTATCTTTTAGAAAGAAGATAATTATTCACAATTTTTTAGCATTTATTAGGCCCAATGATCGTTACCGTTATGATCTTTAATAAAAAATTTTAAATTATCTTTTAGATGGAAGATAACTATTTCAAATTTTTTAGCATTTATTAGGCCCATTGATCGTTACCGGCATGATCTTTAATAAAGAAATTTTAAATGATCTATTAAATTATCTTTTAGAAAGAAGATAATTATTCATAATTTTTTAGCATTCATTAGGCCTAACGATCGTTACCGTTATGATCTTTAATAAATAAATTTTGAATGATCTATTAAATTATCTTTTAGAAAGAAGATAATTATTCACAATTTTTTAGCATTTATTAGGCCCAATGATCGTTACCGTTATGATCTTTAATAAAGAAATTTTAAATGATCAATTAAATTATCTTTTAGATGGAAGATAACTATTTCAAATTTTTTAGCATTTATTAGGCTCATTGATCGTTACCGGCATGATCTTTAATAAAGAAATTTTAAATGATCTATTAAATTATCTTTTAGAAAGAAGATAATTATTCACAATTTTTTAGCATTTATTAGGCCCAATGATCGTTACCGTTATGATCTTTAATAAAAAATTTTAAATTATCTTTTAGATGGAAGATAACTATTTCAAATTTTTTAGCATTTATTAGGCCCATTGATCGTTACCGGCATGATCTTTAATAAAGAAATTTTAAATGATTTATTAAATTATCTTTTAGAAAGAAGATAATTATTCACAATTTTTTAGCATTTATTAGGCCCAATGATCGTTACCATTATGAACTTTAATAAAGAAATTTCAAATGATCTCTTAAATTATCTTTTAGAAAGAAGATAATTATTTCAATTTCTCTAGCATTTATTAGGCCCATTGATCGTTGCCGTTATGGTCTTTAATAAAGAAATTTTAAATGATCAATTAAATTAACTTTTAGAAAAAAGATGAATATTTCAATTTTTTTACCATTTATTAGGCCCATTCATCGTTACCGTTATGATCTTCAATAAAGAAATTTTAAATGATCAATTAAATTATCTTTTAGAAAGAATATAATTATTTACAATTTTTTGGCATTCATTAGCCCTAACGATCGCTACCGTTATGATCTTTAATGAATAAAGTTTAAATGATCTATTAAATTATCTTTTAGAAAGAAGATAATTATTCACAATTTTTTAGCATTTATTAGGCCCAATGATCGTTACCGTTATGATCTTTAATAAAGAAATTTTAAATGATCAATTAAATTATCTTTTAGAAGGAAGATAACTATTTCAAATTTTTTAGCATTTATTAGGCCCATTGATCGTTACCGGCATGATCTTTAATAAAGAAATTTTAAATGATATATTAAATTATCTTTTAGAAAGAAGATAATTATTCACAATTTTTTAGCATTTATTAGGCCCAATGATCGTTACCGTTATGATCTTTAATAAAGAAATTTTAAATGATCAATTAAATTATCTTTTAGAAGGAAGATAACTATTTCAAATTTTTTAGCATTTATTAGGCCAATTTATCGTTACCGGTATGATCTTTAATAAAGAAATTTTAAATGATCTATTAAATCATCTTTTAGAAAGAAGATAATTATTCACAATTTTTTAGCATTTATTAGGCTCAATTATCGTTACCGTTATGAACTTTAATAAAGAAATTTTAAATGATCTCTTAAATTATCTTTTAGAAAGAAGATAATTATTTCAATTTGCCTAGCATTTATTAGGCCCAACGATCGTTACCGTTATGAACTTTAATAAAGAAATTTCAAATGATCTCTTAAATTATGTTTTAGAAAGAAGGTAATTATTTCAATTTCTCTAGCATTTATTAGGCCCAATGATCGTTGCCGTTATGGTCTTTAATAAAGAAATTTGAAATGATCAATTAAATTATGTTTTAGAAAGAAGATGAATATTTCAATTTTTTTAGCATTTATTAGCCCTATTCATCGTTACCGTTATGATCTTTAATAAAGAAATTTTAAATGATCAATTAAATTATCTTTTAGAAAGAAGATAATTATTTACAATTTTTTGGCATTCATTAGGCCTAACGATCGTTACCGTTATGATCTTTAATAAATAAATTTTGAATGATCTATTAAATTATCTTTTAGAAAGAAGATAATTATTCACAATTTTTTAGCATTTATTAGGCCCAATGATCGTTACCGTTATGATCTTTAATAAAGAAATTTTAAATGATCAATTAAATTATCTTTTAGATGGAAGATAACTATTTCAAATTTTTTAGCATTTATTAGGCTCATTGATCGTTACCGGCATGATCTTTAATAAAGAAATTTTAAATGATCTATTAAATTATCTTTTAGAAAGAAGATAATTATTCACAATTTTTTAGCATTTATTAGGCCCAATGATCGTTACCGTTATGATCTTTAATAAAAAATTTTAAATTATCTTTTAGATGGAAGATAACTATTTCAAATTTTTTAGCATTTATTAGGCCCATTGATCGTTACCGGCATGATCTTTAATAAAGAAATTTTAAATGATTTATTAAATTATCTTTTAGAAAGAAGATAATTATTCACAATTTTTTAGCATTTATTAGGCCCAATGATCGTTACCATTATGAACTTTAATAAAGAAATTTCAAATGATCTCTTAAATTATCTTTTAGAAAGAAGATAATTATTTCAATTTCTCTAGCATTTATTAGGCCCAATGATCGTTGTCGTTATGGTCTTTAATAAAGAAATTTTAAATGATCAATTAAATTATCTTTTAGATGGAAGATAACTATTTCAAATTTTTTAGCATTTATTAGGCTCATTGATCGTTACCGGCATGATCTTTAATAAAGAAATTTTAAATGATCTATTAAATTATCTTTTAGAAAGAAGATAATTATTCACAATTTTTTAGCATTTATTAGGCCCAATGATCGTTACCGTTATGATCTTTAATAAAAAATTTTAAATTATCTTTTAGATGGAAGATAACTATTTCAAATTTTTTAGCATTTATTAGGCCCATTGATCGTTACCGGCATGATCTTTAATAAAGAAATTTTAAATGATCTATTAAATTATCTTTTAGAAAGAAGATAATTATTCATAATTTTTTAGCATTCATTAGGCCTAACGATCGTTACCGTTATGATCTTTAATAAATAAATTTTGAATGATCTATTAAATTATCTTTTAGAAAGAAGATAATTATTCACAATTTTTTAGCATTTATTAGGCCCAATGATCGTTACCGTTATGATCTTTAATAAAGAAATTTTAAATGATCAATTAAATTATCTTTTAGATGGAAGATAACTATTTCAAATTTTTTAGCATTTATTAGGCTCATTGATCGTTACCGGCATGATCTTTAATAAAGAAATTTTAAATGATCTATTAAATTATCTTTTAGAAAGAAGATAATTATTCACAATTTTTTAGCATTTATTAGGCCCAATGATCGTTACCGTTATGATCTTTAATAAAAAATTTTAAATTATCTTTTAGATGGAAGATAACTATTTCAAATTTTTTAGCATTTATTAGGCCCATTGATCGTTACCGGCATGATCTTTAATAAAGAAATTTTAAATGATTTATTAAATTATCTTTTAGAAAGAAGATAATTATTCACAATTTTTTAGCATTTATTAGGCCCAATGATCGTTACCATTATGAACTTTAATAAAGAAATTTCAAATGATCTCTTAAATTATCTTTTAGAAAGAAGATAATTATTTCAATTTCTCTAGCATTTATTAGGCCCAATGATCGTTGCCGTTATGGTCTTTAATAAAGAAATTTTAAATGATCAATTAAATTAACTTTTAGAAAAAAGATGAATATTTCAATTTTTTTACCATTTATTAGGCCCATTCATCGTTACCGTTATGATCTTTAATAAAGAAATTTTAAATGATCAATTAAATTATCTTTTAGAAAGAATATAATTATTTACAATTTTTTGGCATTCATTAGCCCTAACGATCGCTACCGTTATGATCTTTAATGAATAAAGTTTAAATGATCTATTAAATTATCTTTTAGAAAGAAGATAATTATTCACAATTTTTTAGCATTTATTAGGCCCAATGATCGTTACCGTTATGATCTTTAATAAAGAAATTTTAAATGATCAATTAAATTATCTTTTAGAAGGAAGATAACTATTTCAAATTTTTTAGCATTTATTAGGCCCATTGATCGTTACCGGCATGATCTTTAATAAAGAAATTTTAAATGATATATTAAATTATCTTTTAGAAAGAAGATAATTATTCACAATTTTTTAGCATTTATTAGGCCCAATGATCGTTACCGTTATGATCTTTAATAAAGAAATTTTAAATGATCAATTAAATTATCTTTTAGAAGGAAGATAACTATTTCAAATTTTTTAGCATTTATTAGGCCAATTTATCGTTACCGGTATGATCTTTAATAAAGAAATTTTAAATGATCTATTAAATCATCTTTTAGAAAGAAGATAATTATTCACAATTTTTTAGCATTTATTAGGCTCAATTATCGTTACCGTTATGAACTTTAATAAAGAAATTTTAAATGATCTCTTAAATTATCTTTTAGAAAGAAGATAATTATTTCAATTTGCCTAGCATTTATTAGGCCCAACGATCGTTACCGTTATGAACTTTAATAAAGAAATTTCAAATGATCTCTTAAATTATGTTTTAGAAAGAAGGTAATTATTTCAATTTCTCTAGCATTTATTAGGCCCAATGATCGTTGCCGTTATGGTCTTTAATAAAGAAATTTGAAATGATCAATTAAATTATGTTTTAGAAAGAAGATGAATATTTCAATTTTTTTAGCATTTATTAGCCCTATTCATCGTTACCGTTATGATCTTTAATAAAGAAATTTTAAATGATCAATTAAATTATCTTTTAGAAAGAAGATAATTATTTACAATTTTTTGGCATTCATTAGGCCTAACGATCGTTACCGTTATGATCTTTAATAAATAAATTTTGAATGATCTATTAAATTATCTTTTAGAAAGAAGATAATTATTCACAATTTTTTAGCATTTATTAGGCCCAATGATCGTTACCGTTATGATCTTTAATAAAGAAATTTTAAATGATCAATTAAATTATCTTTTAGATGGAAGATAACTATTTCAAATTTTTTAGCATTTATTAGGCTCATTGATCGTTACCGGCATGATCTTTAATAAAGAAATTTTAAATGATCTATTAAATTATCTTTTAGAAAGAAGATAATTATTCACAATTTTTTAGCATTTATTAGGCCCAATGATCGTTACCGTTATGATCTTTAATAAAAAATTTTAAATTATCTTTTAGATGGAAGATAACTATTTCAAATTTTTTAGCATTTATTAGGCCCATTGATCGTTACCGGCATGATCTTTAATAAAGAAATTTTAAATGATTTATTAAATTATCTTTTAGAAAGAAGATAATTATTCACAATTTTTTAGCATTTATTAGGCCCAATGATCGTTACCATTATGAACTTTAATAAAGAAATTTCAAATGATCTCTTAAATTATCTTTTAGAAAGAAGATAATTATTTCAATTTCTCTAGCATTTATTAGGCCCAATGATCGTTGTCGTTATGGTCTTTAATAAAGAAATTTTAAATGATCAATTAAATTATCTTTTAGATGGAAGATAACTATTTCAAATTTTTTAGCATTTATTAGGCTCATTGATCGTTACCGGCATGATCTTTAATAAAGAAATTTTAAATGATCTATTAAATTATCTTTTAGAAAGAAGATAATTATTCACAATTTTTTAGCATTTATTAGGCCCAATGATCGTTACCGTTATGATCTTTAATAAAAAATTTTAAATTATCTTTTAGATGGAAGATAACTATTTCAAATTTTTTAGCATTTATTAGGCCCATTGATCGTTACCGGCATGATCTTTAATAAAGAAATTTTAAATGATCTATTAAATTATCTTTTAGAAAGAAGATAATTATTCATAATTTTTTAGCATTCATTAGGCCTAACGATCGTTACCGTTATGATCTTTAATAAATAAATTTTGAATGATCTATTAAATTATCTTTTAGAAAGAAGATAATTATTCACAATTTTTTAGCATTTATTAGGCCCAATGATCGTTACCGTTATGATCTTTAATAAAGAAATTTTAAATGATCAATTAAATTATCTTTTAGATGGAAGATAACTATTTCAAATTTTTTAGCATTTATTAGGCTCATTGATCGTTACCGGCATGATCTTTAATAAAGAAATTTTAAATGATCTATTAAATTATCTTTTAGAAAGAAGATAATTATTCACAATTTTTTAGCATTTATTAGGCCCAATGATCGTTACCGTTATGATCTTTAATAAAAAATTTTAAATTATCTTTTAGATGGAAGATAACTATTTCAAATTTTTTAGCATTTATTAGGCCCATTGATCGTTACCGGCATGATCTTTAATAAAGAAATTTTAAATGATTTATTAAATTATCTTTTAGAAAGAAGATAATTATTCACAATTTTTTAGCATTTATTAGGCCCAATGATCGTTACCATTATGAACTTTAATAAAGAAATTTCAAATGATCTCTTAAATTATCTTTTAGAAAGAAGATAATTATTTCAATTTCTCTAGCATTTATTAGGCCCAATGATCGTTGCCGTTATGGTCTTTAATAAAGAAATTTTAAATGATCAATTAAATTAACTTTTAGAAAAAAGATGAATATTTCAATTTTTTTACCATTTATTAGGCCCATTCATCGTTACCGTTATGATCTTTAATAAAGAAATTTTAAATGATCAATTAAATTATCTTTTAGAAAGAATATAATTATTTACAATTTTTTGGCATTCATTAGCCCTAACGATCGCTACCGTTATGATCTTTAATGAATAAAGTTTAAATGATCTATTAAATTATCTTTTAGAAAGAAGATAATTATTCACAATTTTTTAGCATTTATTAGGCCCAATGATCGTTACCGTTATGATCTTTAATAAAAAATTTTAAATTATCTTTTAGATGGAAGATAACTATTTCAAATTTTTTAGCATTTATTAGGCCCATTGATCGTTACCGGCATGATCTTTAATAAAGAAATTTTAAATGATCTATTAAATTATCTTTTAGAAAGAAGATAATTATTCACAATTTTTTAGCATTCATTAGGCCTAACGATCGTTACCGTTATGATCTTTAATAAATAAATTTTGAATGATCTATTAAATTATCTTTTAGAAAGAAGATAATTATTCACAATTTTTTAGCATTTATTAGGCCCAATGATCGTTACCGTTATGATCTTTAATAAAGAAATTTTAAATGATCAATTAAATTATCTTTTAGATGGAAGATAACTATTTCAAATTTTTTAGCATTTATTAGGCTCATTGATCGTTACCGGCATGATCTTTAATAAAGAAATTTTAAATGATCTATTAAATTATCTTTTAGAAAGAAGATAATTATTCACAATTTTTTAGCATTTATTAGGCCCAATGATCGTTACCGTTATGATCTTTAATAAAAAATTTTAAATTATCTTTTAGATGGAAGATAACTATTTCAAATTTTTTAGCATTTATTAGGCCCATTGATCGTTACCGGCATGATCTTTAATAAAGAAATTTTAAATGATTTATTAAATTATCTTTTAGAAAGAAGATAATTATTCACAATTTTTTAGCATTTATTAGGCCCAATGATCGTTACCATTATGAACTTTAATAAAGAAATTTCAAATGATCTCTTAAATTATCTTTTAGAAAGAAGATAATTATTTCAATTTCTCTAGCATTTATTAGGCCCAATGATCGTTGTCGTTATGATCTTTAATAAAGAAATTTTAAATGATCAATTAAATTATCTTTTAGATGGAAGATAACTATTTCAAATTTTTTAGCATTTATTAGGCTCATTGATCGTTACCGGCATGATCTTTAATAAAGAAATTTTAAATGATCTATTAAATTATCTTTTAGAAAGAAGATAATTATTCACAATTTTTTAGCATTTATTAGGCCCAATGATCGTTACCGTTATGATCTTTAATAAAAAATTTTAAATTATCTTTTAGATGGAAGATAACTATTTCAAATTTTTTAGCATTTATTAGGCCCATTGATCGTTACCGGCATGATCTTTAATAAAGAAATTTTAAATGATCTATTAAATTATCTTTTAGAAAGAAGATAATTATTCATAATTTTTTAGCATTCATTAGGCCTAACGATCGTTACCGTTATGATCTTTAATAAATAAATTTTGAATGATCTATTAAATTATCTTTTAGAAAGAAGATAATTATTCACAATTTTTTAGCATTTATTAGGCCCAATGATCGTTACCGTTATGATCTTTAATAAAGAAATTTTAAATGATCAATTAAATTATCTTTTAGATGGAAGATAACTATTTCAAATTTTTTAGCATTTATTAGGCTCATTGATCGTTACCGGCATGATCTTTAATAAAGAAATTTTAAATGATCTATTAAATTATCTTTTAGAAAGAAGATAATTATTCACAATTTTTTAGCATTTATTAGGCCCAATGATCGTTACCGTTATGATCTTTAATAAAAAATTTTAAATTATCTTTTAGATGGAAGATAACTATTTCAAATTTTTTAGCATTTATTAGGCCCATTGATCGTTACCGGCATGATCTTTAATAAAGAAATTTTAAATGATTTATTAAATTATCTTTTAGAAAGAAGATAATTATTCACAATTTTTTAGCATTTATTAGGCCCAATGATCGTTACCATTATGAACTTTAATAAAGAAATTTCAAATGATCTCTTAAATTATCTTTTAGAAAGAAGATAATTATTTCAATTTCTCTAGCATTTATTAGGCCCAATGATCGTTGCCGTTATGGTCTTTAATAAAGAAATTTTAAATGATCAATTAAATTAACTTTTAGAAAAAAGATGAATATTTCAATTTTTTTACCATTTGTTAGGCCCATTCATCGTTACCGTTATGATCTTTAATAAAGAAATTTTAAATGATCAATTAAATTATCTTTTAGAAAGAATATAATTATTTACAATTTTTTGGCATTCATTAGCCCTAACGATCGCTACCGTTATGATCTTTAATGAATAAAGTTTAAATGATCTATTAAATTATCTTTTAGAAAGAAGATAATTATTCACAATTTTTTAGCATTTATTAGGCCCAATGATCGTTACCGTTATGATCTTTAATAAAAAATTTTAAATTATCTTTTAGATGGAAGATAACTATTTCAAATTTTTTAGCATTTATTAGGCCCATTGATCGTTACCGGCATGATCTTTAATAAAGAAATTTTAAATGATCTATTAAATTATCTTTTAGAAAGAAGATAATTATTCACAATTTTTTAGCATTCATTAGGCCTAACGATCGTTACCGTTATGATCTTTAATAAATAAATTTTGAATGATCTATTAAATTATCTTTTAGAAAGAAGATAATTATTCACAATTTTTTAGCATTTATTAGGCCCAATGATCGTTACCGTTATGATCTTTAATAAAGAAATTTTAAATGATCAATTAAATTATCTTTTAGATGGAAGATAACTATTTCAAATTTTTTAGCATTTATTAGGCTCATTGATCGTTACCGGCATGATCTTTAATAAAGAAATTTTAAATGATCTATTAAATTATCTTTTAGAAAGAAGATAATTATTCACAATTTTTTAGCATTTATTAGGCCCAATGATCGTTACCGTTATGATCTTTAATAAAAAATTTTAAATTATCTTTTAGATGGAAGATAACTATTTCAAATTTTTTAGCATTTATTAGGCCCATTGATCGTTACCGGCATGATCTTTAATAAAGAAATTTTAAATGATTTATTAAATTATCTTTTAGAAAGAAGATAATTATTCACAATTTTTTAGCATTTATTAGGCCCAATGATCGTTACCATTATGAACTTTAATAAAGAAATTTCAAATGATCTCTTAAATTATCTTTTAGAAAGAAGATAATTATTTCAATTTCTCTAGCATTTATTAGGCCCAATGATCGTTGTCATTATGATCTTTAATAAAGAAATTTTAAATGATCAATTAAATTATCTTTTAGATGGAAGATAACTATTTCAAATTTTTTAGCATTTATTAGGCTCATTGATCGTTACCGGCATGATCTTTAATAAAGAAATTTTAAATGATCTATTAAATTATCTTTTAGAAAGAAGATAATTATTCACAATTTTTTAGCATTTATTAGGCCCAATGATCGTTACCGTTATGATCTTTAATAAAAAATTTTAAATTATCTTTTAGATGGAAGATAACTATTTCAAATTTTTTAGCATTTATTAGGCCCATTGATCGTTACCGGCATGATCTTTAATAAAGAAATTTTAAATGATCTATTAAATTATCTTTTAGAAAGAAGATAATTATTCATAATTTTTTAGCATTCATTAGGCCTAACGATCGTTACCGTTATGATCTTTAATAAATAAATTTTGAATGATCTATTAAATTATCTTTTAGAAAGAAGATAATTATTCACAATTTTTTAGCATTTATTAGGCCCAATGATCGTTACCGTTATGATCTTTAATAAAGAAATTTTAAATGATCAATTAAATTATCTTTTAGATGGAAGATAACTATTTCAAATTTTTTAGCATTTATTAGGCTCATTGATCGTTACCGGCATGATCTTTAATAAAGAAATTTTAAATGATCTATTAAATTATCTTTTAGAAAGAAGATAATTATTCACAATTTTTTAGCATTTATTAGGCCCAATGATCGTTACCGTTATGATCTTTAATAAAAAATTTTAAATTATCTTTTAGATGGAAGATAACTATTTCAAATTTTTTAGCATTTATTAGGCCCATTGATCGTTACCGGCATGATCTTTAATAAAGAAATTTTAAATGATTTATTAAATTATCTTTTAGAAAGAAGATAATTATTCACAATTTTTTAGCATTTATTAGGCCCAATGATCGTTACCATTATGAACTTTAATAAAGAAATTTCAAATGATCTCTTAAATTATCTTTTAGAAAGAAGATAATTATTTCAATTTCTCTAGCATTTATTAGGCCCAATGATCGTTGCCGTTATGGTCTTTAATAAAGAAATTTTAAATGATCAATTAAATTAACTTTTAGAAAAAAGATGAATATTTCAATTTTTTTACCATTTATTAGGCCCATTCATCGTTACCGTTATGATCTTTAATAAAGAAATTTTAAATGATCAATTAAATTATCTTTTAGAAAGAATATAATTATTTACAATTTTTTGGCATTCATTAGCCCTAACGATCGCTACCGTTATGATCTTTAATGAATAAAGTTTAAATGATCTATTAAATTATCTTTTAGAAAGAAGATAATTATTCACAATTTTTTAGCATTTATTAGGCCCAATGATCGTTACCGTTATGATCTTTAATAAAGAAATTTTAAATGATCAATTAAATTATCTTTTAGAAGGAAGATAACTATTTCAAATTTTTTAGCATTTATTAGGCCCATTGATCGTTACCGGCATGATCTTTAATAAAGAAATTTTAAATGATCTATTAAATTATCTTTTAGAAAGAAGATAATTATTCACAATTTTTTAGCATTTATTAGGCCCAATGATCGTTACCATTATGAACTTTAATAAAGAAATTTCAAATGATCTCTTAAATTATCTTTTAGAAAGAAGATAATTATTTCAATTTCTCTAGCATTTATTAGGCCCAATGATCGTTGTCGTTATGATCTTTAATAAAGAAATTTTAAATGATCAATTAAATTATCTTTTAGATGGAAGATAACTATTTCAAATTTTTTAGCATTTATTAGGCTCATTGATCGTTACCGGCATGATCTTTAATAAAGAAATTTTAAATGATCTATTAAATTATCTTTTAGAAAGAAGATAATTATTCACAATTTTTTAGCATTTATTAGGCCCAATGATCGTTACCGTTATGATCTTTAATAAAAAATTTTAAATTATCTTTTAGATGGAAGATAACTATTTCAAATTTTTTAGCATTTATTAGGCCCATTGATCGTTACCGGCATGATCTTTAATAAAGAAATTTTAAATGATCTATTAAATTATCTTTTAGAAAGAAGATAATTATTCACAATTTTTAACATTCATTAGGCCTAACGATCGTTACCGTTATGATCTTTAATAAATAAATTTTGAATGATCTATTAAATTATCTTTTAGAAAGAAGATAATTATTCACAATTTTTTAGCATTTATTAGGCCCAATGATCGTTACCGTTATGATCTTTAATAATGAAATTTTAAATGATCAATTAAATTATCTTTTAGATGGAAGATAACTATTTCAAATTTTTTAGCATTTATTAGGCTCATTGATCGTTACCGGCATGATCTTTAATAAAGAAATTTTAAATGATCTATTAAATTATCTTTTAGAAAGAAGATAATTATTCACAATTTTTTAGCATTTATTAGGCCCAATGATCGTTACCGTTATGATCTTTAATAAAAAATTTTAAATTATCTTTTAGATGGAAGATAACTATTTCAAATTTTTTAGCATTTATTAGGCCCATTGATCGTTACCGGCATGATCTTTAATAAAGAAATTTTAAATGATTTATTAAATTATCTTTTAGAAAGAAGATAATTATTCACAATTTTTTAGCATTTATTAGGCCCAATGATCGTTACCATTATGAACTTTAATAAAGAAATTTCAAATGATCTCTTAAATTATCTTTTAGAAAGAAGATAATTATTTCAATTTCTCTAGCATTTATTAGGCCCAATGATCGTTGCCGTTATGGTCTTTAATAAAGAAATTTTAAATGATCAATTAAATTAACTTTTAGAAAAAAGATGAATATTTCAATTTTTTTACCATTTATTAGGCCCATTCATCGTTACCGTTATGATCTTTAATAAAGAAATTTTAAATGATCAATTAAATTATCTTTTAGAAAGAATATAATTATTTACAATTTTTTGGCATTCATTAGCCCTAACGATCGCTACCGTTATGATCTTTAATGAATAAAGTTTAAATGATCTATTAAATTATCTTTTAGAAAGAAGATAATTATTCACAATTTTTTAGCATTTATTAGGCCCAATGATCGTTACCGTTATGATCTTTAATAAAGAAATTTTAAATGATCAATTAAATTATCTTTTAGAAGGAAGATAACTATTTCAAATTTTTTAGCATTTATTAGGCCCATTGATCGTTACCGGCATGATCTTTAATAAAGAAATTTTAAATGATCTATTAAATTATCTTTTAGAAAGAAGATAATTATTCACAATTTTTTAGCATTTATTAGGCCCAATGATCGTTACCGTTATGATCTTTAATAAAGAAATTTTAAATGATCAATTAAATTATCTTTTAGAAGGAAGATAACTATTTCAAATTTTTTAGCATTTATTAGGCCAATTTATCGTTACCGGTATGATCTTTAATAAAGAAATTTTAAATGATCTATTAAATCATCTTTTAGAAAGAAGATAATTATTCACAATTTTTTAGCATTTATTAGGCTCAATTATCATTACCGTTATGAACTTTAATAAAGAAATTTTAAATGATCTCTTAAATTATCTTTTAGAAAGAAGATAATTATTTCAATTTGCCTACATTTATTAGGCCCAACGATCGTTACCGTTATGAACTTTAATAAAGAAATTTCAAATGATGTCTTAAATTATGTTTTAGAAAGAAGGTAATTATTTCAATTTCTCTAGCATTTATTAGGCCCAATGATCGTTGCCGTTATGGTCTTTAATAAAGAAATTTGAAATGATCAATTAAATTATGTTTTAGAAAGAAGATGAATATTTCAATTTTTTTAGCATTTATTAGCCCTATTCATCGTTACCGTTATGATCTTTAATAAAGAAATTTTAAATGATCAATTAAATTATCTTTTAGAAAGAAGATAATTATTTACAATTTTTTGGCATTCATTAGGCCTAACGATCGTTACCGTTATGATCTTTAATAAATAAATTTTGAATGATCTATTAAATTATCTTTTAGAAAGAAGATAATTATTCACAATTTTTTAGCATTTATTAGGCCCAATGATCGTTACCGTTATGATCTTTAATAAAGAAATTTTAAATGATCAATTAAATTATCTTTTAGATGGAAGATAACTATTTCAAATTTTTTAGCATTTATTAGGCTCATTGATCGTTACCGGCATGATCTTTAATAAAGAAATTTTAAATGATCTATTAAATTATCTTTTAGAAAGAAGATAATTATTCACAATTTTTTAGCATTTATTAGGCCCAATGATCGTTACCGTTATGATCTTTAATAAAAAATTTTAAATTATCTTTTAGATGGAAGATAACTATTTCAAATTTTTTAGCATTTATTAGGCCCATTGATCGTTACCGGCATGATCTTTAATAAAGAAATTTTAAATGATTTATTAAATTATCTTTTAGAAAGAAGATAATTATTCACAATTTTTTAGCATTTATTAGGCCCAATGATCGTTACCATTATGAACTTTAATAAAGAAATTTCAAATGATCTCTTAAATTATCTTTTAGAAAGAAGATAATTATTTCAATTTCTCTAGCATTTATTAGGCCCAATGATCGTTGCTGTTATGGTCTTTAATAAAGAAATTTTAAATGATCAATTAAATTAACTTTTAGAAAAAAGATGAATATTTCAATTTTTTTACCATTTATTAGGCCCATTCATCGTTACCGTTATGATCTTTAATAAAGAAATTTTAAATGATCAATTAAATTATCTTTTAGAAAGAATATAATTATTTACAATTTTTTGGCATTCATTAGCCCTAACGATCGCTACCGTTATGATCTTTAATGAATAAAGTTTAAATGATCTATTAAATTATCTTTTAGAAAGAAGATAATTATTCACAATTTTTTAGCATTTATTAGGCCCAATGATCGTTACCGTTATGATCTTTAATAAAGAAATTTTAAATTATCTTTTAGATGGAAGATAACTATTTCAAATTTTTTAGCATTTATTAGGCCCATTGATCGTTACCGGCATGATCTTTAATAAAGAAATTTTAAATGATCTATTAAATTATGTTTTAGAAAGAAGGTAATTATTTCAATTTCTCTAGCATTTATTAGGCCCAATGATCGTTGCCGTTATGGTCTTTAATAAAGAAATTTTAAATGATCAATTAAATTAACTTTTAGAAAAAAGATGAATATTTCAATTTTTTTACCATTTATTAGGCCCATTCATCGTTACCGTTATGATCTTTAATAAAGAAATTTTAAATGATCAATTAAATTATCTTTTAGAAAGAATATAATTATTTACAATTTTTTGGCATTCATTAGGCCTAACGATCGTTACCGTTATGATCTTTAATAAATAAATTTTAAATGATCTATTAAATTATCTTTTAGAAAGAAGATAATTATTCACAATTTTTTAGCATTTATTAGGCCCAATGATCGTTACCGTTATGATCTTTAATAAAAAATTTTAAATGATCAATTAAATTATCTTTTAGATGGAAGATAACTATTTCAAATTTTTTAGCATTTATTAGGCTCATTGATCGTTACCGACATGATCTTTAATAAAGAAATTTTAAATGATCTATTAAATTATCTTTTAGAAAGAAGATAATTATTCACAATTTTTTAGCATTTATTAGGCCCAATGATCGTTACCATTATGAACTTTAGTAAAGAAATTTCAAATGATCTCTTAAATTATCTTTTAGAAAGAAGATAATTATTTCAATTTCTCTAGCATTTATTAGGCCCAATGATCGTTGCCGTTATGGTCTTTAATAAAGAAATTTTAAATGATCAATTAAATTAAGTTTTAGAAAAAAGATGAATATTTGAATTTTTTTACCATTTATTAGGCCCATTCATCGTTACCGTTATGATCTTTAATAAAGAAATTTTAAATGATCAATTAAATTATCTTTTAGAAAGAAGATAATTATTTACAATTTTTTGGCATTCATTAGGCCTAACGATCGTTACCGTTATGATCTTTAATAAATAAATTTTAAATGATCTATTAAATTATCTTTTAGAAAGAAGATAATTATTCACAATTTTTTAGCATTTATTAGGCCCAATGATCGTTACCGTTATGATCTTTAATAAAAAATTTTAAATGATCAATTAAATTATCTTTTAGATGGAAGATAACTATTTCAAATTTTTTAGCATTTATTAGGCTCATTGATCGTTACCGACATGATCTTTAATAAAGAAATTTTAAATGATCTATTAAATTATCTTTTAGAAAGAAGATAATTATTCACAATTTTTTAGCATTTATTAGGCCCAATGATCGTTACCATTATGAACTTTAATAAAGAAATTTCGAATGATCTCTTAAATTATCTTTTAGAAAGAAGATAATTATTTCAATTTCTCTAGCATTTATTAGGCCCAATGATCGTTGCCGTTATGGTCTTTAATAAAGAAATTTTAAATGATCAATTAAATTAACTTTTAGAAAAAAGATGAATATTTGAATTTTTTTACCATTTATTAGGCCCATTCATCGTTACCGTTATGATCTTTAATAAAGAAATTTTAAATGATCAATTAAATTATCTTTTAGAAAGAAGATAATTATTTATAATTTTTTGGCATTCATTAGGCCTAACGATCGTTACCGTTATGATCTTTAATAAATAAATTTTAAATGATCTATTAAATTATCTTTTAGAAAGAAGATAATTATTCACAATTTTTTAGCATTTATTAGGCCCAATGATCGTTACCGTTATGATCTTTAATAAAGAAATTTTAAATGATCAATTAAATTATCTTTTAGAAGGAAGATAACTATTTCAAATTTTTTAGCATTTATTAGGCCCATTGATCGTTACCGGCATGATCTTTAATAAAGAAATTTTAAATGATCTATTAAATTATCTTTTAGAAAGAAGATAATTATTCACAATTTTTTAGCATTTATTAGGCCCAATGATCGTTACCATTATGAACTTTAATAAAGAAATTTCAAATGATCTCTTAAATTATGTTTTAGAAAGAAGATAATTATTTCAATTTCTCTAGCATTTATTAGGCCCAATGATCGTTGCCGTTATCGTCTTTAATAAAGAAATTTTAAATGATCAATTAAATTAAGTTTTAGAAAAAAGATGAATATTTCAATTTTTTTACCATTTATTAGGCTCATTCATCGTTACCGTTATGATCTTTAATAAAGAAATTTTAAATGATCAATTAAATTATCTTTTAGAAAGAAGATAATTATTTACAATTTTTTGGCATTCATTAGGCCTAACGATCGTTACCGTTATGATCTTTAATAAATAAATTTTAAATGATCTATTAAATTATCTTTTGGAAAGAAGATAATTATTCACAATTTTTTAGCATTTATTAGGCCTAATGATCGTTACCGTTATGATCTTTAATAAAGAAATTTTAAATGATCAATTAAATTATCTTTTAGAAGGAAGATAACTATTTCAAATTTTTTAGCATTTATTAGGCCCATTGATCGTTACCGGCATGATCTTTAATAAAGAAATTTTAAATGATCTATTAAATTATCTTTTAGAAAGAAGATAATTATTCACAATTGTTTAGCATTTATTAGGCCCAATGATCGTTACCATTATGAACTTTAATAAAGAAATTTCAAATGATCTCTTAAATTATCTTTTAGAAAGAAGATAATTATTTCAATTTCTCTAGCATTTATTAGGCCCAATGATCGTTGCCGTTATGGTCTTTAATAAAGAAATTTTAAATGATCAATTAAATTAAGTTTTAGAAAAAAGATGAATATTTGAATTTTTTTACCATTTATTAGGCCCATTCATCGTTACCGTTATGATCTTTAATAAAGAAATTTTAAATGATCAATTAAATTATCTTTTAGAAAGAAGATAATTATTTACAATTTTTTGGCATTCATTAGGCCTAACGATCGTTACCGTTATGATCTTTAATAAATAAATTTTAAATGATCTATTAAATTATCTTTTACAAAGAAGATAATTATTCACAATTTTTTAGCATTTATTAGGCCCAATGATCGTTACCGTTATGATCTTTAATAAAAAATTTTAAATGATCAATTAAATTATCTTTTAGATGGAAGATAACTATTTCAAATTTTTTAGCATTTATTAGGCTCATTGATCGTTACCGACATGATCTTTAATAAAGAAATTTTAAATGATCTATTAAATTATCTTTTAGAAAGAAGATAATTATTCACAATTTTTTAGCATTTATTAGGCCCAATGATCGTTACCATTATGAACTTTAATAAAGAAATTTCGAATGATCTCTTAAATTATCTTTTAGAAAGAAGATAATTATTTCAATTTCTCTAGCATTTATTAGGCCCAATGATCGTTGCCGTTATGGTCTTTAATAAAGAAATTTTAAATGATCAATTAAATTAACTTTTAGAAAAAAGATGAATATTTGAATTTTTTTACCATTTATTAGGCCCATTCATCGTTACCGTTATGATCTTTAATAAAGAAATTTTAAATGATCAATTAAATTATCTTTTAGAAAGAAGATAATTATTTATAATTTTTTGGCATTCATTAGGCCTAACGATCGTTACCGTTATGATCTTTAATAAATAAATTTTAAATGATCTATTAAATTATCTTTTAGAAAGAAGATAATTATTCACAATTTTTTAGCATTTATTAGGCCCAATGATCGTTACCGTTATGATCTTTAATAAAGAAATTTTAAATGATCAATTAAATTATCTTTTAGAAGGAAGATAACTATTTCAAATTTTTTAGCATTTATTAGGCCCATTGATCGTTACCGGCATGATCTTTAATAAAGAAATTTTAAATGATCTATTAAATTATCTTTTAGAAAGAAGATAATTATTCACAATTTTTTAGCATTTATTAGGCCCAATGATCGTTACCATTATGAACTTTAATAAAGAAATTTCAAATGATCTCTTAAATTATGTTTTAGAAAGAAGATAATTATTTCAATTTCTCTAGCATTTATTAGGCCCAATGATCGTTGCCGTTATCGTCTTTAATAAAGAAATTTTAAATGATCAATTAAATTAAGTTTTAGAAAAAAGATGAATATTTCAATTTTTTTACCATTTATTAGGCTCATTCATCGTTACCGTTATGATCTTTAATAAAGAAATTTTAAATGATCAATTAAATTATCTTTTAGAAAGAAGATAATTATTTACAATTTTTTGGCATTCATTAGGCCTAACGATCGTTACCGTTATGATCTTTAATAAATAAATTTTAAATGATCTATTAAATTATCTTTTAGAAAGAAGATAATTATTCACAATTTTTTAGCATTTATTAGGCCTAATGATCGTTACCGTTATGATCTTTAATAAAGAAATTTTAAATGATCAATTAAATTATCTTTTAGAAGGAAGATAACTATTTCAAATTTTTTAGCATTTATTAGGCCCATTGATCGTTACCGGCATGATCTTTAATAAAGAAATTTTAAATGATCTATTAAATTATCTTTTAGAAAGAAGATAATTATTCACAATTGTTTAGCATTTATTAGGCCCAATGATCGTTACCATTATGAACTTTAATAAAGAAATTTCAAATGATCTCTTAAATTATCTTTTAGAAAGAAGATAATTATTTCAATTTCTCTAGCATTTATTAGGCCCAATGATCGTTGCCGTTATGGTCTTTAATAAAGAAATTTTAAATGATCAATTAAATTAAGTTTTAGAAAAAAGATGAATATTTGAATTTTTTTACCATTTATTAGGCCCATTCATCGTTACCGTTATGATCTTTAATAAAGAAATTTTAAATGATCAATTAAATTATCTTTTAGAAAGAAGATAATTATTTACAATTTTTTGGCATTCATTAGGCCTAACGATCGTTACCGTTATGATCTTTAATAAATAAATTTTAAATGATCTATTAAATTATCTTTTACAAAGAAGATAATTATTCACAATTTTTTAGCATTTATTAGGCCCAATGATCGTTACCGTTATGATCTTTAATAAAAAATTTTAAATGATCAATTAAATTATCTTTTAGATGGAAGATAACTATTTCAAATTTTTTAGCATTTATTAGGCCCATTGATAGTTACCGGCATGATCTTTAATAAAGAAATTTAAAATGATCTATTAAATCATCTTTTAGAAAGAAGATAATTATTCACAATTTTTTAGCATTTATTAGGCGCAATGATCGTTACCGTTATGAACTTTAATAAAGAAATTTTAAATGATCTCTTAAATTATCTTTTAGAAAGAAGATAATTATTTCAATTTGCCTAGCATTTATTAGGCCCAACGATCGTTACCGTTATGAACTTTAATAAAGAAATTTCAAATGATCTCTTAAATTATGTTTTAGAAAGAAGATAATTATTTCAATTTCTCTAGCATTTATTAGGCCCAATGATCGTTGCCGTTATGGTCTTTAATAAAGAAATTTTAAATGATCAATTAAATTAAGTTTTAGAAAAAAGATGAATATTTGAATTTTTTTACCATTTATTAGGCCCATTCATCGTTACCGTTATGATCTTTAATAAAGAAATTTTAAATGATCAATTAAATTATCTTTTAGAAAGAAGATAATTATTTACAATTTTTTGGCATTCATTAGGCCTAACGATCGTTACCGTTATGATCTTTAATAAATAAATTTTAAATGATCTATTAAATTATCTTTTACAAAGAAGATAATTATTCACAATTTTTTAGCATTTATTAGGCCCAATGATCGTTACCGTTATGATCTTTAATAAAAAATTTTAAATGATCAATTAAATTATCTTTTAGATGGAAGATAACTATTTCAAATTTTTTAGCATTTATTAGGCTCATTGATCGTTACCGACATGATCTTTAATAAAGAAATTTTAAATGATCTATTAAATTATCTTTTAGAAAGAAGATAATTATTCACAATTTTTTAGCATTTATTAGGCCCAATGATCGTTACCATTATGAACTTTAATAAAGAAATTTCGAATGATCTCTTAAATTATCTTTTAGAAAGAAGATAATTATTTCAATTTCTCTAGCATTTATTAGGCCCAATGATCGTTGCCGTTATGGTCTTTAATAAAGAAATTTTAAATGATCAATTAAATTAACTTTTAGAAAAAAGATGAATATTTGAATTTTTTTACCATTTATTAGGCCCATTCATCGTTACCGTTATGATCTTTAATAAAGAAATTTTAAATGATCAATTAAATTATCTTTTAGAAAGAAGATAATTATTTATAATTTTTTGGCATTCATTAGGCCTAACGATCGTTACCGTTATGATCTTTAATAAATAAATTTTAAATGATCTATTAAATTATCTTTTAGAAAGAAGATAATTATTCACAATTTTTTAGCATTTATTAGGCCCAATGATCGTTACCGTTATGATCTTTAATAAAGAAATTTTAAATGATCAATTAAATTATCTTTTAGAAGGAAGATAACTATTTCAAATTTTTTAGCATTTATTAGGCCCATTGATCGTTACCGGCATGATCTTTAATAAAGAAATTTTAAATGATCTATTAAATTATCTTTTAGAAAGAAGATAATTATTCACAATTTTTTAGCATTTATTAGGCCCAATGATCGTTACCATTATGAACTTTAATAAAGAAATTTCAAATGATCTCTTAAATTATGTTTTAGAAAGAAGATAATTATTTCAATTTCTCTAGCATTTATTAGGCCCAATGATCGTTGCCGTTATCGTCTTTAATAAAGAAATTTTAAATGATCAATTAAATTAAGTTTTAGAAAAAAGATGAATATTTCAATTTTTTTACCATTTATTAGGCTCATTCATCGTTACCGTTATGATCTTTAATAAAGAAATTTTAAATGATCAATTAAATTATCTTTTAGAAAGAAGATAATTATTTACAATTTTTTGGCATTCATTAGGCCTAACGATCGTTACCGTTATGATCTTTAATAAATAAATTTTAAATGATCTATTAAATTATCTTTTAGAAAGAAGATAATTATTCACAATTTTTTAGCATTTATTAGGCCTAATGATCGTTACCGTTATGATCTTTAATAAAGAAATTTTAAATGATCAATTAAATTATCTTTTAGAAGGAAGATAACTATTTCAAATTTTTTAGCATTTATTAGGCCCATTGATCGTTACCGGCATGATCTTTAATAAAGAAATTTTAAATGATCTATTAAATTATCTTTTAGAAAGAAGATAATTATTCACAATTGTTTAGCATTTATTAGGCCCAATGATCGTTACCATTATGAACTTTAATAAAGAAATTTCAAATGATCTCTTAAATTATCTTTTAGAAAGAAGATAATTATTTCAATTTCTCTAGCATTTATTAGGCCCAATGATCGTTGCCGTTATGGTCTTTAATAAAGAAATTTTAAATGATCAATTAAATTAAGTTTTAGAAAAAAGATGAATATTTGAATTTTTTTACCATTTATTAGGCCCATTCATCGTTATCGTTATGATCTTTAATAAAGAAATTTTAAATGATCAATTAAATTATCTTTTAGAAAGAAGATAATTATTTACAATTTTTTGGCATTCATTAGGCCTAACGATCGTTACCGTTATGATCTTTAATAAATAAATTTTAAATGATCTATTAAATTATCTTTTACAAAGAAGATAATTATTCACAATTTTTTAGCATTTATTAGGCCCAATGATCGTTACCGTTATGATCTTTAATAAAAAATTTTAAATGATCAATTAAATTATCTTTTAGATGGAAGATAACTATTTCAAATTTTTTAGCATTTATTAGGCCCATTGATAGTTACCGGCATGATCTTTAATAAAGAAATTTAAAATGATCTATTAAATCATCTTTTAGAAAGAAGATAATTATTCACAATTTTTTAGCATTTATTAGGCGCAATGATCGTTACCGTTATGAACTTTAATAAAGAAATTTTAAATGATCTCTTAAATTATCTTTTAGAAAGAAGATAATTATTTCAATTTGCCTAGCATTTATTAGGCCCAACGATCGTTACCGTTATGAACTTTAATAAAGAAATTTCAAATGATCTCTTAAATTATGTTTTAGAAAGAAGGTAATTATTTCAATTTCTCTAGCATTTATTAGGCCCAATGATCGTTACCGTTATGGTCTTTAATAAAGAAATTTGAAATGATCAATTAAATTATGTTTTAGAAAGAAGATGAATATTTCAATTTTTTTAGCATTTATTAGCCCTATTCATCGTTACCGTTATGATCTTTAATAAAGAAATTTTAAATGATCAATTAAATTATCTTTTAGAAAGAAGATAATTATTTACAATTTTTTGGCATTCATTAGGCTTAACGATCGTTACCGTTATGATCTTTAATAAATAAATTTTAAATGATCTATTAAATTATCTTTTAGAAAGAAGATAATTATTCACAATTTTTTAGCATTTATTAGGCCCAATGATCGTTACCGTTATGATCTTTAATAAAAAATTTTAAATGATCAATTAAATTATCTTTTAGATGGAAGATAACTATTTCAAATTTTTTAGCATTTATTAGGCTCATTGATCGTTACCGACATGATCTTTAATAAAGAAATTTTAAATGATCTATTAAATTATCTTTTAGAAAGAAGATAATTATTCACAATTTTTTAGCATTTATTAGGCCCAATGATCGTTACCATTATGAACTTTAATAAAGAAATTTCAAATGATCTCTTAAATTATCTTTTAGAAAGAAGATAATTATTTCAATTTCTCTAGCATTTATTAGGCCCAATGATCGTTGCCGTTATGGTCTTTAATAAAGAAATTTTAAATGATCAATTAAATTAAGTTTTAGAAAAAAGATGAATATTTGAATTTTTTTACCATTTATTAGGCCCATTCATCGTTACCGTTATGATCTTTAATAAAGAAATTTTAAATGATCAATTAAATTATCTTTTAGAAAGAAGATAATTATTTACAATTTTTTGGCATTCATTAGGCCTAACGATCGTTACCGTTATGATCTTTAATAAATAAATTTTAAATGATCTATTAAATTATCTTTTAGAAAGAAGATAATTATTCACAATTTTTTAGCATTTATTAGGCCCAATGATCGTTACCGTTATGATCTTTAATAAAAAATTTTAAATGATCAATTAAATTATCTTTTAGATGGAAGATAACTATTTCAAATTTTTTAGCATTTATTAGGCCCATTGATAGTTACCGGCATGATCTTTAATAAAGAAATTTTAAATGATCTATTAAATCATCTTTTAGAAAGAAGATAATTATTCACAATTTTTTAGCATTTATTAGGCGCAATGATCGTTACCGTTATGAACTTTAATAAAGAAATTTTAAATGATCTCTTAAATTATCTTTTAGAAAGAAGATAATTATTTCAATTTGCCTAGCATTTATTAGGCCCAACGATCGTTACCGTTATGAACTTTAATAAAGAAATTTCAAATGATCTCTTAAATTATGTTTTAGAAAGAAGGTAATTATTTCAATTTCTCTAGCATTTATTAGGCCCAATGATCGTTACCGTTATGGTCTTTAATAAAGAAATTTGAAATGATCAATTAAATTATGTTTTAGAAAGAAGATGAATATTTCAATTTTTTTAGCATTTATTAGCCCTATTCATCGTTACCGTTATGATCTTTAATAAAGAAATTTTAAATGATCAATTAAATTATCTTTTAGAAAGAAGATAATTATTTACAATTTTTTGGCATTCATTAGGCCTAACGATCGTTACCGTTATGATCTTTAATAAATAAATTTTAAATGATCTATTAAATTATCTTTTAGAAAGAAGATAATTATTCACAATTTTTTAGCATTTATTAGGCCCAATGATCGTTACCGTTATGATCTTTAATAAAAAATTTTAAATGATCAATTAAATTATCTTTTAGATGGAAGATAACTATTTCAAATTTTTTAGCATTTATTAGGCTCATTGATCGTTACCGACATGATCTTTAATAAAGAAATTTTAAATGATCTATTAAATTATCTTTTAGAAAGAAGATAATTATTCACAATTTTTTAGCATTTATTAGGCCCAATGATCGTTACCATTATGAACTTTAATAAAGAAATTTCAAATGATCTCTTAAATTATCTTTTAGAAAGAAGATAATTATTTCAATTTCTCTAGCATTTATTAGGCCCAATGATCGTTGCCGTTATGGTCTTTAATAAAGAAATTTTAAATGATCAATTAAATTAAGTTTTAGAAAAAAGATGAATATTTGAATTTTTTTACCATTTATTAGGCCCATTCATCGTTACCGTTATGATCTTTAATAAAGAAATTTTAAATGATCAATTAAATTATCTTTTAGAAAGAAGATAATTATTTACAATTTTTTGGCATTCATTAGGCCTAACGATCGTTACCGTTATGATCTTTAATAAATAAATTTTAAATGATCTATTAAATTATCTTTTAGAAAGAAGATAATTATTCACAATTTTTTAGCATTTATTAGGCCCAATGATCGTTACCGTTATGATCTTTAATAAAAAATTTTAAATGATCAATTAAATTATCTTTTAGATGGAAGATAACTATTTCAAATTTTTTAGCATTTATTAGGCCCATTGATAGTTACCGGCATGATCTTTAATAAAGAAATTTTAAATGATCTATTAAATCATCTTTTAGAAAGAAGATAATTATTCACAATTTTTTAGCATTTATTAGGCGCAATGATCGTTACCGTTATGAACTTTAATAAAGAAATTTTAAATGATCTCTTAAATTATCTTTTAGAAAGAAGATAATTATTTCAATTTGCCTAGCATTTATTAGGCCCAACGATCGTTACCGTTATGAACTTTAATAAAGAAATTTCAAATGATCTCTTAAATTATGTTTTAGAAAGAAGGTAATTATTTCTATTTCTCTAGCATTTATTAGGCCCAATGATCGTTACCGTTATGGTCTTTAATAAAGAAATTTGAAATGATCAATTAAATTATGTTTTAGAAAGAAGATGAATATTTCAATTTTTTTAGCATTTATTAGCCCTATTCATCGTTACCGTTATGATCTTTAATAAAGAAATTTTAAATGATCAATTAAATTATCTTTTAGAAAGAAGATAATTATTTACAATTTTTTGGCATTCATTAGGCTTAACGATCGTTACCGTTATGATCTTTAATAAATAAATTTTAAATGATCTATTAAATTATCTTTTAGAAAGAAGATAATTATTCACAATTTTTTAGCATTTATTAGGCCCAATGATCGTTACCGTTATGATCTTTAATAAAAAATTTTAAATGATCAATTAAATTATCTTTTAGATGGAAGATAACTATTTCAAATTTTTTAGCATTTATTAGGCTCATTGATCGTTACCGACATGATCTTTAATAAAGAAATTTTAAATGATCTATTAAATTATCTTTTAGAAAGAAGATAATTATTCACAATTTTTTAGCATTTATTAGGCCCAATGATCGTTACCATTATGAACTTTAATAAAGAAATTTCAAATGATCTCTTAAATTATCTTTTAGAAAGAAGATAATTATTTCAATTTCTCTAGCATTTATTAGGCCCAATGATCGTTGCCGTTATGGTCTTTAATAAAGAAATTTTAAATGATCAATTAAATTAAGTTTTAGAAAAAAGATGAATATTTGAATTTTTTTACCATTTATTAGGCCCATTCATCGTTACCGTTATGATCTTTAATAAAGAAATTTTAAATGATCAATTAAATTATCTTTTAGAAAGAAGATAATTATTTACAATTTTTTGGCATTCATTAGGCCTAACGATCGTTACCGTTATGATCTTTAATAAATAAATTTTAAATGATCTATTAAATTATCTTTTAGAAAGAAGATAATTATTCACAATTTTTTAGCATTTATTAGGCCCAATGATCGTTACCGTTATGATCTTTAATAAAAAATTTTAAATGATCAATTAAATTATCTTTTAGATGGAAGATAACTATTTCAAATTTTTTAGCATTTATTAGGCCCATTGATAGTTACCGGCATGATCTTTAATAAAGAAATTTTAAATGATCTATTAAATCATCTTTTAGAAAGAAGATAATTATTCACAATTTTTTAGCATTTATTAGGCGCAATGATCGTTACCGTTATGAACTTTAATAAAGAAATTTTAAATGATCTCTTAAATTATCTTTTAGAAAGAAGATAATTATTTCAATTTGCCTAGCATTTATTAGGCCCAACGATCGTTACCGTTATGAACTTTAATAAAGAAATTTCAAATGATCTCTTAAATTATGTTTTAGAAAGAAGGTAATTATTTCAATTTCTCTAGCATTTATTAGGCCCAATGATCGTTACCGTTATGGTCTTTAATAAAGAAATTTGAAATGATCAATTAAATTATGTTTTAGAAAGAAGATGAATATTTCAATTTTTTTAGCATTTATTAGCCCTATTCATCGTTACCGTTATGATCTTTAATAAAGAAATTTTAAATGATCAATTAAATTATCTTTTAGAAAGAAGATAATTATTTACAATTTTTTGGCATTCATTAGGCCTAACGATCGTTACCGTTATGATCTTTAATAAATAAATTTTAAATGATCTATTAAATTATCTTTTAGAAAGAAGATAATTATTCACAATTTTTTAGCATTTATTAGGCCCAATGATAGTTACCGTTATGATCTTTAATAAAAAATTTTAAATGATCAATTAAATTATCTTTTAGATGGAAGATAACTATTTCAAATTTTTTAGCATTTATTAGGCTCATTGATCGTTACCGACATGATCTTTAATAAAGAAATTTTAAATGATCTATTAAATTATCTTTTAGAAAGAAGATAATTATTCACAATTTTTTAGCATTTATTAGGCCCAATGATCGTTACCATTATGAACTTTAATAAAGAAATTTCAAATGATCTCTTAAATTATCTTTTAGAAAGAAGATAATTATTTCAATTTCTCTAGCATTTATTAGGCCCAATGATCGTTGCCGTTATGGTCTTTAATAAAGAAATTTTAAATGATCAATTAAATTAAGTTTTAGAAAAAAGATGAATATTTGAATTTTTTTACCATTTATTAGGCCCATTCATCGTTACCGTTATGATCTTTAATAAAGAAATTTTAAATGATCAATTAAATTATCTTTTAGAAAGAAGATAATTATTTACAATTTTTTGGCATTCATTAGGCCTAACGATCGTTACCGTTATGATCTTTAATAAATAAATTTTAAATGATCTATTAAATTATCTTTTAGAAAGAAGATAATTATTCACAATTTTTTAGCATTTATTAGGCCCAATGATCGTTACCGTTATGATCTTTAATAAAAAATTTTAAATGATCAATTAAATTATCTTTTAGATGGAAGATAACTATTTCAAATTTTTTAGCATTTATTAGGCCCATTGATAGTTACCGGCATGATCTTTAATAAAGAAATTTTAAATGATCTATTAAATCATCTTTTAGAAAGAAGATAATTATTCACAATTTTTTAGCATTTATTAGGCGCAATGATCGTTACCGTTATGAACTTTAATAAAGAAATTTTAAATGATCTCTTAAATTATCTTTTAGAAAGAAGATAATTATTTCAATTTGCCTAGCATTTATTAGGCCCAACGATCGTTACCGTTATGAACTTTAATAAAGAAATTTCAAATGATCTCTTAAATTATGTTTTAGAAAGAAGGTAATTATTTCAATTTCTCTAGCATTTATTAGGCCCAATGATCGTTACCGTTATGGTCTTTAATAAAGAAATTTGAAATGATCAATTAAATTATGTTTTAGAAAGAAGATGAATATTTCAATTTTTTTAGCATTTATTAGCCCTATTCATCGTTACCGTTATGATCTTTAATAAAGAAATTTTAAATGATCAATTAAATTATCTTTTAGAAAGAAGATAATTATTTACAATTTTTTGGCATTCATTAGGCCTAACGATCGTTACCGTTATGATCTTTAATAAATAAATTTTAAATGATCTATTAAATTATCTTTTAGAAAGAAGATAATTATTCACAATTTTTTAGCATTTATTAGGCCCAATGATCGTTACCGTTATGATCTTTAATAAAAAATTTTAAATGATCAATTAAATTATCTTTTAGATGGAAGATAACTATTTCAAATTTTTTAGCATTTATTAGGCTCATTGATCGTTACCGACATGATCTTTAATAAAGAAATTTTAAATGATCTATTAAATTATCTTTTAGAAAGAAGATAAGTATTCACAATTTTTTAGCATTTATTAGGCCCAATGATCGTTACCATTATGAACTTTAATAAAGAAATTTCAAATGATCTCTTAAATTAACTTTTAGAAAGAAGATAATTATTTCAATTTCTCTAGCATTTATTAGGCCCAATGATCGTTGTCGTTATGGTCTTTAATAAAGAAATTTTAAATGATCAATTAAATTAAGTTTTAGAAAAAAGATGAATATTTGAATTTTTTTACCATTTATTAGGCCCATTCATCGTTACCGTTATGATCTTTAATAAAGAAATTTTAAATGATCAATTAAATTATCTTTTAGAAAGAAGATAATTATTTACAATTTTTTGGCATTCATTAGGCCTAACGATCGTTACCGTTATGATCTTTAATAAATAAATTTTAAATGATCTATTAAATTATCTTTTAGAAAGAAGATAATTATTCACAATTTTTTAGCATTTATTAGGCCCAATGATCGTTACCGTTATGATCTTTAATAAAAAATTTTAAATGATCAATTAAATTATCTTTTAGATGGAAGATAACTATTTCAAATTTTTTAGCATTTATTAGGCCCATTGATAGTTACCGGCATGATCTTTAATAAAGAAATTTTAAATGATCTATTAAATCATCTTTTAGAAAGAAGATAATTATTCACAATTTTTTAGCATTTATTAGGCGCAATGATCGTTACCGTTATGAACTTTAATAAAGAAATTTTAAATGATCTCTTAAATTATCTTTTAGAAAGAAGATAATTATTTCAATTTGCCTAGCATTTATTAGGCCCAACGATCGTTACCGTTATGAACTTTAATAAAGAAATTTCAAATGATCTCTTAAATTATGTTTTAGAAAGAAGGTAATTATTTCAATTTCTCTAGCATTTATTAGGCCCAATGATCGTTACCGTTATGGTCTTTAATAAAGAAATTTGAAATGATCAATTAAATTATGTTTTAGAAAGAAGATGAATATTTCAATTTTTTTAGCATTTATTAGCCCTATTCATCGTTACCGTTATGATCTTTAATAAAGAAATTTTAAATGATCAATTAAATTATCTTTTAGAAAGAAGATAATTATTTACAATTTTTTGGCATTCATTAGGCCTAACGATCGTTACCGTTATGATCTTTAATAAATAAATTTTAAATGATCTATTAAATTATCTTTTAGAAAGAAGATAATTATTCACAATTTTTTAGCATTTATTAGGCCCAATGATCGTTACCGTTATGATCTTTAATAAAAAATTTTAAATGATCAATTAAATTATCTTTTAGATGGAAGATAACTATTTCAAATTTTTTAGCATTTATTAGGCTCATTGATCGTTACCGACATGATCTTTAATAAAGAAATTTTAAATGATCTATTAAATTATCTTTTAGAAAGAAGATAATTATTCACAATTTTTTAGCATTTATTAGGCCCAATGATCGTTACCATTATGAACTTTAATAAAGAAATTTCAAATGATCTCTTAAATTATCTTTTAGAAAGAAGATAATTATTTCAATTTCTCTAGCATTTATTAGGCCCAATGATCGTTGCCGTTATGGTCTTTAATAAAGAAATTTTAAATGATCAATTAAATTAAGTTTTAGAAAAAAGATGAATATTTGAATTTTTTTACCATTTATTAGGCCCATTCATCGTTACCGTTATGATCTTTAATAAAGAAATTTTAAATGATCAATTAAATTATCTTTTAGAAAGAAGATAATTATTTACAATTTTTTGGCATTCATTAGGCCTAACGATCGTTACCGTTATGATCTTTAATAAATAAATTTTAAATGATCTATTAAATTATCTTTTAGAAAGAAGATAATTATTCACAATTTTTTAGCATTTATTAGGCCCAATGATCGTTACCGTTATGATCTTTAATAAAAAATTTTAAATGATCAATTAAATTATCTTTTAGATGGAAGATAACTATTTCAAATTTTTTAGCATTTATTAGGCCCATTGATAGTTACCGGCATGATCTTTAATAAAGAAATTTTAAATGATCTATTAAATCATCTTTTAGAAAGAAGATAATTATTCACAATTTTTTAGCATTTATTAGGCGCAATGATCGTTACCGTTATGAACTTTAATAAAGAAATTTTAAATGATCTCTTAAATTATCTTTTAGAAAGAAGATAATTATTTCAATTTGCCTAGCATTTATTAGGCCCAACGATCGTTACCGTTATGAACTTTAATAAAGAAATTTCAAATGATCTCTTAAATTATGTTTTAGAAAGAAGGTAATTATTTCAATTTCTCTAGCATTTATTAGGCCCAATGATCGTTACCGTTATGGTCTTTAATAAAGAAATTTGAAATGATCAATTAAATTATGTTTTAGAAAGAAGATGAATATTTCAATTTTTTTAGCATTTATTAGCCCTATTCATCGTTACCGTTATGATCTTTAATAAAGAAATTTTAAATGATCAATTAAATTATCTTTTAGAAAGAAGATAATTATTTACAATTTTTTGGCATTCATTAGGCCTAACGATCGTTACCGTTATGATCTTTAATAAATAAATTTTAAATGATCTATTAAATTATCTTTTAGAAAGAAGATAATTATTCACAATTTTTTAGCATTTATTAGGCCCAATGATCGTTACCGTTATGATCTTTAATAAAAAATTTTAAATGATCAATTAAATTATCTTTTAGATGGAAGATAACTATTTCAAATTTTTTAGCATTTATTAGGCTCATTGATCGTTACCGACATGATCTTTAATAAAGAAATTTTAAATGATCTATTAAATTATCTTTTAGAAAGAAGATAAGTATTCACAATTTTTTAGCATTTATTAGGCCCAATGATCGTTACCATTATGAACTTTAATAAAGAAATTTCAAATGATCTCTTAAATTAACTTTTAGAAAGAAGATAATTATTTCAATTTCTCTAGCATTTATTAGGCCCAATGATCGTTGTCGTTATGGTCTTTAATAAAGAAATTTTAAATGATCAATTAAATTAAGTTTTAGAAAAAAGATGAATATTTGAATTTTTTTACCATTTATTAGGCCCATTCATCGTTACCGTTATGATCTTTAATAAAGAAATTTTAAATGATCAATTAAATTATCTTTTAGAAAGAAGATAATTATTTACAATTTTTTGGCATTCATTAGGCCTAACGATCGTTACCGTTATGATCTTTAATAAATAAATTTTAAATGATCTATTAAATTATCTTTTAGAAAGAAGATAATTATTCACAATTTTTTAGCATTTATTAGGCCCAATGATCGTTACCGTTATGATCTTTAATAAAAAATTTTAAATGATCAATTAAATTATCTTTTAGATGGAAGATAACTATTTCAAATTTTTTAGCATTTATTAGGCCCATTGATAGTTACCGGCATGATCTTTAATAAAGAAATTTTAAATGATCTATTAAATCATCTTTTAGAAAGAAGATAATTATTCACAATTTTTTAGCATTTATTAGGCGCAATGATCGTTACCGTTATGAACTTTAATAAAGAAATTTTAAATGATCTCTTAAATTATCTTTTAGAAAGAAGATAATTATTTCAATTTGCCTAGCATTTATTAGGCCCAATGATCGTTACCGTTATGAACTTTAATAAAGAAATTTCAAATGATCTCTTAAATTATGTTTTAGAAAGAAGGTAATTATTTCAATTTATCTAGCATTTATTAGGCCCAATGATCGTTACCGTTATGGTCTTTAATAAAGAAATTTGAAATGATCAATTAAATTATGTTTTAGAAAGAAGATGAATATTTCAATTTTTTTAGCATTTATTAGCCCTATTCATTGTTACCGTTATGATCTTTAATAAAGAAATTTTAAATGATCAATTAAATTATCTTTTAGAAAGAAGATAATTATTTACAATTTTTTGGCATTCATTAGGCCTAACGATCGTTACCGTTATGATCTTTAATAAATAAATTTTAAATGATCTATTAAATTATCTTTTAGAAAGAAGATAATTATTCACAATTTTTTAGCATTTATTAGGCCCAATGATCGTTACCGTTATGATCTTTAATAAAAAATTTTAAATGATCAATTAAATTATCTTTTAGATGGAAGATAACTATTTCAAATTTTTTAGCATTTATTAGGCTCATTGATCGTTACCGACATGATCTTTAATAAAGAAATTTTAAATGATCTATTAAATTATCTTTTAGAAAGAAGATAATTATTCACAATTTTTTAGCATTTATTAGGCCCAATGATCGTTACCATTATGAACTTTAATAAAGAAATTTCAAATGATCTCTTAAATTATCTTTTAGAAAGAAGATAATTATTTCAATTTCTCTAGCATTTATTAGGCCCAATGATCGTTGCCGTTATGGTCTTTAATAAAGAAATTTTAAATGATCAATTAAATTAAGTTTTAGAAAAAAGATGAATATTTGAATTTTTTTACCATTTATTAGGCCCATTCATCGTTACCGTTATGATCTTTAATAAAGAAATTTTAAATGATCAATTAAATTATCTTTTAGAAAGAAGATAATTATTTACAATTTTTTGGCATTCATTAGGCCTAACGATCGTTACCGTTATGATCTTTAATAAATAAATTTTAAATGATCTATTAAATTATCTTTTAGAAAGAAGATAATTATTCACAATTTTTTAGCATTTATTAGGCCCAATGATCGTTACCGTTATGATCTTTAATAAAAAATTTTAAATGATCAATTAAATTATCTTTTAGATGGAAGATAACTATTTCAAATTTTTTAGCATTTATTAGGCCCATTGATAGTTACCGGCATGATCTTTAATAAAGAAATTTTAAATGATCTATTAAATCATCTTTTAGAAAGAAGATAATTATTCACAATTTTTTAGCATTTATTAGGCGCAATGATCGTTACCGTTATGAACTTTAATAAAGAAATTTTAAATGATCTCTTAAATTATCTTTTAGAAAGAAGATAATTATTTCAATTTGCCTAGCATTTATTAGGCCCAACGATCGTTACCGTTATGAACTTTAATAAAGAAATTTCAAATGATCTCTTAAATTATGTTTTAGAAAGAAGGTAATTATTTCAATTTCTCTAGCATTTATTAGGCCCAATGATCGTTACCGTTATGGTCTTTAATAAAGAAATTTGAAATGATCAATTAAATTATGTTTTAGAAAGAAGATGAATATTTCAATTTTTTTAGCATTTATTAGCCCTATTCATCGTTACCGTTATGATCTTTAATAAAGAAATTTTAAATGATCAATTAAATTATCTTTTAGAAAGAAGATAATTATTTACAATTTTTTGGCATTCATTAGGCCTAACGATCGTTACCGTTATGATCTTTAATAAATAAATTTTAAATGATCTATTAAATTATCTTTTAGAAAGAAGATAATTATTCACAATTTTTTAGCATTTATTAGGCCCAATGATCGTTACCGTTATGATCTTTAATAAAAAATTTTAAATGATCAATTAAATTATCTTTTAGATGGAAGATAACTATTTCAAATTTTTTAGCATTTATTAGGCTCATTGATCGTTACCGACATGATCTTTAATAAAGAAATTTTAAATGATCTATTAAATTATCTTTTAGAAAGAAGATAATTATTCACAATTTTTTAGCATTTATTAGGCCCAATGATCGTTACCATTATGAACTTTAATAAAGAAATTTCAAATGATCTCTTAAATTATCTTTTAGAAAGAAGATAATTATTTCAATTTCTCTAGCATTTATTAGGCCCAATGATCGTTGTCGTTATGGTCTTTAATAAAGAAATTTTAAATGATCAATTAAATTAAGTTTTAGAAAAAAGATGAATATTTGAATTTTTTTACCATTTATTAGGCCCATTCATCGTTACCGTTATGATCTTTAATAAAGAAATTTTAAATGATCAATTAAATTATCTTTTAGAAAGAAGATAATTATTTACAATTTTTTGGCATTCATTAGGCCTAACGATCGTTACCGTTATGATCTTTAATAAATAAATTTTAAATGATCTATTAAATTATCTTTTAGAAAGAAGATAATTATTCACAATTTTTTAGCATTTATTAGGCCCAATGATCGTTACCGTTATGATCTTTAATAAAAAATTTTAAATGATCAATTAAATTATCTTTTAGATGGAAGATAACTATTTCAAATTTTTTAGCATTTATTAGGCCCATTGATAGTTACCGGCATGATCTTTAATAAAGAAATTTTAAATGATCTATTAAATCATCTTTTAGAAAGAAGATAATTATTCACAATTTTTTAGCATTTATTAGGCGCAATGATCGTTACCGTTATGAACTTTAATAAAGAAATTTTAAATGATCTCTTAAATTATCTTTTAGAAAGAAGATAATTATTTCAATTTGCCTAGCATTTATTAGGCAAAACGATCGTTACCGTTATGAACTTTAATAAAGAAATTTCAAATGATCTCTTAAATTATGTTTTAGAAAGAAGGTAATTATTTCAATTTCTCTAGCATTTATTAGGCCCAATGATCGTTACCGTTATGGTCTTTAATAAAGAAATTTGAAATGATCAATTAAATTATGTTTTAGAAAGAAGATGAATATTTCAATTTTTTTAGCATTTATTAGCCCTATTCATTGTTACCGTTATGATCTTTAATAAAGAAATTTTAAATGATCAATTAAATTATCTTTTAGAAAGAAGATAATTATTTACAATTTTTTGGCATTCATTAGGCCTAACGATCGTTACCGTTATGATCTTTAATAAATAAATTTTAAATGATCTATTAAATTATCTTTTAGAAAGAAGATAATTATTCACAATTTTTTAGCATTTATTAGGCCCAATGATCGTTACCGTTATGATCTTTAATAAAAAATTTTAAATGATCAATTAAATTATCTTTTAGATGGAAGATAACTATTTCAAATTTTTTAGCATTTATTAGGCTCATTGATCGTTACCGACATGATCTTTAATAAAGAAATTTTAAATGATCTATTAAATTATCTTTTAGAAAGAAGATAATTATTCACAATTTTTTAGCATTTATTAGGCCCAATGATCGTTACCATTATGAACTTTAATAAAGAAATTTCAAATGATCTCTTAAATTATCTTTTAGAAAGAAGATAATTATTTCAATTTCTCTAGCATTTATTAGGCCCAATGATCGTTGTCGTTATGGTCTTTAATAAAGAAATTTTAAATGATCAATTAAATTAAGTTTTAGAAAAAAGATGAATATTTGAATTTTTTTACCATTTATTAGGCCCATTCATCGTTACCGTTATGATCTTTAATAAAGAAATTTTAAATGATCAATTAAATTATCTTTTAGAAAGAAGATAATTATTTACAATTTTTTGGCATTCATTAGGCCTAACGATCGTTACCGTTATGATCTTTAATAAATAAATTTTAAATGATCTATTAAATTATCTTTTAGAAAGAAGATAATTATTCACAATTTTTTAGCATTTATTAGGCCCAATGATCGTTACCGTTATGATCTTTAATAAAAAATTTTAAATGATCAATTAAATTATCTTTTAGATGGAAGATAACTATTTCAAATTTTTTAGCATTTATTAGGCCCATTGATAGTTACCGGCATGATCTTTAATAAAGAAATTTTAAATGATCTATTAAATCATCTTTTAGAAAGAAGATAATTATTCACAATTTTTTAGCATTTATTAGGCGCAATGATCGTTACCGTTATGAACTTTAATAAAGAAATTTTAAATGATCTCTTAAATTATCTTTTAGAAAGAAGATAATTATTTCAATTTGCCTAGCATTTATTAGGCCCAACGATCGTTACCGTTATGAACTTTAATAAAGAAATTTCAAATGATCTCTTAAATTATGTTTTAGAAAGAAGGTAATTATTTCAATTTCTCTAGCATTTATTAGGCCCAATGATCGTTACCGTTATGGTCTTTAATAAAGAAATTTGAAATGATCAATTAAATTATGTTTTAGAAAGAAGATGAATATTTCAATTTTTTTAGCATTTATTAGCCCTATTCATCGTTACCGTTATGATCTTTAATAAAGAAATTTTAAATGATCAATTAAATTATCTTTTAGAAAGAAGATAATTATTTACAATTTTTTGGCATTCATTAGGCCTAACGATCGTTACCGTTATGATCTTTAATAAATAAATTTTAAATGATCTATTAAATTATCTTTTAGAAAGAAGATAATTATTCACAATTTTTTAGCATTTATTAGGCCCAATGATCGTTACCGTTATGATCTTTAATAAAAAATTTTAAATGATCAATTAAATTATCTTTTAGATGGAAGATAACTATTTCAAATTTTTTAGCATTTATTAGGCTCATTGATCGTTACCGACATGATCTTTAATAAAGAAATTTTAAATGATCTATTAAATTATCTTTTAGAAAGAAGATAATTATTCACAATTTTTTAGCATTTATTAGGCCCAATGATCGTTACCATTATGAACTTTAATAAAGAAATTTCAAATGATCTCTTAAATTATCTTTTAGAAAGAAGATAATTATTTCAATTTCTCTAGCATTTATTAGGCCCAATGATCGTTGCCGTTATGGTCTTTAATAAAGAAATTTTAAATGATCAATTAAATTAACTTTTAGAAAAAAGATGAATATTTGAATTTTTTTACCATTTATTAGGCCCATTCATCATTACCGTGATCTTTAATAAAGAAATTTTAAATGATCAATTAAATTATCTTTTAGAAAGAAGATAATTATTTACAATTTTTTGGCATTCATTAGGCCTAACGATCGTTACCGTTATGATCTTTAATAAATAAATTTTAAATGATCTATTAAATTATCTTTTAGAAAGAAGATAATTATTCACAATTTTTTAGCATTTATTAGGCCCAATGATCGTTACCGTTATGATCTTTAATAAAGAAATTTTAAATGATCAATTAAATTATCTTTTAGAAGGAAGATAACTATTTCAAATTTTTTAGCATTTATTAGGCCCATTGATCGTTACCGGCATGATCTTTAATAAAGAAATTTTAAATGATCTATTAAATTATCTTTTAGAAAGAAGATAATTATTCACAATTTTTTAGCATTTATTAGGCCCAATGATCGTTACCATTATGAACTTTAATAAAGAAATTTCAAATGATCTCTTAAATTATCTTTTAGAAAGAAGATAATTATTTCAATTTCTCTAGCATTTATTAGGCCCAATGATCGTTGCCGTTATGGTCTTTAATAAAGAAATTTTAAATGATCAATTAAATTAAGTTTTAGAAAAAAGATGAATATTTGAATTTTTTTACCATTTATTAGGCCCATTCATCGTTACCGTTATGATCTTTAATAAAGAAATTTTAAATGATCAATTAAATTATCTTTTAGAAAGAAGATAATTATTTACAATTTTTTGGCATTCATTAGGCCTAACGATCGTTACCGTTATGATCTTTAATAAATAAATTTTAAATGATCTATTAAATTATCTTTTAGAAAGAAGATAATTATTCACAATTTTTTAGCATTTATTAGGCCCAATGATCGTTACCGTTATGATCTTTAATAAAAAATTTTAAATGATCAATTAAATTATCTTTTAGATGGAAGATAACTATTTCAAATTTTTTAGCATTTATTAGGCCCATTGATAGTTACCCGCATGATCTTTAATAAAGAAATTTTAAATGATCTATTAAATCATCTTTTAGAAAGAAGATAATTATTCACAATTTTTTAGCATTTATTAGGCTCAATGATCGTTACCGTTATGAACTTTAATAAAGAAATTTTAAATGATCTCTTAAATTATCTTTTAGAAAGAAGATAATTATTTCAATTTGCCTAGCATTTATTAGGCCCAACGATCGTTACCGTTATGAACTTTAATAAAGAAATTTCAAATGATCTCTTAAATTATGTTTTAGAAAGAAGGTAATTATTTCAATTTCTCTAGCATTTATTAGGCCCAATGATCGTTGCCGTTATGGTCTTTAATAAAGAAATTTGAAATGATCAATTAAATTATCTTTTAGAAGGAAGATAACTATTTCAAATTTTTTAGCATTTATTAGGCCCATTGATCGTTACCGGCATGATCTTTAATAAAGAAATTTTAAATGATCTATTAAATTATCTTTTAGAAAGAAGATAATTATTCACAATTTTTTAGCATTTATTAGGCCCAATGATCGTTACCGTTATGATCTTTAATAAAAAATTTTAAATGATCAATTAAATTATCTTTTAGATGGAAGATAACTATTTCAAATTTTTTAGCATTTATTAGGCCCATTGATAGTTACCGGCATGATCTTTAATAAAGAAATTTTAAATGATCTATTAAATCATCTTTTAGAAAGAAGATAATTATTCACAATTTTTTAGCATTTATTAGGCTCAATGATCGTTACCGTTATGAACTTTAATAAAGAAATTTTAAATGATCTCTTAAATTATCTTTTAGAAAGAAGATAATTATTTCAATTTGCCTAGCATTTATTAGGCCCAACGATCGTTACCGTTATGAACTTTAATAAAGAAATTTCAAATGATCTCTTAAATTATGTTTTAGAAAGAAGGTAATTATTTCAATTTCTCTAGCATTTATTAGGCCCAATGATCGTTGCCGTTATGGTCTTTAATAAAGAAATTTGAAATGATCAATTAAATTATCTTTTAGAAGGAAGATAACTATTTCAAATTTTTTAGCATTTATTAGGCCCATTGATCGTTACCGGCATGATCTTTAATAAAGAAATTTTAAATGATCTATTAAATTATCTTTTAGAAAGAAGATAATTATTCACAATTTTTTAGCATTTATTAGGCCCAATGATCGTTACCATTATGAACTTTAATAAAGAAATTTCAAATGATCTCTTAAATTATGTTTTAGAAAGAAGGTAATTATTTCAATTTCTCTAGCATTTATTAGGCCCAATGATCGTTGCCGTTATGGTCTTTAATAAAGAAATTTGAAATGATCAATTAAATTATCTTTTAGAAGGAAGATAACTATTTCAAATTTTTTAGCATTTATTAGGCCCATTGATCGTTACCGGCATGATCTTTAATAAAGAAATTTTAAATGATCTATTAAATTATCTTTTAGAAAGAAGATAATTATTCACAATTTTTTAGCATTTAATAGGCTCAATGATCGTTACCGTTATGAACTTTAATAAAGAAATTTTAAATGATCTCTTAAATTATCTTTTAGAAAGAAGATAATTATTTCAATTTGCCTAGCATTTATTAGGCCCAACGATCGTTACCGTTATGAACTTTAATAAAGAAATTTCAAATGATCTCTTAAATTATGTTTTAGAAAGAAGGTAATTATTTCAATTTCTCTAGCATTTATTAGGCCCAATGATCGTTGCCGTTATGGTCTTTAATAAAGAAATTTGAAATGATCAATTAAATTATGTTTTAGAAAGAAGATGAATATTTCAATTTTTTTAGCATTTATTAGCCCTATTCATCGTTACCGTTATGATCTTTAATAAAGAAATTTTAAATGATCAATTAAATTATCTTTTAGAAAGAAGATAATTATTTACAATTTTTTGGCATTCATTAGGCCTAACGATCGTTACTGTTATGATCTTTAATAAATAAATTTTAAATGATCTATTAAATTATCTTTTAGAAAGAAGATAATTATTCACAATTTTTTAGCATTTATTAGGCCCAATGATCGTTACCGTTATGATCTTTAATAAAAAATTTTAAATGATCAATTAAATTATCTTTTAGATGGAAGATAACTATTTCAAATTTTTTAGCATTTATTAGGCTCATTGATCGTTACCGACATGATCTTTAATAAAGAAATTTTAAATGATCTATTAAATTATCTTTTAGAAAGAAGATAATTATTTACAATCTTTTAGCATTTATTAGGCCCAATGATCGTTACCGTTATGATCTTTAATAAAGAAATTTTAAATGATCTATTAAATTATCTTTTAGAAAGAAGATAATTATTTACAATCTTCTAGCATTTATTAGGCCCAATGATTGTTACTGTTATGATCTTTAATAAAGAAATGTTAAATGATCAATAAAATTATCTTTTAGAAAGAAGATAACTATTTCAAATTTTTTAGCATTTATTAGGCCCATTGATCGTTACCGTTATGATCTTTAATAAAGAAATTTTAAATGATCTATTAAATTATCTCTTAGAAAGAAGATAATTATTCACAATTTTTTAGCATTTATTAGGCCCAATGATCGTTACCATTATGAACTTTAATAAAGAAATTTCAAATGATCTCTTAAATTATCTTTTAGAAAGAAGATAATTATTTCAATTTCTCTAGCATTTATTAGGCCCAATGATCGTTGCCGTTATGGTCTTTAATAAAGAAATTTTAAATGATCAATTAAATTAACTTTTAGAAAAAAGATGAATATTTGAATTTTTTTACCATTTATTAGGCCCATTCATCGTTACCGTTATGATCTTTAATAAAGAAATTTTAAATGATCAATTAAATTATCTTTTAGAAAGAAGATAATTATTTACAATTTTTTGGCATTCATTAGGCCTAACGATCGTTACCGTTATGATCTTTAATAAATAAATTTTAAATGATCTATTAAATTATCTTTTAGAAAGAAGATAATTATTCACAATTTTTTAGCATTTATTAGGCCCAATGATCGTTACCGTTATGATCTTTAATAAAAAATTTTAAATGATCAATTAAATTATCTTTTACATGGAAGATAACTATTTCAAATTTTTTAGCATTTATTAGGCCCATTGATAGTTACCGGCATGATCTTTAATAAAGAAATTTTAAATGATCTATTAAATTATCTTTTAGAAAGAAGATAATTATTCACAATTTTTTAGCATTTATTAGGCCCAATGATCGTTACCATTATGAACTTTAATAAAGAAATTTCAAATGATCTCTTAAATTATCTTTTAGAAAGAAGATAATTATTTCAATTTCTCTAGCATTTATTAGGCCCAATGATCGTTGCCGTTATGGTCTTTAATAAAAAATTTTAAATGATCAATTAAATTAACTTTTAGAAAAAAGATGAATATTTCAATTTTTTTACCATTTATTAGGCTCATTTATCGTTACCGTTATGATCTTTAATAAAGAAATTTTAAATGATCAATTAAATTATCTTTTAGAAAGAATATAATTATTTACAATTTTTTGGCATTCATTAGCCCTAACGATCGCTACCGTTATGATCTTTAATAAATAAATTTTAAATGATCTATTAAATTATCTTTTAGAAATAAGATAATTATTCACAATTTTTTAGCATTTATTGGGCCCAATGATCGTTACTGTTATGATCTTTAATAAAGAAATTTTAAATGATCAATTAAATTATCTTTTAGAAGGAAGATAACTATTTCAAATTTTTCAGCATTTATTAGGCCAATTTATCGTTACCGGTATGATCTTTAATAAAGAAATTTTAAATGATCTATTAAATCATCTTTTAGAAAGAAGATAATTATTCACAATTTTTTAGCATTTATTAGGCCCAATGATCGTTACCGTTATGAACTTTAATAAAGAAATTTTAAATGATCTCTTAAATTATCTTTTAGAAAGAAGATAATTATTTCAATTTGCCTAGCATTTATTAGGCCCATTGATCGTTACCGGCATGATCTTTAATAAAGAAATTTTAAATGATCTATTAAATTATCTTTTAGAAAGAAGATAATTATTCACAATTTTTTAGCATTTATTAGGCCCAATGATCGTTACCGTTATGATCTTTAATAAAGAAATTTTAAATGATCAATTAAATTATCTTTTAGAAGGAAGATAACTATTTCAAATTTTTTAGCATTTATTAGGCCAATTTATCGTTACCAGTATGATCTTTAATAAAGAAATTTTAAATGATCTATTAAATCATCTTTTAGAAAGAAGATAATTATTCATAATTTTTTAGCATTTATTAGGCCCAATGATCGTTACCGTTATGAACTTTAATAAAGAAATTTCAAATGATCTCTTAAATTATCTTTTAGAAAAAACATAATTATTTCAATTTCTCTAGCATTTATTAGGCCCAATGATCGTTGCCGTTATGGTCTTTAATAAAGAAATTTTAAATGATCAATTAAATTAACTTTTAGAAAAAAGATGAATATTTCAATTTTTTTACCATTTATTAGGCCCATTCATCGTTACCGTTATCATCTTTAATAATGAAATTTTAAATGATCAATTAAATTATCTTTTAGAAAGAATATAATTATTTACAATTTTTTGGCATTCATTAGCCCTAACGATCGCTACCGTTATGATCTTTAATAAATAAATTTTAAATGATCTATTAAATTATCTTTTAGAAATAAGATAATTATTCACAATTTTTTAGCATTTATTAGGCCCAAAGATCGTTACCGTTATGATCTTTAATAAAGAAATTTTAAATGATCAATTAAATTATCTTTTAGAAGGAAGATAACTATTTCAAATTTTTTAGCATTTATTAGGCCCATTGATCGTTACCGGCATGATCTTTAATAAAGAAATTTTAAATGATCTATTAAATTATCTTTTAGAAAGAAGATAATTATTCACAATTTTTTAGCATTTATTAGGCCCAATGATCGTTACCGTTATGATCTTTAATAAAGAAATTTTAAATGGTCAATTAAATTATCTTTTAGAAGGAAGATAACTATTTCAAAGTTTTTAGCATTTATTAGGCCAATTTATCGTTACCGGTATGATCTTTAATAAAGAAATTTTAAATGATCTATTAAATCATCTTTTAGAAAGAAGATAATTATTCACAATTTTTTAGCATTTATTAGGCCCAATGATCGTTAACGTTATGAACTTTAATAAAGAAATTTTAAATGATCTCTTAAATTATCTTTTAGAAAGAAGATAATTATTTCAATTTGCCTAGCATTTATTAGGCCCATTGATCGTTACCGGCATGATCTTTAATAAAGAAATTTTAAATGATCTATTAAATTATCTTTTAGAAAGAAGATAATTATTCACAATTTTTTAGCATTTATTAGGCCCAATGATCGTTACCGTTATGATCTTTAATAAAGAAATTTTAAATGGTCAATTAAATTATCTTTTAGAAGGAAGATAACTATTTCAAAGTTTTTAGCATTTATTAGGCCAATTTATCGTTACCGGTATGATCTTTAATAAAGAAATTTTAAATGATCTATTAAATCATCTTTTAGAAAGAAGATAATTATTCACAATTTTTTAGCATTTGTTAGGCCCAATGATCGTTACCGTTATGAACTTTAATAAAGAAATTTTAAATGATCTCTTAAATTATCTTTTAGAAAGAAGATAATTATTTCAATTTGCCTAGCATTTATTAGGCCCATTGATCGTTACCGGCATGATCTTTAATAAAGAAATTTTAAATGATCTATTAAATTATCTTTTAGAAAGAAGATAATTATTCACAATTTTTTAGCATTTATTAGGCCCAATGATCGTTACCGTTATCATCTTTAATAAAGAAATTTTAAATGATCAATTAAATTATCTTTTAGAAGGAAGATAACTATTTCAAATTTTTTAGCATTTATTAGGCCAATTTATCGTTACCAGTATGATCTTTAATAAAGAAATTTTAAATGATCTATTAAATCATCTTTTAGAAAGAAGATAATTATTCATAATTTTTTAGCATTTATTAGGCCCAATAATCGTTACCGTTATGAACTTTAATAAAAAAATTTCAAATGATCTCTTAAATTATCTTTTAGAAAAAAGATAATTATTTCAATTTCTCTAGCATTTATTAGGCCCAATGATCGTTGCCGTTATGGTCTTTAATAAAGAAATTTTAAATGATCAATTAAATTAACTTTTAGAAAAAAGATGAATATTTCAATTTTTTTACCATTTATTAGGCCCATTCATCGTTACCGTTATGATCTTTAATAAAGAAATTTTAAATGATCAATTAAATTATCTTTTAGAAAGAATATAATTATTTACAATTTTTTGGCATTCATTAGCCCTAACGATCGCTACCGTTATGATCTTTAATAAATAAATTTTAAATGATCTATTAAATTATCTTTTAGAAATAAGATAATTATTCACAATTTTGTAGCATTTATTAGGCCCAATGATCGTTACCGTTATGATCTTTAATAAAGAAATTTTAAATGATCAATTAAATTATCTTTTAGAAGGAAGATAACTATTTCAAATTTTTTAGCATTTATTAGGCCCATTGATCGTTACCGGCATGATCTTTAATAAAGAAATTTTAAATGATCTATTAAATTATCTTTTAGAAAGAAGATAATTATTCACAATTTTTTAGCATTTATTAGGCCCAATGATCGTTACCGTTATGATCTTTAATAAAGAAATTTTAAATTATCAATTAAATTATCTTTTAGAAGGAAGATAACTATTTCAATTTTTTTAGCATTTATTAGGCCAATTTATCGTTACCGGTATGATCTTTAATAAAGAAATTTTAAATGATCTATTAAATCATCTTTTAGAAAGAATATAATTATTTACAATTTTTTGGCATTCATTAGCCCTAACGATCGCTACCGTTATGATCTTTAATAAATAAATTTTAAATGATCTATTAAATTATCTTTTAGAAATAAGATAATTATTCACAATTTTTTAGCATTTATTAGGCCCAATGATCGTTACCGTTATGATCTTTAATAAAGAAATTTTAAATGATCAATTAAATTATCTTTTAGAAGGAAGATAACTATTTCAAATTTTTTAGCATTTATTAGGCCAATTTATCGTTACCGGTATGATCTTTAATAAAGAAATTTTAAATGATCTATTAAATCATCTTTTAGAAAGAAGATAATTATTCACAATTTTTTAGCATTTATTAGGCCCAATGATCGTTACCGTTATGAACTTTAATAAAGAAATTTTAAATGATCTCTTAAATTATCTTTTAGAAAGAAGATAATTATTTCAATTTGCCTAGCATTTATTAGGCCCAATGATCGTTACCGTTATGATCTTTAATAAAAAATTTTAAATGATCTATTAAATTATCTTTTAGAAAGAAGATAATTATTCACAATTTTTTAGCATTTATTAGGCCCAATGATCGTTACCGTTATGATCTTTAATAAAGAAATTTTAAATGATCAATTAAATTATCTTTTAGAAGGAAGATAACTATTTCAAATTTTTTAGCATTTATTAGGCCAATTTATCGTTACCAGTATGATCTTTAATAAAGAAATTTTAAATGATCTATTAAATCATCTTTTAGAAAGAAGATAATTTTTCATAATTTTTTAGCATTTATTAGGCCCAATGATCGTTACCGTTATGAACTTTAATAAAGAAATTTCAAATGATCTCTTAAATTATCTTTTAGAAAAAAGATAATTATTTCAATTTCTCTAGCATTTATTAGGCCCAATGATCGTTGCCGTTATGGTCTTTAATAAAGAAATTTTAAATGATCAATTAAATTAACTTTTAGAAAAAAGATGAATATTTCAATTTTTTTACCATTTATTAGGCCCATTCATCGTTACCGTTATGATCTTTAATAAAGAAATTTTAAATGATCAATTAAATTATCTTTTAGAAAGAATATAATTATTTACAATTTTTTGGCATTCATTAGCCCTAACGATCGCTACCGTTATGATCTTTAATAAATAAATTTTAAATGATCTATTAAATTATCTTTTAGAAATAAGATAATTATTCACAATTTTTTAGCATTTATTAGGCCCAATGATCGTTACCGTTATGATCTTTAATAAAGAAATTTTAAATGATCAATTAAATTATCTTTTAGAAGGAAGATAACTATTTCAAATTTTTTAGCATTTATTAGGCCCATTGATAGTTACCGGCATGATCTTTAATAAAGAAATTTTAAATGATCTATTAAATCATCTTTTAGAAAGAAGATAATTATTCACAATTTTTTAGCATTTATTAGGCTCAATGATCGTTACCGTTATGAACTTTAATAAAGAAATTTTAAATGATCTCTTAAATTATCTTTTAGAAAGAAGATAATTATTTCAATTTGCCTAGCATTTATTAGGCCCAACGATCGTTACCGTTATGAACTTTAATAAAGAAATTTCAAATGATCTCTTAAATTATGTTTTAGAAAGAAGGTAATTATTTCAATTTCTCTAGCATTTATTAGGCCCAATGATCGTTGCCGTTATGGTCTTTAATAAAGAAATTTGAAATGATCAATTAAATTATCTTTTAGAAGGAAGATAACTATTTCAAATTTTTTAGCATTTATTAGGCCCATTGATCATTACCGGCATGATCTTTAATAAGGAAATTTTAAATGATCTATTAAATTATCTTTTAGAAAGAAGATAATTATTTCAATTTCTCTAGCATTTATTAGGCCCAATGATCGTTACCGTTATGATCTTTAATAAAGAAATTTTAAATGATCAATTAAATTATCTTTTAGAAGGAAGATAACTATTTCAAATTTTTTAGCATTTATTAGCCAATTTATCGTTACCAGTATGATCTTTAATAAAGAAATTTTAAATGATCTATTAAATCATCTTTTAGAAAGAAGATAATTTTTCATAATTTTTTAGCATTTATTAGGCCCAATGATCGTTACCGTTATGAACTTTAATAAAGAAATTTCAAATGATCTCTTAAATTATCTTTTAGAAAAAAGATAATTATTTCAATTTCTCTAGCATTTATTAGGCCCAATGATCGTTGCCGTTATGGTCTTTAATAAAGAAATTTTAAATGATCAATTAAATTAACTTTTAGAAAAAAGATGAATATTTCAATTTTTTTACCATTTATTAGGCCCATTCATCGTTACCGTTATGATCTTTAATAAAGAAATTTTAAATGATCAATTAAATTATCTTTTAGAAAGAATATAATTATTTACAATTTTTTGGCATTCATTAGCCCTAACGATCGCTACCGTTATGATCTTTAATAAATAAATTTTAAATGATCTATTAAATTATCTTTTAGAAATAAGATAATTATTCACAATTTTTTAGCATTTATTAGGCCCAATGATCGTTACCGTTATGATCTTTAATAAAGAAATTTTAAATGATCAATTAAATTATCTTTTAGAAGGAAGATAACTATTTCAAATTTTTTAGCATTTATTAGGCCCATTGATAGTTACCGGCATGATCTTTAATAAAGAAATTTTAAATGATCTATTAAATCATCTTTTAGAAAGAAGATAATTATTCACAATTTTTTAGCATTTATTAGGCTCAATGATCGTTACCGTTATGAACTTTAATAAAGAAATTTTAAATGATCTCTTAAATTATCTTTTAGAAAGAAGATAATTATTTCAATTTGCCTAGCATTTATTAGGCCCAACGATCGTTACCGTTATGAACTTTAATAAAGAAATTTCAAATGATCTCTTAAATTATGTTTTAGAAAGAAGGTAATTATTTCAATTTCTCTAGCATTTATTAGGCCCAATGATCGTTGCCGTTATGGTCTTTAATAAAGAAATTTGAAATGATCAATTAAATTATCTTTTAGAAGGAAGATAACTATTTCAAATTTTTTAGCATTTATTAGGCCCATTGATCGTTACCGGCATGATCTTTAATAAAGAAATTTTAAATGATCTATTAAATTATCTTTTAGAAAGAAGATAATTATTCACAATTTTTTAGCATTTATTAGGCCCAATGATCGTTACCATTATGAACTTTAATAAAGAAATTTCAAATGATCTCTTAAATTATGTTTTAGAAAGAAGGTAATTATTTCAATTTCTCTAGCATTTATTAGGCCCAATGATCGTTGCCGTTATGGTCTTTAATAAAGAAATTTGAAATGATCAATTAAATTATCTTTTAGAAGGAAGATAACTATTTCAAATTTTTTAGCATTTATTAGGCCCATTGATCGTTACCGGCATGATCTTTAATAAAGAAATTTTAAATGATCTATTAAATTATCTTTTAGAAAGAAGATAATTATTCACAATTTTTTAGCATTTATTAGGCTCAATGATCGTTACCGTTATGAACTTTAATAAAGAAATTTTAAATGATCTCTTAAATTATCTTTTAGAAAGAAGATAATTATTTCAATTTGCCTAGCATTTATTAGGCCCAACGATCGTTACCGTTATGAACTTTAATAAAGAAATTTCAAATGATCTCTTAAATTATGTTTTAGAAAGAAGGTAATTATTTCAATTTCTCTAGCATTTATTAGGCCCAATGATCGTTGCCGTTATGGTCTTTAATAAAGAAATTTGAAATGATCAATTAAATTATGTTTTAGAAAGAAGATGAATATTTCAATTTTTTTAGCATTTATTAGCCCTATTCATCGTTACCGTTATGATCTTTAATAAAGAAATTTTAAATGATCAATTAAATTATCTTTTAGAAAGAAGATAATTATTTACAATTTTTTGGCATTCATTAGGCCTAACGATCGTTACTGTTATGATCTTTAATAAATAAATTTTAAATGATCTATTAAATTATCTTTTAGAAAGAAGATAATTATTCACAATTTTTTAGCATTTATTAGGCCCAATGATCGTTACCGTTATGATCTTTAATAAAAAATTTTAAATGATCAATTAAATTATCTTTTAGATGGAAGATAACTATTTCAAATTTTTTAGCATTTATTAGGCTCATTGATCGTTACCGACATGATCTTTAATAAAGAAATTTTAAATGATCTATTAAATTATCTTTTAGAAAGAAGATAATTATTTACAATCTTTTAGCATTTATTAGGCCCAATGATCGTTACCGTTATGATCTTTAATAAAGAAATTTTAAATGATCTATTAAATTATCTTTTAGAAAGAAGATAATTATTTACAATCTTCTAGCATTTATTAGGCCCAATGATTGTTACTGTTATGATCTTTAATAAAGAAATGTTAAATGATCAATAAAATTATCTTTTAGAAAGAAGATAACTATTTCAAATTTTTTAGCATTTATTAGGCCCATTGATCGTTACCGTTATGATCTTTAATAAAGAAATTTTAAATGATCTATTAAATTATCTCTTAGAAAGAAGATAATTATTCACAATTTTTTAGCATTTATTAGGCCCAATGATCGTTACCATTATGAACTTTAATAAAGAAATTTCAAATGATCTCTTAAATTATCTTTTAGAAAGAAGATAATTATTTCAATTTCTCTAGCATTTATTAGGCCCAATGATCGTTGCCGTTATGGTCTTTAATAAAGAAATTTTAAATGATCAATTAAATTAACTTTTAGAAAAAAGATGAATATTTGAATTTTTTTACCATTTATTAGGCCCATTCATCGTTACCGTTATGATCTTTAATAAAGAAATTTTAAATGATCAATTAAATTATCTTTTAGAAAGAAGATAATTATTTACAATTTTTTGGCATTCATTAGGCCTAACGATCGTTACCGTTATGATCTTTAATAAATAAATTTTAAATGATCTATTAAATTATCTTTTAGAAAGAAGATAATTATTCACAATTTTTTAGCATTTATTAGGCCCAATGATCGTTACCGTTATGATCTTTAATAAAAAATTTTAAATGATCAATTAAATTATCTTTTACATGGAAGATAACTATTTCAAATTTTTTAGCATTTATTAGGCCCATTGATAGTTACCGGCATGATCTTTAATAAAGAAATTTTAAATGATCTATTAAATTATCTTTTAGAAAGAAGATAATTATTCACAATTTTTTAGCATTTATTAGGCCCAATGATCGTTACCATTATGAACTTTAATAAAGAAATTTCAAATGATCTCTTAAATTATCTTTTAGAAAGAAGATAATTATTTCAATTTCTCTAGCATTTATTAGGCCCAATGATCGTTGCCGTTATGGTCTTTAATAAAAAATTTTAAATGATCAATTAAATTAACTTTTAGAAAAAAGATGAATATTTCAATTTTTTTACCATTTATTAGGCTCATTTATCGTTACCGTTATGATCTTTAATAAAGAAATTTTAAATGATCAATTAAATTATCTTTTAGAAAGAATATAATTATTTACAATTTTTTGGCATTCATTAGCCCTAACGATCGCTACCGTTATGATCTTTAATAAATAAATTTTAAATGATCTATTAAATTATCTTTTAGAAATAAGATAATTATTCACAATTTTTTAGCATTTATTGGGCCCAATGATCGTTACTGTTATGATCTTTAATAAAGAAATTTTAAATGATCAATTAAATTATCTTTTAGAAGGAAGATAACTATTTCAAATTTTTCAGCATTTATTAGGCCAATTTATCGTTACCGGTATGATCTTTAATAAAGAAATTTTAAATGATCTATTAAATCATCTTTTAGAAACAAGATAATTATTCACAATTTTTTAGCATTTATTAGGCCCAATGATCGTTACCGTTATGAACTTTAATAAAGAAATTTTAAATGATCTCTTAAATTATCTTTTAGAAAGAAGATAATTATTTCAATTTGCCTAGCATTTATTAGGCCCATTGATCGTTACCGGCATGATCTTTAATAAAGAAATTTTAAATGATCTATTAAATTATCTTTTAGAAAGAAGATAATTATTCACAATTTTTTAGCATTTATTAGGCCCAATGATCGTTACCGTTATGATCTTTAATAAAGAAATTTTAAATGATCAATTAAATTATCTTTTAGAAGGAAGATAACTATTTCAAATTTTTTAGCATTTATTAGGCCAATTTATCGTTACCAGTATGATCTTTAATAAAGAAATTTTAAATGATCTATTAAATCATCTTTTAGAAAGAAGATAATTATTCATAATTTTTTAGCATTTATTAGGCCCAATGATCGTTACCGTTATGAACTTTAATAAAGAAATTTCAAATGATCTCTTAAATTATCTTTTAGAAAAAACATAATTATTTCAATTTCTCTAGCATTTATTAGGCCCAATGATCGTTGCCGTTATGGTCTTTAATAAAGAAATTTTAAATGATCAATTAAATTAACTTTTAGAAAAAAGATGAATATTTCAATTTTTTTACCATTTATTAGGCCCATTCATCGTTACCGTTATCATCTTTAATAATGAAATTTTAAATGATCAATTAAATTATCTTTTAGAAAGAATATAATTATTTACAATTTTTTGGCATTCATTAGCCCTAACGATCGCTACCGTTATGATCTTTAATAAATAAATTTTAAATGATCTATTAAATTATCTTTTAGAAATAAGATAATTATTCACAATTTTTTAGCATTTATTAGGCCCAATGATCGTTACCGTTATGATCTTTAATAAAGAAATTTTAAATGATCAATTAAATTATCTTTTAGAAGGAAGATAACTATTTCAAATTTTTTAGCATTTATTAGGCCCATTGATCGTTACCGGCATGATCTTTAATAAAGAAATTTTAAATGATCTATTAAATTATCTTTTAGAAAGAAGATAATTATTCACAATTTTTTAGCATTTATTAGGCCCAATGATCGTTACCGTTATGATCTTTAATAAAGAAATTTTAAATGGTCAATTAAATTATCTTTTAGAAGGAAGATAACTATTTCAAAGTTTTTAGCATTTATTAGGCCAATTTATCGTTACCGGTATGATCTTTAATAAAGAAATTTTAAATGATCTATTAAATCATCTTTTAGAAAGAAGATAATTATTCACAATTTTTTAGCATTTATTAGGCCCAATGATCGTTAACGTTATGAACTTTAATAAAGAAATTTTAAATGATCTCTTAAATTATCTTTTAGAAAGAAGATAATTATTTCAATTTGCCTAGCATTTATTAGGCCCAATGATCGTTACCGTTATGATCTTTAATAAAAAATTTTAAATGATCTATTAAATTATCTTTTAGAAAGAAGATAATTATTCACAATTTTTTAGCATTTATTAGGCCCAATGATCGTTACCGTTATGATCTTTAATAAAGAAATTTTAAATGATCAATTAAATTATCTTTTAGAAGGAAGATAACTATTTCAAATTTTTTAGCATTTATTAGGCCAATTTATCGTTACCAGTATGATCTTTAATAAAGAAATTTTAAATGATCTATTAAATCATCTTTTAGAAAGAAGATAATTTTTCATAATTTTTTAGCATTTATTAGGCCCAATGATCGTTACCGTTATGAACTTTAATAAAGAAATTTCAAATGATCTCTTAAATTATCTTTTAGAAAAAAGATAATTATTTCAATTTCTCTAGCATTTATTAGGCCCAATGATCGTTGCCGTTATGGTCTTTAATAAAGAAATTTTAAATGATCAATTAAATTAACTTTTAGAAAAAAGATGAATATTTCAATTTTTTTACCATTTATTAGGCCCATTCATCGTTACCGTTATGATCTTTAATAAAGAAATTTTAAATGATCAATTAAATTATCTTTTAGAAAGAATATAATTATTTACAATTTTTTGGCATTCATTAGCCCTAACGATCGCTACCGTTATGATCTTTAATAAATAAATTTTAAATGATCTATTAAATTATCTTTTAGAAATAAGATAATTATTCACAATTTTTTAGCATTTATTAGGCCCAATGATCGTTACCGTTATGATCTTTAATAAAGAAATTTTAAATGATCAATTAAATTATCTTTTAGAAGGAAGATAACTATTTCAAATTTTTTAGCATTTATTAGGCCCATTGATAGTTACCGGCATGATCTTTAATAAAGAAATTTTAAATGATCTATTAAATCATCTTTTAGAAAGAAGATAATTATTCACAATTTTTTAGCATTTATTAGGCTCAATGATCGTTACCGTTATGAACTTTAATAAAGAAATTTTAAATGATCTCTTAAATTATCGTTTAGAAAGAAGATAATTATTTCAATTTGCCTAGCATTTATTAGGCCCAACGATCGTTACCGTTATGAACTTTAATAAAGAAATTTCAAATGATCTCTTAAATTATGTTTTAGAAAGAAGGTAATTATTTCAATTTCTCTAGCATTTATTAGGCCCAATGATCGTTGCCGTTATGGTCTTTAATAAAGAAATTTGAAATGATCAATTAAATTATCTTTTAGAAGGAAGATAACTATTTCAAATTTTTTAGCATTTATTAGGCCCATTGATCATTACCGGCATGATCTTTAATAAGGAAATTTTAAATGATCTATTAAATTATCTTTTAGAAAGAAGATAATTATTTCAATTTCTCTAGCATTTATTAGGCCCAATGATCGTTACCGTTATGATCTTTAATAAAGAAATTTTAAATGATCAATTAAATTATCTTTTAGAAGGAAGATAACTATTTCAAATTTTTTAGCATTTATTAGCCAATTTATCGTTACCAGTATGATCTTTAATAAAGAAATTTTAAATGATCTATTAAATCATCTTTTAGAAAGAAGATAATTTTTCATAATTTTTTAGCATTTATTAGGCCCAATGATCGTTACCGTTATGAACTTTAATAAAGAAATTTCAAATGATCTCTTAAATTATCTTTTAGAAAAAAGATAATTATTTCAATTTCTCTAGCATTTATTAGGCCCAATGATCGTTGCCGTTATGGTCTTTAATAAAGAAATTTTAAATGATCAATTAAATTAACTTTTAGAAAAAAGATGAATATTTCAATTTTTTTACCATTTATTAGGCCCATTCATCGTTACCGTTATGATCTTTAATAAAGAAATTTTAAATGATCAATTAAATTATCTTTTAGAAAGAATATAATTATTTACAATTTTTTGGCATTCATTAGCCCTAACGATCGCTACCGTTATGATCTTTAATAAATAAATTTTAAATGATCTATTAAATTATCTTTTAGAAATAAGATAATTATTCACAATTTTTTAGCATTTATTAGGCCCAATGATCGTTACCGTTATGATCTTTAATAAAGAAATTTTAAATGATCAATTAAATTATCTTTTAGAAGGAAGATAACTATTTCAAATTTTTTAGCATTTATTAGGCCCATTGATAGTTACCGGCATGATCTTTAATAAAGAAATTTTAAATGATCTATTAAATCATCTTTTAGAAAGAAGATAATTATTCACAATTTTTTAGCATTTATTAGGCTCAATGATCGTTACCGTTATGAACTTTAATAAAGAAATTTTAAATGATCTCTTAAATTATCTTTTAGAAAGAAGATAATTATTTCAATTTGCCTAGCATTTATTAGGCCCAACGATCGTTACCGTTATGAACTTTAATAAAGAAATTTCAAATGATCTCTTAAATTATGTTTTAGAAAGAAGGTAATTATTTCAATTTCTCTAGCATTTATTAGGCCCAATGATCGTTGCCGTTATGGTCTTTAATAAAGAAATTTGAAATGATCAATTAAATTATCTTTTAGAAGGAAGATAACTATTTCAAATTTTTTAGCATTTATTAGGCCCATTGATCGTTACCGGCATGATCTTTAATAAAGAAATTTTAAATGATCTATTAAATTATCTTTTAGAAAGAAGATAATTATTCACAATTTTTTAGCATTTATTAGGCCCAATGATCGTTACCATTATGAACTTTAATAAAGAAATTTCAAATGATCTCTTAAATTATGTTTTAGAAAGAAGGTAATTATTTCAATTTCTCTAGCATTTATTAGGCCCAATGATCGTTGCCGTTATGGTCTTTAATAAAGAAATTTGAAATGATCAATTAAATTATCTTTTAGAAGGAAGATAACTATTTCAAATTTTTTAGCATTTATTAGGCCCATTGATCGTTACCGGCATGATCTTTAATAAAGAAATTTTAAATGATCTATTAAATTATCTTTTAGAAAGAAGATAATTATTCACAATTTTTTAGCATTTATTAGGCTCAATGATCGTTACCGTTATGAACTTTAATAAAGAAATTTTAAATGATCTCTTAAATTATCTTTTAGAAAGAAGATAATTATTTCAATTTGCCTAGCATTTATTAGGCCCAACGATCGTTACCGTTATGAACTTTAATAAAGAAATTTCAAATGATCTCTTAAATTATGTTTTAGAAAGAAGGTAATTATTTCAATTTCTCTAGCATTTATTAGGCCCAATGATCGTTGCCGTTATGGTCTTTAATAAAGAAATTTGAAATGATCAATTAAATTATGTTTTAGAAAGAAGATGAATATTTCAATTTTTTTAGCATTTATTAGCCCTATTCATCGTTACCGTTATGATCTTTAATAAAGAAATTTTAAATGATCAATTAAATTATCTTTTAGAAAGAAGATAATTATTTACAATTTTTTGGCATTCATTAGGCCTAACGATCGTTACTGTTATGATCTTTAATAAATAAATTTTAAATGATCTATTAAATTATCTTTTAGAAAGAAGATAATTATTCACAATTTTTTAGCATTTATTAGGCCCAATGATCGTTACCGTTATGATCTTTAATAAAAAATTTTAAATGATCAATTAAATTATCTTTTAGATGGAAGATAACTATTTCAAATTTTTTAGCATTTATTAGGCTCATTGATCGTTACCGACATGATCTTTAATAAAGAAATTTTAAATGATCTATTAAATTATCTTTTAGAAAGAAGATAATTATTTACAATCTTTTAGCATTTATTAGGCCCAATGATCGTTACCGTTATGATCTTTAATAAAGAAATTTTAAATGATCTATTAAATTATCTTTTAGAAAGAAGATAATTATTTACAATCTTCTAGCATTTATTAGGCCCAATGATTGTTACTGTTATGATCTTTAATAAAGAAATGTTAAATGATCAATAAAATTATCTTTTAGAAAGAAGATAACTATTTCAAATTTTTTAGCATTTATTAGGCCCATTGATCGTTACCGTTATGATCTTTAATAGAGAAATTTTAAATGATCTATTAAATTATCTCTTAGAAAGAAGATAATTATTCACAATTTTTTAGCATTTATTAGGCCCAATGATCGTTACCATTATGAACTTTAATAAAGAAATTTCAAATGATCTCTTAAATTATCTTTTAGAAAGAAGATAATTATTTCAATTTCTCTAGCATTTATTAGGCCCAATGATCGTTGCCGTTATGGTCTTTAATAAAGAAATTTTAAATGATCAATTAAATTAACTTTTAGAAAAAAGATGAATATTTGAATTTTTTTACCGTTTATTAGGCCCATTCATCGTTACCGTTATGATCTTTAATAAAGAAATTTTAAATGATCAATTAAATTATCTTTTAGAAAGAAGATAATTATTTACAATTTTTTGGCATTCATTAGGCCTAACGATCGTTACCGTTATGATCTTTAATAAAGAAATTTTAAATGATCTATTAAATCATCTTTTAGAAAGAAGATAATTATTCACAATTTTTTAGCATTTATTAGGCCCAATGATCGTTACCGTTATGAACTTTAATAAAGAAATTTTAAATGATCTCTTAAATTATCTTTTAGAAAGAAGATAATTATTTCAATTTGCCTAGCATTTATTAGGCCCAATGATCGTTACCGTTATGATCTTTAATAAAAAATTTTAAATGATCTATTAAATTATCTTTTAGAAAGAAGATAATTATTCACAATTTTTTAGCATTTATTAGGCCAATTTATCGTTACCGGTATGATCTTTAATAAAGAAATTTTAAATGATCTATTAAATCATCTTTTAGAAAGAAGATAATTATTCACAATTTTTTAGCATTTATTAGGCCCAATGATCGTTACCGTTATGAACTTTAATAAAGAAATTTTAAATGATCTCTTAAATTATCTTTTAGAAAGAAGATAATTATTTCAATTTGCCTAGCATTTATTAGGCCCAATGATCGTTACCGTTATGATCTTTAATAAAAAATTTTAAATGATCTATTAAATTATCTTTTAGAAAGAAGATAATTATTCACAATTTTTTAGCATTTATTAGGCCCAATGATCGTTACCGTTATGATCTTTAATAAAGAAATTTTAAATGATCAATTAAATTATCTTTTAGAAGGAAGATAACTATTTCAAATTTTTTAGCATTTATTAGGCCAATTTATCGTTACCAGTATGATCTTTAATAAAGAAATTTTAAATGATCTATTAAATCATCTTTTAGAAAGAAGATAATTTTTCATAATTTTTTAGCATTTATTAGGCCCAATGATCGTTACCGTTATGAACTTTAATAAAGAAATTTCAAATGATCTCTTAAATTATCTTTTAGAAAAAAGATAATTATTTCAATTTCTCTAGCATTTATTAGGCCCAATGATCGTTGCCGTTATGGTCTTTAATAAAGAAATTTTAAATGATCAATTAAATTAACTTTTAGAAAAAAGATGAATATTTCAATTTTTTTACCATTTATTAGGCCCATTCATCGTTACCATTATGATCTTTAATAAAGAAATTTTAAATGATCAATTAAATTATCTTTTAGAAAGAATATAATTATTTACAATTTTTTGGCATTCATTAGCCCTAACGATCGCTACCGTTATGATCTTTAATAAATAAATTTTAAATGATCTATTAAATTATCTTTTAGAAATAAGATAATTATTCACAATTTTTTAGCATTTATTAGGCCCAATGATCGTTACCGTTATGATCTTTAATAAAGAAATTTTAAATGATCAATTAAATTATCTTTTAGAAGGAAGATAACTATTTCAAATTTTTTAGCATTTATTAGGCCCATTGATAGTTACCGGCATGATCTTTAATAAAGAAATTTTAAATGATCTATTAAATCATCTTTTAGAAAGAAGATAATTATTCACAATTTTTTAGCATTTATTAGGCTCAATGATCGTTACCGTTATGAACTTTAATAAAGAAATTTTAAATGATCTCTTAAATTATCTTTTAGAAAGAAGATAATTATTTCAATTTGCCTAGCATTTATTAGGCCCAACGATCGTTACCGTTATGAACTTTAATAAAGAAATTTCAAATGATCTCTTAAATTATGTTTTAGAAAGAAGGTAATTATTTCAATTTCTCTAGCATTTATTAGGCCCAATGATCGTTGCCGTTATGGTCTTTAATAAAGAAATTTGAAATGATCAATTAAATTATCTTTTAGAAGGAAGATAACTATTTCAAATTTTTTAGCATTTATTAGGCCCATTGATCATTACCGGCATGATCTTTAATAAGGAAATTTTAAATGATCTATTAAATTATCTTTTAGAAAGAAGATAATTATTTCAATTTCTCTAGCATTTATTAGGCCCAATGATCGTTACCGTTATGATCTTTAATAAAGAAATTTTAAATGATCAATTAAATTATCTTTTAGAAGGAAGATAACTATTTCAAATTTTTTAGCATTTATTAGCCAATTTATCGTTACCAGTATGATCTTTAATAAAGAAATTTTAAATGATCTATTAAATCATCTTTTAGAAAGAAGATAATTTTTCATAATTTTTTAGCATTTATTAGGCCCAATGATCGTTACCGTTATGAACTTTAATAAAGAAATTTCAAATGATCTCTTAAATTATCTTTTAGAAAAAAGATAATTATTTCAATTTCTCTAGCATTTATTAGGCCCAATGATCGTTGCCGTTATGGTCTTTAATAAAGAAATTTTAAATGATCAATTAAATTAACTTTTAGAAAAAAGATGAATATTTCAATTTTTTTACCATTTATTAGGCCCATTCATCGTTACCGTTATGATCTTTAATAAAGAAATTTTAAATGATCAATTAAATTATCTTTTAGAAAGAATATAATTATTTACAATTTTTTGGCATTCATTAGCCCTAACGATCGCTACCGTTATGATCTTTAATAAATAAATTTTAAATGATCTATTAAATTATCTTTTAGAAATAAGATAATTATTCACAATTTTTTAGCATTTATTAGGCCCAATGATCGTTACCGTTATGATCTTTAATAAAGAAATTTTAAATGATCAATTAAATTATCTTTTAGAAGGAAGATAACTATTTCAAATTTTTTAGCATTTATTAGGCCCATTGATAGTTACCGGCATGATCTTTAATAAAGAAATTTTAAATGATCTATTAAATCATCTTTTAGAAAGAAGATAATTATTCACAATTTTTTAGCATTTATTAGGCTCAATGATCGTTACCGTTATGAACTTTAATAAAGAAATTTTAAATGATCTCTTAAATTATCTTTTAGAAAGAAGATAATTATTTCAATTTGCCTAGCATTTATTAGGCCCAACGATCGTTACCGTTATGAACTTTAATAAAGAAATTTCAAATGATCTCTTAAATTATGTTTTAGAAAGAAGGTAATTATTTCAATTTCTCTAGCATTTATTAGGCCCAATGATCGTTGCCGTTATGGTCTTTAATAAAGAAATTTGAAATGATCAATTAAATTATCTTTTAGAAGGAAGATAACTATTTCAAATTTTTTAGCATTTATTAGGCCCATTGATCGTTACCGGCATGATCTTTAATAAAGAAATTTTAAATGATCTATTAAATTATCTTTTAGAAAGAAGATAATTATTCACAATTTTTTAGCATTTATTAGGCCCAATGATCGTTACCATTATGAACTTTAATAAAGAAATTTCAAATGATCTCTTAAATTATGTTTTAGAAAGAAGGTAATTATTTCAATTTCTCTAGCATTTATTAGGCCCAATGATCGTTGCCGTTATGGTCTTTAATAAAGAAATTTGAAATGATCAATTAAATTATCTTTTAGAAGGAAGATAACTATTTCAAATTTTTTAGCATTTATTAGGCCCATTGATCGTTACCGGCATGATCTTTAATAAAGAAATTTTAAATGATCTATTAAATTATCTTTTAGAAAGAAGATAATTATTCACAATTTTTTAGCATTTATTAGGCTCAATGATCGTTACCGTTATGAACTTTAATAAAGAAATTTTAAATGATCTCTTAAATTATCTTTTAGAAAGAAGATAATTATTTCAATTTGCCTAGCATTTATTAGGCCCAACGATCGTTACCGTTATGAACTTTAATAAAGAAATTTCAAATGATCTCTTAAATTATGTTTTAGAAAGAAGGTAATTATTTCAATTTCTCTAGCATTTATTAGGCCCAATGATCGTTGCCGTTATGGTCTTTAATAAAGAAATTTGAAATGATCAATTAAATTATGTTTTAGAAAGAAGATGAATATTTCAATTTTTTTAGCATTTATTAGCCCTATTCATCGTTACCGTTATGATCTTTAATAAAGAAATTTTAAATGATCAATTAAATTATCTTTTAGAAAGAAGATAATTATTTACAATTTTTTGGCATTCATTAGGCCTAACGATCGTTACTGTTATGATCTTTAATAAATAAATTTTAAATGATCTATTAAATTATCTTTTAGAAAGAAGATAATTATTCACAATTTTTTAGCATTTATTAGGCCCAATGATCGTTACCGTTATGATCTTTAATAAAAAATTTTAAATGATCAATTAAATTATCTTTTAGATGGAAGATAACTATTTCAAATTTTTTAGCATTTATTAGGCTCATTGATCGTTACCGACATGATCTTTAATAAAGAAATTTTAAATGATCTATTAAATTATCTTTTAGAAAGAAGATAATTATTTACAATCTTTTAGCATTTATTAGGCCCAATGATCGTTACCGTTATGATCTTTAATAAAGAAATTTTAAATGATCTATTAAATTATCTTTTAGAAAGAAGATAATTATTTACAATCTTCTAGCATTTATTAGGCCCAATGATTGTTACTGTTATGATCTTTAATAAAGAAATGTTAAATGATCAATAAAATTATCTTTTAGAAAGAAGATAACTATTTCAAATTTTTTAGCATTTATTAGGCCCATTGATCGTTACCGTTATGATCTTTAATAGAGAAATTTTAAATGATCTATTAAATTATCTCTTAGAAAGAAGATAATTATTCACAATTTTTTAGCATTTATTAGGCCCAATGATCGTTACCATTATGAACTTTAATAAAGAAATTTCAAATGATCTCTTAAATTATCTTTTAGAAAGAAGATAATTATTTCAATTTCTCTAGCATTTATTAGGCCCAATGATCGTTGCCGTTATGGTCTTTAATAAAGAAATTTTAAATGATCAATTAAATTAACTTTTAGAAAAAAGATGAATATTTGAATTTTTTTACCATTTATTAGGCCCATTCATCGTTACCGTTATGATCTTTAATAAAGAAATTTTAAATGATCAATTAAATTATCTTTTAGAAAGAAGATAATTATTTACAATTTTTTGGCATTCATTAGGCCTAACGATCGTTACCGTTATGATCTTTAATAAATAAATTTTAAATAATCTATTAAATTATCTTTTAGAAAGAAGATAATTATTCACAATTTTTTAGCATTTATTAGGCCCAATGATCGTTACCGTTATGATCTTTAATAAAAAATTTTAAATGATCAATTAAATTATCTTTTACATGGAAGATAACTATTTCAAATTTTTTAGCATTTATTAGGCCCATTGATAGTTACTGGCATGATCTTTAATAAAGAAATTTTAAATGATCTATTAAATTATCTTTTAGAAAGAAGATAATTATTCACAATTTTTTAGCATTTATTAGGCCCAATGATCGTTACCATTATGAACTTTAATAAAGAAATTTCAAATGATCTCTTAAATTATCTTTTAGAAAGAAGATAATTATTTCAATTTCTCTAGCATTTATTAGGCCCAATGATCGTTGCCGTTATGGTCTTTAATAAAGAAATTTTAAATGATCAATTAAATTATCTTTTAGAAAGAAGATGAATATTTCAATTTTTTTAGCATTTATTAGGCCCATTGATCGTTACCGTTATGATCTTTAATAAAGAAATTTTAAATGATCAATTAAATTATCTTTTAGAAAGAAGAAAATTATTTACAATTTTTTGGCTTTCATTAGGCCTAATGACCGTTACCGTTATGATCTTTAATAAAGAAATTTTAAATGATCTATTAAATTATCTTTTAGAAACAAGATAATTATTCGCAATTTTTTAGCATTTATTAGGCCCAATGATCGTTACCGTTATGAACTTTAATAAAGAAATTTCAAATGATCTCTTAAATTATCTTTTAGAAAGAAGATAATTATTTCAATTTCTCTAGCATTTATTAGGCCCAATGATCGTTGCCGTTATGGTCTTTAATAAAGAAATTTTAAATGATCAATTAAATTATCTTTTAGATGGAAGATAACTATTTCAAATTTTTTAGCATATATTAGGCCCATTGATCGTTACCGGCATGATCTTTAATAAAGAAATTCTAAATGATCTATTAAATTATCTTTTAGAAAGAAGATAATTATTCACAATTTTTTAGCATTTATTAGGCCCAATGATCGTTACCATTATGAACTTTAATAAAGAAATTTCAAATGATCTCTTAAATTATCTTTTAGAAAGAAGATAATTATTTCAATTTCTCTAGCATTTATTAGGCCCAATGATCGTTGCCGTTATGGTCTTTAATAAAGAAATTTTAAATGATCAATTAAATTATCTTTTAGAAAGAAGATGAATATTTCAATTTTTTTAGCATTTATTAGGCCCATTGATCGTTACCGTTATGATCTTTAATAAAGAAATTTTAAATGATCAATTAAATTATCTTTTAGAAAGAAGAAAATTATTTACAATTTTTTGGCTTTCATTAGGCCTAATGACCGTTACCGTTATGATCTTTAATAAAGAAATTTTAAATGATCTATTAAATTATCTTTTAGAAACAAGATAATTATTCGCAATTTTTTAGCATTTATTAGGCCCAATGATCGTTACCGTTATGAACTTTAATAAAGAAATTTCAAATGATCTCTTAAATTATCTTTTAGAAAGAAGATAATTATTTCAATTTCTCTTGCATTTATTAGGCCCAATGATCGTTGCCGTTATGGTCTTTAATAAAGAAATTTTAAATGATCAATTAAATTATCTTTTAGAAGGAAGATAACTATTTCAAATTTTTTAGCATTTATTAGGCCAATTTATCGTTACCGGTATGATCTTTAATAAAGAAATTTTAAATGATCTATTAAATCATCTTTTAAAAGAAGATAATTATTCACAATTTTTTAGCATTTATTAGGCCCAATGATCGTTAACCGTTATGAACTTTAATAAAGAAATTTTAAATGATCTCTTAAATTATCTTTTAGAAAGAAGATAATTATTTCAATTTGCCTAGCATTTATGAGGCCCAATGATCGTTACCGTTATGAACTTTAATAAAGAAATTTCAAATGATCTCTTAAATTATCTTTTAGAAAGAAGATAATTATTTCAATTTCTCTAGCATTTATTAGGCCCAATGATCGTTGCCGTTATGGTCTTTAATAAAGAAATTTGAAATGATCAATTAAATTATCTTTTAGAAAGAAGATGAATATTTCAATTTTTTTAGCATTTATTAGGCCTATTCATCGTTACCGTTATGATCTTTAATAAAGAAATTTTAAATGATCAATTAAATTATCTTTTAGAAAGAAGATAATTATTTACAATTTTTTGGCATTCATTAGGCCTAACGATCGTTACCGTTATGATCCTTAATAAATAAATTTTAAATGATCTATTAAATTATCTTTTAGAAAGAAGATAATTATTCACAATTTTTTAGCATTTATTAGGCCCAATGATCGTTGCCGTTATGATCTTTAATAAAGAAATTTTAAATGATCAATTAAATTATCTTTTAGATGGAAGATAACTATTTCAAATTTTTTAGCATTTATTAGGCCCATTGATCGTTACCGGCATGATCTTTAATAAAGAAATTTTAAATGATCTATTAAATTATCTTTTAGAAAGAAGATAATTATTCACAATTTTTTAGCATTTATTAGGCCCAATGATCGTTACCATTATGAACTTTAATAAAGAAATTTCAAATGATCTCTTAAATTATCTTTTAGAAAGAAGATAATTATTTCAATTTCTCTAGCATTTATTAGGCCCAATGATCGTTGCCGTTATGGTCTTTAATAAAGAAATTTTAAATGATCAATTAAATTATCTTTTAGATGGAAGATAACTATTTCAAATTTTTTAGCATTTATTAGGCACATTGATCGTTACCGTTATGATCCTTAATAAATAAATTTTAAATGATCTATTAAATTATCTTTTAGAAAGAAGATAATTATTCACAATTTTTTAGCATTTATTAGGCCCAATGATTGTACTGTTATGATCTTTAATAAAGAAATGTTAAATGATCAATAAAATTATCTTTTAGAAAGAAGATAACTATTTCAAATTTTTTAGCATTTATTAGGCCCATTGATCGTTACCGTTATGATCTTTAATAAAGAAATTTCAAATGATCTCTTAAATTATCTTTTAGAAAGAAGATAATTATTTCAATTTCTCTAGCATTTATTAGGCCCAATGATCGTTGCCGTTATGGTCTTTAATAAAGAAATTTTAAATGATCAATTAAATTAACTTTTAGAAAAAAGATGAATATTTGAATTTTTTTACCATTTATTAGGCCCATTCATCGTTACCGTTATGATCTTTAATAAAGAAATTTTAAATGATCAATTAAATTATCTTTTAGAAAGAAGATAATTATTTACAATTTTTTGGCATTCATTAGGCCTAACGATCGTTACCGTTATGATCTTTAATAAATAAATTTTAAATGATCTATTAAATTATCTTTTAGAAAGAAGATAATTATTCACAATTTTTTAGCATTTATTAGGCCCAATGATCGTTACCGTTATGATCTTTAATAAAAAATTTTAAATGATCAATTAAATTATCTTTTACATGGAAGATAACTATTTCAAATTTTTTAGCATTTATTAGGCCCATTGATAGTTACCGGCATGATCTTTAATAAAGAAATTTTAAATGATCTATTAAATTATCTTTTAGAAAGAAGATAATTATTCACAATTTTTTAGCATTTATTAGGCCCAATGATCGTTACCATTATGAACTTTAATAAAGAAATTTCAAATGATCTCTTAAATTATCTTTTAGAAAGAAGATAATTATTTCAATTTCTCTAGCATTTATTAGGCCCAATGATCGTTGCCGTTATGGTCTTTAATAAAGAAATTTTAAATGATCAATTAAATTATCTTTTAGAAAGAAGATGAATATTTCAATTTTTTTAGCATTTATTAGGCCCATTGATCGTTACCGTTATGATCTTTAATAAAGAAATTTTAAATGATCAATTAAATTATCTTTTAGAAAGAAGAAAATTATTTACAATTTTTTGGCTTTCATTAGGCCTAATGACCGTTACCGTTATGATCTTTAATAAAGAAATTTTAAATGATCTATTAAATTATCTTTTAGAAACAAGATAATTATTCGCAATTTTTTAGCATTTATTAGGCCCAATGATCGTTACCGTTATGAACTTTAATAAAGAAATTTCAAATGATCTCTTAAATTATCTTTTAGAAAGAAGATAATTATTTCAATTTCTCTAGCATTTATTAGGCCCAATGATCGTTGCCGTTATGGTCTTTAATAAAGAAATTTTAAATGATCAATTAAATTATCTTTTAGATGGAAGATAACTATTTCAAATTTTTTAGCATTTATTAGGCCCATTGATCGTTACCGGCATGATCTTTAATAAAGAAATTTTAAATGATCTATTAAATTATCTTTTAGAAAGAAGATAATTATTCACAATTTTTTAGCATTTATTAGGCCCAATGATTGTTACTGTTATGATCTTTAATAAAGAAATGTTAAATGATCAATAAAATTATCTTTTAGAAAGAAGATAACTATTTCAAATTTTTTAGCATTTATTAGGCCCATTGATCGTTACCGTTATGATCTTTAATAAAGAAATTTCAAATGATCTCTTAAATTATCTTTTAGAAAGAAGATAATTATTTCAATTTCTCTAGCATTTATTAGGCCCAATGATCGTTGCCGTTATGGTCTTTAATAAAGAAATTTTAAATGATCAATTAAATTAACTTTTAGAAAAAAGATGAATATTTGAATTTTTTTACCATTTATTAGGCCCATTCATCGTTACCGTTATGATCTTTAATAAAGAAATTTTAAATGATCAATTAAATTATCTTTTAGAAAGAAGATAATTATTTACAATTTTTTGGCATTCATTAGGCCTAACGATCGTTACCGTTATGATCTTTAATAAATAAATTTTAAATGATCTATTAAATTATCTTTTAGAAAGAAGATAATTATTCACAATTTTTTAGCATTTATTAGGCCCAATGATCGTTACCGTTATGATCTTTAATAAAAAATTTTAAATGATCAATTAAATTATCTTTTACATGGAAGATAACTATTTCAAATTTTTTAGCATTTATTAGGCCCATTGATAGTTACCGGCATGATCTTTAATAAAGAAATTTTAAATGATCTATTAAATTATCTTTTAGAAAGAAGATAATTATTCACAATTTTTTAGCATTTATTAGGCCCAATGATCGTTACCATTATGAACTTTAATAAAGAAATTTCAAATGATCTCTTAAATTATCTTTTAGAAAGAAGATAATTATTTCAATTTCTCTAGCATTTATTAGGCCCAATGATCGTTGCCGTTATGGTCTTTAATAAAGAAATTTTAAATGATCAATTAAATTATCTTTTAGAAAGAAGATGAATATTTCAATTTTTTTAGCATTTATTAGGCCCATTGATCGTTACCGTTATGATCTTTAATAAAGAAATTTTAAATGATCAATTAAATTATCTTTTAGAAAGAAGAAAATTATTTACAATTTTTTGGCTTTCATTAGGCCTAATGACCGTTACCGTTATGATCTTTAATAAAGAAATTTTAAATGATCTATTAAATTATCTTTTAGAAACAAGATAATTATTCGCAATTTTTTAGCATTTATTAGGCCCAATGATCGTTACCGTTATGAACTTTAATAAAGAAATTTCAAATGATCTCTTAAATTATCTTTTAGAAAGAAGATAATTATTTCAATTTCTCTAGCATTTATTAGGCCCAATGATCGTTGCCGTTATGGTCTTTAATAAAGAAATTTTAAATGATCAATTAAATTATCTTTTAGATGGAAGATAACTATTTCAAATTTTTTAGCATTTATTAGGCCCATTGATCGTTACCGGCATGATCTTTAATAAAGAAATTTTAAATGATCTATTAAATTATCTTTTAGAAAGAAGATAATTATTCACAATTTTTTAGCATTTATTAGGCCCAATGATCGTTACCATTATGAACTTTAATAAAGAAATTTCAAATGATCTCTTAAATTATCTTTTAGAAAGAAGATAATTATTTCAATTTCTCTAGCATTTATTAGGCCCAATGATCGTTGCCGTTATGGTCTTTAATAAAGAAATTTTAAATGATCAATTAAATTATCTTTTAGATGGAAGATAACTATTTCAAATTTTTTAGCATTTATTAGGCCCATTGATCGTTACCGGCATGATCTTTAATAAAGAAATTTTAAATGATCTATTAAATTATCTTTTAGAAAGAAGATAATTATTCACAATTTTTTAGCATTTATTAGGCCCAATGATCGTTACCATTATGAACTTTAATAAAGAAATTTCAAATGATCTCTTAAATTATCTTTTAGAAAGAAGATAATTATTTCAATTTCTCTAGCATTTATTAGGCCCAATGATCGTTGCCGTTATGGTCTTTAATAAAGAAATTTTAAATGATCAATTAAATTATCTTTTAGAAAGAAGATGAATATTTCAATTTTTTTAGCATTTATTAGGCCCATTGATCGTTACCGTTATGATCTTTAATAAAGAAATTTTAAATGATCAATTAAATTATCTTTTAGAAAGAAGAAAATTATTTACAATTTTTTGGCTTTCATTAGGCCTAATGACCGTTACCGTTATGATCTTTAATAAAGAAATTTTAAATGATCTATTAAATTATCTTTTAGAAACAAGATAATTATTCGCAATTTTTTAGCATTTATTAGGCCCAATGATCGTTACCGTTATGAACTTTAATAAAGAAATTTCAAATGATCTCTTAAATTATCTTTTAGAAAGAAGATAATTATTTCAATTTCTCTTGCATTTATTAGGCCCAATGATCGTTGCCGTTATGGTCTTTAATAAAGAAATTTTAAATGATCAATTAAATTATCTTTTAGAAGGAAGATAACTATTTCAAATTTTTTAGCATTTATTAGGCCAATTTATCGTTACCGGTATGATCTTTAATAAAGAAATTTTAAATGATCTATTAAATCATCTTTTAAAAGAAGATAATTATTCACAATTTTTTAGCATTTATTAGGCCCAATGATCGTTAACCGTTATGAACTTTAATAAAGAAATTTTAAATGATCTCTTAAATTATCTTTTAGAAAGAAGATAATTATTTCAATTTGCCTAGCATTTATGAGGCCCAATGATCGTTACCGTTATGAACTTTAATAAAGAAATTTCAAATGATCTCTTAAATTATCTTTTAGAAAGAAGATAATTATTTCAATTTCTCTAGCATTTATTAGGCCCAATGATCGTTGCCGTTATGGTCTTTAATAAAGAAATTTGAAATGATCAATTAAATTATCTTTTAGAAAGAAGATGAATATTTCAATTTTTTTAGCATTTATTAGGCCTATTCATCGTTACCGTTATGATCTTTAATAAAGAAATTTTAAATGATCAATTAAATTATCTTTTAGAAAGAAGATAATTATTTACAATTTTTTGGCATTCATTAGGCCTAACGATCGTTACCGTTATGATCCTTAATAAATAAATTTTAAATGATCTATTAAATTATCTTTTAGAAAGAAGATAATTATTCACAATTTTTTAGCATTTATTAGGCCCAATGATCGTTGCCGTTATGATCTTTAATAAAGAAATTTTAAATGATCAATTAAATTATCTTTTAGATGGAAGATAACTATTTCAAATTTTTTAGCATTTATTAGGCCCATTGATCGTTACCGGCATGATCTTTAATAAAGAAATTTTAAATGATCTATTAAATTATCTTTTAGAAAGAAGATAATTATTCACAATTTTTTAGCATTTATTAGGCCCAATGATCGTTACCATTATGAACTTTAATAAAGAAATTTCAAATGATCTCTTAAATTATCTTTTAGAAAGAAGATAATTATTTCAATTTCTCTAGCATTTATTAGGCCCAATGATCGTTGCCGTTATGGTCTTTAATAAAGAAATTTGAAATGATCAATTAAATTATCTTTTAGAAAGAAGATGAATATTTCAATTTTTTTACCATTTATTAGGCTCATTCATCGTTACCGTTATGATCTTCAATAAAGAAATTTTAAATGATCAATTAAATTATCTTTTAGAAAGAATATAATTATTTACAATTTTTTGGCATTCATTAGCCCTAACGATCGCTACCGTTATGATCTTTAATAAATAAATTTTAAATCATCTATTAAATTATCTTTTAGAAAGAAGATAATTATTCACAATTTTTTAGCATTTATTAGGCCCAATGATCGTTACCGTTATGATCTTTAATAAAGAAATTTTAAATGATCAATTAAATTATCTTTTAGAAGGAAGATAACTATTTCAAATTTTTTAGCATTTATTAGGCCCATTGATCGTTACCGGCATGATCTTTAATAAAGAAAATTTAAATGATCTATTAAATTATCTTTTAGAAAGAAGATAATTATTCACAATTTTTTAGCATTTATTAGGCCCAATGATCGTTGCCGTTATGGTCTTTAATAAAGAAATTTTAAATGATCAATTAAATTATCTTTTAGAAGGAAGATAACTATTTCAAATTTTTTAGCATTTATTAGGCCAATTTATCGTTACCGGTATGATCTTTAATAAAGAAATTTTAAATGATCTATTAAATCATCTTTTAAAAGAAGATAATTATTCACAATTTTTTAGCATTTATTAGGCCCAATGATCGTTAACCGTTATGAACTTTAATAAAGAAATTTTAAATGATCTCTTAAATTATCTTTTAGAAAGAAGATAATTATTTCAATTTGCCTAGCATTTATTAGGCCCAATGATCGTTACCGTTATGAACTTTAATAAAGAAATTTCAAATGATCTCTTAAATTATGTTTTAGAAAGAAGGTAATTATTTCAATTTCTCTAGCATTTATTAGGCCCAATGATCGTTGCCGTTATGGTCTTTAATAAAGAAATTTGAAATGATCAATTAAATTATCTTTTAGAAAGAAGATGAATATTTCAATTTTTTTAGCATTTATTAGGCCTATTCATCGTTACCGTTATGATCTTTAATAAAGAAATTTTAAATGATCAATTAAATTATCTTTTAGAAAGAAGATAATTATTTACAATTTTTTGGCATTCATTAGGCCTAACGATCGTTACCGTTATGATCCTTAATAAATAAATTTTAAATGATCTATTAAATTATCTTTTAGAAAGAAGATAATTATTCACAATTTTTTAGCATTTATTAGGCCCAATGATCGTTACCGTTATGGTCTTTAATAAAGAAATTTTAAATGATCAATTAAATTATCTTTTAGATGGAAGATAACTATTTCAAATTTTTTAGCATTTATTAGGCCCATTGATCGTTACCGGCATGATCTTTAATAAAGAAATTTTAAATGATCTATTAAATTATCTTTTAGAAAGAAGATAATTATTCACAATTTTTTAGCATTTATTAGGCCCAATGATCGTTACCATTATGAACTTTAATAAAGAAATTTCAAATGATCTCTTAAATTATCTTTTAGAAAGAAGATAATTATTTCAATTTCTCTAGCATTTATTAGGCCCAATGATCGTTGCCGTTATGGTCTTTAATAAAGAAATTTTAAATGATCAATTAAATTATCTTTTAGAAAGAAGATGAATATTTCAATTTTTTTAGCATTTATTAGGCCCATTGATCGTTACCGTTATGATCTTTAATAAAGAAATTTTAAATGATCAATTAAATTATCTTTTAGAAAGAAGAAAATTATTTACAATTTTTTGGCTTTCATTAGGCCTAATGACCGTTACCGTTATGATCTTTAATAAAGAAATTTTAAATGATCTATTAAATTATCTTTTAGAAACAAGATAATTATTCGCAATTTTTTAGCATTTATTAGGCCCAATGATCGTTACCGTTATGAACTTTAATAAAGAAATTTCAAATGATCTCTTAAATTATCTTTTAGAAAGAAGATAATTATTTCAATTTCTCTTGCATTTATTAGGCCCAATGATCGTTGCCGTTATGGTCTTTAATAAAGAAATTTTAAATGATCAATTAAATTATCTTTTAGAAGGAAGATAACTATTTCAAATTTTTTACATTTATTAGGCCAATTTATCGTTACCGGTATGATCTTTAATAAAGAAATTTTAAATGATCTATTAAATCATCTTTTAAAAGAAGATAATTATTCACAATTTTTTAGCATTTATTAGGCCCAATGATCGTTAACCGTTATGAACTTTAATAAAGAAATTTTAAATGATCTCTTAAATTATCTTTTAGAAAGAAGATAATTATTTCAATTTGCCTAGCATTTATGAGGCCCAATGATCGTTACCGTTATGAACTTTAATAAAGAAATTTCAAATGATCTCTTAAATTATCTTTTAGAAAGAAGATAATTATTTCAATTTCTCTAGCATTTATTAGGCCCAATGATCGTTGCCGTTATGGTCTTTAATAAAGAAATTTGAAATGATCAATTAAATTATCTTTTAGAAAGAAGATGAATATTTCAATTTTTTTAGCATTTATTAGGCCTATTCATCGTTACCGTTATGATCTTTAATAAAGAAATTTTAAATGATCAATTAAATTATCTTTTAGAAAGAAGATAATTATTTACAATTTTTTGGCATTCATTAGGCCTAACGATCGTTACCGTTATGATCCTTAATAAATAAATTTTAAATGATCTATTAAATTATCTTTTAGAAAGAAGATAATTATTCACAATTTTTTAGCATTTATTAGGCCCAATGATCGTTGCCGTTATGATCTTTAATAAAGAAATTTTAAATGATCAATTAAATTATCTTTTAGATGGAAGATAACTATTTCAAATTTTTTAGCATTTATTAGGCCCATTGATCGTTACCGGCATGATCTTTAATAAAGAAATTTTAAATGATCTATTAAATTATCTTTTAGAAAGAAGATAATTATTCACAATTTTTTAGCATTTATTAGGCCCAATGATCGTTACCATTATGAACTTTAATAAAGAAATTTCAAATGATCTCTTAAATTATCTTTTAGAAAGAAGATAATTATTTCAATTTCTCTAGCATTTATTAGGCCCAATGATCGTTGCCGTTATGGTCTTTAATAAAGAAATTTTAAATGATCAATTAAATTAAGTTTTAGAAAAAAGATGAATATTTGAATTTTTTTACCATTTATTAGGCCCATTCATCGTTACCGTTATGATCTTTAATAAAGAAATTTTAAATGATCAATTAAATTATCTTTTAGAAAGAAGATAATTATTTACAATTTTTTGGCATTCATTAGGCCTAACGATCGTTACCGTTATGATCTTTAATAAATAAATTTTAAATGATCTATTAAATTATCTTTTAGAAAGAAGATAATTATTCACAATTTTTTAGCATTTATTAGGCCCAATGATCGTTACCGTTATGATCTTTAATAAAAAATTTTAAATGATCAATTAAATTATCTTTTAGATGGAAGATAACTATTTCAAATTTTTTAGCATTTATTAGGCCCATTGATAGTTACCGGCATGATCTTTAATAAAGAAATTTTAAATGATGTATTAAATCATCTTTTAGAAAGAAGATAATTATTCACAATTTTTTAGCATTTATTAGGCGCAATGATCGTTACCGTTATGAACTTTAATAAAGAAATTTTAAATGATCTCTTAAATTATCTTTTAGAAAGAAGATAATTATTTCAATTTGCCTAGCATTTATTAGGCCCAACGATCGTTACCGTTATGAACTTTAATAAAGAAATTTCAAATGATCTCTTAAATTATGTTTTAGAAAGAAGGTAATTATTTCAATTTCTCTAGCATTTATTAGGCCCAATGATCGTTACCGTTATGGTCTTTAATAAAGAAATTTGAAATGATCAATTAAATTATGTTTTAGAAAGAAGATGAATATTTCAATTTTTTTAGCATTTATTAGCCCTATTCATCGTTACTGTTATGATCTTTAATAAAGAAATTTTAAATGATCAATTAAATTATCTTTTAGAAAGAAGATAATTATTTACAATTTTTTGGCATTCATTAGGCCTAACGATCGTTACCGTTATGATCTTTAATAAATAAATTTTAAATGATCTATTAAATTATCTTTTAGAAAGAAGATAATTATTCACAATTTTTTAGCATTTATTAGGCCCAATGATCGTTACCGTTATGATCTTTAATAAAAAATTTTAAATGATCAATTAAATTATCTTTTAGATGGAAGATAACTATTTCAAATTTTTTAGCATTTATTAGGCTCATTGATCGTTACCGACATGATCTTTAATAAAGAAATTTTAAATGATCTATTAAATTATCTTTTAGAAAGAAGATAAGTATTCACAATTTTTTAGCATTTATTAGGCCCAATGATCGTTACCATTATGAACTTTAATAAAGAAATTTCAAATGATCTCTTAAATTATCTTTTAGAAAGAAGATAATTATTTCAATTTCTCTAGCATTTATTAGGCCCAATGATCGTTGCCGTTATGGTCTTTAATAAAGAAATTTTAAATGATCAATTAAATTAACTTTTAGAAAAAAGATGAATATTTGAATTTTTTTACCATTTATTAGGCCCATTCATCGTTACCGTTATGATCTTTAATAAAGAAATTTTAAATGATCAATTAAATTATCTTTTAGAAAGAAGATAATTATTTACAATTTTTTGGCATTCATTAGGCCTAACGATCGTTACCGTTATGATCTTTAATAAATAAATTTTAAATGATCTATTAAATTATCTTTTAGAAAGAAGATAATTATTCACAATTTTTTAGCATTTATTAGGCCCAATGATCGTTACCGTTATGATCTTTAATAAAAAATTTTAAATGATCAATTAAATTATCTTTTAGATGGAAGATAACTATTTCAAATTTTTTAGCATTTATTAGGCCCATTGATAGTTACCGGCATGATCTTTAATAAAGAAATTTTAAATGATCTATTAAATCATCTTTTAGAAAGAAGATAATTATTCACAATTTTTTAGCATTTATTAGGCGCAATGATCGTTACCGTTATGAACTTTAATAAAGAAATTTTAAATGATCTCTTAAATTATCTTTTAGAAAGAAGATAATTATTTCAATTTGCCTAGCATTTATTAGGCCCAACGATCGTTACCGTTATGAACTTTAATAAAGAAATTTCAAATGATCTCTTAAATTATGTTTTAGAAAGAAGGTAATTATTTCAATTTCTCTAGCATTTATTAGGCCCAATGATCGTTACCGTTATGGTCTTTAATAAAGAAATTTGAAATGATCAATTAAATTATGTTTTAGAAAGAAGATGAATATTTCAATTTTTTTAGCATTTATTAGCCCTATTCATTGTTACCGTTATGATCTTTAATAAAGAAATTTTAAATGATCAATTAAATTATCTTTTAGAAAGAAGATAATTATTTACAATTTTTTGGCATTCATTAGGCCTAACGATCGTTACCGTTATGATCTTTAATAAATAAATTTTAAATGATCTATTAAATTATCTTTTAGAAAGAAGATAATTATTCACAATTTTTTAGCATTTATTAGGCCCAATGATCGTTACCGTTATGATCTTTAATAAAAAATTTTAAATGATCAATTAAATTATCTTTTAGATGGAAGATAACTATTTCAAATTTTTTAGCATTTATTAGGCTCATTGATCGTTACCGACATGATCTTTAATAAAGAAATTTTAAATGATCTATTAAATTATCTTTTAGAAAGAAGATAATTATTCACAATTGTTTAGCATTTATTAGGCCCAATGATCGTTACCATTATGAACTTTAATAAAGAAATTTCAAATGATCTCTTAAATTATCTTTTAGAAAGAAGATAATTATTTCAATTTCTCTAGCATTTATTAGGCCCAATGATCGTTGCCGTTATGGTCTTTAATAAAGAAATTTTAAATGATCAATTAAATTAAGTTTTAGAAAAAAGATGAATATTTGAATTTTTTTACCATTTATTAGGCCCATTCATCGTTACCGTTATGATCTTTAATAAAGAAATTTTAAATGATCAATTAAATTATCTTTTAGAAAGAAGATAATTATTTACAATTTTTTGGCATTCATTAGGCCTAACGATCGTTACCGTTATGATCTTTAATAAATAAATTTTAAATGATCTATTAAATTATCTTTTAGAAAGAAGATAATTATTCACAATTTTTTAGCATTTATTAGGCCCAATGATCGTTACCGTTATGATCTTTAATAAAAAATTTTAAATGATCAATTAAATTATCTTTTAGATGGAAGATAACTATTTCAAATTTTTTAGCATTTATTAGGCCCATTGATAGTTACCGGCATGATCTTTAATAAAGAAATTTTAAATGATCTATTAAATCATCTTTTAGAAAGAAGATAATTATTCACAATTTTTTAGCATTTATTAGGCGCAATGATCGTTACCGTTATGAACTTTAATAAAGAAATTTTAAATGATCTCTTAAATTATCTTTTAGAAAGAAGATAATTATTTCAATTTGCCTAGCATTTATTAGGCCCAACGATCGTTACCGTTATGAACTTTAATAAAGAAATTTCAAATGATCTCTTAAATTATGTTTTAGAAAGAAGGTAATTATTTCAATTTCTCTAGCATTTATTAGGCCCAATGATCGTTACCGTTATGGTCTTTAATAAAGAAATTTGAAATGATCAATTAAATTATGTTTTAGAAAGAAGATGAATATTTCAATTTTTTTAGCATTTATTAGCCCTATTCATCGTTACCGTTATGATCTTTAATAAAGAAATTTTAAATGATCAATTAAATTATCTTTTAGAAAGAAGATAATTATTTACAATTTTTTGGCATTCATTAGGCCTAACGATCGTTACCGTTATGATCTTTAATAAATAAATTTTAAATGATCTATTAAATTATCTTTTAGAAAGAAGATAATTATTCACAATTTTTTAGCATTTATTAGGCCCAATGATCGTTACCGTTATGATCTTTAATAAAAAATTTTAAATGATCAATTAAATTATCTTTTAGATGGAAGATAACTATTTCAAATTTTTTAGCATTTATTAGGCTCATTGATCGTTACCGACATGATCTTTAATAAAGAAATTTTAAATGATCTATTAAATTATCTTTTAGAAAGAAGATAATTATTCACAATTTTTTAGCATTTATTAGGCCCAATGATCGTTACCATTATGAACTTTAATAAAGAAATTTCAAATGATCTCTTAAATTATCTTTTAGAAAGAAGATAATTATTTCAATTTCTCTAGCATTTATTAGGCCCAATGATCGTTGCCGTTATGGTCTTTAATAAAGAAATTTTAAATGATCAATTAAATTAACTTTTAGAAAAAAGATGAATATTTGAATTTTTTTACCATTTATTAGGCCCATTCATCGTTACCGTGATCTTTAATAAAGAAATTTTAAATGATCAATTAAATTATCTTTTAGAAAGAAGATAATTATTTACAATTTTTTGGCATTCATTAGGCCTAACGATCGTTACCGTTATGATCTTTAATAAATAAATTTTAAATGATCTATTAAATTATCTTTTAGAAAGAAGATAATTATTCACAATTTTTTAGCATTTATTAGGCCCAATGATCGTTACCGTTATGATCTTTAATAAAGAAATTTTAAATGATCAATTAAATTATCTTTTAGAAGGAAGATAACTATTTCAAATTTTTTAGCATTTATTAGGCCCATTGATCGTTACCGGCATGATCTTTAATAAAGAAATTTTAAATGATCTATTAAATTATCTTTTAGAAAGAAGATAATTATTCACAATTTTTTAGCATTTATTAGGCCCAATGATCGTTACCATTATGAACTTTAATAACGAAATTTCAAATGATCTCTTAAATTATCTTTTAGAAAGAAGATAATTATTTCAATTTCTCTAGCATTTATTAGGCCCAATGATCGTTGCCGTTATGGTCTTTAATAAAGAAATTTTAAATGATCAATTAAATTAAGTTTTAGAAAAAAGATGAATATTTCAATTTTTTTACCATTTATTAGGCCCATTCATCGTTACCGTTATGATCTTTAATAAAGAAATTTTAAATGATCAATTAAATTATCTTTTAGAAAGAAGATAATTATTTACAATTTTTTGGCATTCATTAGGCCTAACGATCGTTACCGTTATGATCTTTAATAAATAAATTTTAAATGATCTATTAAATTATCTTTTAGAAAGAAGATAATTATTCACAATTTTTTAGCATTTATTAGGCCTAATGATCGTTACCGTTATGATCTTTAATAAAAAATTTTAAATGATCAATTAAATTATCTTTTAGATGGAAGATAACTATTTCAAATTTTTTAGCATTTATTAGGCCCATTGATAGTTACCGGCATGATCTTTAATAAAGAAATTTTAAATGATCTATTAAATCATCTTTTAGAAAGAAGATAATTATTCACAATTTTTTAGCATTTATTAGGCTCAATGATCGTTACCGTTATGAACTTTAATAAAGAAATTTTAAATGATCTCTTAAATTATCTTTTAGAAAGAAGATAATTATTTCAATTTGCCTAGCATTTATTAGGCCCAACGATCGTTACCGTTATGAACTTTAATAAAGAAATTTCAAATGATCTCTTAAATTATGTTTTAGAAAGAAGGTAATTATTTCAATTTCTCTAGCATTTATTAGGCCCAATGATCGTTGCCGTTATGGTCTTTAATAAAGAAATTTGAAATGATCAATTAAATTATCTTTTAGAAGGAAGATAACTATTTCAAATTTTTTAGCATTTATTAGGCCCATTGATCGTTACCGGCATGATCTTTAATAAAGAAATTTTAAATGATCTATTAAATTATCTTTTAGAAAGAAGATAATTATTCACAATTTTTTAGCATTTATTAGGCCCAATGATCGTTACCATTATGAACTTTAATAAAGAAATTTCAAATGATCTCTTAAATTATGTTTTAGAAAGAAGGTAATTATTTCAATTTCTCTAGCATTTATTAGGCCCAATGATCGTTGCCGTTATGGTCTTTAATAAAGAAATTTGAAATGATCAATTAAATTATCTTTTAGAAGGAAGATAACTATTTCAAATTTTTTAGCATTTATTAGGCCCATTGATCGTTACCGGCATGATCTTTAATAAAGAAATTTTAAATGATCTATTAAATTATCTTTTAGAAAGAAGATAATTATTCACAATTTTTTAGCATTTATTAGGCTCAATGATCGTTACCGTTATGAACTTTAATAAAGAAATTTTAAATGATCTCTTAAATTATCTTTTAGAAAGAAGATAATTATTTCAATTTGCCTAGCATTTATTAGGCCCAACGATCGTTACCGTTATGAACTTTAATAAAGAAATTTCAAATGATCTCTTAAATTATGTTTTAGAAAGAAGGTAATTATTTCAATTTCTCTAGCATTTATTAGGCCCAATGATCGTTGCCGTTATGGTCTTTAATAAAGAAATTTGAAATGATCAATTAAATTATGTTTTAGAAAGAAGATGAATATTTCAATTTTTTTAGCATTTATTAGCCCTATTCATCGTTAACGTTATGATCTTTAATAAAGAAATTTTAAATGATCAATTAAATTATCTTTTAGAAAGAAGATAATTATTTACAATTTTTTGGCATTCATTAGGCCTAACGATCGTTACTGTTATGATCTTTAATAAATAAATTTTAAATGATCTATTAAATTATCTTTTAGAAAGAAGATAATTATTCACAATTTTTTAGCATTTATTAGGCCCAATGATCGTTACCGTTATGATCTTTAATAAAAAATTTTAAATGATCAATTAAATTATCTTTTAGATGGAAGATAACTATTTCAAATTTTTTAGCATTTATTAGGCTCATTGATCGTTACCGACATGATCTTTAATAAAGAAATTTTAAATGATCTATTAAATTATCTTTTAGAAAGAAGATAATTATTTACAATCTTTTAGCATTTATTAGGCCCAATGATCGTTACCGTTATGATCTTTAATAAAGAAATTTTAAATGATCTATTAAATTATCTTTTAGAAAGAAGATAATTATTTACAATCTTCTAGCATTTATTAGGCCCAATGATTGTTACTGTTATGATCTTTAATAAAGAAATGTTAAATGATCAATAAAATTATCTTTTAGAAAGAAGATAACTATTTCAAATTTTTTAGCATTTATTAGGCCCATTGATCGTTACCGTTATGATCTTTAATAAAGAAATTTTAAATGATCTATTAAATTATCTCTTAGAAAGAAGATAATTATTCACAATTTTTTAGCATTTATTAGGCCCAATGATCGTTACCATTATGAACTTTAATAAAGAAATTTCAAATGATCTCTTAAATTATCTTTTAGAAAGAAGATAATTATTTCAATTTCTCTAGCATTTATTAGGCCCAATGATCGTTGCCGTTATGGTCTTTAATAAAGAAATTTTAAATGATCAATTAAATTAACTTTTAGAAAAAAGATGAATATTTGAATTTTTTTACCATTTATTAGGCCCATTCATCGTTACCGTTATGATCTTTAATAAAGAAATTTTAAATGATCAATTAAATTATCTTTTAGAAAGAAGATAATTATTTACAATTTTTTGGCATTCATTAGGCCTAACGATCGTTACCGTTATGATCTTTAATAAATAAATTTTAAATGATCTATTAAATTATCTTTTAGAAAGAAGATAATTATTCACAATTTTTTAGCATTTATTAGGCCCAATGATCGTTACCGTTATGATCTTTAATAAAAAATTTTAAATGATCAATTAAATTATCTTTTAGATGGAAGATAACTATTTCAAATTTTTTAGCATTTATTAGGCCCATTGATAGTTACCGGCATGATCTTTAATAAAGAAATTTTAAATGATCTATTAAATCATCTTTTAGAAAGAAGATAATTATTCACAATTTTTTAGCATTTATTAGGCGCAATGATCGTTACCGTTATGAACTTTAATAAAGAAATTTTAAATGATCTCTTAAATTATCTTTTAGAAAGAAGATAATTATTTCAATTTGCCTAGCATTTATTAGGCCCAACGATCGTTACCGTTATGAACTTTAATAAAGAAATTTCAAATGATCTCTTAAATTATGTTTTAGAAAGAAGGTAATTATTTCAATTTCTCTAGCATTTATTAGGCCCAATGATCGTTACCGTTATGGTCTTTAATAAAGAAATTTGAAATGATCAATTAAATTATGTTTTAGAAAGAAGATGAATATTTCAATTTTTTTAGCATTTATTAGCCCTATTCATCGTTACCGTTATGATCTTTAATAAAGAAATTTTAAATGATCAATTAAATTATCTTTTAGAAAGAAGATAATTATTTACAATTTTTTGGCATTCATTAGGCCTAACGATCGTTACCGTTATGATCTTTAATAAATAAATTTTAAATGATCTATTAAATTATCTTTTAGAAAGAAGATAATTATTCACAATTTTTTAGCATTTATTAGGCCCAATGATCGTTACCGTTATGATCTTTAATAAAAAATTTTAAATGATCAATTAAATTATCTTTTAGATGGAAGATAACTATTTCAAATTTTTTAGCATTTATTAGGCTCATTGATCGTTACCGACATGATCTTTAATAAAGAAATTTTAAATGATCTATTAAATTATCTTTTAGAAAGAAGATAATTATTCACAATTTTTCAGCATTTATTAGGCCCAATGATCGTTACCATTATGAACTTTAATAAAGAAATTTCAAATGATCTCTTAAATTATCTTTTAGAAAGAAGATAATTATTTCAATTTCTCTAGCATTTATTAGGCCCAATGATCGTTGCCGTTATGGTCTTTAATAAAGAAATTTTAAATGATCAATTAAATTAACTTTTAGAAAAAAGATGAATATTTGAATTTTTTTACCATTTATTAGGCCCATTCATCGTTACCGTGATCTTTAATAAAGAAATTTTAAATGATCAATTAAATTATCTTTTAGAAAGAAGATAATTATTTACAATTTTTTGGCATTCATTAGGCCTAACGATCGTTACCGTTATGATCTTTAATAAATAAATTTTAAATGATCTATTAAATTATCTTTTAGAAAGAAGATAATTATTCACAATTTTTTAGCATTTATTAGGCCCAATGATCGTTACCGTTATGATCTTTAATAAAGAAATTTTAAATGATCAATTAAATTATCTTTTAGAAGGAAGATAACTATTTCAAATTTTTTAGCATTTATTAGGCCCATTGATCGTTACCGGCATGATCTTTAATAAAGAAATTTTAAATGATCTATTAAATTATCTTTTAGAAAGAAGATAATTATTCACAATTTTTTAGCATTTATTAGGCCCAATGATCGTTACCATTATGAACTTTAATAACGAAATTTCAAATGATCTCTTAAATTATCTTTTAGAAAGAAGATAATTATTTCAATTTCTCTAGCATTTATTAGGCCCAATGATCGTTGCCGTTATGGTCTTTAATAAAGAAATTTTAAATGATCAATTAAATTAAGTTTTAGAAAAAAGATGAATATTTCAATTTTTTTACCATTTATTAGGCCCATTCATCGTTACCGTTATGATCTTTAATAAAGAAATTTTAAATGATCAATTAAATTATCTTTTAGAAAGAAGATAATTATTTACAATTTTTTGGCATTCATTAGGCCTAACGATCGTTACCGTTATGATCTTTAATAAATAAATTTTAAATGATCTATTAAATTATCTTTTAGAAAGAAGATAATTATTCACAATTTTTTAGCATTTATTAGGCCCAATGATCGTTACCGTTATGATCTTTAATAAAAAATTTTAAATGATCAATTAAATTATCTTTTAGATGGAAGATAACTATTTCAAATTTTTTAGCATTTATTAGGCCCATTGATAGTTACCGGCATGATCTTTAATAAAGAAATTTTAAATGATCTATTAAATCATCTTTTAGAAAGAAGATAATTATTCACAATTTTTTAGCATTTATTAGGCTCAATGATCGTTACCGTTATGAACTTTAATAAAGAAATTTTAAATGATCTCTTAAATTATCTTTTAGAAAGAAGATAATTATTTCAATTTGCCTAGCATTTATTAGGCCCAACGATCGTTACCGTTATGAACTTTAATAAAGAAATTTCAAATGATCTTTTAAATTATGTTTTAGAAAGAAGGTAATTATTTCAATTTCTCTAGCATTTATTAGGCCCAATGATCGTTGCCGTTATGGTCTTTAATAAAGAAATTTGAAATGATCAATTAAATTATCTTTTAGAAGGAAGATAACTATTTCAAATTTTTTAGCATTTATTAGGCCCATTGATCGTTACCGGCATGATCTTTAATAAAGAAATTTTAAATGATCTATTAAATTATCTTTTAGAAAGAAGATAATTATTCACAATTTTTTAGCATTTATTAGGCCCAATGATCGTTACCATTATGAACTTTAATAAAGAAATTTCAAATGATCTCTTAAATTATGTTTTAGAAAGAAGGTAATTATTTCAATTTCTCTAGCATTTATTAGGCCCAATGATCGTTGCCGTTATGGTCTTTAATAAAGAAATTTGAAATGATCAATTAAATTATCTTTTAGAAGGAAGATAACTATTTCAAATTTTTTAGCATTTATTAGGCCCATTGATCGTTACCGGCATGATCTTTAATAAAGAAATTTTAAATGATCTATTAAATTATCTTTTAGAAAGAAGATAATTATTCACAATTTTTTAGCATTTATTAGGCTCAATGATCGTTACCGTTATGAACTTTAATAAAGAAATTTTAAATGATCTCTTAAATTATCTTTTAGAAAGAAGATAATTATTTCAATTTGCCTAGCATTTATTAGGCCCAACGATCGTTACCGTTATGAACTTTAATAAAGAAATTTCAAATGATCTCTTAAATTATGTTTTAGAAAGAAGGTAATTATTTCAATTTCTCTAGCATTTATTAGGCCCAATGATCGTTGCCGTTATGGTCTTTAATAAAGAAATTTGAAATGATCAATTAAATTATGTTTTAGAAAGAAGATGAATATTTCAATTTTTTTAGCATTTATTAGCCCTATTCATCGTTAACGTTATGATCTTTAATAAAGAAATTTTAAATGATCAATTAAATTATCTTTTAGAAAGAAGATAATTATTTAAAATTTTTTGGCATTCATTAGGCCTAACGATCGTTACTGTTATGATCTTTAATAAATAAATTTTAAATGATCTATTAAATTATCTTTTAGAAAGAAGATAATTATTCACAATTTTTTAGCATTTATTAGGCCCAATGATCGTTACCGTTATGATCTTTAATAAAAAATTTTAAATGATCAATTAAATTATCTTTTAGATGGAAGATAACTATTTCAAATTTTTTAGCATTTATTAGGCTCATTGATCGTTACCGACATGATCTTTAATAAAGAAATTTTAAATGATCTATTAAATTATCTTTTAGAAAGAAGATAATTATTTACAATCTTTTAGCATTTATTAGGCCCAATGATCGTTACCGTTATGATCTTTAATAAAGAAATTTTAAATGATCTATTAAATTATCTTTTAGAAAGAAGATAATTATTTACAATCTTCTAGCATTTATTAGGCCCAATGATTGTTACTGTTATGATCTTTAATAAAGAAATGTTAAATGATCAATAAAATTATCTTTTAGAAAGAAGATAACTATTTCAAATTTTTTAGCATTTATTAGGCCCATTGATCGTTACCGTTATGATCTTTAATAAAGAAATTTTAAATGATCTATTAAATTATCTCTTAGAAAGAAGATAATTATTCACAATTTTTTAGCATTTATTAGGCCCAATGATCGTTACCATTATGAACTTTAATAAAGAAATTTCAAATGATCTCTTAAATTATCTTTTAGAAAGAAGATAATTATTTCAATTTCTCTAGCATTTATTAGGCCCAATGATCGTTGCCGTTATGGTCTTTAATAAAGAAATTTTAAATGATCAATTAAATTAACTTTTAGAAAAAAGATGAATATTTGAATTTTTTTACCATTTATTAGGCCCATTCATCGTTACCGTTATGATCTTTAATAAAGAAATTTTAAATGATCAATTAAATTATCTTTTAGAAAGAAGATAATTATTTACAATTTTTTGGCATTCATTAGGCCTAACGATCGTTACCGTTATGATCTTTAATAAATAAATTTTAAATGATCTATTAAATTATCTTTTAGAAAGAAGATAATTATTCACAATTTTTTCGCATTTATTAGGCCCAATGATCGTTACCGTTATGATCTTTAATAAAAAATTTTAAATGATCAATTAAATTATCTTTTACATGGAAGATAACTATTTCAAATTTTTTAGCATTTATTAGGCCCATTGATAGTTACCGGCATGATCTTTAATAAAGAAATTTTAAATGATCTATTAAATTATCTTTTAGAAAGAAGATAATTATTCACAATTTTTTAGCATTTATTAGGCCCAATGATCGTTACCATTATGAACTTTAATAAAGAAATTTCAAATGATCTCTTAAATTATCTTTTAGAAAGAAGATAATTATTTCAATTTCTCTAGCATTTATTAGGCCCAATGATCGTTGCCGTTATGGTCTTTAATAAAGAAATTTTAAATGATCAATTAAATTAACTTTTAGAAAAAAGATGAATATTTCAATTTTTTTACCATTTATTAGGCTCATTTATCGTTACCGTTATGATCTTTAATAAAGAAATTTTAAATGATCAATTAAATTATCTTTTAGAAAGAATATAATTATTTACAATTTTTTGGCATTCATTAGCCCTAACGATCGCTACCGTTATGATCTTTAATAAATAAATTTTAAATGATCTATTAAATTATCTTTTAGAAATAAGATAATTATTCACAATTTTTTAGCATTTATTGGGCCCAATGATCGTTACTGTTATGATCTTTAATAAAGAAATTTTAAATGATCAATTAAATTATCTTTTAGAAGGAAGATAACTATTTCAAATTTTTTAGCATTTATTAGGCCAATTTATCGTTACCGGTATGATCTTTAATAAAGAAATTTTAAATGATCTATTAAATCATCTTTTAGAAAGAAGATAATTATTCACAATTTTTTAGCATTTATTAGGCCCAATGATCGTTACCGTTATGAACTTTAATAAAGAAATTTTAAATGATCTCTTAAATTATCTTTTAGAAAGAAGATAATTATTTCAATTTGCCTAGCATTTATTAGGCCCATTGATCGTTACCGGCATGATCTTTAATAAAGAAATTTTAAATGATCTATTAAATTATCTTTTAGAAAGAAGATAATTATTCACAATTTTTTAGCATTTATTAGGCCCAATGATCGTTACCGTTATGATCTTTAATAAAGAAATTTTAAATGATCAATTAAATTATCTTTTAGAAGGAAGATAACTATTTCAAATTTTTTAGCATTTATTAGGCCAATTTATCGTTACCAGTATGATCTTTAATAAAGAAATTTTAAATGATCTATTAAATCATCTTTTAGAAAGAAGATAATTATTCATAATTTTTTAGCATTTATTAGGCCCAATGATCGTTACCGTTATGAACTTTAATAAAGAAATTTCAAATGATCTCTTAAATTATCTTTTAGAAAAAACATAATTATTTCAATTTCTCTAGCATTTATTAGGCCCAATGATCGTTACCGTTATGGTCTTTAATAAAGAAATTTGAAATGATCAATTAAATTATGTTTTAGAAAGAAGATGAATATTTCAATTTTTTTAGCATTTATTAGCCCTATTCATCGTTACCGTTATGATCTTTAATAAAGAAATTTTAAATGATCAATTAAATTATCTTTTAGAAAGAAGATAATTATTTACAATTTTTTGGCATTCATTAGGCCTAACGATCGTTACCGTTATGATCTTTAATAAATAAATTTTAAATGATCTATTAAATTATCTTTTAGAAAGAAGATAATTATTCACAATTTTTTAGCATTTATTAGGCCCAATGATCGTTACCGTTATGATCTTTAATAAAAAATTTTAAATGATCAATTAAATTATCTTTTAGATGGAAGATAACTATTTCAAATTTTTTAGCATTTATTAGGCTCATTGATCGTTACCGACATGATCTTTAATAAAGAAATTTTAAATGATCTATTAAATTATCTTTTAGAAAGAAGATAATTATTCACAATTTTTTAGCATTTATTAGGCCCAATGATCGTTACCATTATGAACTTTAATAAAGAAATTTCAAATGATCTCTTAAATTATCTTTTAGAAAGAAGATAATTATTTCAATTTCTCTAGCATTTATTAGGCCCAATGATCGTTGCCGTTATGGTCTTTAATAAAGAAATTTTAAATGATCAATTAAATTAACTTTTAGAAAAAAGATGAATATTTGAATTTTTTTACCATTTATTAGGCCCATTCATCGTTACCGTGATCTTTAATAAAGAAATTTTAAATGATCAATTAAATTATCTTTTAGAAAGAAGATAATTATTTACAATTTTTTGGCATTCATTAGGCTAACGATCGTTACCGTTATGATCTTTAATAAATAAATTTTAAATGATCTATTAAATTATCTTTTAGAAAGAAGATAATTATTCACAATTTTTTAGCATTTATTAGGCCCAATGATCGTTACCGTTATGATCTTTAATAAAGAAATTTTAAATGATCAATTAAATTATCTTTTAGAAGGAAGATAACTATTTCAAATTTTTTAGCATTTATTAGGCCCATTGATCGTTACCGGCATGATCTTTAATAAAGAAATTTTAAATGATCTATTAAATTATCTTTTAGAAAGAAGATAATTATTCACAATTTTTTAGCATTTATTAGGCCCAATGATCGTTACCATTATGAACTTTAATAAAGAAATTTCAAATGATCTCTTAAATTATCTTTTAGAAAGAAGATAATTATTTCAATTTCTCTAGCATTTATTAGGCCCAATGATCGTTGCCGTTATGGTCTTTAATAAAGAAATTTTAAATGATCAATTAAATTAACTTTTAGAAAAAAGATGAATATTTCAATTTTTTTACCATTTATTAGGCTCATTTATCGTTACCGTTATGATCTTTAATAAAGAAATTTTAAATGATCAATTAAATTATCTTTTAGAAAGAATATAATTATTTACAATTTTTTGGCATTCATTAGCCCTAACGATCGCTACCGTTATGATCTTTAATAAATAAATTTTAAATGATCTATTAAATTATCTTTTAGAAATAAGATAATTATTCACAATTTTTTAGCATTTATTGGGCCCAATGATCGTTACTGTTATGATCTTTAATAAAGAAATTTTAAATGATCAATTAAATTATCTTTTAGAAGGAAGATAACTATTTCAAATTTTTTAGCATTTATTAGGCCAATTTATCGTTACCGGTATGATCTTTAATAAAGAAATTTTAAATGATCTATTAAATCATCTTTTAGAAAGAAGATAATTATTCACAATTTTTTAGCATTTATTAGGCCCAATGATCGTTACCGTTATGAACTTTAATAAAGAAATTTTAAATGATCTCTTAAATTATCTTTTAGAAAGAAGATAATTATTTCAATTTGCCTAGCATTTATTAGGCCCATTGATCGTTACCGGCATGATCTTTAATAAATAAATTTTAAATGATCTATTAAATTATCTTTTAGAAAGAAGATAATTATTCACAATTTTTTCGCATTTATTAGGCCCAATGATCGTTACCGTTATGATCTTTAATAAAGAAATTTTAAATGATCAATTAAATTATCTTTTAGAAGGAAGATAACTATTTCAAATTTTTTAGCATTTATTAGGCCAATTTATCGTTACCAGTATGATCTTTAATAAAGAAATTTTAAATGATCTATTAAATCATCTTTTAGAAAGAAGATAATTATTCATAATTTTTTAGCATTTATTAGGCCCAATGATCGTTACCGTTATGAACTTTAATAAAGAAATTTCAAATGATCTCTTAAATTATCTTTTAGAAAAAACATAATTATTTCAATTTCTCTAGCATTTATTAGGCCCAATGATCGTTACCGTTATGGTCTTTAATAAAGAAATTTGAAATGATCAATTAAATTATGTTTTAGAAAGAAGATGAATATTTCAATTTTTTTAGCATTTATTAGCCCTATTCATCGTTACCGTTATGATCTTTAATAAAGAAATTTTAAATGATCAATTAAATTATCTTTTAGAAAGAAGATAATTATTTACAATTTTTTGGCATTCATTAGGCCTAACGATCGTTACCGTTATGATCTTTAATAAATAAATTTTAAATGATCTATTAAATTATCTTTTAGAAAGAAGATAATTATTCACAATTTTTTAGCATTTATTAGGCCCAATGATCGTTACCGTTATGATCTTTAATAAAAAATTTTAAATGATCAATTAAATTATCTTTTAGATGGAAGATAACTATTTCAAATTTTTTAGCATTTATTAGGCTCATTGATCGTTACCGACATGATCTTTAATAAAGAAATTTTAAATGATCTATTAAATTATCTTTTAGAAAGAAGATAATTATTCACAATTTTTTAGCATTTATTAGGCCCAATGATCGTTACCATTATGAACTTTAATAAAGAAATTTCAAATGATCTCTTAAATTATCTTTTAGAAAGAAGATAATTATTTCAATTTCTCTAGCATTTATTAGGCCCAATGATCGTTGCCGTTATGGTCTTTAATAAAGAAATTTTAAATGATCAATTAAATTAACTTTTAGAAAAAAGATGAATATTTGAATTTTTTTACCATTTATTAGGCCCATTCATCGTTACCGTGATCTTTAATAAAGAAATTTTAAATGATCAATTAAATTATCTTTTAGAAAGAAGATAATTATTTACAATTTTTTGGCATTCATTAGGCTAACGATCGTTACCGTTATGATCTTTAATAAATAAATTTTAAATGATCTATTAAATTATCTTTTAGAAAGAAGATAATTATTCACAATTTTTTAGCATTTATTAGGCCCAATGATCGTTACCGTTATGATCTTTAATAAAGAAATTTTAAATGATCAATTAAATTATCTTTTAGAAGGAAGATAACTATTTCAAATTTTTTAGCATTTATTAGGCCCATTGATCGTTACCGGCATGATCTTTAATAAAGAAATTTTAAATGATCTATTAAATTATCTTTTAGAAAGAAGATAATTATTCACAATTTTTTAGCATTTATTAGGCCCAATGATCGTTACCATTATGAACTTTAATAAAGAAATTTCAAATGATCTCTTAAATTATCTTTTAGAAAGAAGATAATTATTTCAATTTCTCTAGCATTTATTAGGCCCAATGATCGTTGCCGTTATGGTCTTTAATAAAGAAATTTTAAATGATCAATTAAATTAAGTTTTAGAAAAAAGATGAATATTTCAATTTTTTTACCATTTATTAGGCCCATTCATCGTTACCGTTATGATCTTTAATAAAGAAATTTTAAATGATCAATTAAATTATCTTTTAGAAAGAAGATAATTATTTACAATTTTTTGGCATTCATTAGGCCTAACGATCGTTACCGTTATGATCTTTAATAAATAAATTTTAAATGATCTATTAAATTATCTTTTAGAAAGAAGATAATTATTCACAATTTTTTAGCATTTATTAGGCCCAATGATCGTTACCGTTATGATCTTTAATAAAAAATTTTAAATGATCAATTAAATTATCTTTTAGATGGAAGATAACTATTTCAAATTTTTTAGCATTTATTAGGCCCATTGATAGTTACCGGCATGATCTTTAATAAAGAAATTTTAAATGATCTATTAAATCATCTTTTAGAAAGAAGATAATTATTCACAATTTTTTAGCATTTATTAGGCTCAATGATCGTTACCGTTATGAACTTTAATAAAGAAATTTTAAATGATCTCTTAAATTATCTTTTAGAAAGAAGATAATTATTTCAATTTGCCTAGCATTTATTAGGCCCAACGATCGTTACCGTTATGAACTTTAATAAAGAAATTTCAAATGATCTCTTAAATTATGTTTTAGAAAGAAGGTAATTATTTCAATTTCTCTAGCATTTATTAGGCCCAATGATCGTTGCCGTTATGGTCTTTAATAAAGAAATTTGAAATGATCAATTAAATTATCTTTTAGAAGGAAGATAACTATTTCAAATTTTTTAGCATTTATTAGGCCCATTGATCGTTACCGGCATGATCTTTAATAAAGAAATTTTAAATGATCTATTAAATTATCTTTTAGAAAGAAGATAATTATTCACAATTTTTTAGCATTTATTAGGCCCAATGATCGTTACCATTATGAACTTTAATAAAGAAATTTCAAATGATCTCTTAAATTATGTTTTAGAAAGAAGGTAATTATTTCAATTTCTCTAGCATTTATTAGGCCCAATGATCGTTGCCGTTATGGTCTTTAATAAAGAAATTTGAAATGATCAATTAAATTATCTTTTAGAAGGAAGATAACTATTTCAAATTTTTTAGCATTTATTAGGCCCATTGATCGTTACCGGCATGATCTTTAATAAAGAAATTTTAAATGATCTATTAAATTATCTTTTAGAAAGAAGATAATTATTCACAATTTTTTAGCATTTATTAGGCTCAATGATCGTTACCGTTATGAACTTTAATAAAGAAATTTTAAATGATCTCTTAAATTATCTTTTAGAAAGAAGATAATTATTTCAATTTGCCTAGCATTTATTAGGCCCAACGATCGTTACCGTTATGAACTTTAATAAAGAAATTTCAAATGATCTCTTAAATTATGTTTTAGAAAGAAGGTAATTATTTCAATTTCTCTAGCATTTATTAGGCCCAATGATCGTTGCCGTTATGGTCTTTAATAAAGAAATTTGAAATGATCAATTAAATTATGTTTTAGAAAGAAGATGAATATTTCAATTTTTTTAGCATTTATTAGCCCTATTCATCGTTAACGTTATGATCTTTAATAAAGAAATTTTAAATGATCAATTAAATTATCTTTTAGAAAGAAGATAATTATTTACAATTTTTTGGCATTCATTAGGCCTAACGATCGTTACCGTTATGATCTTTAATAAATAAATTTTAAATGATCTATTAAATTATCTTTTAGAAAGAAGATAATTATTCACAATTTTTTAGCATTTATTAGGCCCAATGATCGTTACCGTTATGATCTTTAATAAAAAATTTTAAATGATCAATTAAATTATCTTTTAGATGGAAGATAACTATTTCAAATTTTTTAGCATTTATTAGGCCCATTGATAGTTACCGGCATGATCTTTAATAAAGAAATTTTAAATGATCTATTAAATCATCTTTTAGAAAGAAGATAATTATTCACAATTTTTTAGCATTTATTAGGCTCAATGATCGTTACCGTTATGAACTTTAATAAAGAAATTTTAAATGATCTCTTAAATTATCTTTTAGAAAGAAGATAATTATTTCAATTTGCCTAGCATTTATTAGGCCCAACGATCGTTACCGTTATGAACTTTAATAAAGAAATTTCAAATGATCTCTTAAATTATGTTTTAGAAAGAAGGTAATTATTTCAATTTCTCTAGCATTTATTAGGCCCAATGATCGTTGCCGTTATGGTCTTTAATAAAGAAATTTGAAATGATCAATTAAATTATCTTTTAGAAGGAAGATAACTATTTCAAATTTTTTAGCATTTATTAGGCCCATTGATCGTTACCGGCATGATCTTTAATAAAGAAATTTTAAATGATCTATTAAATTATCTTTTAGAAAGAAGATAATTATTCACAATTTTTTAGCATTTATTAGGCCCAATGATCGTTACCATTATGAACTTTAATAAAGAAATTTCAAATGATCTCTTAAATTATGTTTTAGAAAGAAGGTAATTATTTCAATTTCTCTAGCATTTATTAGGCCCAATGATCGTTGCTGTTATGGTCTTTAATAAAGAAATTTGAAATGATCAATTAAATTATCTTTTAGAAGGAAGATAACTATTTCAAATTTTTTAGCATTTATTAGGCCCATTGATCGTTACCGGCATGATCTTTAATAAAGAAATTTTAAATGATCTATTAAATTATCTTTTAGAAAGAAGATAATTATTCACAATTTTTTAGCATTTATTAGGCTCAATGATCGTTACCGTGATGAACTTTAATAAAGAAATTTTAAATGATCTCTTAAATTATCTTTTAGAAAGAAGATAATTATTTCAATTTGCCTAGCATTTATTAGGCCCAACGATCGTTACCGTTATGAACTTTAATAAAGAAATTTCAAATGATCTCTTAAATTATGTTTTAGAAAGAAGGTAATTATTTCAATTTCTCTAGCATTTATTAGGCCCAATGATCGTTGCCGTTATGGTCTTTAATAAAGAAATTTGAAATGATCAATTAAATTATGTTTTAGAAAGAAGATGAATATTTCAATTTTTTTAGCATTTATTAGCCCTATTCATCGTTAACGTTATGATCTTTAATAAAAAAATTTTAAATGATCAATTAAATTATCTTTTAGAAAGAAGATAATTATTTACAATTTTTTGGCATTCATTAGGCCTAACGATCGTTACTGTTATGATCTTTAATAAATAAATTTTAAATGATCTATTAAATTATCTTTTAGAAAGAAGATAATTATTCACAATTTTTTAGCATTTATTAGGCCCAATGATCGTTACCGTTATGATCTTTAATAAAAAATTTTAAATGATCAATTAAATTATCTTTTAGATGGAAGATAACTATTTCAAATTTTTTAGCATTTATTAGGCTCATTGATCGTTACCGACATGATCTTTAATAAAGAAATTTTAAATGATCTATTAAATTATCTTTTAGAAAGAAGATAATTATTTAGAATCTTTTAGCATTTATTAGGCCCAATGATCGTTACCGTTATGATCTTTAATAAAGAAATTTTAAATGATCTATTAAATTATCTTTTAGAAAGAAGATAATTATTTACAATCTTCTAGCATTTATTAGGCCCAATGATTGTTACTGTTATGATCTTTAATAAAGAAATGTTAAATGATCAATAAAATTATCTTTTAGAAAGAAGATAACTATTTCAAATTTTTTAGCATTTATTAGGCCCATTGATCGTTACCGTTATGATCTTTAATAAAGAAATTTTAAATGATCTATTAAATTATCTCTTAGAAAGAAGATAATTATTCACAATTTTTTAGCATTTATTAGGCCCAATGATCGTTACCATTATGAACTTTAATAAAGAAATTTCAAATGATCTCTTAAATTATCTTTTAGAAAGAAGATAATTATTTCAATTTCTCTAGCATTTATTAGGCCCAATGATCGTTGCCGTTATGGTCTTTAATAAAGAAATTTTAAATGATCAATTAAATTAACTTTTAGAAAAAAGATGAATATTTGAATTTTTTTACCATTTATTAGGCCCATTCATCGTTACCGTTATGATCTTTAATAAAGAAATTTTAAATGATCAATTAAATTATCTTTTAGAAAGAAGATAATTATTTACAATTTTTTGGCATTCATTAGGCCTAACGATCGTTACCGTTATGATCTTTAATAAATAAATTTTAAATGATCTATTAAATTATCTTTTAGAAAGAAGATAATTATTCACAATTTTTTCGCATTTATTAGGCCCAATGATCGTTACCGTTATGATCTTTAATAAAAAATTTTAAATGATCAATTAAATTATCTTTTACATGGAAGATAACTATTTCAAATTTTTTAGCATTTATTAGGCCCATTGATAGTTACCGGCATGATCTTTAATAAAGAAATTTTAAATGATCTATTAAATTATCTTTTAGAAAGAAGATAATTATTCACAATTTTTTAGCATTTATTAGGCCCAATGATCGTTACCATTATGAACTTTAATAAAGAAATTTCAAATGATCTCTTAAATTATCTTTTAGAAAGAAGATAATTATTTCAATTTCTCTAGCATTTATTAGGCCCAATGATCGTTGCCGTTATGGTCTTTAATAAAGAAATTTTAAATGATCAATTAAATTAACTTTTAGAAAAAAGATGAATATTTCAATTTTTTTACCATTTATTAGGCTCATTTATCGTTACCGTTATGATCTTTAATAAAGAAATTTTAAATGATCAATTAAATTATCTTTTAGAAAGAATATAATTATTTACAATTTTTTGGCATTCATTAGCCCTAACGATCGCTACCGTTATGATCTTTAATAAATAAATTTTAAATGATCTATTAAATTATCTTTTAGAAATAAGATAATTATTCACAATTTTTTAGCATTTATTGGGCCCAATGATCGTTACTGTTATGATCTTTAATAAAGAAATTTTAAATGATCAATTAAATTATCTTTTAGAAGGAAGATAACTATTTCAAATTTTTTAGCATTTATTAGGCCAATTTATCGTTACCGGTATGATCTTTAATAAAGAAATTTTAAATGATCTATTAAATCATCTTTTAGAAAGAAGATAATTATTCACAATTTTTTAGCATTTATTAGGCCCAATGATCGTTACCGTTATGAACTTTAATAAAGAAATTTTAAATGATCTCTTAAATTATCTTTTAGAAAGAAGATAATTATTTCAATTTGCCTAGCATTTATTAGGCCCATTGATCGTTACCGGCATGATCTTTAATAAAGAAATTTTAAATGATCTATTAAATTATCTTTTAGAAAGAAGATAATTATTCACAATTTTTTAGCATTTATTAGGCCCAATGATCGTTACCGTTATGATCTTTAATAAAGAAATTTTAAATGATCAATTAAATTATCTTTTACATGGAAGATAACTATTTCAAATTTTTTAGCATTTATTAGGCCCATTGATAGTTACCGGCATGATCTTTAATAAAGAAATTTTAAATGATCTATTAAATTATCTTTTAGAAAGAAGATAATTATTCACAATTTTTTAGCATTTATTAGGCCCAATGATCGTTACCATTATGAACTTTAATAAAGAAATTTCAAATGATCTCTTAAATTATCTTTTAGAAAGAAGATAATTATTTCAATTTCTCTAGCATTTATTAGGCCCAATGATCGTTGCCGTTATGGTCTTTAATAAAGAAATTTTAAATGATCAATTAAATTAAGTTTTAGAAAAAAGATGAATATTTCAATTTTTTTACCATTTATTAGGCCCATTCATCGTTACCGTTATGATCTTTAATAAAGAAATTTTAAATGATCAATTAAATTATCTTTTAGAAAGAAGATAATTATTTACAATTTTTTGGCATTCATTAGGCCTAACGATCGTTACCGTTATGATCTTTAATAAATAAATTTTAAATGATCTATTAAATTATCTTTTAGAAAGAAGATAATTATTCACAATTTTTTAGCATTTATTAGGCCCAATGATCGTTACCGTTATGATCTTTAATAAAAAATTTTAAATGATCAATTAAATTATCTTTTAGATGGAAGATAACTATTTCAAATTTTTTAGCATTTATTAGGCCCATTGATAGTTACCGGCATGATCTTTAATAAAGAAATTTTAAATGATCTATTAAATCATCTTTTAGAAAGAAGATAATTATTCACAATTTTTTAGCATTTATTAGGCTCAATGATCGTTACCGTTATGAACTTTAATAAAGAAATTTTAAATGATCTCTTAAATTATCTTTTAGAAAGAAGATAATTATTTCAATTTGCCTAGCATTTATTAGGCCCAACGATCGTTACCGTTATGAACTTTAATAAAGAAATTTCAAATGATCTCTTAAATTATGTTTTAGAAAGAAGGTAATTATTTCAATTTCTCTAGCATTTATTAGGCCCAATGATCGTTGCCGTTATGGTCTTTAATAAAGAAATTTGAAATGATCAATTAAATTATCTTTTAGAAGGAAGATAACTATTTCAAATTTTTTAGCATTTATTAGGCCCATTGATCGTTACCGGCATGATCTTTAATAAAGAAATTTTAAATGATCTATTAAATTATCTTTTAGAAAGAAGATAATTATTCACAATTTTTTAGCATTTATTAGGCCCAATGATCGTTACCATTATGAACTTTAATAAAGAAATTTCAAATGATCTCTTAAATTATGTTTTAGAAAGAAGGTAATTATTTCAATTTCTCTAGCATTTATTAGGCCCAATGATCGTTGCCGTTATGGTCTTTAATAAAGAAATTTGAAATGATCAATTAAATTATCTTTTAGAAGGAAGATAACTATTTCAAATTTTTTAGCATTTATTAGGCCCATTGATCGTTACCGGCATGATCTTTAATAAAGAAATTTTAAATGATCTATTAAATTATCTTTTAGAAAGAAGATAATTATTCACAATTTTTTAGCATTTATTAGGCTCAATGATCGTTACCGTTATGAACTTTAATAAAGAAATTTTAAATGATCTCTTAAATTATCTTTTAGAAAGAAGATAATTATTTCAATTTGCCTAGCATTTATTAGGCCCAACGATCGTTACCGTTATGAACTTTAATAAAGAAATTTCAAATGATCTCTTAAATTATGTTTTAGAAAGAAGGTAATTATTTCAATTTCTCTAGCATTTATTAGGCCCAATGATCGTTGCCGTTATGGTCTTTAATAAAGAAATTTGAAATGATCAATTAAATTATGTTTTAGAAAGAAGATGAATATTTCAATTTTTTTAGCATTTATTAGCCCTATTCATCGTTAACGTTATGATCTTTAATAAAGAAATTTTAAATGATCAATTAAATTATCTTTTAGAAAGAAGATAATTATTTACAATTTTTTGGCATTCATTAGGCCTAACGATCGTTACCGTTATGATCTTTAATAAATAAATTTTAAATGATCTATTAAATTATCTTTTAGAAAGAAGATAATTATTCACAATTTTTTAGCATTTATTAGGCCCAATGATCGTTACCGTTATGATCTTTAATAAAAAATTTTAAATGATCAATTAAATTATCTTTTAGATGGAAGATAACTATTTCAAATTTTTTAGCATTTATTAGGCCCATTGATAGTTACCGGCATGATCTTTAATAAAGAAATTTTAAATGATCTATTAAATCATCTTTTAGAAAGAAGATAATTATTCACAATTTTTTAGCATTTATTAGGCTCAATGATCGTTACCGTTATGAACTTTAATAAAGAAATTTTAAATGATCTCTTAAATTATCTTTTAGAAAGAAGATAATTATTTCAATTTGCCTAGCATTTATTAGGCCCAACGATCGTTACCGTTATGAACTTTAATAAAGAAATTTCAAATGATCTCTTAAATTATGTTTTAGAAAGAAGGTAATTATTTCAATTTCTCTAGCATTTATTAGGCCCAATGATCGTTGCCGTTATGGTCTTTAATAAAGAAATTTGAAATGATCAATTAAATTATCTTTTAGAAGGAAGATAACTATTTCAAATTTTTTAGCATTTATTAGGCCCATTGATCGTTACCGGCATGATCTTTAATAAAGAAATTTTAAATGATCTATTAAATTATCTTTTAGAAAGAAGATAATTATTCACAATTTTTTAGCATTTATTAGGCCCAATGATCGTTACCATTATGAACTTTAATAAAGAAATTTCAAATGATCTCTTAAATTATGTTTTAGAAAGAAGGTAATTATTTCAATTTCTCTAGCATTTATTAGGCCCAATGATCGTTGCTGTTATGGTCTTTAATAAAGAAATTTGAAATGATCAATTAAATTATCTTTTAGAAGGAAGATAACTATTTCAAATTTTTTAGCATTTATTAGGCCCATTGATCGTTACCGGCATGATCTTTAATAAAGAAATTTTAAATGATCTATTAAATTATCTTTTAGAAAGAAGATAATTATTCACAATTTTTTAGCATTTATTAGGCTCAATGATCGTTACCGTTATGAACTTTAATAAAGAAATTTTAAATGATCTCTTAAATTATCTTTTAGAAAGAAGATAATTATTTCAATTTGCCTAGCATTTATTAGGCCCAACGATCGTTACCGTTATGAACTTTAATAAAGAAATTTCAAATGATCTCTTAAATTATGTTTTAGAAAGAAGGTAATTATTTCAATTTCTCTAGCATTTATTAGGCCCAATGATCGTTGCCGTTATGGTCTTTAATAAAGAAATTTGAAATGATCAATTAAATTATGTTTTAGAAAGAAGATGAATATTTCAATTTTTTTAGCATTTATTAGCCCTATTCATCGTTAACGTTATGATCTTTAATAAAAAAATTTTAAATGATCAATTAAATTATCTTTTAGAAAGAAGATAATTATTTACAATTTTTTGGCATTCATTAGGCCTAACGATCGTTACTGTTATGATCTTTAATAAATAAATTTTAAATGATCTATTAAATTATCTTTTAGAAAGAAGATAATTATTCACAATTTTTTAGCATTTATTAGGCCCAATGATCGTTACCGTTATGATCTTTAATAAAAAATTTTAAATGATCAATTAAATTATCTTTTAGATGGAAGATAACTATTTCAAATTTTTTAGCATTTATTAGGCTCATTGATCGTTACCGACATGATCTTTAATAAAGAAATTTTAAATGATCTATTAAATTATCTTTTAGAAAGAAGATAATTATTTAGAATCTTTTAGCATTTATTAGGCCCAATGATCGTTACCGTTATGATCTTTAATAAAGAAATTTTAAATGATCTATTAAATTATCTTTTAGAAAGAAGATAATTATTTACAATCTTCTAGCATTTATTAGGCCCAATGATTGTTACTGTTATGATCTTTAATAAAGAAATGTTAAATGATCAATAAAATTATCTTTTAGAAAGAAGATAACTATTTCAAATTTTTTAGCATTTATTAGGCCCATTGATCGTTACCGTTATGATCTTTAATAAAGAAATTTTAAATGATCTATTAAATTATCTCTTAGAAAGAAGATAATTATTCACAATTTTTTAGCATTTATTAGGCCCAATGATCGTTACCATTATGAACTTTAATAAAGAAATTTCAAATGATCTCTTAAATTATCTTTTAGAAAGAAGATAATTATTTCAATTTCTCTAGCATTTATTAGGCCCAATGATCGTTGCCGTTATGGTCTTTAATAAAGAAATTTTAAATGATCAATTAAATTAACTTTTAGAAAAAAGATGAATATTTGAATTTTTTTACCATTTATTAGGCCCATTCATCGTTACCGTTATGATCTTTAATAAAGAAATTTTAAATGATCAATTAAATTATCTTTTAGAAAGAAGATAATTATTTACAATTTTTTGGCATTCATTAGGCCTAACGATCGTTACCGTTATGATCTTTAATAAATAAATTTTAAATGATCTATTAAATTATCTTTTAGAAAGAAGATAATTATTCACAATTTTTTCGCATTTATTAGGCCCAATGATCGTTACCGTTATGATCTTTAATAAAAAATTTTAAATGATCAATTAAATTATCTTTTACATGGAAGATAACTATTTCAAATTTTTTAGCATTTATTAGGCCCATTGATAGTTACCGGCATGATCTTTAATAAAGAAATTTTAAATGATCTATTAAATTATCTTTTAGAAAGAAGATAATTATTCACAATTTTTTAGCATTTATTAGGCCCAATGATCGTTACCATTATGAACTTTAATAAAGAAATTTCAAATGATCTCTTAAATTATCTTTTAGAAAGAAGATAATTATTTCAATTTCTCTAGCATTTATTAGGCCCAATGATCGTTGCCGTTATGGTCTTTAATAAAGAAATTTTAAATGATCAATTAAATTAACTTTTAGAAAAAAGATGAATATTTCAATTTTTTTACCATTTATTAGGCTCATTTATCGTTACCGTTATGATCTTTAATAAAGAAATTTTAAATGATCAATTAAATTATCTTTTAGAAAGAATATAATTATTTACAATTTTTTGGCATTCATTAGCCCTAACGATCGCTACCGTTATGATCTTTAATAAATAAATTTTAAATGATCTATTAAATTATCTTTTAGAAATAAGATAATTATTCACAATTTTTTAGCATTTATTGGGCCCAATGATCGTTACTGTTATGATCTTTAATAAAGAAATTTTAAATGATCAATTAAATTATCTTTTAGAAGGAAGATAACTATTTCAAATTTTTTAGCATTTATTAGGCCAATTTATCGTTACCGGTATGATCTTTAATAAAGAAATTTTAAATGATCTATTAAATCATCTTTTAGAAAGAAGATAATTATTCACAATTTTTTAGCATTTATTAGGCCCAATGATCGTTACCGTTATGAACTTTAATAAAGAAATTTTAAATGATCTCTTAAATTATCTTTTAGAAAGAAGATAATTATTTCAATTTGCCTAGCATTTATTAGGCCCATTGATCGTTACCGGCATGATCTTTAATAAAGAAATTTTAAATGATCTATTAAATTATCTTTTAGAAAGAAGATAATTATTCACAATTTTTTAGCATTTATTAGGCCCAATGATCGTTACCGTTATGATCTTTAATAAAGAAATTTTAAATGATCAATTAAATTATCTTTTACATGGAAGATAACTATTTCAAATTTTTTAGCATTTATTAGGCCCATTGATAGTTACCGGCATGATCTTTAATAAAGAAATTTTAAATGATCTATTAAATTATCTTTTAGAAAGAAGATAATTATTCACAATTTTTTAGCATTTATTAGGCCCAATGATCGTTACCATTATGAACTTTAATAAAGAAATTTCAAATGATCTCTTAAATTATCTTTTAGAAAGAAGATAATTATTTCAATTTCTCTAGCATTTATTAGGCCCAATGATCGTTGCCTTATGGTCTTTAATAAAGAAATTTTAAATGATCAATTAAATTAACTTTTAGAAAAAAGATGAATATTTCAATTTTTTTACCATTTATTAGGCTCATTTATCGTTACCGTTATGATCTTTAATAAAGAAATTTTAAATGATCAATTAAATTATCTTTTAGAAAGAATATAATTATTTACAATTTTTTGGCATTCATTAGCCCTAACGATCGCTACCGTTATGATCTTTAATAAATAAATTTTAAATGATCTATTAAATTATCTTTTAGAAATAAGATAATTATTCACAATTTTTTAGCATTTATTGGGCCCAATGATCGTTACTGTTATGATCTTTAATAAAGAAATTTTAAATGATCAATTAAATTATCTTTTAGAAGGAAGATAACTATTTCAAATTTTTTAGCATTTATTAGGCCAATTTATCGTTACCGGTATGATCTTTAATAAAGAAATTTTAAATGATCTATTAAATCATCTTTTAGAAAGAAGATAATTATTCACAATTTTTTAGCATTTATTAGGCCCAATGATCGTTACCATTATGAACTTTAATAAAGAAATTTTAAATGATCTCTTAAATTATCTTTTAGAAAGAAGATAATTATTTCAATTTGCCTAGCATTTATTAGGCCCATTGATCGTTACCGGCATGATCTTTAATAAAGAAATTTTAAATGATCTATTAAATTATCTTTTAGAAAGAAGATAATTATTCACAATTTTTTAGCATTTATTAGGCCCAATGATCGTTACCGTTATGATCTTTAATAAAGAAATTTTAAATGATCAATTAAATTATCTTTTACATGGAAGATAACTATTTCAAATTTTTTAGCATTTATTAGGCCCATTGATAGTTACCGGCATGATCTTTAATAAAGAAATTTTAAATGATCTATTAAATTATCTTTTAGAAAGAAGATAATTATTCACAATTTTTTAGCATTTATTAGGCCCAATGATCGTTACCATTATGAACTTTAATAAAGAAATTTCAAATGATCTCTTAAATTATCTTTTAGAAAGAAGATAATTATTTCAATTTCTCTAGCATTTATTAGGCCCAATGATCGTTGCCGTTATGGTCTTTAATAAAGAAATTTTAAATGATCAATTAAATTAACTTTTAGAAAAAAGATGAATATTTCAATTTTTTTACCATTTATTAGGCTCATTTATCGTTACCGTTATGATCTTTAATAAAGAAATTTTAAATGATCAATTAAATTATCTTTTAGAAAGAATATAATTATTTACAATTTTTTGGCATTCATTAGCCCTAACGATCGCTACCGTTATGATCTTTAATAAATAAATTTTAAATGATCTATTAAATTATCTTTTAGAAATAAGATAATTATTCACAATTTTTTAGCATTTATTGGGCCCAATGATCGTTACTGTTATGATCTTTAATAAAGAAATTTTAAATGATCAATTAAATTATCTTTTAGAAGGAAGATAACTATTTCAAATTTTTTAGCATTTATTAGGCCAATTTATCGTTACCGGTATGATCTTTAATAAAGAAATTTTAAATGATCTATTAAATCATCTTTTAGAAAGAAGATAATTATTCACAATTTTTTAGCATTTATTAGGCCCAATGATCGTTACCGTTATGAACTTTAATAAAGAAATTTTAAATGATCTCTTAAATTATCTTTTAGAAAGAAGATAATTATTTCAATTTGCCTAGCATTTATTAGGCCCATTGATCGTTACCGGCATGATCTTTAATAAAGAAATTTTAAATGATCTATTAAATTATCTTTTAGAAAGAAGATAATTATTCACAATTTTTTAGCATTTATTAGGCCCAATGATCGTTACCGTTATGATCTTTAATAAAGAAATTTTAAATGATCAATTAAATTATCTTTTACATGGAAGATAACTATTTCAAATTTTTTAGCATTTATTAGGCCCATTGATAGTTACCGGCATGATCTTTAATAAAGAAATTTTAAATGATCTATTAAATTATCTTTTAGAAAGAAGATAATTATTCACAATTTTTTAGCATTTATTAGGCCCAATGATCGTTACCATTATGAACTTTAATACAGAAATTTCAAATGATCTCTTAAATTATCTTTTAGAAAGAAGATAATTATTTCAATTTCTCTAGCATTTATTAGGCCCAATGATCGTTGCCGTTATGGTCTTTAATAAAGAAATTTTAAATGATCAATTAAATTAACTTTTAGAAAAAAGATGAATATTTCAATTTTTTTACCATTTATTAGGCTCATTTATCGTTACCGTTATGATCTTTAATAAAGAAATTTTAAATGATCAATTAAATTATCTTTTAGAAAGAATATAATTATTTACAATTTTTTGGCATTCATTAGCCCTAACGATCGCTACCGTTATGATCTTTAATAAATAAATTTTAAATGATCTATTAAATTATCTTTTAGAAATAAGATAATTATTCACAATTTTTTAGCATTTATTGGGCCCAATGATCGTTACCGTTATGATCTTTAATAAAGAAATTTTAAATGATCTCTTAAATTATCTTTTAGAAAAAACATAATTATTTCAATTTCTCTAGCATTTATTAGGCCCAATGATCGTTGCCGTTATGGTCTTTAATAAAGAAATTTTAAATGATCAATTAAATTAACTTTTAGAAAAAAGATGAATATTTCAATTTTTTTACCATTTATTAGGCCCATTCATCGTTACCGTTATCATCTTTAATAATGAAATTTTAAATGATCAATTAAATTATCTTTTAGAAAGAATATAATTATTTACAATTTTTTGGCATTCATTAGCCCTAACGATCGCTACCGTTATGATCTTTAATAAATAAATTTTAAATGATCTATTAAATTATCTTTTAGAAATAAGATAATTATTCACAATTTTTTAGCATTTATTAGGCCCAATGATCGTTACCGTTATGATCTTTAATAAAGAAATTTTAAATGATCAATTAAATTATCTTTTAGAAGGAAGATAACTATTTCAAATTTTTTAGCATTTATTAGGCCCATTGATCGTTACCGGCATGATCTTTAATAAAGAAATTTTAAATGATCTATTAAATTATCTTTTAGAAAGAAGATAATTATTCACAATTTTTTAGCATTTATTAGGCCCAATGATCGTTACCGTTATGATCTTTAATAAAGAAATTTTAAATGGTCAATTAAATTATCTTTTAGAAGGAAGATAACTATTTCAAAGTTTTTAGCATTTATTAGGCCAATTTATCGTTACCGGTATGATCTTTAATAAAGAAATTTTAAATGATCTATTAAATCATCTTTTAGAAAGAAGATAATTATTCACAATTTTTTAGCATTTATTAGGCCCAATGATCGTTACCGTTATGAACTTTAATAAAGAAATTTTAAATGATCTCTTAAATTATCTTTTAGAAAGAAGATAATTATTTCAATTTGCCTAGCATTTATTAGGCCCATTGATCGTTACCGGCATGATCTTTAATAAAGAAATTTTAAATGATCTATTAAATTATCTTTTAGAAAGAAGATAATTATTCACAATTTTTTAGCATTTATTAGGCCCAATGATCGTTACCGTTATGATCTTTAATAAAGAAATTTTAAATGGTCAATTAAATTATCTTTTAGAAGGAAGATAACTATTTCAAAGTTTTTAGCATTTATTAGGCCAATTTATCGTTACCGGTATGATCTTTAATAAAGAAATTTTAAATGATCTATTAAATCATCTTTTAGAAAGAAGATAATTATTCACAATTTTTTAGCATTTATTAGGCCCAATGATCGTTACCGTTATGAACTTTAATAAAGAAATTTTAAATGATCTCTTAAATTATCTTTTAGAAAGAAGATAATTATTTCAATTTGCCTAGCATTTATTAGGCCCATTGATCGTTACCGGCATGATCTTTAATAAAGAAATTTTAAATGATCTATTAAATTATCTTTTAGAAAGAAGATAATTATTCACAATTTTTTAGCATTTATTAGGCCCAATGATCGTTACCGTTATCATCTTTAATAAAGAAATTTTAAATGATCAATTAAATTATCTTTTAGAAGGAAGATAACTATTTCAAATTTTTTAGCATTTATTAGGCCAATTTATCGTTACCAGTATGATCTTTAATAAAGAAATTTTAAATGATCTATTAAATCATCTTTTAGAAAGAAGATAATTATTCATAATTTTTTAGCATTTATTAGGGCCAATAATCGTTACCGTTATGAACTTTAATAAAGAAATTTCAAATGATCTCTTAAATTATCTTTTAGAAAAAAGATAATTATTTCAATTTCTCTAGCATTTATTAGGCCCAATGATCGTTGCCGTTATGGTCTTTAATAAAGAAATTTTAAATGATCAATTAAATTAACTTTTAGAAAAAAGATGAATATTTCAATTTTTTTACCATTTATTAGGCCCATTCATCGTTACCGTTATGATATTTAATAAAGAAATTTTAAATGATCAATTAAATTATCTTTTAGAAAGAATATAATTATTTACAATTTTTTGGCATTCATTAGCCCTAACGATCGCTACCGTTATGATCTTTAATAAATAAATTTTAAATGATCTATTAAATTATCTTTTAGAAATAAGATAATTATTCACAATTTTGTAGCATTTATTAGGCCCAATGATCGTTACCGTTATGATCTTTAATAAAGAAATTTTAAATGATCAATTAAATTATCTTTTAGAAGGAAGATAACTATTTCAAATTTTTTAGCATTTATTAGGCCCATTGATCGTTACCGGCATGATCTTTAATAAAGAAATTTTAAATGATCTATTAAATTATCTTTTAGAAAGAAGATAATTATTCACAATTTTTTAGCATTTATTAGGCCCAATGATCGTTACCGTTATGATCTTTAATAAAGAAATTTTAAATTATCAATTAAATTATCTTTTAGAAGGAAGATAACTATTTCAAATTTTTTAGCATTTATTAGGCCAATTTATCGTTACCGGTATGATCTTTAATAAAGAAATTTTAAATGATCTATTAAATCATCTTTTAGAAAGAATATAATTATTTACAATTTTTTGGCATTCATTAGCCCTAACGATCGCTACCGTTATGATCTTTAATAAATAAATTTTAAATGATCTATTAAATTATCTTTTAGAAATAAGATAATTATTCACAATTTTTTAGCATTTATTAGGCCCAATGATCGTTACCGTTATGATCTTTAATAAAGAAATTTTAAATGATCAATTAAATTATCTTTTAGAAGGAAGATAACTATTTCAAATTTTTTAGCATTTATTAGGCCAATTTATCGTTACCGGTATGATCTTTAATAAAGAAATTTTAAATGATCTATTAAATCATCTTTTAGAAAGAAGATAATTATTCACAATTTTTTAGCATTTATTAGGCCCAATGATCGTTACCGTTATGAACTTTAATAAAGAAATTTTAAATGATCTCTTAAATTATCTTTTAGAAAGAAGATAATTATTTCAATTTGCCTAGCATTTATTAGGCCCAATGATCGTTACCGTTATGATCTTTAATAAAAAATTTTAAATGATCTATTAAATTATCTTTTAGAAAGAAGATAATTATTCACAATTTTTTAGCATTTATTAGGCCCAATGATCGTTACCGTTATGATCTTTAATAAAGAAATTTTAAATGATCAATTAAATTATCTTTTAGAAGGAAGATAACTATTTCAAATTTTTTAGCATTTATTAGGCCAATTTATCGTTACCAGTATGATCTTTAATAAAGAAATTTTAAATGATCTATTAAATCATCTTTTAGAAAGAAGATAATTTTTCATAATTTTTTAGCATTTATTAGGCCCAATGATCGTTACCCTTATGAACTTTAATAAAGAAATTTCAAATGATCTCTTAAATTATCTTTTAGAAAAAAGATAATTATTTCAATTTCTCTAGCATTTATTAGGCCCAATGATCGTTGCCGTTATGGTCTTTAATAAAGAAATTTTAAATGATCAATTAAATTAACTTTTAGAAAAAAGATGAATATTTCAATTTTTTTACCATTTATTAGGCCCATTCATCGTTACCGTTATGATCTTTAATAAAGAAATTTTAAATGATCAATTAAATTATCTTTTAGAAAGAATATAATTATTTACAATTTTTTGGCATTCATTAGCCCTAACGATCGCTACCGTTATGATCTTTAATAAATAAATTTTAAATGATCTATTAAATTATCTTTTAGAAATAAGATAATTATTCACAATTTTTTAGCATTTATTAGGCCCAATGATCGTTACCGTTATGATCTTTAATAAAGAAATTTTAAATGATCAATTAAATTATCTTTTAGAAGGAAGATAACTATTTCAAATTTTTTAGCATTTATTAGGCCCATTGATAGTTACCGGCATGATCTTTAATAAAGAAATTTTAAATGATCTATTAAATCATCTTTTAGAAAGAAGATAGTTATTCACAATTTTTTAGCATTTATTAGGCTCAATGATCGTTACCGTTATGAACTTTAATAAAGAAATTTTAAATGATCTCTTAAATTATCTTTTAGAAAGAAGATAATTATTTCAATTTGCCTAGCATTTATTAGGCCCAACGATCGTTACCGTTATGAACTTTAATAAAGAAATTTCAAATGATCTCTTAAATTATGTTTTAGAAAGAAGGTAATTATTTCAATTTCTCTAGCATTTATTAGGCCCAATGATCGTTGCCGTTATGGTCTTTAATAAAGAAATTTGAAATGATCAATTAAATTATCTTTTAGAAGGAAGATAACTATTTCAAATTTTTTAGCATTTATTAGGCCCATTGATCGTTACCGGCATGATCTTTAATAAAGAAATTTTAAATGATCTATTAAATTATCTTTTAGAAAGAAGATAATTATTCACAATTTTTTAGCATTTATTAGGCCCAATGATCGTTACCATTATGAACTTTAATAAAGAAATTTCAAATGATCTCTTAAATTATGTTTTAGAAAGAAGGTAATTATTTCAATTTCTCTAGCATTTATTAGGCCCAATGATCGTTGCCGTTATGGTCTTTAATAAAGAAATTTGAAATGATCAATTAAATTATCTTTTAGAAGGAAGATAACTATTTCAAATTTTTTAGCATTTATTAGGCCCATTGATCGTTACCGGCATGATCTTTAATAAAGAAATTTTAAATGATCTATTAAATTATCTTTTAGAAAGAAGATAATTATTCACAATTTTTTAGCATTTATTAGGCTCAATGATCGTTACCGTTATGAACTTTAATAAAGAAATTTTAAATGATCTCTTAAATTATCTTTTAGAAAGAAGATAATTATTTCAATTTGCCTAGCATTTATTAGGCCCAACGATCGTTACCGTTATGAACTTTAATAAAGAAATTTCAAATGATCTCTTAAATTATGTTTTAGAAAGAAGGTAATTATTTCAATTTCTCTAGCATTTATTAGGCCCAATGATCGTTGCCGTTATAGTCTTTAATAAAGAAATTTGAAATGATCAATTAAATTATGTTTTAGAAAGAAGATGAATATTTCAATTTTTTTAGCATTTATTAGCCCTATTCATCGTTACCGTTATGATCTTTAATAAAGAAATTTTAAATGATCAATTAAATTATCTTTTAGAAAGAAGATAATTATTTACAATTTTTTGGCATTCATTAGGCCTAACGATCGTTACTGTTATGATCTTTAATAAATAAATTTTAAATGATCTATTAAATTATCTTTTAGAAAGAAGATAATTATTCACAATTTTTTAGCATTTATTAGGCCCAATGATCGTTACCGTTATGATCTTTAATAAAAAATTTTAAATGATCAATTAAATTATCTTTTAGATGGAAGATAACTATTTCAAATTTTTTAGCATTTATTAGGCTCATTGATCGTTACCGACATGATCTTTAATAAAGAAATTTTAAATGATCTATTAAATTATCTTTTAGAAAGAAGAAAATTATTTACAATCTTTTAGCATTTATTAGGCCCAATGATCGTTACCGTTATGATCTTTAATAAAGAAATTTTAAATGATCTATTAAATTATCTTTTAGAAAGAAGATAATTATTTACAATCTTCTAGCATTTATTAGGCCCAATGATTGTTACTGTTATGATCTTTAATAAAGAAATGTTAAATGATCAATAAAATTATCTTTTAGAAAGAAGATAACTATTTCAAATTTTTTAGCATTTATTAGGCCCATTGATCGTTACCGTTATGATCTTTAATAAAGAAATTTTAAATGATCTATTAAATTATCTCTTAGAAAGAAGATAATTATTCACAATTTTTTAGCATTTATTAGGCCCAATGATCGTTACCATTATGAACTTTAATAAAGAAATTTCAAATGATCTCTTAAATTATCTTTTAGAAAGAAGATAATTATTTCAATTTCTCTAGCATTTATTAGGCCCAATGATCGTTGCCGTTATGGTCTTTAATAAAGAAATTTTAAATGATCAATTAAATTAACTTTTAGAAAAAAGATGAATATTTGAATTTTTTTACCATTTATTAGGCCCATTCATCGTTACCGTTATGATCTTTAATAAAGAAATTTTAAATGATCAATTAAATTATCTTTTAGAAAGAAGATAATTATTTACAATTTTTTGGCATTCATTAGGCCTAACGATCGTTACCGTTATGATCTTTAATAAATAAATTTTAAATGATCTATTAAATTATCTTTTAGAAAGAAGATAATTATTCACAATTTTTTAGCATTTATTAGGCCCAATGATCGTTACCGTTATGATCTTTAATAAAAAATTTTAAATGATCAATTAAATTATCTTTTACATATAAGATAACTATTTCAAATTTTTTAGCATTTATTAGGCCCATTGATAGTTACCGGCATGATCTTTAATAAAGAAATTTTAAATGATCTATTAAATTATCTTTTAGAAAGAAGATAATTATTCACAATTTTTTAGCATTTATTAGGCCCAATGATCGTTACCATTATGAACTTTAATAAAGAAATTTCAAATGATCTCTTAAATTATCTTTTAGAAAGAAGATAATTATTTCAATTTCTCTAGCATTTATTAGGCCCAATGATCGTTGCCGTTATGGTCTTTAATAAAGAAATTTTAAATGATCAATTAAATTATCTTTTAGAAAGAAGATGAATATTTCAATTTTTTTAGCATTTATTAGGCCCATTGATCGTTACCGTTATGATCTTTAATAAAGAAATTTTAAATGATCAATTAAATTATCTTTTAGAAAGAAGAAAATTATTTACAATTTTTTGGCTTTCATTAGGCCTAATGACCGTTACCGTTATGATCTTTAATAAAGAAATTTTAAATGATCTATTAAATTATCTTTTAGAAACAAGATAATTATTCGCAATTTTTTAGCATTTATTAGGCCCAATGATCGTTACCGTTATGAACTTTAATAAAGAAATTTCAAATGATCTCTTAAATTATCTTTTAGAAAGAAGATAATTATTTCAATTTGCCTAGCATTTATGAGGCCCAATGATCGTTACCGTTATGAACTTTAATAAAGAAATTTCAAATGATCTCTTAAATTATCTTTTAGAAAGAAGATGAATATTTCAATTTTTTTAGCATTTATTAGGCCCATTGATCGTTACCGTTATGATCTTTAATAAAGAAATTTTAAATGATCAATTAAATTATCTTTTAGAAAGAAGAAAATTATTTACAATTTTTTGGCTTTCATTAGGCCTAATGACCGTTACCGTTATGATCTTTAATAAAGAAATTTTAAATGATCTATTAAATTATCTTTTAGAAACAAGATAATTATTCGCAATTTTTTAGCATTTATTAGGCCCAATGATCGTTACCGTTATGAACTTTAATAAAGAAATTTCAAATGATCTCTTAAATTATCTTTTAGAAAGAAGATAATTATTTCAATTTCTCTTGCATTTATTAGGCCCAATGATCGTTGCCGTTATGGTCTTTAATAAAGAAATTTTAAATGATCAATTAAATTATCTTTTAGAAGGAAGATAACTATTTCAAATTTTTTAGCATTTATTAGGCCAATTTATCGTTACCGGTATGATCTTTAATAAAGAAATTTTAAATGATCTATTAAATCATCTTTTAAAAGAAGATAATTATTCACAATTTTTTAGCATTTATTAGGCCCAATGATCGTTAACCGTTATGAACTTTAATAAAGAAATTTTAAATGATCTCTTAAATTATCTTTTAGAAAGAAGATAATTATTTCAATTTGCCTAGCATTTATGAGGCCCAATGATCGTTACCGTTATGAACTTTAATAAAGAAATTTCAAATGATCTCTTAAATTATCTTTTAGAAAGAAGATAATTATTTCAATTTCTCTAGCATTTATTAGGCCCAATGATCGTTGCCGTTATGGTCTTTAATAAAGAAATTTGAAATGATCAATTAAATTATCTTTTAGAAAGAAGATGAATATTTCAATTTTTTTAGCATTTATTAGGCCTATTCATCGTTACCGTTATGATCTTTAATAAAGAAATTTTAAATGATCAATTAAATTATCTTTTAGAAAGAAGATAATTATTTACAATTTTTTGGCATTCATTAGGCCTAACGATCGTTACCGTTATGATCCTTAATAAATAAATTTTAAATGATCTATTAAATTATCTTTTAGAAAGAAGATAATTATTCACAATTTTTTAGCATTTATTAGGCCCAATGATCGTTGCCGTTATGATCTTTAATAAAGAAATTTTAAATGATCAATTAAATTATCTTTTAGATGGAAGATAACTATTTCAAATTTTTTAGCATTTATTAGGCCCATTGATCGTTACCGGCATGATCTTTAATAAAGAAATTTTAAATGATCTATTAAATTATCTTTTAGAAAGAAGATAATTATTCACAATTTTTTAGCATTTATTAGGCCCAATGATCGTTACCATTATGAACTTTAATAAAGAAATTTCAAATGATCTCTTAAATTATCTTTTAGAAAGAAGATAATTATTTCAATTTCTCTAGCATTTATTAGGCCCAATGATCGTTGCCGTTATGGTCTTTAATAAAGAAATTTGAAATGATCAATTAAATTATCTTTTAGAAAGAAGATGAATATTTCAATTTTTTTACCATTTATTAGGCTCATTCATCGTTACCGTTATGATCTTCAATAAAGAAATTTTAAATGATCAATTAAATTATCTTTTAGAAAGAATATAATTATTTACAATTTTTTGGCATTCATTAGCCCTAACGATCGCTACCGTTATGATCTTTAATAAATAAATTTTAAATGATCTATTAAATTATCTTTTAGAAAGAAGATAATTATTCACAATTTTTTAGCATTTATTAGGCCCAATGATCGTTACCGTTATGATCTTTAATAAAGAAATTTTAAATGATCAATTAAATTATCTTTTAGAAGGAAGATAACTATTTCAAATTTTTTAGCATTTATTAGGCCCATTGATCGTTACCGGCATGATCTTTAATAAAGAAAATTTAAATGATCTATTAAATTATCTTTTAGAAAGAAGATAATTATTCACAATTTTTTAGCATTTATTAGGCCCAATGATCGTTGCCGTTATGGTCTTTAATAAAGAAATTTTAAATGATCAATTAAATTATCTTTTAGAAGGAAGATAACTATTTCAAATTTTTTAGCATTTATTAGGCCAATTTATCGTTACCGGTATGATCTTTAATAAAGAAATTTTAAATGATCTATTAAATCATCTTTTAAAAGAAGATAATTATTCACAATTTTTTAGCATTTATTAGGCCCAATGATCGTTAACCGTTATGAACTTTAATAAAGAAATTTTAAATGATCTCTTAAATTATCTTTTAGAAAGAAGATAATTATTTCAATTTGCCTAGCATTTATTAGGCCCAATGATCGTTACCGTTATGAACTTTAATAAAGAAATTTCAAATGATCTCTTAAATTATGTTTTAGAAAGAAGGTAATTATTTCAATTTCTCTAGCATTTATTAGGCCCAATGATCGTTGCCGTTATGGTCTTTAATAAAGAAATTTGAAATGATCAATTAAATTATCTTTTAGAAAGAAGATGAATATTTCAATTTTTTTAGCATTTATTAGGCCTATTCATCGTTACCGTTATGATCTTTAATAAAGAAATTTTAAATGATCAATTAAATTATCTTTTAGAAAGAAGATAATTATTTACAATTTTTTGGCATTCATTAGGCCTAACGATCGTTACCGTTATGATCCTTAATAAATAAATTTTAAATGATCTATTAAATTATCTTTTAGAAAGAAGATAATTATTCACAATTTTTTAGCATTTATTAGGCCCAATGATCGTTACCGTTATGATCTTTAATAAAGAAATTTTAAATGATCAATTAAATTATCTTTTAGAAGGAAGATAACTATTTCAAATTTTTTAGCATTTATTAGGCCCATTGATCGTTACCGGCATGATCTTTAATAAAGAAAATTTAAATGATCTATTAAATTATCTTTTAGAAAGAAGATAATTATTCACAATTTTTTAGCATTTATTAGGCCCAATGATCGTTACCGTTATGATCTTTAATAAAGAAATTTTAAATGATCAATTAAATTATCTTTTAGAAAGAAGATGAATATTTTAATTTTTTTAGCATTTATTAGGCCCATTGATCGTTACCGTTATGATCTTTAATAAAGAAATTTTAAATGATCAATTAAATTATCTTTTAGAAAGAAGAAAATTATTTACAATTTTTTGGCTTTCATTAGGCCTAATGATCGTTACCGTTATGATCTTTAATAAAGAAATTTTAAATGATCTATTAAATTATCTTTTAGAAACAAGATAATTATTCGCAATTTTTTAGCATTTATTAGGCCCAATGATCGTTACCGTTATGAACTTTAATAAAGAAATTTCAAATGATCTCTTAAATTATCTTTTAGAAAGAAGATAATTATTTCAATTTCTCTAGCATTTATTAGGCCCAATGATCGTTGCCGTTATGGTCTTTAATAAAGAAATTTTAAATGATCAATTAAATTATCTTTTAGATGGAAGATAACTATTTCAAATTTTTTAGCATTTATTAGGCCCATTGATCGTTACCGGCATGATCTTTAATAAAGAAATTTTAAATGATCTATTAAATTATCTTTTAGAAAGAAGATAATTATTCACAATTTTTTAGCATTTATTAGGCCCAATGATCGTTACCATTATGAACTTTAATAAAGAAATTTCAAATGATCTCTTAAATTATCTTTTAGAAAGAAGATAATTATTTCAATTTCTCTAGCATTTATTAGGCCCAATGATCGTTGCCGTTATGATCTTTAATAAAGAAATTTTAAATGATCAATTAAATTATCTTTTAGAAAGAAGAAAATTATTTACAATTTTTTGGCTTTCATTAGGCCTAATGACCGTTACCGTTATGATCTTTAATAAAGAAATTTTAAATGATCTATTAAATTATCTTTTAGAAACAAGATAATTATTCGCAATTTTTTAGCATTTATTAGGCCCAATGATCGTTACCGTTATGAACTTTAATAAAGAAATTTCAAATGATCTCTTAAATTATCTTTTAGAAAGAAGATAATTATTTCAATTTCTCTTGCATTTATTAGGCCCAATGATCGTTGCCGTTATGGTCTTTAATAAAGAAATTTTAAATGATCAATTAAATTATCTTTTAGAAGGAAGATAACTATTTCAAATTTTTTACATTTATTAGGCCAATTTATCGTTACCGGTATGATCTTTAATAAAGAAATTTTAAATGATCTATTAAATCATCTTTTAAAAGAAGATAATTATTCACAATTTTTTAGCATTTATTAGGCCCAATGATCGTTAACCGTTATGAACTTTAATAAAGAAATTTTAAATGATCTCTTAAATTATCTTTTAGAAAGAAGATAATTATTTCAATTTGCCTAGCATTTATGAGGCCCAATGATCGTTACCGTTATGAACTTTAATAAAGAAATTTCAAATGATCTCTTAAATTATCTTTTAGAAAGAAGATAATTATTTCAATTTCTCTAGCATTTATTAGGCCCAATGATCGTTGCCGTTATGGTCTTTAATAAAGAAATTTGAAATGATCAATTAAATTATCTTTTAGAAAGAAGATGAATATTTCAATTTTTTTAGCATTTATTAGGCCTATTCATCGTTACCGTTATGATCTTTAATAAAGAAATTTTAAATGATCAATTAAATTATCTTTTAGAAAGAAGATAATTATTTACAATTTTTTGGCATTCATTAGGCCTAACGATCGTTACCGTTATGATCCTTAATAAATAAATTTTAAATGATCTATTAAATTATCTTTTAGAAAGAAGATAATTATTCACAATTTTTTAGCATTTATTAGGCCCAATGATCGTTACCGTTATGATCTTTAATAAAGAAATTTTAAATGATCAATTAAATTATCTTTTAGAAGGAAGATAACTATTTCAAATTTTTTAGCATTTATTAGGCCCATTGATCGTTACCGGCATGATCTTTAATAAAGAAAATTTAAATGATCTATTAAATTATCTTTTAGAAAGAAGATAATTATTCACAATTTTTTAGCATTTATTAGGCCCAATGATCGTTACCGTTATGATCTTTAATAAAGAAATTTTAAATGATCAATTAAATTATCTTTTAGAAAGAAGATGAATATTTTAATTTTTTTAGCATTTATTAGGCCCATTGATCGTTACCGTTATGATCTTTAATAAAGAAATTTTAAATGATCAATTAAATTATCTTTTAGAAAGAAGAAAATTATTTACAATTTTTTGGCTTTCATTAGGCCTAATGATCGTTACCGTTATGATCTTTAATAAAGAAATTTTAAATGATCTATTAAATTATCTTTTAGAAACAAGATAATTATTCGCAATTTTTTAGCATTTATTAGGCCCAATGATCGTTACCGTTATGAACTTTAATAAAGAAATTTCAAATGATCTCTTAAATTATCTTTTAGAAAGAAGATAATTATTTCAATTTCTCTAGCATTTATTAGGCCCAATGATCGTTGCCGTTATGGTCTTTAATAAAGAAATTTTAAATGATCAATTAAATTATCTTTTAGATGGAAGATAACTATTTCAAATTTTTTAGCATTTATTAGGCCCATTGATCGTTACCGGCATGATCTTTAATAAAGAAATTTTAAATGATCTATTAAATTATCTTTTAGAAAGAAGATAATTATTCACAATTTTTTAGCATTTATTAGGCCCAATGATCGTTACCATTATGAACTTTAATAAAGAAATTTCAAATGATCTCTTAAATTATCTTTTAGAAAGAAGATAATTATTTCAATTTCTCTAGCATTTATTAGGCCCAATGATCGTTGCCGTTATGATCTTTAATAAAGAAATTTTAAATGATCAATTAAATTATCTTTTAGAAAGAAGAAAATTATTTACAATTTTTTGGCTTTCATTAGGCCTAATGACCGTTACCGTTATGATCTTTAATAAAGAAATTTTAAATGATCTATTAAATTATCTTTTAGAAACAAGATAATTATTCGCAATTTTTTAGCATTTATTAGGCCCAATGATCGTTACCGTTATGAACTTTAATAAAGAAATTTCAAATGATCTCTTAAATTATCTTTTAGAAAGAAGATAATTATTTCAATTTCTCTTGCATTTATTAGGCCCAATGATCGTTGCCGTTATGGTCTTTAATAAAGAAATTTTAAATGATCAATTAAATTATCTTTTAGAAGGAAGATAACTATTTCAAATTTTTTACATTTATTAGGCCAATTTATCGTTACCGGTATGATCTTTAATAAAGAAATTTTAAATGATCTATTAAATCATCTTTTAAAAGAAGATAATTATTCACAATTTTTTAGCATTTATTAGGCCCAATGATCGTTAACCGTTATGAACTTTAATAAAGAAATTTTAAATGATCTCTTAAATTATCTTTTAGAAAGAAGATAATTATTTCAATTTGCCTAGCATTTATGAGGCCCAATGATCGTTACCGTTATGAACTTTAATAAAGAAATTTCAAATGATCTCTTAAATTATCTTTTAGAAAGAAGATAATTATTTCAATTTCTCTAGCATTTATTAGGCCCAATGATCGTTGCCGTTATGGTCTTTAATAAAGAAATTTGAAATGATCAATTAAATTATCTTTTAGAAAGAAGATGAATATTTCAATTTTTTTAGCATTTATTAGGCCTATTCATCGTTACCGTTATGATCTTTAATAAAGAAATTTTAAATGATCAATTAAATTATCTTTTAGAAAGAAGATAATTATTTACAATTTTTTGGCATTCATTAGGCCTAACGATCGTTACCGTTATGATCCTTAATAAATAAATTTTAAATGATCTATTAAATTATCTTTTAGAAAGAAGATAATTATTCACAATTTTTTAGCATTTATTAGGCCCAATGATCGTTACCGTTATGATCTTTAATAAAGAAATTTTAAATGATCAATTAAATTATCTTTTAGATGGAAGATAACTATTTCAAATTTTTTAGCATTTATTAGGCCCATTGATCGTTACCGGCATGATCTTTAATAAAGAAATTTTAAATGATCTATTAAATTATCTTTTAGAAAGAAGATAATTATTCACAATTTTTTAGCATTTATTAGGCCCAATGATCGTTACCATTATGAACTTTAATAAAGAAATTTCAAATGATCTCTTAAATTATCTTTTAGAAAGAAGATAATTATTTCAATTTCTCTAGCATTTATTAGGCCCAATGATCGTTGCCGTTATGGTCTTTAATAAAGAAATTTGAAATGATCAATTAAATTATCTTTTAGAAAGAAGATGAATATTTCAATTTTTTTACCATTTATTAGGCTCATTCATCGTTACCGTTATGATCTTCAATAAAGAAATTTTAAATGATCAATTAAATTATCTTTTAGAAAGAATATAATTATTTACAATTTTTTGGCATTCATTAGCCCTAACGATCGCTACCGTTATGATCTTTAATAAATAAATTTTAAATGATCTATTAAATTATCTTTTAGAAAGAAGATAATTATTCACAATTTTTTAGCATTTATTAGGCCCAATGATCGTTACCGTTATGATCTTTAATAAAGAAATTTTAAATGATCAATTAAATTATCTTTTAGAAGGAAGATAACTATTTCAAATTTTTTAGCATTTATTAGGCCCATTGATCGTTACCGGCATGATCTTTAATAAAGAAAATTTAAATGATCTATTAAATTATCTTTTAGAAAGAAGATAATTATTCACAATTTTTTAGCATTTATTAGGCCCAATGATCGTTGCCGTTATGGTCTTTAATAAAGAAATTTGAAATGATCAATTAAATTATCTTTTAGAAAGAAGATGAATATTTCAATTTTTTTAGCATTTATTAGGCCTATTCATCGTTACCGTTATGATCTTTAATAAAGAAATTTTAAATGATCAATTAAATTATCTTTTAGAAAGAAGATAATTATTTACAATTTTTTGGCATTCATTAGGCCTAACGATCGTTACCGTTATGATCCTTAATAAATAAATTTTAAATGATCTATTAAATTATCTTTTAGAAAGAAGATAATTATTCACAATTTTTTAGCATTTATTAGGCCCAATGATCGTTACCGTTATGATCTTTAATAAAGAAATTTTAAATGATCAATTAAATTATCTTTTAGAAGGAAGATAACTATTTCAAATTTTTTAGCATTTATTAGGCCCATTGATCGTTACCGGCATGATCTTTAATAAAGAAAATTTAAATGATCTATTAAATTATCTTTTAGAAAGAAGATAATTATTCACAATTTTTTAGCATTTATTAGGCCCAATGATCGTTACCGTTATGATCTTTAATAAAGAAATTTTAAATGATCAATTAAATTATCTTTTAGAAAGAAGATGAATATTTTAATTTTTTTAGCATTTATTAGGCCCATTGATCGTTACCGTTATGATCTTTAATAAAGAAATTTTAAATGATCAATTAAATTATCTTTTAGAAAGAAGAAAATTATTTACAATTTTTTGGCTTTCATTAGGCCTAATGATCGTTACCGTTATGATCTTTAATAAAGAAATTTTAAATGATCTATTAAATTATCTTTTAGAAACAAGATAATTATTCGCAATTTTTTAGCATTTATTAGGCCCAATGATCGTTACCGTTATGAACTTTAATAAAGAAATTTCAAATGATCTCTTAAATTATGTTTTAGAAAGAAGATAATTATTTCAATTTGCCTAGCATTTATTAGGCCCAACGATCGTTACCGTTATGAACTTTAATAAAGAAATTTCAAATGATCTCTTAAATTATGTTTTAGAAAGAAGGTAATTATTTCAATTTCTCTAGCATTTATTAGGCCCAATGATCGTTGCCGTTATGGTCTTTAATAAAGAAATTTGAAATGATCAATTAAATTATGTTTTAGAAAGAAGATGAATATTTCAATTTTTTTAGCATTTATTAGCCCTATTCATCGTTACCGTTATGATCTTTAATAAAGAAATTTTAAATGATCAATTAAATTATCTTTTAGAAAGAAGATAATTATTTACAATTTTTTGGCATTCATTAGGCCTAACGATCGTTACTGTTATGATCTTTAATAAATAAATTTTAAATGATCTATTAAATTATCTTTTAGAAAGAAGATAATTATTCACAATTTTTTAGCATTTATTAGGCCCAATGATCGTTACCGTTATGATCTTTAATAAAAAATTTTAAATGATCAATTAAATTATCTTTTAGATGGAAGATAACTATTTCAAATTTTTTAGCATTTATTAGGCTCATTGATCGTTACCGACATGATCTTTAATAAAGAAATTTTAAATGATCTATTAAATTATCTTTTAGAAAGAAGAAAATTATTTACAATCTTTTAGCATTTATTAGGCCCAATGATCGTTACCGTTATGATCTTTAATAAAGAAATTTTAAATGATCTATTAAATTATCTTTTAGAAAGAAGATAATTATTTACAATCTTCTAGCATTTATTAGGCCCAATGATTGTTACTGTTATGATCTTTAATAAAGAAATGTTAAATGATCAATAAAATTATCTTTTAGAAAGAAGATAACTATTTCAAATTTTTTAGCATTTATTAGGCCCATTGATCGTTACCGTTATGATCTTTAATAAAGAAATTTTAAATGATCTATTAAATTATCTCTTAGAAAGAAGATAATTATTCACAATTTTTTAGCATTTATTAGGCCCAATGATCGTTACCATTATGAACTTTAATAAAGAAATTTCAAATGATCTCTTAAATTATCTTTTAGAAAGAAGATAATTATTTCAATTTCTCTAGCATTTATTAGGCCCAATGATCGTTGCCGTTATGGTCTTTAATAAAGAAATTTTAAATGATCAATTAAATTAACTTTTAGAAAAAAGATGAATATTTGAATTTTTTTACCATTTATTAGGCCCATTCATCGTTACCGTTATGATCTTTAATAAAGAAATTTTAAATGATCAATTAAATTATCTTTTAGAAAGAAGATAATTATTTACAATTTTTTGGCATTCATTAGGCCTAACGATCGTTACCGTTATGATCTTTAATAAATAAATTTTAAATGATCTATTAAATTATCTTTTAGAAAGAAGATAATTATTCACAATTTTTTAGCATTTATTAGGCCCAATGATCGTTACCGTTATGATCTTTAATAAAAAATTTTAAATGATCAATTAAATTATCTTTTACATATAAGATAACTATTTCAAATTTTTTAGCATTTATTAGGCCCATTGATAGTTACCGGCATGATCTTTAATAAAGAAATTTTAAATGATCTATTAAATTATCTTTTAGAAAGAAGATAATTATTCACAATTTTTTAGCATTTATTAGGCCCAATGATCGTTACCATTATGAACTTTAATAAAGAAATTTCAAATGATCTCTTAAATTATCTTTTAGAAAGAAGATAATTATTTCAATTTCTCTAGCATTTATTAGGCCCAATGATCGTTGCCGTTATGGTCTTTAATAAAGAAATTTTAAATGATCAATTAAATTATCTTTTAGAAAGAAGATGAATATTTCAATTTTTTTAGCATTTATTAGGCCCATTGATCGTTACCGTTATGATCTTTAATAAAGAAATTTTAAATGATCAATTAAATTATCTTTTAGAAAGAAGAAAATTATTTACAATTTTTTGGCTTTCATTAGGCCTAATGACCGTTACCGTTATGATCTTTAATAAAGAAATTTTAAATGATCTATTAAATTATCTTTTAGAAACAAGATAATTATTCGCAATTTTTTAGCATTTATTAGGCCCAATGATCGTTACCGTTATGAACTTTAATAAAGAAATTTCAAATGATCTCTTAAATTATCTTTTAGAAAGAAGATAATTATTTCAATTTCTCTTGCATTTATTAGGCCCAATGATCGTTGCCGTTATGGTCTTTAATAAAGAAATTTTAAATGATCAATTAAATTATCTTTTAGAAAAAAGATGAATATTTGAATTTTTTTACCATTTATTAGGCCAATTTATCGTTACCGGTATGATCTTTAATAAAGAAATTTTAAATGATCTATTAAATCATCTTTTAAAAGAAGATAATTATTCACAATTTTTTAGCATTTATTAGGCCCAATGATCGTTAACCGTTATGAACTTTAATAAAGAAATTTTAAATGATCTCTTAAATTATCTTTTAGAAAGAAGATAATTATTTCAATTTGCCTAGCATTTATGAGGCCCAATGATCGTTACCGTTATGAACTTTAATAAAGAAATTTCAAATGATCTCTTAAATTATCTTTTAGAAAGAAGATGAATATTTCAATTTTTTTAGCATTTATTAGGCCCATTGATCGTTACCGTTATGATCTTTAATAAAGAAATTTTAAATGATCAATTAAATTATCTTTTAGAAAGAAGAAAATTATTTACAATTTTTTGGCTTTCATTAGGCCTAATGACCGTTACCGTTATGATCTTTAATAAAGAAATTTTAAATGATCTATTAAATTATCTTTTAGAAACAAGATAATTATTCGCAATTTTTTAGCATTTATTAGGCCCAATGATCGTTACCGTTATGAACTTTAATAAAGAAATTTCAAATGATCTCTTAAATTATCTTTTAGAAAGAAGATAATTATTTCAATTTCTCTTGCATTTATTAGGCCCAATGATCGTTGCCGTTATGGTCTTTAATAAAGAAATTTTAAATGATCAATTAAATTATCTTTTAGAAGGAAGATAACTATTTCAAATTTTTTAGCATTTATTAGGCCAATTTATCGTTACCGGTATGATCTTTAATAAAGAAATTTTAAATGATCTATTAAATCATCTTTTAAAAGAAGATAATTATTCACAATTTTTTAGCATTTATTAGGCCCAATGATCGTTAACCGTTATGAACTTTAATAAAGAAATTTTAAATGATCTCTTAAATTATCTTTTAGAAAGAAGATAATTATTTCAATTTGCCTAGCATTTATGAGGCCCAATGATCGTTACCGTTATGAACTTTAATAAAGAAATTTCAAATGATCTCTTAAATTATCTTTTAGAAAGAAGATAATTATTTCAATTTCTCTAGCATTTATTAGGCCCAATGATCGTTGCCGTTATGGTCTTTAATAAAGAAATTTGAAATGATCAATTAAATTATCTTTTAGAAAGAAGATGAATATTTCAATTTTTTTAGCATTTATTAGGCCTATTCATCGTTACCGTTATGATCTTTAATAAAGAAATTTTAAATGATCAATTAAATTATCTTTTAGAAAGAAGATAATTATTTACAATTTTTTGGCATTCATTAGGCCTAACGATCGTTACCGTTATGATCCTTAATAAATAAATTTTAAATGATCTATTAAATTATCTTTTAGAAAGAAGATAATTATTCACAATTTTTTAGCATTTATTAGGCCCAATGATCGTTGCCGTTATGATCTTTAATAAAGAAATTTTAAATGATCAATTAAATTATCTTTTAGATGGAAGATAACTATTTCAAATTTTTTAGCATTTATTAGGCCCATTGATCGTTACCGGCATGATCTTTAATAAAGAAATTTTAAATGATCTATTAAATTATCTTTTAGAAAGAAGATAATTATTCACAATTTTTTAGCATTTATTAGGCCCAATGATCGTTACCATTATGAACTTTAATAAAGAAATTTCAAATGATCTCTTAAATTATCTTTTAGAAAGAAGATAATTATTTCAATTTCTCTAGCATTTATTAGGCCCAATGATCGTTGCCGTTATGGTCTTTAATAAAGAAATTTGAAATGATCAATTAAATTATCTTTTAGAAAGAAGATGAATATTTCAATTTTTTTACCATTTATTAGGCTCATTCATCGTTACCGTTATGATCTTCAATAAAGAAATTTTAAATGATCAATTAAATTATCTTTTAGAAAGAATATAATTATTTACAATTTTTTGGCATTCATTAGCCCTAACGATCGCTACCGTTATGATCTTTAATAAATAAATTTTAAATGATCTATTAAATTATCTTTTAGAAAGAAGATAATTATTCACAATTTTTTAGCATTTATTAGGCCCAATGATCGTTACCGTTATGATCTTTAATAAAGAAATTTTAAATGATCAATTAAATTATCTTTTAGAAGGAAGATAACTATTTCAAATTTTTTAGCATTTATTAGGCCCATTGATCGTTACCGGCATGATCTTTAATAAAGAAAATTTAAATGATCTATTAAATTATCTTTTAGAAAGAAGATAATTATTCACAATTTTTTAGCATTTATTAGGCCCAATGATCGTTGCCGTTATGGTCTTTAATAAAGAAATTTTAAATGATCAATTAAATTATCTTTTAGAAGGAAGATAACTATTTCAAATTTTTTAGCATTTATTAGGCCAATTTATCGTTACCGGTATGATCTTTAATAAAGAAATTTTAAATGATCTATTAAATCATCTTTTAAAAGAAGATAATTATTCACAATTTTTTAGCATTTATTAGGCCCAATGATCGTTAACCGTTATGAACTTTAATAAAGAAATTTTAAATGATCTCTTAAATTATCTTTTAGAAAGAAGATAATTATTTCAATTTGCCTAGCATTTATTAGGCCCAATGATCGTTACCGTTATGAACTTTAATAAAGAAATTTCAAATGATCTCTTAAATTATGTTTTAGAAAGAAGGTAATTATTTCAATTTCTCTAGCATTTATTAGGCCCAATGATCGTTGCCGTTATGGTCTTTAATAAAGAAATTTGAAATGATCAATTAAATTATCTTTTAGAAAGAAGATGAATATTTCAATTTTTTTAGCATTTATTAGGCCTATTCATCGTTACCGTTATGATCTTTAATAAAGAAATTTTAAATGATCAATTAAATTATCTTTTAGAAAGAAGATAATTATTTACAATTTTTTGGCATTCATTAGGCCTAACGATCGTTACCGTTATGATCCTTAATAAATAAATTTTAAATGATCTATTAAATTATCTTTTAGAAAGAAGATAATTATTCACAATTTTTTAGCATTTATTAGGCCCAATGATCGTTACCGTTATGATCTTTAATAAAGAAATTTTAAATGATCAATTAAATTATCTTTTAGAAGGAAGATAACTATTTCAAATTTTTTAGCATTTATTAGGCCCATTGATCGTTACCGGCATGATCTTTAATAAAGAAAATTTAAATGATCTATTAAATTATCTTTTAGAAAGAAGATAATTATTCACAATTTTTTAGCATTTATTAGGCCCAATGATCGTTACCGTTATGATCTTTAATAAAGAAATTTTAAATGATCAATTAAATTATCTTTTAGAAAGAAGATGAATATTTTAATTTTTTTAGCATTTATTAGGCCCATTGATCGTTACCGTTATGATCTTTAATAAAGAAATTTTAAATGATCAATTAAATTATCTTTTAGAAAGAAGAAAATTATTTACAATTTTTTGGCTTTCATTAGGCCTAATGATCGTTACCGTTATGATCTTTAATAAAGAAATTTTAAATGATCTATTAAATTATCTTTTAGAAACAAGATAATTATTCGCAATTTTTTAGCATTTATTAGGCCCAATGATCGTTACCGTTATGAACTTTAATAAAGAAATTTCAAATGATCTCTTAAATTATCTTTTAGAAAGAAGATAATTATTTCAATTTCTCTAGCATTTATTAGGCCCAATGATCGTTGCCGTTATGGTCTTTAATAAAGAAATTTTAAATGATCAATTAAATTATCTTTTAGATGGAAGATAACTATTTCAAATTTTTTAGCATTTATTAGGCCCATTGATCGTTACCGGCATGATCTTTAATAAAGAAATTTTAAATGATCTATTAAATTATCTTTTAGAAAGAAGATAATTATTCACAATTTTTTAGCATTTATTAGGCCCAATGATCGTTACCATTATGAACTTTAATAAAGAAATTTCAAATGATCTCTTAAATTATCTTTTAGAAAGAAGATAATTATTTCAATTTCTCTAGCATTTATTAGGCCCAATGATCGTTGCCGTTATGATCTTTAATAAAGAAATTTTAAATGATCAATTAAATTATCTTTTAGAAAGAAGAAAATTATTTACAATTTTTTGGCTTTCATTAGGCCTAATGACCGTTACCGTTATGATCTTTAATAAAGAAATTTTAAATGATCTATTAAATTATCTTTTAGAAACAAGATAATTATTCGCAATTTTTTAGCATTTATTAGGCCCAATGATCGTTACCGTTATGAACTTTAATAAAGAAATTTCAAATGATCTCTTAAATTATCTTTTAGAAAGAAGATAATTATTTCAATTTCTCTTGCATTTATTAGGCCCAATGATCGTTGCCGTTATGGTCTTTAATAAAGAAATTTTAAATGATCAATTAAATTATCTTTTAGAAGGAAGATAACTATTTCAAATTTTTTACATTTATTAGGCCAATTTATCGTTACCGGTATGATCTTTAATAAAGAAATTTTAAATGATCTATTAAATCATCTTTTAAAAGAAGATAATTATTCACAATTTTTTAGCATTTATTAGGCCCAATGATCGTTAACCGTTATGAACTTTAATAAAGAAATTTTAAATGATCTCTTAAATTATCTTTTAGAAAGAAGATAATTATTTCAATTTGCCTAGCATTTATGAGGCCCAATGATCGTTACCGTTATGAACTTTAATAAAGAAATTTCAAATGATCTCTTAAATTATCTTTTAGAAAGAAGATAATTATTTCAATTTCTCTAGCATTTATTAGGCCCAATGATCGTTGCCGTTATGGTCTTTAATAAAGAAATTTGAAATGATCAATTAAATTATCTTTTAGAAAGAAGATGAATATTTCAATTTTTTTAGCATTTATTAGGCCTATTCATCGTTACCGTTATGATCTTTAATAAAGAAATTTTAAATGATCAATTAAATTATCTTTTAGAAAGAAGATAATTATTTACAATTTTTTGGCATTCATTAGGCCTAACGATCGTTACCGTTATGATCCTTAATAAATAAATTTTAAATGATCTATTAAATTATCTTTTAGAAAGAAGATAATTATTCACAATTTTTTAGCATTTATTAGGCCCAATGATCGTTACCGTTATGATCTTTAATAAAGAAATTTTAAATGATCAATTAAATTATCTTTTAGAAGGAAGATAACTATTTCAAATTTTTTAGCATTTATTAGGCCCATTGATCGTTACCGGCATGATCTTTAATAAAGAAAATTTAAATGATCTATTAAATTATCTTTTAGAAAGAAGATAATTATTCACAATTTTTTAGCATTTATTAGGCCCAATGATCGTTACCGTTATGATCTTTAATAAAGAAATTTTAAATGATCAATTAAATTATCTTTTAGAAAGAAGATGAATATTTTAATTTTTTTAGCATTTATTAGGCCCATTGATCGTTACCGTTATGATCTTTAATAAAGAAATTTTAAATGATCAATTAAATTATCTTTTAGAAAGAAGAAAATTATTTACAATTTTTTGGCTTTCATTAGGCCTAATGATCGTTACCGTTATGATCTTTAATAAAGAAATTTTAAATGATCTATTAAATTATCTTTTAGAAACAAGATAATTATTCGCAATTTTTTAGCATTTATTAGGCCCAATGATCGTTACCGTTATGAACTTTAATAAAGAAATTTCAAATGATCTCTTAAATTATCTTTTAGAAAGAAGATAATTATTTCAATTTCTCTAGCATTTATTAGGCCCAATGATCGTTGCCGTTATGGTCTTTAATAAAGAAATTTTAAATGATCAATTAAATTATCTTTTAGATGGAAGATAACTATTTCAAATTTTTTAGCATTTATTAGGCCCATTGATCGTTACCGGCATGATCTTTAATAAAGAAATTTTAAATGATCTATTAAATTATCTTTTAGAAAGAAGATAATTATTCACAATTTTTTAGCATTTATTAGGCCCAATGATCGTTACCATTATGAACTTTAATAAAGAAATTTCAAATGATCTCTTAAATTATCTTTTAGAAAGAAGATAATTATTTCAATTTCTCTAGCATTTATTAGGCCCAATGATCGTTGCCGTTATGATCTTTAATAAAGAAATTTTAAATGATCAATTAAATTATCTTTTAGAAAGAAGAAAATTATTTACAATTTTTTGGCTTTCATTAGGCCTAATGACCGTTACCGTTATGATCTTTAATAAAGAAATTTTAAATGATCTATTAAATTATCTTTTAGAAACAAGATAATTATTCGCAATTTTTTAGCATTTATTAGGCCCAATGATCGTTACCGTTATGAACTTTAATAAAGAAATTTCAAATGATCTCTTAAATTATCTTTTAGAAAGAAGATAATTATTTCAATTTCTCTTGCATTTATTAGGCCCAATGATCGTTGCCGTTATGGTCTTTAATAAAGAAATTTTAAATGATCAATTAAATTATCTTTTAGAAGGAAGATAACTATTTCAAATTTTTTACATTTATTAGGCCAATTTATCGTTACCGGTATGATCTTTAATAAAGAAATTTTAAATGATCTATTAAATCATCTTTTAAAAGAAGATAATTATTCACAATTTTTTAGCATTTATTAGGCCCAATGATCGTTAACCGTTATGAACTTTAATAAAGAAATTTTAAATGATCTCTTAAATTATCTTTTAGAAAGAAGATAATTATTTCAATTTGCCTAGCATTTATGAGGCCCAATGATCGTTACCGTTATGAACTTTAATAAAGAAATTTCAAATGATCTCTTAAATTATCTTTTAGAAAGAAGATAATTATTTCAATTTCTCTAGCATTTATTAGGCCCAATGATCGTTGCCGTTATGGTCTTTAATAAAGAAATTTGAAATGATCAATTAAATTATCTTTTAGAAAGAAGATGAATATTTCAATTTTTTTAGCATTTATTAGGCCTATTCATCGTTACCGTTATGATCTTTAATAAAGAAATTTTAAATGATCAATTAAATTATCTTTTAGAAAGAAGATAATTATTTACAATTTTTTGGCATTCATTAGGCCTAACGATCGTTACCGTTATGATCCTTAATAAATAAATTTTAAATGATCTATTAAATTATCTTTTAGAAAGAAGATAATTATTCACAATTTTTTAGCATTTATTAGGCCCAATGATCGTTACCGTTATGATCTTTAATAAAGAAATTTTAAATGATCAATTAAATTATCTTTTAGATGGAAGATAACTATTTCAAATTTTTTAGCATTTATTAGGCCCATTGATCGTTACCGGCATGATCTTTAATAAAGAAATTTTAAATGATCTATTAAATTATCTTTTAGAAAGAAGATAATTATTCACAATTTTTTAGCATTTATTAGGCCCAATGATCGTTACCATTATGAACTTTAATAAAGAAATTTCAAATGATCTCTTAAATTATCTTTTAGAAAGAAGATAATTATTTCAATTTCTCTAGCATTTATTAGGCCCAATGATCGTTGCCGTTATGGTCTTTAATAAAGAAATTTGAAATGATCAATTAAATTATCTTTTAGAAAGAAGATGAATATTTCAATTTTTTTACCATTTATTAGGCTCATTCATCGTTACCGTTATGATCTTCAATAAAGAAATTTTAAATGATCAATTAAATTATCTTTTAGAAAGAATATAATTATTTACAATTTTTTGGCATTCATTAGCCCTAACGATCGCTACCGTTATGATCTTTAATAAATAAATTTTAAATGATCTATTAAATTATCTTTTAGAAAGAAGATAATTATTCACAATTTTTTAGCATTTATTAGGCCCAATGATCGTTACCGTTATGATCTTTAATAAAGAAATTTTAAATGATCAATTAAATTATCTTTTAGAAGGAAGATAACTATTTCAAATTTTTTAGCATTTATTAGGCCCATTGATCGTTACCGGCATGATCTTTAATAAAGAAAATTTAAATGATCTATTAAATTATCTTTTAGAAAGAAGATAATTATTCACAATTTTTTAGCATTTATTAGGCCCAATGATCGTTGCCGTTATGGTCTTTAATAAAGAAATTTGAAATGATCAATTAAATTATCTTTTAGAAAGAAGATGAATATTTCAATTTTTTTAGCATTTATTAGGCCTATTCATCGTTACCGTTATGATCTTTAATAAAGAAATTTTAAATGATCAATTAAATTATCTTTTAGAAAGAAGATAATTATTTACAATTTTTTGGCATTCATTAGGCCTAACGATCGTTACCGTTATGATCCTTAATAAATAAATTTTAAATGATCTATTAAATTATCTTTTAGAAAGAAGATAATTATTCACAATTTTTTAGCATTTATTAGGCCCAATGATCGTTACCGTTATGATCTTTAATAAAGAAATTTTAAATGATCAATTAAATTATCTTTTAGAAGGAAGATAACTATTTCAAATTTTTTAGCATTTATTAGGCCCATTGATCGTTACCGGCATGATCTTTAATAAAGAAAATTTAAATGATCTATTAAATTATCTTTTAGAAAGAAGATAATTATTCACAATTTTTTAGCATTTATTAGGCCCAATGATCGTTACCGTTATGATCTTTAATAAAGAAATTTTAAATGATCAATTAAATTATCTTTTAGAAAGAAGATGAATATTTTAATTTTTTTAGCATTTATTAGGCCCATTGATCGTTACCGTTATGATCTTTAATAAAGAAATTTTAAATGATCAATTAAATTATCTTTTAGAAAGAAGAAAATTATTTACAATTTTTTGGCTTTCATTAGGCCTAATGATCGTTACCGTTATGATCTTTAATAAAGAAATTTTAAATGATCTATTAAATTATCTTTTAGAAACAAGATAATTATTCGCAATTTTTTAGCATTTATTAGGCCCAATGATCGTTACCGTTATGAACTTTAATAAAGAAATTTCAAATGATCTCTTAAATTATCTTTTAGAAAGAAGATAATTATTTCAATTTCTCTAGCATTTATTAGGCCCAATGATCGTTGCCGTTATGGTCTTTAATAAAGAAATTTTAAATGATCAATTAAATTATCTTTTAGATGGAAGATAACTATTTCAAATTTTTTAGCATTTATTAGGCCCATTGATCGTTACCGGCATGATCTTTAATAAAGAAATTTTAAATGATCTATTAAATTATCTTTTAGAAAGAAGATAATTATTCACAATTTTTTAGCATTTATTAGGCCCAATGATCGTTACCATTATGAACTTTAATAAAGAAATTTCAAATGATCTCTTAAATTATCTTTTAGAAAGAAGATAATTATTTCAATTTCTCTAGCATTTATTAGGCCCAATGATCGTTGCCGTTATGGTCTTTAATAAAGAAATTTGAAATGATCAATTAAATTATCTTTTAGAAAGAAGATGAATATTTCAATTTTTTTACCATTTATTAGGCTCATTCATCGTTACCGTTATGATCTTCAATAAAGAAATTTTAAATGATCAATTAAATTATCTTTTAGAAAGAATATAATTATTTACAATTTTTTGGCATTCATTAGCCCTAACGATCGCTACCGTTATGATCTTTAATAAATAAATTTTAAATGATCTATTAAATTATCTTTTAGAAAGAAGATAATTATTCACAATTTTTTAGCATTTATTAGGCCCAATGATCGTTACCGTTATGATCTTTAATAAAGAAATTTTAAATGATCAATTAAATTATCTTTTAGAAGGAAGATAACTATTTCAAATTTTTTAGCATTTATTAGGCCCATTGATCGTTACCGGCATGATCTTTAATAAAGAAAATTTAAATGATCTATTAAATTATCTTTTAGAAAGAAGATAATTATTCACAATTTTTTAGCATTTATTAGGCCCAATGATCGTTGCCGTTATGGTCTTTAATAAAGAAATTTGAAATGATCAATTAAATTATCTTTTAGAAAGAAGATGAATATTTCAATTTTTTTAGCATTTATTAGGCCTATTCATCGTTACCGTTATGATCTTTAATAAAGAAATTTTAAATGATCAATTAAATTATCTTTTAGAAAGAAGATAATTATTTACAATTTTTTGGCATTCATTAGGCCTAACGATCGTTACCGTTATGATCCTTAATAAATAAATTTTAAATGATCTATTAAATTATCTTTTAGAAAGAAGATAATTATTCACAATTTTTTAGCATTTATTAGGCCCAATGATCGTTACCGTTATGATCTTTAATAAAGAAATTTTAAATGATCAATTAAATTATCTTTTAGAAGGAAGATAACTATTTCAAATTTTTTAGCATTTATTAGGCCCATTGATCGTTACCGGCATGATCTTTAATAAAGAAAATTTAAATGATCTATTAAATTATCTTTTAGAAAGAAGATAATTATTCACAATTTTTTAGCATTTATTAGGCCCAATGATCGTTACCGTTATGATCTTTAATAAAGAAATTTTAAATGATCAATTAAATTATCTTTTAGAAAGAAGATGAATATTTTAATTTTTTTAGCATTTATTAGGCCCATTGATCGTTACCGTTATGATCTTTAATAAAGAAATTTTAAATGATCAATTAAATTATCTTTTAGAAAGAAGAAAATTATTTACAATTTTTTGGCTTTCATTAGGCCTAATGATCGTTACCGTTATGATCTTTAATAAAGAAATTTTAAATGATCTATTAAATTATCTTTTAGAAACAAGATAATTATTCGCAATTTTTTAGCATTTATTAGGCCCAATGATCGTTACCGTTATGAACTTTAATAAAGAAATTTCAAATGATCTCTTAAATTATCTTTTAGAAAGAAGATAATTATTTCAATTTCTCTAGCATTTATTAGGCCCAATGATCGTTGCCGTTATGGTCTTTAATAAAGAAATTTTAAATGATCAATTAAATTATCTTTTAGATGGAAGATAACTATTTCAAATTTTTTAGCATTTATTAGGCCCATTGATCGTTACCGGCATGATCTTTAATAAAGAAATTTTAAATGATCTATTAAATTATCTTTTAGAAAGAAGATAATTATTCACAATTTTTTAGCATTTATTAGGCCCAATGATCGTTACCATTATGAACTTTAATAAAGAAATTTCAAATGATCTCTTAAATTATCTTTTAGAAAGAAGATAATTATTTCAATTTCTCTAGCATTTATTAGGCCCAATGATCGTTGCCGTTATGGTCTTTAATAAAGAAATTTTAAATGATCAATTAAATTATCTTTTAGAAAGAAGAAAATTATTTACAATTTTTTGGCTTTCATTAGGCCTAATGACCGTTACCGTTATGATCTTTAATAAAGAAATTTTAAATGATCTATTAAATTATCTTTTAGAAACAAGATAATTATTCGCAATTTTTTAGCATTTATTAGGCCCAATGATCGTTACCGTTATGAACTTTAATAAAGAAATTTCAAATGATCTCTTAAATTATCTTTTAGAAAGAAGATAATTATTTCAATTTCTCTTGCATTTATTAGGCCCAATGATCGTTGCCGTTATGGTCTTTAATAAAGAAATTTTAAATGATCAATTAAATTATCTTTTAGAAGGAAGATAACTATTTCAAATTTTTTACATTTATTAGGCCAATTTATCGTTACCGGTATGATCTTTAATAAAGAAATTTTAAATGATCTATTAAATCATCTTTTAAAAGAAGATAATTATTCACAATTTTTTAGCATTTATTAGGCCCAATGATCGTTAACCGTTATGAACTTTAATAAAGAAATTTTAAATGATCTCTTAAATTATCTTTTAGAAAGAAGATAATTATTTCAATTTGCCTAGCATTTATGAGGCCCAATGATCGTTACCGTTATGAACTTTAATAAAGAAATTTCAAATGATCTCTTAAATTATCTTTTAGAAAGAAGATAATTATTTCAATTTCTCTAGCATTTATTAGGCCCAATGATCGTTGCCGTTATGGTCTTTAATAAAGAAATTTGAAATGATCAATTAAATTATCTTTTAGAAAGAAGATGAATATTTCAATTTTTTTAGCATTTATTAGGCCTATTCATCGTTACCGTTATGATCTTTAATAAAGAAATTTTAAATGATCAATTAAATTATCTTTTAGAAAGAAGATAATTATTTACAATTTTTTGGCATTCATTAGGCCTAACGATCGTTACCGTTATGATCCTTAATAAATAAATTTTAAATGATCTATTAAATTATCTTTTAGAAAGAAGATAATTATTCACAATTTTTTAGCATTTATTAGGCCCAATGATCGTTGCCGTTATGATCTTTAATAAAGAAATTTTAAATGATCAATTAAATTATCTTTTAGATGGAAGATAACTATTTCAAATTTTTTAGCATTTATTAGGCCCATTGATCGTTACCGGCATGATCTTTAATAAAGAAATTTTAAATGATCTATTAAATTATCTTTTAGAAAGAAGATAATTATTCACAATTTTTTAGCATTTATTAGGCCCAATGATCGTTACCATTATGAACTTTAATAAAGAAATTTCAAATGATCTCTTAAATTATCTTTTAGAAAGAAGATAATTATTTCAATTTCTCTAGCATTTATTAGGCCCAATGATCGTTGCCGTTATGGTCTTTAATAAAGAAATTTGAAATGATCAATTAAATTATCTTTTAGAAAGAAGATGAATATTTCAATTTTTTTACCATTTATTAGGCTCATTCATCGTTACCGTTATGATCTTCAATAAAGAAATTTTAAATGATCAATTAAATTATCTTTTAGAAAGAATATAATTATTTACAATTTTTTGGCATTCATTAGCCCTAACGATCGCTACCGTTATGATCTTTAATAAATAAATTTTAAATGATCTATTAAATTATCTTTTAGAAAGAAGATAATTATTCACAATTTTTTAGCATTTATTAGGCCCAATGATCGTTACCGTTATGATCTTTAATAAAGAAATTTTAAATGATCAATTAAATTATCTTTTAGAAGGAAGATAACTATTTCAAATTTTTTAGCATTTATTAGGCCCATTGATCGTTACCGGCATGATCTTTAATAAAGAAAATTTAAATGATCTATTAAATTATCTTTTAGAAAGAAGATAATTATTCACAATTTTTTAGCATTTATTAGGCCCAATGATCGTTGCCGTTATGGTCTTTAATAAAGAAATTTTAAATGATCAATTAAATTATCTTTTAGAAGGAAGATAACTATTTCAAATTTTTTAGCATTTATTAGGCCAATTTATCGTTACCGGTATGATCTTTAATAAAGAAATTTTAAATGATCTATTAAATCATCTTTTAAAAGAAGATAATTATTCACAATTTTTTAGCATTTATTAGGCCCAATGATCGTTAACCGTTATGAACTTTAATAAAGAAATTTTAAATGATCTCTTAAATTATCTTTTAGAAAGAAGATAATTATTTCAATTTGCCTAGCATTTATTAGGCCCAATGATCGTTACCGTTATGAACTTTAATAAAGAAATTTCAAATGATCTCTTAAATTATGTTTTAGAAAGAAGGTAATTATTTCGATTTCTCTAGCATTTATTAGGCCCAATGATCGTTGCCGTTATGGTCTTTAATAAAGAAATTTGAAATGATCAAATAAATTATCTTTTAGAAAGAAGATGAATATTTCAATTTTTTTAGCATTTATTAGGCCTATTCATCGTTACCGTTATGATCTTTAATAAAGAAATTTTAAATGATCAATTAAATTATCTTTTAGAAAGAAGATAATTATTTACAATTTTTTGGCATTCATTAGGCCTAACGATCGTTACCGTTATGATCCTTAATAAATAAATTTTAAATGATCTATCAAATTATCTTTTAGAAAGAAGATAATTATTCACAATTTTTTAGCATTTATTAGGCCCAATGATCGTTACCGTTATGATCTTTAATAAAGAAATTTTAAATGATCAATTAAATTATCTTTTAGAAGGAAGATAACTATTTCAAATTTTTTAGCATTTATTAGGCCCATTGATCGTTACCGGCATGATCTTTAATAAAGAAAATTTAAATGATCTATTAAATTATCTTTTAGAAAGAAGATAATTATTCACAATTTTTTAGCATTTATTAGGCCCAATGATCGTTACCGTTATGATCTTTAATAAAGAAATTTTAAATGATCAATTAAATTATCTTTTAGAAAGAAGATGAATATTTCAATTTTTTTAGCATTTATTAGGCCCATTGATCGTTACCGTTATGATCTTTAATAAAGAAATTTTAAATGATCAATTAAATTATCTTTTAGAAGGAAGATAACTATTTCAAATTTTTTAGCATTTATTAGGCCCATTGATCGTTACCGTTATGATCTTTAATAAAGAAATTTTAAATGATCTATTAAATTATCTTTTAGAAACAAGATAATTATTCGCAATTTTTTAGCATTTATTAGGCCCAATGATCGTTACCGTTATGAACTTTAATAAAGAAATTTCAAATGATCTCTTAAATTATCTTTTAGAAAGAAGATAATTATTTCAATTTCTCTTGCATTTATTAGGCCCAATGATCGTTGCCGTTATGGTCTTTAATAAAGAAATTTTAAATGATCAATTAAATTATCTTTTAGAAGGAAGATAACTATTTCAAATTTTTTAGCATTTATTAGGCCAATTTATCGTTACCGGTATGATCTTTAATAAAGAAATTTTAAATGATCTATTAAATCATCTTTTAAAAGAAGATAATTATTCACAATTTTTTAGCATTTATTAGGCCCAATGATCGTTAACCGTTATGAACTTTAATAAAGAAATTTTAAATGATCTCTTAAATTATCTTTTAGAAAGAAGATAATTATTTCAATTTACCTAGCATTTATTAGGCCCAATGATCGTTACCGTTATGAACTTTAATAAAGAAATTTCAAATGATCTCTTAAATTATATTTTAGAAAGAAGGTAATTATTTCAATTTCTCTAGCATTTATTAGGCCCAATGATCGTTGCCGTTATGGTCTTTAATAAAGAAATTTGAAATGATCAATTAAATTATCTTTTAGAAAGAAGATGAATATTTCAATTTTTTTAGCATTTATTAGGCCCATTGATCGTTACCGTTATGATCTTTAATAAAGAAATTTTAAATGATCAATTAAATTATCTTTTAGAAAGAAGAAAATTATTTACAATTTTTTGGCTTTCATTAGGCCTAATGACCGTTACCGTTATGATCTTTAATAAAGAAATTTTAAATGATCTATTAAATTATCTTTTAGAAACAAGATAATTATTCGCAATTTTTTAGCATTTATTAGGCCCAATGATCGTTACCGTTATGAACTTTAATAAAGAAATTTCAAATGATCTCTTAAATTATCTTTTAGAAAGAAGATAATTATTTCAATTTGCCTAGCATTTATTAGGCCCAATGATCGTTACCGTTATGAACTTTAATAAAGAAATTTCAAATGAGCTCTTAAATTATCTTTTAGAAAGAAGAGAATTATTTCAATTTCTCTAGCATTTATTAGGCCCAATGATCGTTGTCGTTATGGTCTTTAATAAAGAAATTTTAAATGATCAATTAAATTATCTTTTAGAAAGAAGATGAATATTTCAATTTTTTTAGCATTTATTAGGCCCATTGATCGTTATCGTTATGATCTTTAATAAAGAAATTTTAAATGATCAATTAAATTATCTTTTAGAAGGAAGATAACTATTTCAAATTTTTTAGCATTTATTAGGCCCATTGATCGTTACCGGCATGATCTTTAATAAAGAAATTTTAAATGATCTATTAAATTATCTTTTAGAAAGAAGATAATTATTCACAATTTTTTAGCATTTATTAGGCACAATGATCGTTACTGTTATGAACTTTAATAAAGAAATTTCAAATGATCTCTTAAATTATCTTTTAGAAAGAAGATAATTATTTCAATTTCTCTTGCATTTATTAGGCCCAATGATCGTTAACGTTATGGTCTTTAATAAAGAAATTTTAAATGATCAATTAAATTATCTTTTAGAAAGAAGATGAATATTTCAATTTTTTTAGCATTTATTAGGCCCATTCATCGTTACCGTTACGATCTTTAATAAAGAAATTTTAAATGATCAATTAAATTATCTTTTAGAAAGAAGATAATTATTTACAATTTTTTGGCTTTCATTAGGCCTAATGACCGTTACCGTTATGATCTTTAATAAAGAAATTTTAAATGATCTATTAAATTATCTTTTAGAAACAAGATAATTATTCGCAATTTTTTAGCATTTATTAGGCCCAATGATCGTTACCGTTATGAACTTTAATAAAGAAATTTCAAATGATCTCTTAAATTATCTTTTAGAAAGAAGATAATTATTTCAATTTCTCTTGCATTTATTAGGCCCAATGATCGTTGCCGTTATGGTCTTTAATAAAGAAATTTTAAATGATCAATTAAATTATCTTTTAGAAGAAAGATTACTATTTCAAATTTTTTAGCATTTATTAGGCCAATTTATCGTTACCGGTATGATCTTTAATAAAGAAATTTTAAATGATCTATTAAATCATCTTTTAAAAGAAGATAATTATTCATAATTTTTTAGCATTTATTAGGCCCAATGATCGTTAACCGTTATGAACTTTAATAAAGAAATTTTAAATGATCTCTTAAATTATCTTTTAGAAAGAAGATAATTATTTCAATTTGCCTAGCATTTATTAGGCCCAATGATCGTTACCGTTATGAACTTTAATAAAGAAATTTCAAATGATCTCTTAAATTATCTTTTAGAAAGAAGATAATTATTTCAATTTCTCTAGCATTTATTAGGCCCAATGATCGTTGCCGTTATGGTCTTTAATAAAGAAATTTTAAATGATCAATTAAATTATCTTTTAGAAAGAAGATGAATATTTCAATTTTTTTAGCATTTATTAGGCCCATTGATCGTTACCGTTATGATCTTTAATAAAGAAATTTTAAATGATCAATTAAATTATCTTTTAGAAAGAAGAAAATTATTTAAAAATTTTTTGGCTTTCATTAGGCCTAATGACCGTTACCGTTATGATCTTTAACAAAGAAATTTTAAATGATCTATTAAATTATCTTTTAGAAACAAGATAATTATTCGCAATTTTTTAGCATTTATTAGGCCCAATGATCGTTACCGTTATGAACTTTAATAAAGAAATTTCAAATGATCTCTTAAATTATCTTTTAGAAAGAAGATAATTATTTCAATTTGCCTAGCATTTATTAGGCCCAATGATCGTTACCGTTATGAACTTTAATAAAGAAATTTCAAATGAGCTCTTAAATTATCTTTTAGAAAGAAGAGAATTATTTCAATTTCTCTAGCATTTATTAGGCCCAATGATCGTTGTCGTTATGGTCTTTAATAAAGAAATTTTAAATGATCAATTAAATTATCTTTTAGAAAGAAGATGAATATTTCAATTTTTTTAGCATTTATTAGGCCCATTGATCGTTATCGTTATGATCTTTAATAAAGAAATTTTAAATGATCAATTAAATTATCTTTTAGAAGGAAGATAACTATTTCAAATTTTTTAGCATTTATTAGGCCCATTGATCGTTACCGGCATGATCTTTAATAAAGAAATTTTAAATGATCTATTAAATTATCTTTTAGAAAGAAGATAATTATTCACAATTTTTTAGCATTTATTAGGCACAATGATCGTTACTGTTATGAACTTTAATAAAGAAATTTCAAATGATCTCTTAAATTATCTTTTAGAAAGAAGATAATTATTTCAATTTCTCTTGCATTTATTAGGCCCAATGATCGTTAACGTTATGGTCTTTAATAAAGAAATTTTAAATGATCAATTAAATTATCTTTTAGAAAGAAGATGAATATTTCAATTTTTTTAGCATTTATTAGGCCCATTGATCGTTACCGTTACGATCTTTAATAAAGAAATTTTAAATGATCAATTAAATTATCTTTTAGAAAGAAGATAATTATTTACAATTTTTTGGCTTTCATTAGGCCTAATGACCGTTACCGTTATGATCTTTAATAAAGAAATTTTAAATGATCTATTAAATTATCTTTTAGAAACAAGATAATTATTCGCAATTTTTTAGCATTTATTAGGCCCAATGATCGTTACCGTTATGAACTTTAATAAAGAAATTTCAAATGATCTCTTAAATTATCTTTTAGAAAGAAGATAATTATTTCAATTTCTCTTGCATTTATTAGGCCCAATGATCGTTGCCGTTATGGTCTTTAATAAAGAAATTTTAAATGATCAATTAAATTATCTTTTAGAAGAAAGATTACTATTTCAAATTTTTTAGCATTTATTAGGCCAATTTATCGTTACCGGTATGATCTTTAATAAAGAAATTTTAAATGATCTATTAAATCATCTTTTAAAAGAAGATAATTATTCATAATTTTTTAGCATTTATTAGGCCCAATGATCGTTAACCGTTATGAACTTTAATAAAGAAATTTTAAATGATCTCTTAAATTATCTTTTAGAAAGAAGATAATTATTTCAATTTGCCTAGCATTTATTAGGCCCAATGATCGTTACCGTTATGAACTTTAATAAAGAAATTTCAAATGATCTCTTAAATTATCTTTTAGAAAGAAGATAATTATTTCAATTTCTCTAGCATTTATTAGGCCCAATGATCGTTGCCGTTATGGTCTTTAATAAAGAAATTTTAAATGATCAATTAAATTATCTTTTAGAAAGAAGATGAATATTTCAATTTTTTTAGCATTTATTAGGCCCATTGATCGTTACCGTTATGAACTTTAATAAAGAAATTTTAAATGATCAATTAAATTATCTTTTAGAAAGAAGAAAATTATTTACAATTTTTTGGCTTTCATTAGGCCTAATGACCGTTACCGTTATGATCTTTAACAAAGAAATTTTAAATGATCTATTAAATTATCTTTTAGAAACAAGATAATTATTCGCAATTTTTTAGCATTTATTAGGCCCAATGATCGTTACCGTTATGAACTTTAATAAAGAAATTTCAAATGATCTCTTAAATTATCTTTTAGAAAGAAGATAATTATTTCAATTTGCCTAGCATTTATTAGGCCCAATGATCGTTACCGTTATGAACTTTAATAAAGAAATTTCAAATGAGCTCTTAAATTATCTTTTAGAAAGAAGAGAATTATTTCAATTTCTCTAGCATTTATTAGGCCCAATGATCGTTGTCGTTATGGTCTTTAATAAAGAAATTTTAAATGATCAATTAAATTATCTTTTAGAAAGAAGATGAATATTTCAATTTTTTTAGCATTTATTAGGCCCTTTGATCGTTATCGTTATGATCTTTAATAAAGAAATTTTAAATGATCAATTAAATTATCTTTTAGAAGGAAGATAACTATTTCAAATTTTTTAGCATTTATTAGGCCCATTGATCGTTACCGGCATGATCTTTAATAAAGAAATTTTAAATGATCTATTAAATTATCTTTTAGAAAGAAGATAATTATTCACAATTTTTTAGCATTTATTAGGCACAATGATCGTTACTGTTATGAACTTTAATAAAGAAATTTCAAATGATCTCTTAAATTATCTTTTAGAAAGAAGATAATTATTTCAATTTCTCTTGCATTTATTAGGCCCAATGATCGTTAACGTTATGGTCTTTAATAAAGAAATTTTAAATGATCAATTAAATTATCTTTTAGAAAGAAGATGAATATTTCAATTTTTTTAGCATTTATTAGGCCCATTGATCGTTACCGTTACGATCTTTAATAAAGAAATTTTAAATGATCAATTAAATTATCTTTTAGAAAGAAGATAATTATTTACAATTTTTTGGCTTTCATTAGGCCTAATGACCGTTACCGTTATGATCTTTAATAAAGAAATTTTAAATGATCTATTAAATTATCTTTTAGAAACAAGATAATTATTCGCAATTTTTTAGCATTTATTAGGCCCAATGATCGTTACCGTTATGAACTTTAATAAAGAAATTTCAAATGATCTCTTAAATTATCTTTTAGAAAGAAGATAATTATTTCAATTTCTCTTGCATTTATTAGGCCCAATGATCGTTGCCGTTATGGTCTTTAATAAAGAAATTTTAAATGATCAATTAAATTATCTTTTAGAAGGAAGATAACTATTTCAAATTTTTTAGCATTTATTAGGCCAATTTATCGTTACCGGTATGATCTTTAATAAAGAAATTTTAAATGATCTATTAAATCATCTTTTAAAAGAAGATAATTATTCATAATTTTTTAGCATTTATTAGGCCCAATGATCGTTAACCGTTATGAACTTTAATAAAGAAATTTTAAATGATCTCTTAAATTATCTTTTAGAAAGAAGATAATTATTTCAATTTGCCTAGCATTTATTAGGCCCAATGATCGTTACCGTTATGAACTTTAATAAAGAAATTTCAAATGATCTCTTAAATTATCTTTTAGAAAGAAGATAATTATTTCAATTTCTCTAGCATTTATTAGGCCCAATGATCGTTGCCGTTATGGTCTTTAATAAAGAAATTTTAAATGATCAATTAAATTATCTTTTAGAAAGAAGATGAATATTTCAATTTTTTTAGCATTTATTAGGCCCATTGATCGTTACCGTTATGATCTTTAATAAAGAAATTTTAAATGATCAATTAAGTTATCTTTTAGAAAGAAGAAAATTATTTACAATTTTTTGGCTTTCATTAGGCCTAATGACCGTTACCGTTATGATCTTTAATAAAGAAATTTTAAATGATCTATTAAATTATCTTTTAGAAACAAGATAATTATTCGCAATTTTTTAGCATTTATTAGGCCCAATGATCGTTACCGTTATGAACTTTAATAAAGAAATTTCAAATGATCTCTTAAATTATCTTTTAGAAAGAAGATAATTATTTCAATTTGCCTAGCATTTATTAGGCCCAATGATCGTTACCGTTATGAACTTTAATAAAGAAATTTCAAATGAGCTCTTAAATTATCTTTTAGAAAGAAGAGAATTATTTCAATTTCTCTAGCATTTATTAGGCCCAATGATCGTTGTCGTTATGGTCTTTAATAAAGAAATTTTAAATGATCAATTAAATTATCTTTTAGAAAGAAGATGAATATTTCAATTTTTTTAGCATTTATTAGGCCCATTGATCGTTATCGTTATGATCTTTAATAAAGAAATTTTAAATGATCAATTAAATTATCTTTTAGAAGGAAGATAACTATTTCAAATTTTTTAGCATTTATTAGGCCCATTGATCGTTACCGGCATGATCTTTAATAAAGAAATTTTAAATGATCTATTAAATTATCTTTTAGAAAGAAGATAATTATTCACAATTTTTTAGCATTTATTAGGCACAATGATCGTTACTGTTATGAACTTTAATAAAGAAATTTCAAATGATCTCTTAAATTATCTTTTAGAAAGAAGATAATTATTTCAATTTCTCTTGCATTTATTAGGCCCAATGATCGTTAACGTTATGGTCTTTAATAAAGAAATTTTAAATGATCAATTAAATTATCTTTTAGAAAGAAGATGAATATTTCAATTTTTTTAGCATTTATTAGGCCCATTGATCGTTACCGTTACGATCTTTAATAAAGAAATTTTAAATGATCAATTAAATTATCTTTTAGAAAGAAGATAATTATTTACAATTTTTTGGCATTCATTAGGCCAAATGATCGTTACCGTTATGATCTTTAATAAAGAAATTTTAAATGATCTATTAAATTATCTTTTAGAAACAAGATAATTATTCACAATTTTTTAGCATTTATTAGGCCCAATGATCGTTACCGTTCTGATCTTTAATAAAGAAATTTTAAATGATCAATTAAATTATCTTTTAGAAGAAAGATTACTATTTCAAATTTTTTAGCATTTATTAGGCCAATTTATCGTTACCGGTATGATCTTTAATAAAGAAATTTTAAATGATCTATTAAATCATCTTTTAAAAGAAGATAATTATTCACAATTTTTTAGCATTTATTACGCCCAATGATCGTTAACCGTTATGAACTTTAATAAAGAAATTTTAAATGATCTCTTAAATTATCTTTTAGAAAGAAGATAATTATTTCAATTTGCCTAGCATTTATTAGGCCCAATGATCGTTACCGTTATGAACTTTAATAAAGAAATTTCAAATGATCTCTTAAATTATGTTTTAGAAAGAAGGTAATTATTTCAATTTCTCTAGCATTTATTAGGCCCAATGATCGTTGCCGTTATGGTCTTTAATAAAGAAATTTGAAATGATCAATTAAATTATCTTTTAGAAAGAAGATGAATATTTCAATTTTTTTAGCATTTATTAGGCCTATTCATCGTTACCGTTATGATCTTTAATAAAGAAATTTTAAATGATCAATTAAATTATCTTTTAGAAAGAAGATAATTATTTACAATTTTTTGGCATTCATTAGGCCTAACGATCGTTACCGTTATGATCCTTAATAAATAAATTTTAAATGATCTATTAAATTATCTTTTAGAAAGAAGATAATTATTCACAATTTTTTAGCATTTATTAGGCCCAATGATCGTTACCGTTATGGTCTTTAATAAAGAAATTTTAAATGATCAATTAAATTATCTTTTAGAAAGAAGATGAATATTTCAATTTTTTTAGCATTTATTAGGCCCATTGATCGTTACCGTTATGATCTTTAATAAAGAAATTTTAAATGATCAATTAAATTATCTTTTAGAAGGAAGATAACTATTTCAAATTTTTTAGCATTTATTAGGCCCATTGATCGTTACCGGCATGATCTTTAATAAAGAAATTTTAAATGATCTATTAAATTATCTTTTAGAAAGAAGATAATTATTCACAATTTTTTAGCATTTATTAGGCACAATGATTGTTACTGTTATGAACTTTAATAAAGAAATTTCAAATGATCTCTTAAATTATCTTTTAGAAAGAAGATAATTATTTCAATTTCTCTTGCATTTATTAGGCCCAATGATCGTTGCCGTTATGGTCTTTAATAAAGAAATTTTAAATGATCAATTAAATTATCTTTTAGAAGGAAGATAACTATTTCAAATTTTTTAGCATTTATTAGGCCAATTTATCGTTACCGGTATGATCTTTAATAAAGAAATTTTAAATGATCTATTAAATTATCTTTTAAAAGAAGATAATTATTCACAATTTTTTAGCATTTATTAGGCCCAATGATCGTTAACCGTTATGAACTTTAATAAAGAAATTTTAAATGATCTCTTAAATTATCTTTTAGAAAGAAGATAATTATTTCAATTTGCCTAGCATTTATTAGGCCCAATGATCGTTACCGTTATGAACTTTAATAAAGAAATTTCAAATGATCTCTTAAATTATGTTTTAGAAAGAAGGTAATTATTTCAATTTCTCTAGCATTTATTAGGCCCAATGATCGTTGCCGTTATGGTCTTTAATAAAGAAATTTGAAATGATCAATTAAATTATCTTTTAGAAAGAAGATGAATATTTCAATTTTTTTAGCATTTATTAGGCCTATTCATCGTTACCGTTATGATCTTTAATAAAGAAATTTTAAATGATCAATTAAATTATCTTTTAGAAAGAAGATAATTATTTACAATTTTTTGGCATTCATTAGGCCTAACGATCGTTACCGTTATGATCCTTAATAAATAAATTTTAAATGATCTATTAAATTATCTTTTAGAAAGAAGATAATTATTCACAATTTTTTAGCATTTATTAGGCCCAATGATCGTTACCGTTATGATCTTTAATAAAGAAATTTCAAATGATCTCTTAAATTATCTTTTAGAAAGAAGATAATTATTTCAATTTGCCTAGCATTTATTAGGCCCAATGATCGTTACCGTTATGAACTTTAATAAAGAAATTTCAAATGAGCTCTTAAATTATCTTTTAGAAAGAAGAGAATTATTTCAATTTCTCTAGCATTTATTAGGCCCAATGATCGTTGTCGTTATGGTCTTTAATAAAGAAATTTTAAATGATCAATTAAATTATCTTTTAGAAAGAAGATGAATATTTCAATTTTTTTAGCATTTATTAGGCCCTTTGATCGTTATCGTTATGATCTTTAATAAAGAAATTTTAAATGATCAATTAAATTATCTTTTAGAAGGAAGATAACTATTTCAAATTTTTTAGCATTTATTAGGCCCATTGATCGTTACCGGCATGATCTTTAATAAAGAAATTTTAAATGATCTATTAAATTATCTTTTAGAAAGAAGATAATTATTCACAATTTTTTAGCATTTATTAGGCACAATGATCGTTACTGTTATGAACTTTAATAAAGAAATTTCAAATGATCTCTTAAATTATCTTTTAGAAAGAAGATAATTATTTCAATTTCTCTTGCATTTATTAGGCCCAATGATCGTTAACGTTATGGTCTTTAATAAAGAAATTTTAAATGATCAATTAAATTATCTTTTAGAAAGAAGATGAATATTTCAATTTTTTTAGCATTTATTAGGCCCATTGATCGTTACCGTTACGATCTTTAATAAAGAAATTTTAAATGATCAATTAAATTATCTTTTAGAAAGAAGATAATTATTTACAATTTTTTGGCTTTCATTAGGCCTAATGACCGTTACCGTTATGATCTTTAATAAAGAAATTTTAAATGATCTATTAAATTATCTTTTAGAAACAAGATAATTATTCGCAATTTTTTAGCATTTATTAGGCCCAATGATCGTTACCGTTATGAACTTTAATAAAGAAATTTCAAATGATCTCTTAAATTATCTTTTAGAAAGAAGATAATTATTTCAATTTCTCTTGCATTTATTAGGCCCAATGATCGTTGCCGTTATGGTCTTTAATAAAGAAATTTTAAATGATCAATTAAATTATCTTTTAGAAGGAAGATAACTATTTCAAATTTTTTAGCATTTATTAGGCCAATTTATCGTTACCGGTATGATCTTTAATAAAGAAATTTTAAATGATCTATTAAATCATCTTTTAAAAGAAGATAATTATTCATAATTTTTTAGCATTTATTAGGCCCAATGATCGTTAACCGTTATGAACTTTAATAAAGAAATTTTAAATGATCTCTTAAATTATCTTTTAGAAAGAAGATAATTATTTCAATTTGCCTAGCATTTATTAGGCCCAATGATCGTTACCGTTATGAACTTTAATAAAGAAATTTCAAATGATCTCTTAAATTATCTTTTAGAAAGAAGATAATTATTTCAATTTCTCTAGCATTTATTAGGCCCAATGATCGTTGCCGTTATGGTCTTTAATAAAGAAATTTTAAATGATCAATTAAATTATCTTTTAGAAAGAAGATGAATATTTCAATTTTTTTAGCATTTATTAGGCCCATTGATCGTTACCGTTATGATCTTTAATAAAGAAATTTTAAATGATCAATTAAGTTATCTTTTAGAAAGAAGAAAATTATTTACAATTTTTTGGCTTTCATTAGGCCTAATGACCGTTACCGTTATGATCTTTAATAAAGAAATTTTAAATGATCTATTAAATTATCTTTTAGAAACAAGATAATTATTCGCAATTTTTTAGCATTTATTAGGCCCAATGATCGTTACCGTTATGAACTTTAATAAAGAAATTTCAAATGATCTCTTAAATTATCTTTTAGAAAGAAGATAATTATTTCAATTTGCCTAGCATTTATTAGGCCCAATGATCGTTACCGTTATGAACTTTAATAAAGAAATTTCAAATGAGCTCTTAAATTATCTTTTAGAAAGAAGAGAATTATTTCAATTTCTCTAGCATTTATTAGGCCCAATGATCGTTGTCGTTATGGTCTTTAATAAAGAAATTTTAAATGATCAATTAAATTATCTTTTAGAAAGAAGATGAATATTTCAATTTTTTTAGCATTTATTAGGCCCATTGATCGTTATCGTTATGATCTTTAATAAAGAAATTTTAAATGATCAATTAAATTATCTTTTAGAAGGAAGATAACTATTTCAAATTTTTTAGCATTTATTAGGCCCATTGATCGTTACCGGCATGATCTTTAATAAAGAAATTTTAAATGATCTATTAAATTATCTTTTAGAAAGAAGATAATTATTCACAATTTTTTAGCATTTATTAGGCACAATGATCGTTACTGTTATGAACTTTAATAAAGAAATTTCAAATGATCTCTTAAATTATCTTTTAGAAAGAAGATAATTATTTCAATTTCTCTTGCATTTATTAGGCCCAATGATCGTTAACGTTATGGTCTTTAATAAAGAAATTTTAAATGATCAATTAAATTATCTTTTAGAAAGAAGATGAATATTTCAATTTTTTTAGCATTTATTAGGCCCATTGATCGTTACCGTTACGATCTTTAATAAAGAAATTTTAAATGATCAATTAAATTATCTTTTAGAAAGAAGATAATTATTTACAATTTTTTGGCATTCATTAGGCCAAATGATCGTTACCGTTATGATCTTTAATAAAGAAATTTTAAATGATCTATTAAATTATCTTTTAGAAACAAGATAATTATTCACAATTTTTTAGCATTTATTAGGCCCAATGATCGTTACCGTTCTGATCTTTAATAAAGAAATTTTAAATGATCAATTAAATTATCTTTTAGAAGAAAGATTACTATTTCAAATTTTTTAGCATTTATTAGGCCAATTTATCGTTACCGGTATGATCTTTAATAAAGAAATTTTAAATGATCTATTAAATCATCTTTTAAAAGAAGATAATTATTCACAATTTTTTAGCATTTATTACGCCCAATGATCGTTAACCGTTATGAACTTTAATAAAGAAATTTTAAATGATCTCTTAAATTATCTTTTAGAAAGAAGATAATTATTTCAATTTGCCTAGCATTTATTAGGCCCAATGATCGTTACCGTTATGAACTTTAATAAAGAAATTTCAAATGATCTCTTAAATTATGTTTTAGAAAGAAGGTAATTATTTCAATTTCTCTAGCATTTATTAGGCCCAATGATCGTTGCCGTTATGGTCTTTAATAAAGAAATTTGAAATGATCAATTAAATTATCTTTTAGAAAGAAGATGAATATTTCAATTTTTTTAGCATTTATTAGGCCTATTCATCGTTACCGTTATGATCTTTAATAAAGAAATTTTAAATGATCAATTAAATTATCTTTTAGAAAGAAGATAATTATTTACAATTTTTTGGCATTCATTAGGCCTAACGATCGTTACCGTTATGATCCTTAATAAATAAATTTTAAATGATCTATTAAATTATCTTTTAGAAAGAAGATAATTATTCACAATTTTTTAGCATTTATTAGGCCCAATGATCGTTACCGTTATGGTCTTTAATAAAGAAATTTTAAATGATCAATTAAATTATCTTTTAGAAAGAAGATGAATATTTCAATTTTTTTAGCATTTATTAGGCCCATTGATCGTTACCGTTATGATCTTTAATAAAGAAATTTTAAATGATCAATTAAATTATCTTTTAGAAGGAAGATAACTATTTCAAATTTTTTAGCATTTATTAGGCCTATTGATCGTTACCGGCATGATCTTTAATAAAGAAATTTTAAATGATCTATTAAATTATCTTTTAGAAAGAAGATAATTATTCACAATTTTTTAGCATTTATTAGGCACAATGATTGTTACTGTTATGAACTTTAATAAAGAAATTTCAAATGATCTCTTAAATTATCTTTTAGAAAGAAGATAATTATTTCAATTTCTCTTGCATTTATTAGGCCCAATGATCGTTGCCGTTATGGTCTTTAATAAAGAAATTTTAAATGATCAATTAAATTATCTTTTAGAAGGAAGATAACTATTTCAAATTTTTTAGCATTTATTAGGCCAATTTATCGTTACCGGTATGATCTTTAATAAAGAAATTTTAAATGATCTATTAAATTATCTTTTAAAAGAAGATAATTATTCACAATTTTTTAGCATTTATTAGGCCCAATGATCGTTAACCGTTATGAACTTTAATAAAGAAATTTTAAATGATCTCTTAAATTATCTTTTAGAAAGAAGATAATTATTTCAATTTGCCTAGCATTTATTAGGCCCAATGATCGTTACCGTTATGAACTTTAATAAAGAAATTTCAAATGATCTCTTAAATTATGTTTTAGAAAGAAGGTAATTATTTCAATTTCTCTAGCATTTATTAGGCCCAATGATCGTTGCCGTTATGGTCTTTAATAAAGAAATTTGAAATGATCAATTAAATTATCTTTTAGAAAGAAGATGAATATTTCAATTTTTTTAGCATTTATTAGGCCTATTCATCGTTACCGTTATGATCTTTAATAAAGAAATTTTAAATGATCAATTAAATTATCTTTTAGAAAGAAGATAATTATTTACAATTTTTTGGCATTCATTAGGCCTAACGATCGTTACCGTTATGATCCTTAATAAATAAATTTTAAATGATCTATTAAATTATCTTTTAGAAAGAAGATAATTATTCACAATTTTTTAGCATTTATTAGGCCCAATGATCGTTACCGTTATGATCTTTAATAAAGAAATTTTAAATGATCAATTAAATTATCTTTTAGATGGAAGATAACTATTTCAAATTTTTTAGCATTTATTAGGCCCATTGATCGTTACCGGCATGATCTTTAATAAAGAAATTTTAAATGATCTATTAAATTATCTTTTAGAAAGAAGATAATTATTCACAATTTTTTAGCATTTATTAGGCCCAATGATCGTTACCATTATGAACTTTAATAAAGAAATTTCAAATGATCTCTTAAATTATCTTTTAGAAAGAAGATAATTATTTCAATTTCTCTAGCATTTATTAGGCCCAATGATCGTTGCCGTTATGGTCTTTAATAAAGAAATTTTAAATGATCAATTAAATTATCTTTTAGAAAGAAGATGAATATTTCAATTTTTTTAGCATTTATTAGGCCCATTGATCGTTACCGTTATGATCTTTAATAAAGAAATTTTAAATGATCAATTAAATTATCTTTTAGAAAGAAGAAAATTATTTACAATTTTTTGGCTTTCATTAGGCCTAATGACCGTTACCGTTATGATCTTTAATAAAGAAATTTTAAATGATCTATTAAATTATCTTTTAGAAACAAGATAATTATTCGCAATTTTTTAGCATTTATTAGGCCCAATGATCGTTACCGTTATGAACTTTAATAAAGAAATTTCAAATGATCTCTTAAATTATCTTTTAGAAAGAAGATAATTATTTCAATTTCTCTAGCATTTATTAGGCCCAATGATCGTTGCCGTTATGGTCTTTAATAAAGAAATTTTAAATGATCAATTAAATTATCTTTTAGATGGAAGATAACTATTTCAAATTTTTTAGCATTTATTAGGCCCATTGATCGTTACCGGCATGATCTTTAATAAAGAAATTTTAAATGATCTATTAAATTATCTTTTAGAAAGAAGATAATTATTCACAATTTTTTAGCATTTATTAGGCCCAATGATCGTTACCATTATGAGCTTTAATAAAGAAATTTCAAATGATCTCTTAAATTATCTTTTAAAAAGAAGATAATTATTTCAATTTCTCTAGCATTTATTAGGCCCAATGATCGTTGCCGTTATGGTCTTTAATAAAGAAATTTTAAATGATCAATTAAATTATCTTTTAGAAAGAAGATGAATATTTCAATTTTTTTAGCATTTATTAGGCCCATTGATCGTTACCGTTATGATCTTTAATAAAGAAATTTTAACTGATCAATTAAATTATCTTTTAGAAAGAAGAAAATTATTTACAATTTTTTGGCTTTCATTAGGCCTAATGACCGTTACCGTTATGATCTTTAATAAAGAAATTTTAAATGATCTATTAAATTATCTTTTAGAAACAAGATAATTATTCGCAATTTTTTAGCATTTATTAGGCCCAATGATCGTTACCGTTATGAACTTTAATAAAGAAATTTCAAATGATCTCTTAAATTATCTTTTAGAAAGAAGATAATTATTTCAATTTCTCTTGCATTTATTAGGCCCAATGATCGTTGCCGTTATGGTCTTTAATAAAGAAATTTTAAATGATCAATTAAATTATCTTTTAGAAGGAAGATAACTATTTCAAATTTTTTAGCATTTATTAGGCCAATTTATCATTACCGGTATGATCTTTAATAAAGAAATTTTAAATGATCTATTAAATCATCTTTTAAAAGAAGATAATTATTCACAATTTTTTAGCATTTATTAGGCCCAATGATCGTTAACCGTTATGAACTTTAATAAAGAAATTTTAAATGATCTCTTAAATTATCTTTTAGAAAGAAGATAATTATTTCAATTTGCCTATCATTTATGAGGCCCAATGATCGTTACCGTTATGAACTTTAATAAAGAAATTTCAAATGATCTCTTAAATTATCTTTTAGAAAGAAGATAATTATTTCAATTTCTCTAGCATTTATTAGGCCCAATGATCGTTGCCGTTATGGTCTTTAATAAAGAAATTTGAAATGATCAATTAAATTATCTTTTAGAAAGAAGATGAATATTTCAATTTTTTTAGCATTTATTAGGCCTATTCATCGTTACCGTTATGATCTTTAATAAAGAAATTTTAAATGATCAATTAAATTATCTTTTAGAAAGAAGATAATTATTTACAATTTTTTGGCATTCATTAGGCCTAACGATCGTTACCGTTATGATCCTTAATAAATAAATTTTAAATGATCTATTAAATTATCTTTTAGAAAGAAGATAATTATTCACAATTTTTTAGCATTTATTAGGCCCAATGATCGTTGCCGTTATGATCTTTAATAAAGAAATTTTAAATGATCAATTAAATTATCTTTTAGATGGAAGATAACTATTTCAAATTTTTTAGCATTTATTAGGCCCATTGATCGTTACCGGCATGATCTTTAATAAAGAAATTTTAAATGATCTATTAAATTATCTTTTAGAAAGAAGATAATTATTCACAATTTTTTAGCATTTATTAGGCCCAATGATCGTTACCATTATGAACTTTAATAAAGAAATTTCAAATGATCTCTTAAATTATCTTTTAGGAAGAAGATAATTATTTCAATTTGCCTAGCATTTATTAGGCCCAATGATCGTTACCGTTATGAACTTTAATAAAGAAATTTCAAATGATCTCTTAAATTATGTTTTAGAAAGAAGGTAATTATTTCAATTTCTCTAGCATTTATTAGGCCCAATGATCGTTGCCGTTATGGTCTTTAATAAAGAAATTTGAAATGATCAATTAAATTATCTTTTAGAAGGAAGATAACTATTTCAAATTTTTTAGCATTTATTAGGCCAATTTATCGTTACCGGTATGATCTTTAATAAAGAAATTTTAAATGATCAATTAAATTATCTTTTAGAAAGAAGAAAATTATTTACAATTTTTTGGCTTTCATTAGGCCTAATGATCGTTACCGTTATGATCTTTAATAAAGAAATTTTAAATGATCTATTAAATTATCTTTTAGAAACAAGATAATTATTCGCAATTTTTTAGCATTTATTAGGCCCAATGATCGTTACCGTTATGAACTTTAATAAAGAAATTTCAAATGATCTCTTAAATTATCTTTTAGAAAGAAGATAATTATTTCAATTTCTCTTGCATTTATTAGGCCCAATGATCGTTGCCGTTATGGTCTTTAATAAAGAAATTTTAAATGATCAATTAAATTATCTTTTAGATGGAAGATAACTATTTCAAATTTTTTAGCATTTATTAGGCATATTTATCGTTACCGGTATGATCTTTAATAAAGAAATTTTAAATGATCTATTAAATCATCTTTTAAAAGAAGATAATTATTCACAATTTTTTAGCATTTATTAGGCCCAATGATCGTTAACCGTTATGAACTTTAATAAAGAAATTTTAAATGATCTCTTAAATTATCTTTTAGAAAGAAGATAATTATTTCAATTTGCCTAGCATTTATTAGGCCCAATGATCGTTACCGTTATGAACTTTAATAAAGAAATTTCAAATGATCTCTTAAATTATATTTTAGAAAGAAGGTAATTATTTCAATTTCTCTAGCATTTATTAGGCCCAATGATCGTTGCCGTTATGGTCTTTAATAAAGAAATTTGAAATGATCAATTAAATTATCTTTTAGAAAGAAGATGAATATTTCAATTTTTTTAGCATTTATTAGGCCCATTGATCGTTACCGTTATGATCTTTAATAAAGAAATTTTAAATGATCAATTAAATTATCTTTTAGAAAGAAGAAAATTATTTACAATTTTTTGGCTTTCATTAGGCCTAATGACCGTTACCGTTATGATCTTTAATAAAGAAATTTTAAATGATCTATTAAATTATCTTTTAGAAACAAGATAATTATTCGCAATTTTTTAGCATTTATTAGGCCCAATGATCGTTACCGTTATGAACTTTAATAAAGAAATTTCAAATGATCTCTTAAATTATCTTTTAGAAAGAAGATAATTATTTCAATTTCTCTTGCATTTATTAGGCCCAATGATCGTTGCCGTTATGGTCTTTAATAAAGAAATTTTAAATGATCAATTAAATTATCTTTTAGAAGGAAGATAACTATTTCAAATTTTTTAGCATTTATTAGGCCAATTTATCGTTACCGGTATGATCTTTAATAAAGAAATTTTAAATGATCTATTAAATCATCTTTTAAAAGAAGATAATTATTCATAATTTTTTAGCATTTATTAGGCCCAATGATCGTTAACCGTTATGAACTTTAATAAAGAAATTTTAAATGATCTCTTAAATTATCTTTTAGAAAGAAGATAATTATTTCAATTTGCCTAGCATTTATTAGGCCCAATGATCGTTACCGTTATGAACTTTAATAAAGAAATTTCAAATGATCTCTTAAATTATCTTTTAGAAAGAAGATAATTATTTCAATTTCTCTAGCATTTATTAGACCCAATGATCGTTGTCGTTATGGTCTTTAATAAAGAAATTTTAAATGATCAATTAAATTATCTTTTAGAAAGAAGAAAATTATTTACAATTTTTTGGCTTTCATTAGGCCTAATGACCGTTACCGTTATGATCTTTAATAAAGAAATTTTAAATGATCTATTAAATTATCTTTTAGAAACAAGATAATTATTCGCAATTTTTTAGCATTTATTAGGCCCAATGATCGTTACCGTTATGAACTTTAATAAAGAAATTTCAAATGATCTCTTAAATTATCTTTTAGAAAGAAGATAATTATTTCAATTTGCCTAGCATTTATTAGGCCCAATGATCGTTACCGTTATGAACTTTAATAAAGAAATTTCAAATGAGCTCTTAAATTATCTTTTAGAAAGAAGAGAATTATTTCAATTTCTCTAGCATTTATTAGGCCCAATGATCGTTGTCGTTATGGTCTTTAATAAAGAAATTTTAAATGATCAATTAAATTATCTTTTAGAAAGAAGATGAATATTTCAATTTTTTTAGCATTTATTAGGCCCATTGATCGTTATCGTTATGATCTTTAATAAAGAAATTTTAAATGATCAATTAAATTATCTTTTAGAAGGAAGATAACTATTTCAAATTTTTTAGCATTTATTAGGCCCATTGATCGTTACCGGCATGATCTTTAATAAAGAAATTTTAAATGATCTATTAAATTATCTTTTAGAAAGAAGATAATTATTCACAATTTTTTAGCATTTATTAGGCACAATGATCGTTACTGTTATGAACTTTAATAAAGAAATTTCAAATGATCTCTTAAATTATCTTTTAGAAAGAAGATAATTATTTCAATTTCTCTTGCATTTATTAGGCCCAATGATCGTTAACGTTATGGTCTTTAATAAAGAAATTTTAAATGATCAATTAAATTATCTTTTAGAAAGAAGATGAATATTTCAATTTTTTTAGCATTTATTAGGCCCATTGATCGTTACCGTTACGATCTTTAATAAAGAAATTTTAAATGATCAATTAAATTATCTTTTAGAAAGAAGATAATTATTTACAATTTTTTGGCTTTCATTAGGCCTAATGACCGTTACCGTTATGATCTTTAATAAAGAAATTTTAAATGATCTATTAAATTATCTTTTAGAAACAAGATAATTATTCGCAATTTTTTAGCATTTATTAGGCCCAATGATCGTTACCGTTATGAACTTTAATAAAGAAATTTCAAATGATCTCTTAAATTATCTTTTAGAAAGAAGATAATTATTTCAATTTCTCTTGCATTTATTAGGCCCAATGATCGTTGCCGTTATGGTCTTTAATAAAGAAATTTTAAATGATCAATTAAATTATCTTTTAGAAGGAAGATAACTATTTCAAATTTTTTAGCATTTATTAGGCCAATTTATCGTTACCGGTATGATCTTTAATAAAGAAATTTTAAATGATCTATTAAATCATCTTTTAAAAGAAGATAATTATTCATAATTTTTTAGCATTTATTAGGCCCAATGATCGTTAACCGTTATGAACTTTAATAAAGAAATTTTAAATGATCTCTTAAATTATCTTTTAGAAAGAAGATAATTATTTCAATTTGCCTAGCATTTATTAGGCCCAATGATCGTTACCGTTATGAACTTTAATAAAGAAATTTCAAATGATCTCTTAAATTATCTTTTAGAAAGAAGATAATTATTTCAATTTCTCTAGCATTTATTAGGCCCAATGATCGTTGCCGTTATGGTCTTTAATAAAGAAATTTGAAATGATCAATTAAATTATCTTTTAGAAAGAAGATGAATATTTCAATTTTTTTAGCATTTATTAGGCCCATTGATCGTTACCGTTATGATCTTTAATAAAGAAATTTTAAATGATCAATTAAATTATCTTTTAGAAAGAAGAAAATTATTTACAATTTTTTGGCTTTCATTAGGCCTAATGACCGTTACCGTTATGATCTTTAATAAAGAAATTTTAAATGATCTATTAAATTATCTTTTAGAAACAAGATAATTATTCGCAATTTTTTAGCATTTATTAGGCCCAATGATCGTTACCGTTATGAACTTTAATAAAGAAATTTCAAATGATCTCTTAAATTATCTTTTAGAAAGAAGATAATTATTTCAATTTCTCTTGCATTTATTAGGCCCAATGATCGTTGCCGTTATGGTCTTTAATAAAGAAATTTTAAATGATCAATTAAATTATCTTTTAGAAGGAAGATAACTATTTCAAATTTTTTAGCATTTATTAGGCCAATTTATCGTTACCGGTATGATCTTTAATAAAGAAATTTTAAATGATCTATTAAATCATCTTTTAAAAGAAGATAATTATTCATAATTTTTTAGCATTTATTAGGCCCAATGATCGTTAACCGTTATGAACTTTAATAAAGAAATTTTAAATGATCTCTTAAATTATCTTTTAGAAAGAAGATAATTATTTCAATTTGCCTAGCATTTATTAGGCCCAATGATCGTTACCGTTATGAACTTTAATAAAGAAATTTCAAATGATCTCTTAAATTATCTTTTAGAAAGAAGATAATTATTTCAATTTCTCTAGCATTTATTAGACCCAATGATCGTTGTCGTTATGGTCTTTAATAAAGAAATTTTAAATGATCAATTAAATTATCTTTTAGAAAGAAGAAAATTATTTACAATTTTTTGGCTTTCATTAGGCCTAATGACCGTTACCGTTATGATCTTTAATAAAGAAATTTTAAATGATCTATTAAATTATCTTTTAGAAACAAGATAATTATTCGCAATTTTTTAGCATTTATTAGGCCCAATGATCGTTACCGTTATGAACTTTAATAAAGAAATTTCAAATGATCTCTTAAATTATCTTTTAGAAAGAAGATAATTATTTCAATTTGCCTAGCATTTATTAGGCCCAATGATCGTTACCGTTATGAACTTTAATAAAGAAATTTCAAATGAGCTCTTAAATTATCTTTTAGAAAGAAGAGAATTATTTCAATTTCTCTAGCATTTATTAGGCCCAATGATCGTTGTCGTTATGGTCTTTAATAAAGAAATTTTAAATGATCAATTAAATTATCTTTTAGAAAGAAGATGAATATTTCAATTTTTTTAGCATTTATTAGGCCCATTGATCGTTATCGTTATGATCTTTAATAAAGAAATTTTAAATGATCAATTAAATTATCTTTTAGAAGGAAGATAACTATTTCAAATTTTTTAGCATTTATTAGGCCCATTGATCGTTACCGGCATGATCTTTAATAAAGAAATTTTAAATGATCTATTAAATTATCTTTTAGAAAGAAGATAATTATTCACAATTTTTTAGCATTTATTAGGCACAATGATCGTTACTGTTATGAACTTTAATAAAGAAATTTCAAATGATCTCTTAAATTATCTTTTAGAAAGAAGATAATTATTTCAATTTCTCTTGCATTTATTAGGCCCAATGATCGTTAACGTTATGGTCTTTAATAAAGAAATTTTAAATGATCAATTAAATTATCTTTTAGAAAGAAGATGAATATTTCAATTTTTTTAGCATTTATTAGGCCCATTGATCGTTACCGTTACGATCTTTAATAAAGAAATTTTAAATGATCAATTAAATTATCTTTTAGAAAGAAGATAATTATTTACAATTTTTTGGCTTTCATTAGGCCTAATGACCGTTACCGTTATGATCTTTAATAAAGAAATTTTAAATGATCTATTAAATTATCTTTTAGAAACAAGATAATTATTCGCAATTTTTTAGCATTTATTAGGCCCAATGATCGTTACCGTTATGAACTTTAATAAAGAAATTTCAAATGATCTCTTAAATTATCTTTTAGAAAGAAGATAATTATTTCAATTTCTCTTGCATTTATTAGGCCCAATGATCGTTGCCGTTATGGTCTTTAATAAAGAAATTTTAAATGATCAATTAAATTATCTTTTAGAAGGAAGATAACTATTTCAAATTTTTTAGCATTTATTAGGCCAATTTATCGTTACCGGTATGATCTTTAATAAAGAAATTTTAAATGATCTATTAAATCATCTTTTAAAAGAAGATAATTATTCATAATTTTTTAGCATTTATTAGGCCCAATGATCGTTAACCGTTATGAACTTTAATAAAGAAATTTTAAATGATCTCTTAAATTATCTTTTAGAAAGAAGATAATTATTTCAATTTGCCTAGCATTTATTAGGCCCAATGATCGTTACCGTTATGAACTTTAATAAAGAAATTTCAAATGATCTCTTAAATTATCTTTTAGAAAGAAGATAATTATTTCAATTTCTCTAGCATTTATTAGGCCCAATGATCGTTGCCGTTATGGTCTTTAATAAAGAAATTTTAAATGATCAATTAAATTATCTTTTAGAAAGAAGATGAATATTTCAATTTTTTTAGCATTTATTAGGCCCATTGATCGTTACCGTTATGATCTTTAATAAAGAAATTTTAAATGATCAATTAAATTATCTTTTAGAAAGAAGAAAATTATTTACAATTTTTTGGCTTTCATTAGGCCTAATGACCGTTACCGTTATGATCTTTAATAAAGAAATTTTAAATGATCTATTAAATTATCTTTTAGAAACAAGATAATTATTCACAATTTTTTAGCATTTATTAGGCCCAATGATCGTTACCGTTATGAACTTTAATAAAGAAATTTCAAATGATCTCTTAAATTATCTTTTAGAAAGAAGATAATTATTTCAATTTGCCTAGCATTTATTAGGCCCAATGATCGTTACCGTTATGAACTTTAATAAAGAAATTTCAAATGAGCTCTTAAATTATCTTTTAGAAAGAAGAGAATTATTTCAATTTCTCTAGCATTTATTAGGCCCAATGATCGTTGTCGTTATGGTCTTTAATAAAGAAATTTTAAATGATCAATTAAATTATCTTTTAGAAAGAAGATGAATATTTCAATTTTTTTAGCATTTATTAGGCCCATTGATCGTTATCGTTATGATCTTTAATAAAGAAATTTTAAATGATCAATTAAATTATCTTTTAGAAGGAAGATAACTATTTCAAATTTTTTAGCATTTATTAGGCCCATTGATCGTTACCGGCATGATCTTTAATAAAGAAATTTTAAATGATCTATTAAATTATCTTTTAGAAAGAAGATAATTATTCACAATTTTTTAGCATTTATTAGGCACAATGATCGTTACTGTTATGAACTTTAATAAAGAAATTTCAAATGATCTCTTAAATTATCTTTTAGAAAGAAGATAATTATTTCAATTTCTCTTGCATTTATTAGGCCCAATGATCGTTAACGTTATGGTCTTTAATAAAGAAATTTTAAATGATCAATTAAATTATCTTTTAGAAAGAAGATGAATATTTCAATTTTTTTAGCATTTATTAGGCCCATTGATCGTTACCGTTACGATCTTTAATAAAGAAATTTTAAATGATCAATTAAATTATCTTTTAGAAAGAAGATAATTATTTACAATTTTTTGGCTTTCATTAGGCCTAATGACCGTTACCGTTATGATCTTTAATAAAGAAATTTTAAATGATCTATTAAATTATCTTTTAGAAACAAGATAATTATTCGCAATTTTTTAGCATTTATTAGGCCCAATGATCGTTACCGTTATGAACTTTAATAAAGAAATTTCAAATGATCTCTTAAATTATCTTTTAGAAAGAAGATAATTATTTCAATTTCTCTTGCATTTATTAGGCCCAATGATCGTTGCCGTTATGGTCTTTAATAAAGAAATTTTAAATGATCAATTAAATTATCTTTTAGAAGGAAGATAACTATTTCAAATTTTTTAGCATTTATTAGGCCAATTTATCGTTACCGGTATGATCTTTAATAAAGAAATTTTAAATGATCTATTAAATCATCTTTTAAAAGAAGATAATTATTCACAATTTTTTAGCATTTATTAGGCCCAATGATCATTAACCGTTATGAACTTTAATAAAGAAATTTTAAATGATCTCTTAAATTATCTTTTAGAAAGAAGATAATTATTTCAATTTGCCTAGCATTTATTAGGCCCAATGATCGTTACCGTTATGAACTTTAATAAAGAAATTTCAAATGATCTCTTAAATTATGTTTTAGAAAGAAGGTAATTATTTCAATTTCTCTAGCATTTATTAGGCCCAATGATCGTTGCCGTTATGGTCTTTAATAAAGAAATTTGAAATGATCAATTAAATTATCTTTTAGAAGGAAGATAACTATTTCAAATTTTTTAGCATTTATTAGGCCAATTTATCGTTACCGGTATGATCTTTAATAAAGAAATTTTAAATGATCAATTAAATTATCTTTTAGAAAGAAGAAAATTATTTACAATTTTTTGGCTTTCATTAGGCCTAATGATCGTTACCGTTATGATCTTTAATAAAGAAATTTTAAATGATCTGTTAAATTATCTTTTAGAAACAAGATAATTATTCGCAATTTTTTAGCATTTATTAGGCCCAATGATCGTTACCGTTATGAACTTTAATAAAGAAATTTCAAATGATCTCTTAAATTATCTTTTAGAAAGAAGATAATTATTTCAATTTCTCTTGCATTTATTAGGCCCAATGATCGTTGCCGTTATGGTCTTTAATAAAGAAATTTTAAATGATCAATTAAATTATCTTTTAGATGGAAGATAACTATTTCAAATTTTTTAGCATTTATTAGGCCAATTTATCGTTACCGGTATGATCTTTAATAAAGAAATTTTAAATGATCTATTAAATCATCTTTTAAAAGAAGATAATTATTCACAATTTTTTAGCATTTATTAGGCCCAATGATCGTTAACCGTTATGAACTTTAATAAAGAAATTTTAAATGATCTCTTAAATTATCTTTTAGAAAGAAGATAATTATTTCAATTTGCCTAGCATTTATTAGGCCCAATGATCGTTACCGTTATGAACTTTAATAAAGAAATTTCAAATGATCTCTTAAATTATATTTTAGAAAGAAGGTAATTATTTCAATTTCTCTAGCATTTATTAGGCCCAATGATCGTTGCCGTTATGGTCTTTAATAAAGAAATTTGAAATGATCAATTAAATTATCTTTTAGAAAGAAGATGAATATTTCAATTTTTTTAGCATTTATTAGGCCCATTGATCGTTACCGTTATGATCTTTAATAAAGAAATTTTAAATGATCAATTAAATTATCTTTTAGAAAGAAGAAAATTATTTACAATTTTTTGGCTTTCATTAGGCCTAATGACCGTTACCGTTATGATCTTTAATAAAGAAATTTTAAATGATCTATTAAATTATCTTTTAGAAACAAGATAATTATTCGCAATTTTTTAGCATTTATTAGGCCCAATGATCGTTACCGTTATGAACTTTAATAAAGAAATTTCAAATGATCTCTTAAATTATCTTTTAGAAAGAAGATAATTATTTCAATTTCTCTTGCATTTATTAGGCCCAATGATCGTTGCCGTTATGGTCTTTAATAAAGAAATTTTAAATGATCAATTAAATTATCTTTTAGAAGGAAGATAACTATTTCAAATTTTTTAGCATTTATTAGGCCAATTTATCGTTACCGGTATGATCTTTAATAAAGAAATTTTAAATGATCTATTAAATCATCTTTTAAAAGAAGATAATTATTCATAATTTTTTAGCATTTATTAGGCCCAATGATCGTTAACCGTTATGAACTTTAATAAAGAAATTTTAAATGATCTCTTAAATTATCTTTTAGAAAGAAGATAATTATTTCAATTTGCCTAGCATTTATTAGGCCCAATGATCGTTACCGTTATGAACTTTAATAAAGAAATTTCAAATGATCTCTTAAATTATCTTTTAGAAAGAAGATAATTATTTCAATTTCTCTAGCATTTATTAGGCCCAATGATCGTTGTCGTTATGGTCTTTAATAAAGAAATTTTAAATGATCAATTAAATTATCTTTTAGAAAGAAGAAAATTATTTACAATTTTTTGGCTTTCATTAGGCCTAATGACCGTTACCGTTATGATCTTTAATAAAGAAATTTTAAATGATCTATTAAATTATCTTTTAGAAACAAGATAATTATTCGCAATTTTTTAGCATTTATTAGGCCCAATGATCGTTACCGTTATGAACTTTAATAAAGAAATTTCAAATGATCTCTTAAATTATCTTTTAGAAAGAAGATAATTATTTCAATTTGCCTAGCATTTATTAGGCACAATGATCGTTACTGTTATGAACTTTAATAAAGAAATTTCAAATGATCTCTTAAATTATCTTTTAGAAAGAAGATAATTATTTCAATTTCTCTTGCATTTATTAGGCCCAATGATCGTTAACGTTATGGTCTTTAATAAAGAAATTTTAAATGATCAATTAAATTATCTTTTAGAAAGAAGATGAATATTTCAATTTTTTTAGCATTTATTAGGCCCATTGATCGTTACCGTTACGATCTTTAATAAAGAAATTTTAAATGATCAATTAAATTATCTTTTAGAAAGAAGATAATTATTTACAATTTTTTGGCTTTCATTAGGCCTAATGACCGTTACCGTTATGATCTTTAATAAAGAAATTTTAAATGATCTATTAAATTATCTTTTAGAAACAAGATAATTATTCGCAATTTTTTAGCATTTATTAGGCCCAATGATCGTTACCGTTATGAACTTTAATAAAGAAATTTCAAATGATCTCTTAAATTATCTTTTAGAAAGAAGATAATTATTTCAATTTCTCTTGCATTTATTAGGCCCAATGATCGTTGCCGTTATGGTCTTTAATAAAGAAATTTTAAATGATCAATTAAATTATCTTTTAGAAGGAAGATAACTATTTCAAATTTTTTAGCATTTATTAGGCCAATTTATCGTTACCGGTATGATCTTTAATAAAGAAATTTTAAATGATCTATTAAATCATCTTTTAAAAGAAGATAATTATTCACAATTTTTTAGCATTTATTAGGCCCAATGATCATTAACCGTTATGAACTTTAATAAAGAAATTTTAAATGATCTCTTAAATTATCTTTTAGAAAGAAGATAATTATTTCAATTTGCCTAGCATTTATTAGGCCCAATGATCGTTACCGTTATGAACTTTAATAAAGAAATTTCAAATGATCTCTTAAATTATGTTTTAGAAAGAAGGTAATTATTTCAATTTCTCTAGCATTTATTAGGCCCAATGATCGTTGCCGTTATGGTCTTTAATAAAGAAATTTGAAATGATCAATTAAATTATCTTTTAGAAGGAAGATAACTATTTCAAATTTTTTAGCATTTATTAGGCCAATTTATCGTTACCGGTATGATCTTTAATAAAGAAATTTTAAATGATCAATTAAATTATCTTTTAGAAAGAAGATAATTATTTACAATTTTTTGGCTTTCATTAGGCCTAATGACCGTTACCGTTATGATCTTTAATAAAGAAATTTTAAATGATCTATTAAATTATCTTTTAGAAACAAGATAATTATTCGCAATTTTTTAGCATTTATTAGGCCCAATGATCGTTACCGTTATGAACTTTAATAAAGAAATTTCAAATGATCTCTTAAATTATCTTTTAGAAAGAAGATAATTATTTCAATTTCTCTTGCATTTATTAGGCCCAATGATCGTTGCCGTTATGGTCTTTAATAAAGAAATTTTAAATGATCAATTAAATTATCTTTTAGATGGAAGATAACTATTTCAAATTTTTTAGCATTTATTAGGCCAATTTATCGTTACCGGTATGATCTTTAATAAAGAAATTTTAAATGATCTATTAAATCATCTTTTAAAAGAAGATAATTATTCACAATTTTTTAGCATTTATTAGGCCCAATGATCGTTAACCGTTATGAACTTTAATAAAGAAATTTTAAATGATCTCTTAAATTATCTTTTAGAAAGAAGATAATTATTTCAATTTGCCTAGCATTTATTAGGCCCAATGATCGTTACCGTTATGAACTTTAATAAAGAAATTTCAAATGATCTCTTAAATTATATTTTAGAAAGAAGGTAATTATTTCAATTTCTCTAGCATTTATTAGGCCCAATGATCGTTGCCGTTATGGTCTTTAATAAAGAAATTTGAAATGATCAATTAAATTATCTTTTAGAAAGAAGATGAATATTTCAATTTTTTTAGCATTTATTAGGCCCATTGATCGTTACCGTTATGATCTTTAATAAAGAAATTTTAAATGATCAATTAAATTATCTTTTAGAAAGAAGAAAATTATTTACAATTTTTTGGCTTTCATTAGGCCTAATGACCGTTACCGTTATGATCTTTAATAAAGAAATTTTAAATGATCTATTAAATTATCTTTTAGAAACAAGATAATTATTCGCAATTTTTTAGCATTTATTAGGCCCAATGATCGTTACCGTTATGAACTTTAATAAAGAAATTTCAAATGATCTCTTAAATTATCTTTTAGAAAGAAGATAATTATTTCAATTTCTCTTGCATTTATTAGGCCCAATGATCGTTGCCGTTATGGTCTTTAATAAAGAAATTTTAAATGATCAATTAAATTATCTTTTAGAAGGAAGATAACTATTTCAAATTTTTTAGCATTTATTAGGCCAATTTATCGTTACCGGTATGATCTTTAATAAAGAAATTTTAAATGATCTATTAAATCATCTTTTAAAAGAAGATAATTATTCATAATTTTTTAGCATTTATTAGGCCCAATGATCGTTAACCGTTATGAACTTTAATAAAGAAATTTTAAATGATCTCTTAAATTATCTTTTAGAAAGAAGATAATTATTTCAATTTGCCTAGCATTTATTAGGCCCAATGATCGTTACCGTTATGAACTTTAATAAAGAAATTTCAAATGATCTCTTAAATTATCTTTTAGAAAGAAGATAATTATTTCAATTTCTCTAGCATTTATTAGGCCCAATGATCGTTGTCGTTATGGTCTTTAATAAAGAAATTTTAAATGATCAATTAAATTATCTTTTAGAAAGAAGAAAATTATTTACAATTTTTTGGCTTTCATTAGGCCTAATGACCGTTACCGTTATGATCTTTAATAAAGAAATTTTAAATGATCTATTAAATTATCTTTTAGAAACAAGATAATTATTCGCAATTTTTTAGCATTTATTAGGCCCAATGATCGTTACCGTTATGAACTTTAATAAAGAAATTTCAAATGATCTCTTAAATTATCTTTTAGAAAGAAGATAATTATTTCAATTTGCCTAGCATTTATTAGGCACAATGATCGTTACTGTTATGAACTTTAATAAAGAAATTTCAAATGATCTCTTAAATTATCTTTTAGAAAGAAGATAATTATTTCAATTTCTCTTGCATTTATTAGGCCCAATGATCGTTAACGTTATGGTCTTTAATAAAGAAATTTTAAATGATCAATTAAATTATCTTTTAGAAAGAAGATGAATATTTCAATTTTTTTAGCATTTATTAGGCCCATTGATCGTTACCGTTACGATCTTTAATAAAGAAATTTTAAATGATCAATTAAATTATCTTTTAGAAAGAAGATAATTATTTACAATTTTTTGGCTTTCATTAGGCCTAATGACCGTTACCGTTATGATCTTTAATAAAGAAATTTTAAATGATCTATTAAATTATCTTTTAGAAACAAGATAATTATTCGCAATTTTTTAGCATTTATTAGGCCCAATGATCGTTACCGTTATGAACTTTAATAAAGAAATTTCAAATGATCTCTTAAATTATCTTTTAGAAAGAAGATAATTATTTCAATTTCTCTTGCATTTATTAGGCCCAATGATCGTTGCCGTTATGGTCTTTAATAAAGAAATTTTAAATGATCAATTAAATTATCTTTTAGAAGGAAGATAACTATTTCAAATTTTTTAGCATTTATTAGGCCAATTTATCGTTACCGGTATGATCTTTAATAAAGAAATTTTAAATGATCTATTAAATCATCTTTTAAAAGAAGATAATTATTCACAATTTTTTAGCATTTATTAGGCCCAATGATCATTAACCGTTATGAACTTTAATAAAGAAATTTTAAATGATCTCTTAAATTATCTTTTAGAAAGAAGATAATTATTTCAATTTGCCTAGCATTTATTAGGCCCAATGATCGTTACCGTTATGAACTTTAATAAAGAAATTTCAAATGATCTCTTAAATTATGTTTTAGAAAGAAGGTAATTATTTCAATTTCTCTAGCATTTATTAGGCCCAATGATCGTTGCCGTTATGGTCTTTAATAAAGAAATTTGAAATGATCAATTAAATTATCTTTTAGAAGGAAGATAACTATTTCAAATTTTTTAGCATTTATTAGGCCAATTTATCGTTACCGGTATGATCTTTAATAAAGAAATTTTAAATGATCAATTAAATTATCTTTTAGAAAGAAGAAAATTATTTACAATTTTTTGGCTTTCATTAGGCCTAATGATCGTTACCGTTATGATCTTTAATAAAGAAATTTTAAATGATCTGTTAAATTATCTTTTAGAAACAAGATAATTATTCGCAATTTTTTAGCATTTATTAGGCCCAATGATCGTTACCGTTATGAACTTTAATAAAGAAATTTCAAATGATCTCTTAAATTATCTTTTAGAAAGAAGATAATTATTTCAATTTCTCTTGCATTTATTAGGCCCAATGATCGTTGCCGTTATGGTCTTTAATAAAGAAATTTTAAATGATCAATTAAATTATCTTTTAGATGGAAGATAACTATTTCAAATTTTTTAGCATTTATTAGGCCAATTTATCGTTACCGGTATGATCTTTAATAAAGAAATTTTAAATGATCTATTAAATCATCTTTTAAAAGAAGATAATTATTCACAATTTTTTAGCATTTATTAGGCCCAATGATCGTTAACCGTTATGAACTTTAATAAAGAAATTTTAAATGATCTCTTAAATTATCTTTTAGAAAGAAGATAATTATTTCAATTTGCCTAGCATTTATTAGGCCCAATGATCGTTACCGTTATGAACTTTAATAAAGAAATTTCAAATGATCTCTTAAATTATATTTTAGAAAGAAGGTAATTATTTCAATTTCTCTAGCATTTATTAGGCCCAATGATCGTTGCCGTTATGGTCTTTAATAAAGAAATTTGAAATGATCAATTAAATTATCTTTTAGAAAGAAGATGAATATTTCAATTTTTTTAGCATTTATTAGGCCCATTGATCGTTACCGTTATGATCTTTAATAAAGAAATTTTAAATGATCAATTAAATTATCTTTTAGAAAGAAGAAAATTATTTACAATTTTTTGGCTTTCATTAGGCCTAATGACCGTTACCGTTATGATCTTTAATAAAGAAATTTTAAATGATCTATTAAATTATCTTTTAGAAACAAGATAATTATTCGCAATTTTTTAGCATTTATTAGGCCCAATGATCGTTACCGTTATGAACTTTAATAAAGAAATTTCAAATGATCTCTTAAATTATCTTTTAGAAAGAAGATAATTATTTCAATTTCTCTTGCATTTATTAGGCCCAATGATCGTTGCCGTTATGGTCTTTAATAAAGAAATTTTAAATGATCAATTAAATTATCTTTTAGAAGGAAGATAACTATTTCAAATTTTTTAGCATTTATTAGGCCAATTTATCGTTACCGGTATGATCTTTAATAAAGAAATTTTAAATGATCTATTAAATCATCTTTTAAAAGAAGATAATTATTCATAATTTTTTAGCATTTATTAGGCCCAATGATCGTTAACCGTTATGAACTTTAATAAAGAAATTTTAAATGATCTCTTAAATTATCTTTTAGAAAGAAGATAATTATTTCAATTTGCCTAGCATTTATTAGGCCCAATGATCGTTACCGTTATGAACTTTAATAAAGAAATTTCAAATGATCTCTTAAATTATCTTTTAGAAAGAAGATAATTATTTCAATTTCTCTAGCATTTATTAGGCCCAATGATCGTTGTCGTTATGGTCTTTAATAAAGAAATTTTAAATGATCAATTAAATTATCTTTTAGAAAGAAGAAAATTATTTACAATTTTTTGGCTTTCATTAGGCCTAATGACCGTTACCGTTATGATCTTTAATAAAGAAATTTTAAATGATCTATTAAATTATCTTTTAGAAACAAGATAATTATTCGCAATTTTTTAGCATTTATTAGGCCCAATGATCGTTACCGTTATGAACTTTAATAAAGAAATTTCAAATGATCTCTTAAATTATCTTTTAGAAAGAAGATAATTATTTCAATTTGCCTAGCATTTATTAGGCACAATGATCGTTACTGTTATGAACTTTAATAAAGAAATTTCAAATGATCTCTTAAATTATCTTTTAGAAAGAAGATAATTATTTCAATTTCTCTTGCATTTATTAGGCCCAATGATCGTTAACGTTATGGTCTTTAATAAAGAAATTTTAAATGATCAATTAAATTATCTTTTAGAAAGAAGATGAATATTTCAATTTTTTTAGCATTTATTAGGCCCATTGATCGTTACCGTTACGATCTTTAATAAAGAAATTTTAAATGATCAATTAAATTATCTTTTAGAAAGAAGATAATTATTTACAATTTTTTGGCTTTCATTAGGCCTAATGACCGTTACCGTTATGATCTTTAATAAAGAAATTTTAAATGATCTATTAAATTATCTTTTAGAAACAAGATAATTATTCGCAATTTTTTAGCATTTATTAGGCCCAATGATCGTTACCGTTATGAACTTTAATAAAGAAATTTCAAATGATCTCTTAAATTATCTTTTAGAAAGAAGATAATTATTTCAATTTCTCTTGCATTTATTAGGCCCAATGATCGTTGCCGTTATGGTCTTTAATAAAGAAATTTTAAATGATCAATTAAATTATCTTTTAGAAGGAAGATAACTATTTCAAATTTTTTAGCATTTATTAGGCCAATTTATCGTTACCGGTATGATCTTTAATAAAGAAATTTTAAATGATCTATTAAATCATCTTTTAAAAGAAGATAATTATTCATAATTTTTTAGCATTTATTAGGCCCAATGATCGTTAACCGTTATGAACTTTAATAAAGAAATTTTAAATGATCTCTTAAATTATCTTTTAGAAAGAAGATAATTATTTCAATTTGCCTAGCATTTATTAGGCCCAATGATCGTTACCGTTATGAACTTTAATAAAGAAATTTCAAATGATCTCTTAAATTATCTTTTAGAAAGAAGATAATTATTTCAATTTCTCTAGCATTTATTAGGCCCAATGATCGTTGCCGTTATGGTCTTTAATAAAGAAATTTTAAATGATCAATTAAATTATCTTTTAGAAAGAAGATGAATATTTCAATTTTTTTACCATTTATTAGGCCCATTGATCGTTACCGTTATGATCTTTAATAAAGAAATTTTAAATGATCAATTAAATTATCTTTTAGAAAGAAGTAAATTATTTACAATTTTTTGGCTTTCATTAGGCCTAATGACCGTTACCGTTATGATCTTTAATAAAGAAATTTTAAATGATCTATTAAATTATCTTTTAGAAACAAGATAATTATTCGCAATTTTTTAGCATTTATTAGGCCCAATGATCGTTACCGTTATGAACTTTAATAAAGAAATTTCAAATGATCTCTTAAATTATCTTTTAGAAAGAAGATAATTATTTCAATTTGCCTAGCATTTATTAGGCCCAATGATCGTTACCGTTATGAACTTTAATAAAGAAATTTCAAATGAGCTCTTAAATTATCTTTTAGAAAGAAGAGAATTATTTCAATTTCTCTAGCATTTATTAGGCCCAATGATCGTTGTCGTTATGGTCTTTAATAAAGAAATTTTAAATGATCAATTAAATTATCTTTTAGAAAGAAGATGAATATTTCAATTTTTTTAGCATTTATTAGGCCCATTGATCGTTATCGTTATGATCTTTAATAAAGAAATTTTAAATGATCAATTAAATTATCTTTTAGAAGGAAGATAACTATTTCAAATTTTTTAGCATTTATTAGGCCCATTGATCGTTACCGGCATGATCTTTAATAAAGAAATTTTAAATGATCTATTAAATTATCTTTTAGAAAGAAGATAATTATTCACAATTTTTTAGCATTTATTAGGCACAATGATCGTTACTGTTATGAACTTTAATAAAGAAATTTCAAATGATCTCTTAAATTATCTTTTAGAAAGAAGATAATTATTTCAATTTCTCTTGCATTTATTAGGCCCAATGATCGTTAACGTTATGGTCTTTAATAAAGAAATTTTAAATGATCAATTAAATTATCTTTTAGAAAGAAGATGAATATTTCAATTTTTTTAGCATTTATTAGGCCCATTGATCGTTACCGTTACGATCTTTAATAAAGAAATTTTAAATGATCAATTAAATTATCTTTTAGAAAGAAGATAATTATTTACAATTTTTTGGCATTCATTAGGCCGAATGATCGTTACCGTTATGATCTTTAATAAAGAAATTTTAAATGATCTATTAAATTATCTTTTAGAAACAAGATAATTATTCACAATTTTTTAGCATTTATTAGGCCCAATGATCGTTACCGTTCTGATCTTTAATAAAGAAATTTTAAATGATCAATTAAATTATCTTTTAGAAGAAAGATTACTATTTCAAATTTTTTAGCATTTATTAGGCCAATTTATCGTTACCGGTATGATCTTTAATAAAGAAATTTTAAATGATCTATTAAATCATCTTTTAAAAGAAGATAATTATTCACAATTTTTTAGCATTTATTACGCCCAATGATCGTTAACCGTTATGAACTTTAATAAAGAAATTTTAAATGATCTCTTAAATTATCTTTTAGAAAGAAGATAATTATTTCAATTTGCTTAGCATTTATTAGGCCCAATGATCGTTACCGTTATGAACTTTAATAAAGAAATTTCAAATGATCTCTTAAATTATGTTTTAGAAAGAAGGTAATTATTTCAATTTCTCTAGCATTTATTAGGCCCAATGATCGTTGCCGTTATGGTCTTTAATAAAGAAATTTGAAATGATCAATTAAATTATCTTTTAGAAAGAAGATGAATATTTCAATTTTTTTAGCATTTATTAGGCCTATTCATCGTTACCGTTATGATCTTTAATAAAGAAATTTTAAATGATCAATTAAATTATCTTTTAGAAAGAAGATAATTATTTACAATTTTTTGGCATTCATTAGGCCTAACGATCGTTACCGTTATGATCCTTAATAAATAAATTTTAAATGATCTATTAAATTATCTTTTAGAAAGAAGATAATTATTCACAATTTTTTAGCATTTATTAGGCCCAATGATCGTTACCGTTATGGTCTTTAATAAAGAAATTTTAAATGATCAATTAAATTATCTTTTAGAAAGAAGATGAATATTTCAATTTTTTTAGCATTTATTAGGCCCATTGATCGTTACCGTTATGATCTTTAATAAAGAAATTTTAAATGATCAATTAAATTATCTTTTAGAAGGAAGATAACTATTTCAAATTTTTTAGCATTTATTAGGCCCATTGATCGTTACCGGCATGATCTTTAATAAAGAAATTTTAAATGATCTATTAAATTATCTTTTAGAAAGAAGATAATTATTCACAATTTTTTAGCATTTATTAGGCACAATGATTGTTACTGTTATGAACTTTAATAAAGAAATTTCAAATGATCTCTTAAATTATCTTTTAGAAAGAAGATAATTATTTCAATTTCTCTTGCATTTATTAGGCCCAATGATCGTTGCCGTTATGGTCTTTAATAAAGAAATTTTAAATGATCAATTAAATTATCTTTTAGAAGGAAGATAACTATTTCAAATTTTTTAGCATTTATTAGGCCAATTTATCGTTACCGGTATGATCTTTAATAAAGAAATTTTAAATGATCTATTAAATTATCTTTTAAAAGAAGATAATTATTCACAATTTTTTAGCATTTATTAGGCCCAATGATCGTTAACCGTTATGAACTTTAATAAAGAAATTTTAAATGATCTCTTAAATTATCTTTTAGAAAGAAGATAATTATTTCAATTTGCCTAGCATTTATTAGGCCCAATGATCGTTACCGTTATGAACTTTAATAAAGAAATTTCAAATGATCTCTTAAATTATGTTTTAGAAAGAAGGTAATTATTTCAATTTCTCTAGCATTTATTAGGCCCAATGATCGTTGCCGTTATGGTCTTTAATAAAGAAATTTGAAATGATCAATTAAATTATCTTTTAGAAAGAAGATGAATATTTCAATTTTTTTAGCATTTATTAGGCCTATTCATCGTTACCGTTATGATCTTTAATAAAGAAATTTTAAATGATCAATTAAATTATCTTTTAGAAAGAAGATAATTATTTACAATTTTTTGGCATTCATTAGGCCTAACGATCGTTACCGTTATGATCCTTAATAAATAAATTTTAAATGATCTATTAAATTATCTTTTAGAAAGAAGATAATTATTCACAATTTTTTAGCATTTATTAGGCCCAATGATCGTTACCGTTATGATCTTTAATAAAGAAATTTTAAATGATCAATTAAATTATCTTTTAGATGGAAGATAACTATTTCAAATTTTTTAGCATTTATTAGGCCCATTGATCGTTACCGGCATGATCTTTAATAAAGAAATTTTAAATGATCTATTAAATTATCTTTTAGAAAGAAGATAATTATTCACAATTTTTTAGCATTTATTAGGCCCAATGATCGTTACCATTATGAACTTTAATAAAGAAATTTCAAATGATCTCTTAAATTATCTTTTAGAAAGAAGATAATTATTTCAATTTCTCTAGCATTTATTAGGCCCAATGATCGTTGCCGTTATGGTCTTTAATAAAGAAATTTTAAATGATCAATTAAATTATCTTTTAGAAAGAAGATGAATATTTCAATTTTTTTAGCATTTATTAGGCCCATTGATCGTTACCGTTATGATCTTTAATAAAGAAATTTTAAATGATCAATTAAATTATCTTTTAGAAAGAAGAAAATTATTTACAATTTTTTGGCTTTCATTAGGCCTAATGACCGTTACCGTTATGATCTTTAATAAAGAAATTTTAAATGATCTATTAAATTATCTTTTAGAAACAAGATAATTATTCGCAATTTTTTAGCATTTATTAGGCCCAATGATCGTTACCGTTATGAACTTTAATAAAGAAATTTCAAATGATCTCTTAAATTATCTTTTAGAAAGAAGATAATTATTTCAATTTCTCTAGCATTTATTAGGCCCAATGATCGTTGCCGTTATGGTCTTTAATAAAGAAATTTTAAATGATCAATTAAATTATCTTTTAGATGGAAGATAACTATTTCAAATTTTTTAGCATTTATTAGGCCCATTGATCGTTACCGGCATGATCTTTAATAAAGAAATTTTAAATGATCTATTGAATTATCTTTTAGAAAGAAGATAATTATTCACAATTTTTTAGCATTTATTAGGCCCAATGATCGTTACCGTTATGAACTTTAATAAAGAAATTTCAAATGAGCTCTTAAATTATCTTTTAGAAAGAAGAGAATTATTTCAATTTCTCTAGCATTTATTAGGCCCAATGATCGTTGTCGTTATGGTCTTTAATAAAGAAATTTTAAATGATCAATTAAATTATCTTTTAGAAAGAAGATGAATATTTCAATTTTTTTAGCATTTATTAGGCCCATTGATCGTTATCGTTATGATCTTTAATAAAGAAATTTTAAATGATCAATTAAATTATCTTTTAGAAGGAAGATAACTATTTCAAATTTTTTAGCATTTATTAGGCCCATTGATCGTTACCGGCATGATCTTTAATAAAGAAATTTTAAATGATCTATTAAATTATCTTTTAGAAAGAAGATAATTATTCACAATTTTTTAGCATTTATTAGGCACAATGATCGTTACTGTTATGAACTTTAATAAAGAAATTTCAAATGATCTCTTAAATTATCTTTTAGAAAGAAGATAATTATTTCAATTTCTCTTGCATTTATTAGGCCCAATGATCGTTAACGTTATGGTCTTTAATAAAGAAATTTTAAATGATCAATTAAATTATCTTTTAGAAAGAAGATGAATATTTCAATTTTTTTAGCATTTATTAGGCCCATTGATCGTTACCGTTACGATCTTTAATAAAGAAATTTTAAATGATCAATTAAATTATCTTTTAGAAAGAAGATAATTATTTACAATTTTTTGGCATTCATTAGGCCGAATGATCGTTACCGTTATGATCCTTAATAAAGAAATTTTAAATGATCTATTAAATTATCTTTTAGAAACAAGATAATTATTCACAATTTTTTAGCATTTATTAGGCCCAATGATCGTTACCGTTCTGATCTTTAATAAAGAAATTTTAAATGATCAATTAAATTATCTTTTAGAAGAAAGATTACTATTTCAAATTTTTTAGCATTTATTAGGCCAATTTATCGTTACCGGTATGATCTTTAATAAAGAAATTTTAAATGATCTATTAAATCATCTTTTAAAAGAAGATAATTATTCACAATTTTTTAGCATTTATTACGCCCAATGATCGTTAACCGTTATGAACTTTAATAAAGAAATTTTAAATGATCTCTTAAATTATCTTTTAGAAAGAAGATAATTATTTCAATTTGCTTAGCATTTATTAGGCCCAATGATCGTTACCGTTATGAACTTTAATAAAGAAATTTCAAATGATCTCTTAAATTATGTTTTAGAAAGAAGGTAATTATTTCAATTTCTCTAGCATTTATTAGGCCCAATGATCGTTGCCGTTATGGTCTTTAATAAAGAAATTTGAAATGATCAATTAAATTATCTTTTAGAAAGAAGATGAATATTTCAATTTTTTTAGCATTTATTAGGCCTATTCATCGTTACCGTTATGATCTTTAATAAAGAAATTTTAAATGATCAATTAAATTATCTTTTAGAAAGAAGATAATTATTTACAATTTTTTGGCATTCATTAGGCCTAACGATCGTTACCGTTATGATCCTTAATAAATAAATTTTAAATGATCTATTAAATTATCTTTTAGAAAGAAGATAATTATTCACAATTTTTTAGCATTTATTAGGCCCAATGATCGTTACCGTTATGGTCTTTAATAAAGAAATTTTAAATGATCAATTAAATTATCTTTTAGAAAGAAGATGAATATTTCAATTTTTTTAGCATTTATTAGGCCCATTGATCGTTACCGTTATGATCTTTAATAAAGAAATTTTAAATGATCAATTAAATTATCTTTTAGAAGGAAGATAACTATTTCAAATTTTTTAGCATTTATTAGGCCCATTGATCGTTACCGGCATGATCTTTAATAAAGAAATTTTAAATGATCTATTAAATTATCTTTTAGAAAGAAGATAATTATTCACAATTTTTTAGCATTTATTAGGCACAATGATTGTTACTGTTATGAACTTTAATAAAGAAATTTCAAATGATCTCTTAAATTATCTTTTAGAAAGAAGATAATTATTTCAATTTCTCTTGCATTTATTAGGCCCAATGATCGTTGCCGTTATGGTCTTTAATAAAGAAATTTTAAATGATCAATTAAATTATCTTTTAGAAGGAAGATAACTATTTCAAATTTTTTAGCATTTATTAGGCCAATTTATCGTTACCGGTATGATCTTTAATAAAGAAATTTTAAATGATCTATTAAATTATCTTTTAAAAGAAGATAATTATTCACAATTTTTTAGCATTTATTAGGCCCAATGATCGTTAACCGTTATGAACTTTAATAAAGAAATTTTAAATGATCTCTTAAATTATCTTTTAGAAAGAAGATAATTATTTCAATTTGCCTAGCATTTATTAGGCCCAATGATCGTTACCGTTATGAACTTTAATAAAGAAATTTCAAATGATCTCTTAAATTATGTTTTAGAAAGAAGGTAATTATTTCAATTTCTCTAGCATTTATTAGGCCCAATGATCGTTGCCGTTATGGTCTTTAATAAAGAAATTTGAAATGATCAATTAAATTATCTTTTAGAAAGAAGATGAATATTTCAATTTTTTTAGCATTTATTAGGCCTATTCATCGTTACCGTTATGATCTTTAATAAAGAAATTTTAAATGATCAATTAAATTATCTTTTAGAAAGAAGATAATTATTTACAATTTTTTGGCATTCATTAGGCCTAACGATCGTTACCGTTATGATCCTTAATAAATAAATTTTAAATGATCTATTAAATTATCTTTTAGAAAGAAGATAATTATTCACAATTTTTTAGCATTTATTAGGCCCAATGATCGTTACCGTTATGATCTTTAATAAAGAAATTTTAAATGATCAATTAAATTATCTTTTAGATGGAAGATAACTATTTCAAATTTTTTAGCATTTATTAGGCCCATTGATCGTTACCGGCATGATCTTTAATAAAGAAATTTTAAATGATCTATTAAATTATCTTTTAGAAAGAAGATAATTATTCACAATTTTTTAGCATTTATTAGGCCCAATGATCGTTACCATTATGAACTTTAATAAAGAAATTTCAAATGATCTCTTAAATTATCTTTTAGAAAGAAGATAATTATTTCAATTTCTCTAGCATTTATTAGGCCCAATGATCGTTGCCGTTATGGTCTTTAATAAAGAAATTTTAAATGATCAATTAAATTATCTTTTAGAAAGAAGATGAATATTTCAATTTTTTTAGCATTTATTAGGCCCATTGATCGTTACCGTTATGATCTTTAATAAAGAAATTTTAAATGATCAATTAAATTATCTTTTAGAAAGAAGAAAATTATTTACAATTTTTTGGCTTTCATTAGGCCTAATGACCGTTACCGTTATGATCTTTAATAAAGAAATTTTAAATGATCTATTAAATTATCTTTTAGAAACAAGATAATTATTCGCAATTTTTTAGCATTTATTAGGCCCAATGATCGTTACCGTTATGAACTTTAATAAAGAAATTTCAAATGATCTCTTAAATTATCTTTTAGAAAGAAGATAATTATTTCAATTTCTCTAGCATTTATTAGGCCCAATGATCGTTGCCGTTATGGTCTTTAATAAAGAAATTTTAAATGATCAATTAAATTATCTTTTAGATGGAAGATAACTATTTCAAATTTTTTAGCATTTATTAGGCCCATTGATCGTTACCGGCATGATCTTTAATAAAGAAATTTTAAATGATCTATTGAATTATCTTTTAGAAAGAAGATAATTATTCACAATTTTTTAGCATTTATTAGGCCCAATGATCGTTACCATTATGAACTTTAATAAAGAAATTTCAAATGATCTCTTAAATTATCTTTTAGAAAGAAGATAATTATTTCAATTTCTCTAGCATTTATTAGGCCCAATGATCGTTGCCGTTATGGTCTTTAATAAAGAAATTTTAAATGATCAATTAAATTATCTTTTAGAAAGAAGATGAATATTTCAATTTTTTTAGCATTTATTAGGCCCATTGATCGTTACCGTTATGATCTTTAATAAAGAAATTTTAAATGATCAATTAAATTATCTTTTAGAAAGAAGAAAATTATTTACAATTTTTTGGCTTTCATTAGGCCTAATGACCGTTACCGTTATGATCTTTAATAAAGAAATTTTAAATGATCTATTAAATTATCTTTTAGAAACAAGATAATTATTCGCAATTTTTTAGCATTTATTAGGCCCAATGATCGTTACCGTTATGAACTTTAATAAAGAAATTTCAAATGATCTCTTAAATTATCTTTTAGAAAGAAGATAATTATTTCAATTTCTCTTGCATTTATTAGGCCCAATGATCGTTGCCGTTATGGTCTTTAATAAAGAAATTTTAAATGATCAATTAAATTATCTTTTAGAAGGAAGATAACTATTTCAAATTTTTTAGCATTTATTAGGCCAATTTATCGTTACCGGTATGATCTTTAATAAAGAAATTTTAAATGATCTATTAAATCATCTTTTAAAAGAAGATAATTATTCACAATTTTTTAGCATTTATTAGGCCCAATGATCCTTAACCGTTATAAACTTTAATAAAGAAATTTTAAATGATCTCTTAAATTATCTTTTAGAAAGAAGATAATTATTTCAATTTGCCTAGCATTTATGAGGCCCAATGATCGTTACCGTTATGAACTTTAATAAAGAAATTTCAAATGAACTCTTAAATTATCTTTTAGAAAGAAGATAATTATTTCAATTTCTCTAGCATTTATTAGGCCCAATGATCGTTGCCGTTATGGTCTTTAATAAAGAAATTTTAAATGATCAATTAAATTATCTTTTAGAAAGAAGATGAATATTTCAATTTTTTTAGCATTTATTAGGCCCATTGATCGTTACCGTTATGATCTTTAATAAAGAAATTTTAAATGATCAATTAAATTATCTTTTAGAAAGAAGAAAATTATTTACAATTTTTTGGCTTTCATTAGGCCTAATGACCGTTACCGTTATGATCTTTAATAAAGAAATTTTAAATGAACTATTAAATTATCTTTTAGAAACAAGATAATTATTCGCAATTTTTTAGCATTTATTAGGCCCAATGATCGTTACCGTTATGAACTTTAATAAAGAAATTTCAAATGATCTCTTAAATTATCTTTTAGAAAGAAGATAATTATTTCAATTTCTCTAGCATTTATTAGGCCCAATGATCGTTGCCGTTATGGTCTTTAATAAAGAAATTTTAAATGATCAATTAAATTATCTTTTAGATGGAAGATAACTATTCCAAATTTTTTAGCATTTATTAGGCCCATTGATCGTTACCGGCATGATCTTTAATAAAGAAATTTTAAATGATCTATTAAATTATCTTTTAGAAAGAAGATAATTATTCACAATTTTTTAGCATTTATTAGGCCCAATGATCGTTACCATTATGAACTTTAATAAAGAAATTTCAAATGATCTCTTAAATTATCTTTTAGAAAGAAGATAATTATTTCAATTTCTCTAGCATTTATTAGGCCCAATGATCGTTGCCGTTATGGTCTTTAATAAAGAAATTTTAAATGATCAATTAAATTATCTTTTAGAAAGAAGATGAATATTTCAATTTTGTTAGCATTTATTAGGCCCATTGATCGTTACCGTTATGATCTTTAATAAAGAAATTTTAAATGATCAATTAAATTATCTTTTAGAAAGAAGAAAATTATTTATAATTTTTTGGCTTTCATTAGGCCTAATGACCGTTACCGTTATGATCTTTAATAAAGAAATTTTAAATGATCTATTAAATTATCTTTTAGAAACAAGATAATTATTCGCAATTTTTTAGCATTTATTAGGCCCAATGATCGTTACCGTTATGAACTTTAATAAAGAAATTTCAAATGATCTCTTAAATTATCTTTTAGAAAGAAGATAATTATTTGAATTTCTCTTGCATTTATTAGGCCCAATGATCGTTGCCGTTATGGTCTTTAATAAAGAAATTTTAAATGATCAATTAAATTATCTTTTAGAAGGAAGATAATTATTTCAAATTTTTTAGCATTTATTAGGCCAATTTATCGTTACCGGTATGATCTTTAATAAAGAAATTTTAAATGATCTATTAAATCATCTTTTAAAAGAAGATAATTATTCACAATTTTTTAGCATTTATTAGGCCCAATGATCGTTAACCGTTATGAACTTTAATAAAGAAATTTTAAATGATCTCTTAAATTATATTTTAGAAAGAAGATAATTATTTCAATTTGCCTAGCATTTATTAGGCCCAATGATCGTTACCGTTATGAACTTTAATAAAGAAATTTCAAATGATCTCTTAAATTATGTTTTAGAAAGAAGGTAATTATTTCAATTTCTCTAGCATTTATTAGGCCCAATGATCGTTGCCGTTATGGTCTTTAATAAACAAATTTGAAATGATCAATTAAATTATCTTTTAGAAAGAAGATGAATATTTCAATTTTTTTAGCATTTATTAGGCCTATTCATCGTTACCGTTATGATCTTTAATAAAGAAATTTTAAATGATCAATTAAATTATCTTTTAGAAAGAAGATAATTATTTACAATTTTTTGGCATTCATTAGGCCTAACGATCGTTACCGTTATGATCCTTAATAAATAAATTTTAAATGATCTATTAAATTATCTTTTAGAAAGAAGATAATTATTCACAATTTTTTATCATTTATTAGGCCCAATGATCGTTACCGTTATGATCTTTAATAAAGAAATTTTAAATGATCAATTAAATTATCTTTTAGATGGAAGATAACTATTTCAAATTTTTTAGCATTTATTAGGCCCATTGATCGTTACCGGCATGATCTTTAATAAAGAAATTTTAAATGATCTATTAAATTATCTTTTAGAAAGAAGATAATTATTCACAATTTTTTAGCATTTATTAGGCACAATGATCGTTACTGTTATGAACTTTAATAAAGAAATTTCAAATGATCTCTTAAATTATCTTTTAGAAAGAAGATAATTATTTCAATTTCTCTTGCATTTATTAGGCCCAATGATCGTTGCCGTTATGGTCTTTAATAAAGAAATTTTAAATGATCAATTAAATTATCTTTTAGAAGGAAGATAACTATTTCAAATTTTTTAGCATTTATTAGGCCAATTTATCGTTACCGGTATCATCTTTAATAAAGAAATTTTAAATGATCTATTAAATCATCTTTTAAAAGAAGATAATTATTCACAATTTTTTAGCATTTATTAGGCCCAATGATCGTTAACCGTTATGAACTTTAATAAAGAAATTTTAAATGATCTCTTAAATTATCTTTTAGAAAGAAGATAATTATTTCAATTTGCCTAGCATTTATTAGGCCCAATGATCGTTCCCGTTATGAACTTTAATAAAGAAATTTCAAATGATCTCTTAAATTATGTTTTAGAAAGAAGGTAATTATTTCAATTTCTCTAGCATTTATTAGGCCCAATGATCGTTGCCGTTATGGTCTTTAATAAAGAAATTTGAAATGATCAATTAAATTATCTTTTAAAAGAAGATGAATATTTCAATTTTTTTAGCATTTATTAGGCCTATTCATCGTTACCGTTATGATCTTTAATAAAGAAATTTTAAATGATCAATTAAATTATCTTTCAGAAAGAAGATAATTATTTACAATTTTTTGGCATTCATTAGGCCTAACGATCGTTACCGTTATGATCCTTAATAAATAAATTTTAAATGATCTATTAAATTATCTTTTAGAAAGAAGATAATTATTCACAATTTTTTAGCATTTATTAGGCCCAATGATCGTTACCGTTATGATCTTTAATAAAGAAATTTTAAATGATCAATTAAATTATCTTTTAGATGGAAGATAACTATTTCAAATTTTTTAGCATTTATTAGGCCCATTGATCGTTACCGGCATGATCTTTAATAAAGAAATTTTAAATGATCTATTAAATTATCTTTTAGAAAGAAGATAATTATTCACAATTTTTTAGCATTTATTAGGCCCAATGATCGTTACCATTATGAACTTTAATAAAGAAATTTCAAATGATCTCTTAAATTATCTTTTAGAAAGAAGATAATTATTTCAATTTCTCTAGCATTTATTAGGCCCAATGATCCTTGCCGTTATGGTCTTTAATAAAGAAATTTGAAATGATCAATTAAATTATCTTTTAGAAAGAAGATGAATATTTCAATTTTTTTACCATTTATTAGGCTCATTCATCGTTACCGTTATGATCTTTAATAAAGAAATTTTAAATGACCAATTAAATTATCTTTTAGAAAGAATATAATTATTTACAATTTTTTGGCATTCATTAGCCCTAACGATCGCTACCGTTATGATCTTTAGTAAATAAATTTTAAATGATCTATTAAATTATCTTTTAGAAAGAAGATAATTATTCACAATTTTTTAGCATTTATTAGGCCCAATGATCGTTACCGTTATGATCTTTAATAAAGAAATTTTAAATGATCAATTAAATTATCTTTTAGAAGGAAGATAACTATTTCAAATTTTTTAGCATTTATTAGACCCATTGATCGTTACCGGTATGATCTTTAATAAAGAAATTTTAAAAGATCTATTAAATTATCTTTTAGAAAGAAGATAATTATTAACAATTTTTTAGCATTTATGAGGCCCAATGACCGTTACCGTTATGAACTCTAATAAAGAAATTTCAAATGATCTCTTAAATTATCTTTTAAAAAGAAGAGAATTATTTCAATTTCTCTAGCATTTATTAGGCCCAATGATCGTTGTCGTTATGGTCTTTAATAAACAAATTTTAAATGATCAATTAAATTATCTTTTAGAAAGAAGATGAATATTTCAATTTTTTTAGCATTTATTAGGCCCATTGATCGTTACCGTTATGATCTTTAATAAAGAAATTTTAAATGATCAATTAAATTATCTTTTAGAAGGAAGATAACTATTTCAAATTTTTTAGCATTTATTAGGCCCATTGATCGTTACCGGCATGATCTTTAATAAAGAAATTTTAAATGATCTATTAAATTATCTTTTAGAAAGAAGATAATTATTCACAATTTTTTAGCATTTATTAGGCACAATGATCGTTACTGTTATGAACTTTAATAAAGAAATTTCAAATGATCTCTTAAATTATCTTTTAGAAAGAAGATAATTATTTCAATTTCTCTTGCATTTATTAGGCCCAATGATCGTTGCCGTTATGGTCTTTAATAAAGAAATTTTAAATGATCAATTAAATTATCTTTTAGAAAGAAGATGAATATTTCAATTTTTTTAGCATTTATTAGGCCCATTGATCGTTACCGTTATGATCTTTAATAAAGAAATTTTAAATGATCAATTAAATTATCTTTTAGAAAGAAGATAATTATTTACAATTTTTTGGCATTCATTAGGCCTAATGATCGTTACCGTTATGATCTTTAATAAAGAAATTTTAAATGATCTATTAAATTATCTTTTAGAAAGAAGATAATTATTCACAATTTTTTAGCATTTATTAGGCACAATGATCGTTACTGTTATGAACTTTAATAAAGAAATTTCAAATGATCTCTTAAATTATCTTTTAGAAAGAAGATAATTATTTCAATTTCTCTTGCATTTATTAGGCCCAATGATCGTTGCCGTTATGGTCTTTAATAAAGAAATTTTAAATGATCAATTAAAATATCTTTTAGAAGGAAGATAACTATTTCAAATTTTTTAGCATTTATTAGGCCAATTTATCGTTACCGGTATGATCTTTAATAAAGAAATTTTAAATGATCTATTAAATCATCTTTTAAAAGAAGATAATTATTCACAATTTTTTAGCATTTATTAGGCCCAATGATCGTTAACCGTTATGAACTTTAATAAAGAAATTTTAAATGATCTCTTAAATTATCTTTTAGAAAGAAGATAATTATTTCAATTTGCCTAGCATTTATTAGGCCCAATGATCGTTGCCGTTATGGTCTTTAATAAAGAAATTTGAAATGATCAATTAAATTATCTTTTAGAAAGAAGATGAATATTTTAATTTTTTTACCATTTATTAGGCTCATTCATCGTTACCGTTATGATCTTTAATAAAGAAATTTTAAATGATCAATTAAATTATCTTTTAGAAAGAATATAATTATTTACAATTTTTTGGCATTCATTAGCCCTAACGATCGCTACCGTTATGATCTTTAATAAATAAATTTTAAATGATCTATTAAATTATCTTTTAGAAAGAAGATAATTATTCACAATTTTTTAGCATTTATTAGGCCCAATGATCGTTACCGTTATGATCTTTAATAAAGAAATTTTAAATGATCAATTAAATTATCTTTTAGAAGGAAGATAACTATTCCAAATTTTTTAGCATTTATTAGGCCCATTGATCGTTACCGGTATGATCTTTAATAAAGAAATTTTAAAAGATCTATTAAATTATCTTTTAGAAAGAAGATAATTATTAACAATTTTTTAGCATTTATGAGGCCCAATGACCGTTACCGTTATGAACTCTAATAAAGAAATTTCAAATGATCTCTTAAATTATCTTTTAGAAAGAAGAGAATTATTTCAATTTCTCTAGCATTTATTAGGCCCAATGATCGTTGCCGTTATGGTCTTTAATAAAGAAATTTGAAATGATCAATTAAATTATCTTTTAGAAAGAAGATGAATATTTCAATTTTTTTAGCATTTATTAGGCCTATTCATCGTTACCGTTATGATCTTTAATAAAGAAATTTTAAATGATCAATTAAATTATCTTTTAGAAAGAAGATAATTATTTACAATTTTTTGGCATTCATTAGGCCCAATGATCGTTACCATTATGAACTTTAATAAAGAAATTTCAAATGATCTCTTAAATTATCTTTTAGAAAGTAGATAATTATTCACAATTTTTTAGCATTTATTAGGCCCAATGATCGTTACCGTTATGGTCTTTAATAAAGAAATTTTAAATGATCAATTAAATTATCTTTTAGAAAGAAGATGAATATTTCAATTTTTTTAGCATTTATTAGGCCCATTGATCGTTACCGTTATGATCTTTAATAAAGAAATTTTAAATGATCAATTAAATTATCTTTTAGAAGGAAGATAACTATTTCAAATTTTTTAGCATTTATTAGGCCCATTGATCGTTACCGGCATGATCTTTAATAAAGAAATTTTAAATGATCTATTAAATTATCTTTTAGAAAGAAGATAATTATTCACAATTTTTTAGCATTTATTAGGCACAATGATCGTTACTGTTATGAACTTTAATAAAGAAATTTCAAATGATCTCTTAAATTATCTTTTAGAAAGAAGATAATTATTTCAATTTCTCTTGCATTTATTAGGCCCAATGATCGTTGCCGTTATGGTCTTTAATAAAGAAATTTTAAATGATCAATTAAAATATCTTTTAGAAGGAAGATAACTATTTCAAATTTTTTAGCATTTATTAGGCCAATTTATCGTTACCGGTATGATCTTTAATAAAGAAATTTTAAATGATCTATTAAATCATCTTTTAAAAGAAGATAATTATTCACAATTTTTTAGCATTTATTAGGCCCAATGATCGTTAACCGTTATGAACTTTAATAAAGAAATTTTAAATGATCTCTTAAATTATCTTTTAGAAAGAAGATAATTATTTCAATTTGCCTAGCATTTATTAGGCCCAATGATCGTTACCGTTATGAACTTTAATAAAGAAATTTCAAATGATCTCTTAAATTATGTTTTAGAAAGAAGGTAATTATTTCAATTTCTCTAGCATTTATTAGGCCCAATGATCGTTGCCGTTATGGTCTTTAATAAAGAAATTTGAAATGATCAATTAAATTATCTTTTAGAAAGAAGATGAATATTTTAATTTTTTTACCATTTATTAGGCTCATTCATCGTTACCGTTATGATCTTTAATAAAGAAATTTTAAATGATCAATTAAATTATCTTTTAGAAAGAATATAATTATTTACAATTTTTTGGCATTCATTAGCCCTAACGATCGCTACCGTTATGATCTTTAATAAATCAATTTTAAATGATCTATTAAATTATCTTTTAGAAAGAAGATAATTATTCACAATTTTTTAGCATTTATTAGGCCCAATGATCGTTACCGTTATGATCTTTAATAAAGAAATTTTAAATGATCAATTAAATTATCTTTTAGAAGGAAGATAACTATTCCAAATTTTTTAGCATTTTTTAGGCCCATTGATCGTTACCGGTATGATCTTTAATAAAGAAATTTTAAAAGATCTATTAAATTATCTTTTAGAAAGAAGATAATTATTAACAATTTTTTAGCATTTATGAGGCCCAATGACCGTTACCGTTATGAACTCTAATAAAGAAATTTCAAATGATCTCTTAAATTATCTTTTAGAAAGAAGAGAATTATTTTAATTTCTCTAGCATTTATTAGGCCCAATGATCGTTGCCGTTATGGTCTTTAATAAAGAAATTTGAAATGATCAATTAAATTATCTTTTAGAAAGAAGATGAATATTTCAATTTTTTTAGCATTTATTAGGCCTATTCATCGTTACCGTTATGATCTTTAATAAAGAAATTTTAAATGATCAATTAAATTATCTTTTAGAAAGAAGATAATTATTTACAATTTTTTGGCATTCATTAGGCCCAATGATCGTTACCATTATGAACTTTAATAAAGAAATTTCAAATGATCTCTTAAATTATCTTTTAGAAAGTAGATAATTATTCACAATTTTTTAGCATTTATTAGGCCCAATGATCGTTACCGTTATGGTCTTTAATAAAGAAATTTTAAATGATCAATTAAATTATCTTTTAGAAAGAAGATGAATATTTCAATTTTTTTAGCATTTATTAGGCCCATTGATCGTTACCGTTATGATCTTTAATAAAGAAATTTTAAATGATCAATTAAATTATCTTTTAGAAGGAAGATAACTATTTCAAATTTTTTAGCATTTATTAGGCCCATTGATCGTTACCGGCATGATCTTTAATAAAGAAATTTTAAATGATCTATTAAATTATCTTTTAGAAAGAAGATAATTATTCACAATTTTTTAGCATTTATTAGGCACAATGATCGTTACTGTTATGAACTTTAATAAAGAAATTTCAAATGATCTCTTAAATTATCTTTTAGAAAGAAGATAATTATTTCAATTTCTCTTGCATTTATTAGGCCCAATGATCGTTGCCGTTATGGTCTTTAATAAAGAAATTTTAAATGATCAATTAAAATATATTTTAGAAGGAAGATAACTATTTCAAATTTTTTAGCATTTATTAGGCCAATTTATCGTTACCGGTATGATCTTTAATAAAGAAATTTTAAATGATCTATTAAATCATCTTTTAAAAGAAGATAATTATTCACAATTTTTTAGCATTTATTAGGCCCAATGATCGTTAACCGTTATGAACTTTAATAAAGAAATTTTAAATGATCTCTTAAATTATCTTTTAGAAAGAAGATAATTATTTCAATTTGCCTAGCATTTATTAGGCCCAATGATCGTTACCGTTATGAACTTTAATAAAGAAATTTCAAATGATCTCTTAAATTATGTTTTAGAAAGAAGGTAATTATTTCAATTTCTCTAGCATTTATTAGGCCCAATGATCGTTGCCGTTATGGTCTTTAATAAAGAAATTTGAAATGATCAATTAAATTATCTTTTAGAAAGAAGATGAATATTTCAATTTTTTTAGCATTTATTAGGCCTATTCATCGTTACCGTTATGATCTTTAATAAAGAAATTTTAAATGATCAATTAAATTATCTTTTAGAAAGAAGATAATTATTTACAATTTTTTGGCATTCATTAGGCCTAACGATCGTTACCGTTATGATCCTTAATAAATAAATTTTAAATGATCTATTAAATTATCTTTTAGAAAGAAGATAATTATTCACAATTTTTTAGCATTTATTAGGCGCAATGATCGTTGCCGTTATGATCTTTAATAAAGAAATTTTAAATGATCAATTAAATTATCTTTTAGATGGAAGATAACTATTTCAAATTTTTTAGCATTTATTAGGCCCATTGATCGTTACCGGCATGATCTTTAATAAAGAAATTTTAAATGATCTATTAAATTATCTTTTAGAAAGAAGATAATTATTCACAATTTTTTAGCATTTATTAGGCCCAATGATCGTTACCATTATGAACTTTAATAAAGAAATTTCAAATGATCTCTTAAATTATCTTTTAGAAAGAAGATAATTATTTCAATTTCTCTAGCATTTATTAGGCCCAATGATCGTTGCCGTTATGGTCTTTAAAAAAGAAATTTGAAATGATCAATTAAATTATCTTTTAGAAAGAAGATGAATATTTCAATTTTTTTACCATTTATTAGGCTCATTCATCGTTACCGTTATGATCTTCAATAAAGAAATTTTAAATGATCAATTAAATTATCTTTTAGAAAGAATATAATTATTTACAATTTTTTGGCATTCATTAGCCCTAACGATCGCTACCGTTATGATCTTTAATAAATAAATTTTAAATGATCTATTAAATTATCTTTTAGAAAGAAGATAATTATTCACAATTTTTTAGCATTTATTAGGCCCAATGATCGTTACCGTTATGATCTTTAATAAAGAAATTTTAAATGATCAATTAAATTATCTTTTAGAAGGAAGATAACTATTTCAAATTTTTTAGCATTTATTAGGCCCATTGATCGTTACCGGCATGATCTTTAATAAAGAAATTTTAAATGATCTATTAAATTATCTTTTAGAAAGAAGATAATTATTCACAATTTTTTAGCATTTATTAGGCCTAATGATCGTTACCTTTATGATCTTTAATAAAGAAATTTTAAATGATCAATTAAATTATCTTTTAGAAGGAAGATAACTATTTCAAATTTTTTAGCATCTATTAGGCCAATTTATCGTTACCGGTATGATCTTTAATAAAGAAATTTTAAATGATCTATTAAATCAACTTTTAGAAAGAAGATAATTATTCACAATTTTTTAGCATTTATTAGGCTCAATGATCGTTACCGTTATGAACTTTAATAAAGAAATTTTAAATGATCTCTTAAATTATCTTTTAGAAAGAAGATAATTATTTCAATTTGCCTAGCATTTATTAGGCCCAATGATCGTTACCGTTATGAACTTTAATAAAGAAATTTCAAATGATCTCTGAAATTATGTTTTAGAAAGAAGGTAATTATTTCAATTTCTCTAGCATTTATTAGGCCCAATGATCGTTGCCGTTATGGTCTTTAATAAAGAAATTTGAAATGATCAATTAAATTATGTTTTAGAAAGAAGATGAATATTTCAATTTTTTTAGCATTTATTAGCCCTATTCATCGTTACCGTTATGATCTTTAATAAAGAAATTTTAAATGATCAATTAAATTATCTTTTAGAAAGAAGATAATTATTTACAATTTTTTGGCATTCATTAGGCCTAACGATCGTTACCGTTATGATCTTTAATAAATAAATTTTAAATGATCTATTAAATTATCTTTTAGAAAGAAGATAATTATTCACAATTTTTTAGCATTTATTAGGCCCAATGATCGTTACCGTTATGATCTTTAATAAAGAAATTTTAAATGATCAATTAAATTACCTTTTAGATGGAAGATAACTATTTCAAATTTTTTAGCATTTATTAGGCTCATTGATCGTTACCGGCATGATCTTTAATAAAGAAATTTTAAATGATCTATTAAATTATCTTTTAGAAAGAAGATAATTATTCACAATTTTTTAGCATTTATTAGGCCCAATGATCGTTACCATTATGAACTTTAATAAAGAAATTTCAAATGATCTCTTAAATTATCTTTTAGAAAGAAGATAATTATTTCAATTTCTCTAGCATTTATTACGCCCAATGATAGTTGCCGTTATGGTCTTTAATAAAGAAATTTTAAATGATCAATTAAATTAACTTTTAGAAAAAAGATGAATATTTCAATTTTTTTACCATTTATTAGGCCCATTCATCGTTACCGTTATGATCTTTAATAAAGAAATTTTAAATGATCAATTAAATTATCTTTTAGAAAGAATATAATTATTTACAATTTTTTGGCATTCATTAGCCCTAACGATCGCTACCGTTATGATCTTTAATAAATAAATTTTAAATGATCTATTAAATTATCTTTTAGAAAGAAGATAATTATTCACAATTTTTTAGCATTTATTAGGCCCAATGATCGTTACCGTTATGATCTTTAATAAAGAAATTTTAAATGATCAACTAAATTAACTTTTAGAAGGAAGATAACTATTTCAAATTTTTTAGCATTTATTAGGCCCATTGATCGTTACCGGCATGATCTTTAATAAAGAAATTTTAAATGATCTATTAAATTATCTTTTAGAAAGAAGATAATTATTCACAATTTTTTAGCATTTATTAGGCCCAATGATCGTTACCGTTATGATCTTTATTACAGAAATTTTAAATGATCAATTAAATTATCTTTTAGATGGAAGATAACTATTTCAAATTTTTTAGCATTTATTAGGCTCATTGATCGTTACCGGCATGATCTTTAATAAAGAAATTTTAAATGATCTATTAAATTATCTTTTAGAAAGAAGATAATTATTCACAATTTTTTAGCATTTATTAGGCCCAATGATCGTTACCGTTATGATCTTTAATAAAGAAATTTTAAATGATCAATTAAATTATCTTTTAGATGGAAGATAACTATTTCAAATTTTTTAGCATTTATTAGGCTCATTGATCGTTACCGGCATGATCTTTAATAAAGAAATTTTAAATGATCTATTAAATTATCTTTTAGAAAGAAGATAATTATTCACAATTTTTTAGCATTTATTAGGCCCAATGATCGTTTCCATTATGAACTTTAATAAAGAAATTTCAAATAATCTCTTAAATTATCTTTTAGAAAGAAGATAATTATTTCATTTTCTCTAGCATTTATTATGCCCAATGATCGTTGCCGTTATGGTCTTTAATAAAGAAATTTTAAATGATCAATTAAATTAACTTTTAGAAAAAAGAATAATATTTCAATTTTTTTACCATTTATTAGGCCCATTCATCATTACCGTTATGATCTTTAATAAAGAAATTTTAAATGATCAATTAAATTATCTTTTAGAAAGAATATAATTATTTACAATTTTTTGGCATTCATTAGCCCTAACGATCGCTACCGTTATGATCTTTAATAAATAAATTTTAAATGATCTATTAAATTATCTTTTAGAAAGAAGATAATTATTCACAATTTTTTAGCATTTATTAGGCCCAATGATCGTTACCGTTATGATCTTTAATAAAGAAATTTTAAATGATCAATTAAATTACCTTTTAGATGGAAGATAACTATTTCAAATTTTTTAGCATTTATTAGGCTCATTGATCGTTACCGGCATGATCTTTAATAAAGAAATTTTAAATGATCTATTAAATTATCTTTTAGAAAGAAGATAATTATTCACAATTTTTTAGCATTTATTAGGCCCATTGATCGTTACCATTATGAACTTTAATAAAGAAATTTCAAATGATCTCTTAAATTATCTTTTAGAAAGAAGATAATTATTTCAATTTCTCTAGCATTTATTACGCCCAATGATAGTTGCCGTTATGGTCTTTAATAAAGAAATTTTAAATGATCAATTAAATTAACTTTTAGAAAAAAGAATAATATTTCAATTTTTTTACCATTTATTAGGCCCATTCATCATTACCGTTATGATCTTTAATAAAGAAATTTTAAATGATCAATTAAATTATCTTTTAGAAAGAATATAATTATTTACAATTTTTTGGCATTCATTAGCCCTAACGATCGCTACCGTTATGATCTTTAATAAATAAATTTTAAATGATCTATTAAATTATCTTTTAGAAAGAAGATAATTATTCACAATTTTTTAGCATTTATTAGGCCCAATGATCGTTACCGTTATGATCTTTAATAAAGAAATTTTAAATGATCAATTAAATTATCTTTTAGATGGAAGATAACTATTTCAAATTTTTTAGCATTTATTAGGCTCATTGATCGTTACCGGCATGATCTTTAATAAAGAAATTTTAAATGATCTATTAAATTATCTTTTAGAAAGAAGATAATTATTCACAATTTTTTAGCATTTATTAGGCCCAATGATCGTTTCCATTATGAACTTTAATAAAGAAATTTCAAATAATCTCTTAAATTATCTTTTAGAAAGAAGATAATTATTTCATTTTCTCTAGCATTTATTATGCCCAATGATCGTTGCCGTTATGGTCTTTAATAAAGAAATTTTAAATGATCAATTAAATTAACTTTTAGAAAAAAGAATAATATTTCAATTTTTTTACCATTTATTAGGCCCATTCATCATTACCGTTATGATCTTTAATAAAGAAATTTTAAATGATCAATTAAATTATCTTTTAGAAAGAATATAATTATTTACAATTTTTTGGCATTCATTAGCCCTAACGATCGCTACCGTTATGATCTTTAATAAATAAATTTTAAATGATCTATTAAATTATCTTTTAGAAAGAAGATAATTATTCACAATTTTTTAGCATTTATTAGGCCCAATGATCGTTACCGTTATGATCTTTAATAAAGAAATTTTAAATGATCAATTAAATTACCTTTTAGATGGAAGATAACTATTTCAAATTTTTTAGCATTTATTAGGCTCATTGATCGTTACCGGCATGATCTTTAATAAAGAAATTTTAAATGATCTATTAAATTATCTTTTAGAAAGAAGATAATTATTCACAATTTTTTAGCATTTATTAGGCCCAATGATCGTTACCATTATGAACTTTAATAAAGAAATTTCAAATGATCTCTTAAATTATCTTTTAGAAAGAAGATAATTATTTCAATTTCTCTAGCATTTATTACGCCCAATGATAGTTGCCGTTATGGTCTTTAATAAAGAAATTTTAAATGATCAATTAAATTAACTTTTAGAAAAAAGATGAATATTTCAATTTTTTTACCATTTATTAGGCCCATTCATCGTTACCGTTATGATCTTTAATAAAGAAATTTTAAATGATCAATTAAATTATCTTTTAGAAAGAATATAATTATTTACAATTTTTTGGCATTCATTAGCCCTAACGATCGCTACCGTTATGATCTTTAATAAATAAATTTTAAATGATCTATTAAATTATCTTTTAGAAAGAAGATAATTATTCACAATTTTTTAGCATTTATTAGGCCCAATGATCGTTACCGTTATGATCTTTAATAAAGAAATTTTAAATGATCAATTAAATTAACTTTTAGAAGGAAGATAACTATTTCAAATTTTTTAGCATTTATTAGGCCCATTGATCGTTACCGGCATGATCTTTAATAAAGAAATTTTAAATGATCTATTAAATTATCTTTTAGAAAGAAGATAATTATTCACAATTTTTTAGCATTTATTAGGCCCAATGATCGTTACCGTTATGATCTTTATTACAGAAATTTTAAATGATCAATTAAATTATCTTTTAGATGGAAGATAACTATTTCAAATTTTTTAGCATTTATTAGGCTCATTGATCGTTACCGGCATGATCTTTAATAAAGAAATTTTAAATGATCTATTAAATTATCTTTTAGAAAGAAGATAATTATTCACAATTTTTTAGCATTTATTAGGCCCAATGATCGTTACCGTTATGATCTTTAATAAAGAAATTTTAAATGATCAATTAAATTATCTTTTAGATGGAAGATAACTATTTCAAATTTTTTAGCATTTATTAGGCTCATTGATCGTTACCGGCATGATCTTTAATAAAGAAATTTTAAATGATCTATTAAATTATCTTTTAGAAAGAAGATAATTATTCACAATTTTTTAGCATTTATTAGGCCCAATGATCGTTACCGTTATGATCTTTAGTAAAGAAATTTTAAATGATCAATTAAATTATCTTTTAGAAGGAAGATAACTATTTCAAATTTTTTAGCATTTATTAGGCCCATTGATCGTTACCGGCATGATCTTTAATAAAGAAATTTTAAATGATCTATTAAATTATCTTTTAGAAAGAAGATAATTATTCACAATTTTTTAGCATTTATTAGGCCCAATGATCGTTACCTTTATGATCTTTAATAAAGAAATTTTAAATGATCAATTAAATTATCTTTTAGAAGGAAGATAACTATTTCAAATTTTTTAGCATTTATTAGGCCAATTTATCGTTACCGGTATGATCTTTAATAAAGAAATTTTAAATGATCTATTAAATCAACTTTTAGAAAGAAGATAATTATTCACAATTTTTTAGCATTTATTAGGCTCAATGATCGTTACCGTTATGAACTTTAATAAAGAAATTTTAAATGATCTCTTAAATTATCTTTTAGAAAGAAGATAATTATTTCAATTTGCATAGCATTTATTAGGCCCAATGATCGTTACCGTTATGAACTTTAATAAAGAAATTTCAAATGATCTCTGAAATTATGTTTTAGAAAGAAGGTAATTATTTCAATTTCTCTAGCATTTATTAGGCCCAATGATCGTTGCCGTTATGGTCTTTAATAAAGAAATTTCAAATGATCAATTAAATTATGTTTTAGAAAGAAGATGAATATTTCAATTTTTTTAGCATTTATTAGCCCTATTCATCGTTACCGTTATGATCTTTAATAAAGAAATTTTAAATGATCAATTAAATTATCTTTTAGAAAGAAGATAATTATTTACAATTTTTTGGCATTCATTAGGCCTAACGATCGTTACCGTTATGATCTTTAATAAATAAATTTTAAATGATCTATTAAATTATCTTTTAGAAAGAAGATAATTATTCACAATTTCTTAGCATTTATTAGGCCCAATGATCGTTACCGTTATGATCTTTAATAAAGAAATTTTAAATGATCAATTAAATTACCTTTTAGATGGAAGATAACTATTTCAAATTTTTTAGCATTTATTAGGCTCATTGATCGTTACCGGCATGATCTTTAATAAAGAAATTTTAAATGATCTATTAAATTATCTTTTAGAAAGAAGATAATTATTCACAATTTTTTAGCATTTATTAGGCCCAATGATCGTTACCATTATGAACTTTAATAAAGAAATTTCAAATGATCTCTTAAATTATCTTTTAGAAAGAAGATAATTATTTCAATTTCTCTAGCATTTATTACGCCCAATGATAGTTGCCGTTATGGTCTTTAATAAAGAAATTTTAAATGATCAATTAAATTAACTTTTAGAAAAAAGATGAATATTTCAATTTTTTTACCATTTATTAGGCCCATTCATCGTTACCGTTATGATCTTTAATAAAGAAATTTTAAATGATCAATTAAATTATCTTTTAGAAAGAATATAATTATTTACAATTTTTTGGCATTCATTAGCCCTAACGATCGCTACCGTTATGATCTTTAATAAATAAATTTTAAATGATCTATTAAATTATCTTTTAGAAAGAAGATAATTATTCACAATTTTTTAGCATTTATTAGGCCCAATGATCGTTACCGTTATGATCTTTAATAAAGAAATTTTAAATGATCAATTAAATTACCTTTTAGATGGAAGATAACTATTTCAAATTTTTTAGCATTTATTAGGCTCATTGATCGTTACCGGCATGATCTTTAATAAAGAAATTTTAAATGATCTATTAAATTATCTTTTAGAAAGAAGATAATTATTCACAATTTTTTAGCATTTATTAGGCCCAATGATCGTTACCATTATGAACTTTAATAAAGAAATTTCAAATGATCTCTTAAATTATCTTTTAGAAAGAAGATAATTATTTCAATTTCTCTAGCATTTATTACGCCCAATGATAGTTGCCGTTATGGTCTTTAATAAAGAAATTTTAAATGATCAATTAAATTAACTTTTAGAAAAAAGATGAATATTTCAATTTTTTTACCATTTATTAGGCCCATTCATCGTTACCGTTATGATCTTTAATAAAGAAATTTTAAATGATCAATTAAATTATCTTTTAGAAAGAATATAATTATTTACAATTTTTTGGCATTCATTAGCCCTAACGATCGCTACCGTTATGATCTTTAATAAATAAATTTTAAATGATCTATTAAATTATCTTTTAGAAAGAAGATAATTATTCACAATTTTTTAGCATTTATTAGGCCCAATGATCGTTACCGTTATGATCTTTAATAAAGAAATTTTAAATGATCAATTAAATTAACTTTTAGAAGGAAGATAACTATTTCAAATTTTTTAGCATTTATTAGGCCCATTGATCGTTACCGGCATGATCTTTAATAAAGAAATTTTAAATGATCTATTAAATTATCTTTTAGAAAGAAGATAATTATTCACAATTTTTTAGCATTTATTAGGCCCAATGATCGTTACCGTTATGATCTTTATTACAGAAATTTTAAATGATCAATTAAATTATCTTTTAGATGGAAGATAACTATTTCAAATTTTTTAGCATTTATTAGGCTCATTGATCGTTACCGGCATGATCTTTAATAAAGAAATTTTAAATGATCTATTAAATTATCTTTTAGAAAGAAGATAATTATTCACAATTTTTTAGCATTTATTAGGCCCAATGATCGTTACCGTTATGATCTTTAATAAAGAAATTTTAAATGATCAATTAAATTATCTTTTAGATGGAAGATAACTATTTCAAATTTTTTAGCATTTATTAGGCTCATTGATCGTTACCGGCATGATCTTTAATAAAGAAATTTTAAATGATCTATTAAATTATCTTTTAGAAAGAAGATAATTATTCACAATTTTTTAGCATTTATTAGCCCTATTCATCGTTACCGTTATGATCTTTAGTAAAGAAATTTTAAATGATCAATTAAATTATCTTTTAGAAGGAAGATAACTATTTCAAATTTTTTAGCATTTATTAGGCCCATTGATCGTTACCGGCATGATCTTTAATAAAGAAATTTTAAATGATCTATTAAATTATCTTTTAGAAAGAAGATAATTATTCACAATTTTTTAGCATTTATTAGGCCCAATGATCGTTACCTTTATGATCTTTAATAAAGAAATTTTAAATGATCAATTAAATTATCTTTTAGAAGGAAGATAACTATTTCAAATTTTTTAGCATTTATTAGGCCAATTTATCGTTACCGGTATGATCTTTAATAAAGAAATTTTAAATGATCTATTAAATCAACTTTTAGAAAGAAGATAATTATTCACAATTTTTTAGCATTTATTAGGCTCAATGATCGTTACCGTTATGAACTTTAATAAAGAAATTTTAAATGATCTCTTAAATTATCTTTTAGAAAGAAGATAATTATTTCAATTTGCCTAGCATTTATTAGGCCCAATGATCGTTACCGTTATGAACTTTAATAAAGAAATTTCAAATGATCTCTGAAATTATGTTTTAGAAAGAAGGTAATTATTTCAATTTCTCTAGCATTTATTAGGCCCAATGATCGTTGCCGTTATGGTCTTTAATAAAGAAATTTCAAATGATCAATTAAATTATGTTTTAGAAAGAAGATGAATATTTCAATTTTTTTAGCATTTATTAGCCCTATTCATCGTTACCGTTATGATCTTTAATAAAGAAATTTTAAATGATCAATTAAATTATCTTTTAGAAAGAAGATAATTATTTACAATTTTTTGGCATTCATTAGGCCTAACGATCGTTACCGTTATGATCTTTAATAAATAAATTTTAAATGATCTATTAAATTATCTTTTAGAAAGAAGATAATTATTCACAATTTTTTAGCATTTATTAGGCCCAATGATCGTTACCGTTATGATCTTTAATAAATAAATTTTAAATGATCAATTAAATTACCTTTTAGATGGAAGATAACTATTTCAAATTTTTTAGCATTTATTAGGCTCATTGATCGTTACCGGCATGATCTTTAATAAAGAAATTTTAAATGATCTATTAAATTATCTTTTAGAAAGAAGATAATTATTCACAATTTTTTAGCATTTATTAGGCCCAATGATCGTTACCATTATGAACTTTAATAAAGAAATTTCAAATGATCTCTTAAATTATCTTTTAGAAAGAAGATAATTATTTCAATTTCTCTAGCATTTATTACGCCCAATGATAGTTGTCGTTATGGTCTTTAATAAAGAAATTTTAAATGATCAATTAAATTAACTTTTAGAAAAAAGATGAATATTTCAATTTTTTTACCATTTATTAGGCCCATTCATCGTTACCGTTATGATCTTTAATAAAGAAATTTTAAATGATCAATTAAATTATCTTTTAGAAAGAATATAATTATTTACAATTTTTTGGCATTCATTAGCCCTAACGATCGCTACCGTTATGATCTTTAATAAATAAATTTTAAATGATCTATTAAATTATCTTTTAGAAAGAAGATAATTATTCACAATTTTTTAGCATTTATTAGGCCCAATGATCGTTACCGTTATGATCTTTAATAAAGAAATTTTAAATGATCAATTAAATTAACTTTTAGAAGGAAGATAACTATTTCAAATTTTTTAGCATTTATTAGGCCCATTGATCGTTACCGGCATGATCTTTAATAAAGAAATTTTAAATGATCTATTAAATTATCTTTTAGAAAGAAGATAATTATTCACAATTTTTTAGCATTTATTAGGCCCAATGATCGTTACCGTTATGATCTTTATTACAGAAATTTTAAATGATCAATTAAATTATCTTTTAGATGGAAGATAACTATTTCAAATTTTTTAGCATTTATTAGGCTCATTGATCGTTACCGGCATGATCTTTAATAAAGAAATTTTAAATGATCTATTAAATTATCTTTTAGAAAGAAGATAATTATTCACAATTTTTTAGCATTTATTAGGCCCAATGATCGTTACCGTTATGATCTTTAATAAAGAAATTTTAAATGATCAATTAAATTATCTTTTAGATGGAAGATAACTATTTCAAATTTTTTAGCATTTATTAGGCTCATTGATCGTTACCGGCATGATCTTTAATAAAGAAATTTTAAATGATCTATTAAATTATCTTTTAGAAAGAAGATAATTATTCACAATTTTTTAGCATTTATTAGGCCCAATGATCGTTACCGTTATGATCTTTAGTAAAGAAATTTTAAATGATCAATTAAATTATCTTTTAGAAGGAAGATAACTATTTCAAATTTTTTAGCATTTATTAGGCCCATTGATCGTTACCGGCATGATCTTTAATAAAGAAATTTTAAATGATCTATTAAATTATCTTTTAGAAAGAAGATAATTATTCACAATTTTTTAGCATTTATTAGGCCCAATGATCGTTACCTTTATGATCTTTAATAAAGAAATTTTAAATGATCAATTAAATTATCTTTTAGAAGGAAGATAACTATTTCAAATTTTTTAGCATTTATTAGGCCAATTTATCGTTACCGGTATGATCTTTAATAAAGAAATTTTAAATGATCTATTAAATCAACTTTTAGAAAGAAGATAATTATTCACAATTTTTTAGCATTTATTAGGCTCAATGATCGTTACCGTTATGAACTTTAATAAAGAAATTTTAAATGATCTCTTAAATTATCTTTTAGAAAGAAGATAATTATTTCAATTTGCCTAGCATTTATTAGGCCCAATGATCGTTACCGTTATGAACTTTAATAAAGAAATTTCAAATGATCTCTGAAATTATGTTTTAGAAAGAAGGTAATTATTTCAATTTCTCTAGCATTTATTAGGCCCAATGATCGTTGCCGTTATGGTCTTTAATAAAGAAATTTCAAATGATCAATTAAATTATGTTTTAGAAAGAAGATGAATATTTCAATTTTTTTAGCATTTATTAGCCCTATTCATCGTTACCGTTATGATCTTTAATAAAGAAATTTTAAATGATCAATTAAATTATCTTTTAGAAAGAAGATAATTATTTACAATTTTTTGGCATTCATTAGGCCTAACGATCGTTACCGTTATGATCTTTAATAAATAAATTTTAAATGATCTATTAAATTATCTTTTAGAAAGAAGATAATTATTCACAATTTCTTAGCATTTATTAGGCCCAATGATCGTTACCGTTATGATCTTTAATAAAGAAATTTTAAATGATCAATTAAATTACCTTTTAGATGGAAGATAACTATTTCAAATTTTTTAGCATTTATTAGGCTCATTGATCGTTACCGGCATGATCTTTAATAAAGAAATTTTAAATGATCTATTAAATTATCTTTTAGAAAGAAGATAATTATTCACAATTTTTTAGCATTTATTAGGCCCAATGATCGTTACCATTATGAACTTTAATAAAGAAATTTCAAATGATCTCTTAAATTATCTTTTAGAAAGAAGATAATTATTTCAATTTCTCTAGCATTTATTACGCCCAATGATAGTTGCCGTTATGGTCTTTAATAAAGAAATTTTAAATGATCAATTAAATTAACTTTTAGAAAAAAGATGAATATTTCAATTTTTTTACCATTTATTAGGCCCATTCATCGTTACCGTTATGATCTTTAATAAAGAAATTTTAAATGATCAATTAAATTATCTTTTAGAAAGAATATAATTATTTACAATTTTTTGGCATTCATTAGCCCTAACGATCGCTACCGTTATGATCTTTAATAAATAAATTTTAAATGATCTATTAAATTATCTTTTAGAAAGAAGATAATTATTCACAATTTCTTAGCATTTATTAGGCCCAATGATCGTTACCGTTATGATCTTTATTACAGAAATTTTAAATGATCAATTAAATTATCTTTTAGATGGAAGATAACTATTTCAAATTTTTTAGCATTTATTAGGCTCATTGATCGTTACCGGCATGATCTTTAATAAAGAAATTTTAAATGATCTATTAAATTATCTTTTAGAAAGAAGATAATTATTCACAATTTTTTAGCATTTATTAGGCCCAATGATCGTTACCGTTATGATCTTTAATAAAGAAATTTTAAATGATCAATTAAATTATCTTTTAGATGGAAGATAACTATTTCAAATTTTTTAGCATTTATTAGGCTCATTGATCGTTACCGGCATGATCTTTAATAAAGAAATTTTAAATGATCTATTAAATTATCTTTTAGAAAGAAGATAATTATTCACAATTTTTTAGCATTTATTAGGCCCAATGATCGTTTCCATTATGAACTTTAATAAAGAAATTTCAAATAATCTCTTAAATTATCTTTTAGAAAGAAGATAATTATTTCATTTTCTCTAGCATTTATTATGCCCAATGATCGTTGCCGTTATGGTCTTTAATAAAGAAATTTTAAATGATCAATTAAATTAACTTTTAGAAAAAAGAATAATATTTCAATTTTTTTACCATTTATTAGGCCCATTCATCATTACCGTTATGATCTTTAATAAAGAAATTTTAAATGATCAATTAAATTATCTTTTAGAAAGAATATAATTATTTACAATTTTTTGGCATTCATTAGCCCTAACGATCGCTACCGTTATGATCTTTAATAAATAAATTTTAAATGATCTATTAAATTATCTTTTAGAAAGAAGATAATTATTCACAATTTTTTAGCATTTATTAGGCCCAATGATCGTTACCGTTATGATCTTTAATAAAGAAATTTTAAATGATCAATTAAATTACCTTTTAGATGCAAGATAACTATTTCAAATTTTTTAGCATTTATTAGGCTCATTGATCGTTACCGGCATGATCTTTAATAAAGAAATTTTAAATGATCTATTAAATTATCTTTTAGAAAGAAGATAATTATTCACAATTTTTTAGCATTTATTAGGCCCAATGATCGTTACCATTATGAACTTTAATAAAGAAATTTCAAATGATCTCTTAAATTATCTTTTAGAAAGAAGATAATTATTTCAATTTCTCTAGCATTTATTACGCCCAATGATAGTTGCCGTTATGGTCTTTAATAAAGAAATTTTAAATGATCAATTAAATTAACTTTTAGAAAAAAGATGAATATTTCAATTTTTTTACCATTTATTAGGCCCATTCATCGTTACCGTTATGATCTTTAATAAAGAAATTTTAAATGATCAATTAAATTATCTTTTAGAAAGAATATAATTATTTACAATTTTTTGGCATTCATTAGCCCTGACGATCGCTACCGTTATGATCTTTAATAAATAAATTTTAAATGATCTATTAAATTATCTTTTAGAAAGAAGATAATTATTCACAATTTTTTAGCATTTATTAGGCCCAATGATCGTTACCGTTATGATCTTTAATAAAGAAATTTTAAATGATCAATTAAATTAACTTTTAGAAGGAAGATAACTATTTCAAATTTTTTAGCATTTATTAGGCCCATTGATCGTTACCGGCATGATCTTTAATAAAGAAATTTTAAATGATCTATTAAATTATCTTTTAGAAAGAAGATAATTATTCACAATTTTTTAGCATTTATTAGGCCCAATGATCGTTACCGTTATGATCTTTATTACAGAAATTTTAAATGATCAATTAAATTATCTTTTAGATGGAAGATAACTATTTCAAATTTTTTAGCATTTATTAGGCTCATTGATCGTTACCGGCATGATCTTTAATAAAGAAATTTTAAATGATCTATTAAATTATCTTTTAGAAAGAAGATAATTATTCACAATTTTTTAGCATTTATTAGGCCCAATGATCGTTACCGTTATGATCTTTAATAAAGAAATTTTAAATGATCAATTAAATTATCTTTTAGATGGAAGATAACTATTTCAAATTTTTTAGCATTTATTAGGCTCATTGATCGTTACCGGCATGATCTTTAATAAAGAAATTTTAAATGATCTATTAAATTATCTTTTAGAAAGAAGATAATTATTCACAATTTTTTAGCATTTATTAGGCCCAATGATCGTTTCCATTATGAACTTTAATAAAGAAATTTCAAATAATCTCTTAAATTATCTTTTAGAAAGAAGATAATTATTTCATTTTCTCTAGCATTTATTATGCCCAATGATCGTTGCCGTTATGGTCTTTAATAAAGAAATTTTAAATGATCAATTAAATTAACTTTTAGAAAAAAGAATAATATTTCAATTTTTTTACCATTTATTAGGCCCATTCATCATTACCGTTATGATCTTTAATAAAGAAATTTTAAATGATCAATTAAATTATCTTTTAGAAAGAATATAATTATTTACAATTTTTTGGCATTCATTAGCCCTAACGATCGCTACCGTTATGATCTTTAATAAATAAATTTTAAATGATCTATTAAATTATCTTTTAGAAAGAAGATAATTATTCACAATTTTTTAGCATTTATTAGGCCCAATGATCGTTACGGTTATGATCTTTAATAAAGAAATTTAAATGATCAATTAAATTATCTTTTAGAAGGAAGATAACTATTTCAAATTTTTTAGCCTTTATTAGGCCCATTGATCGTTACCGGCATGATCTTTAATAAAGAAATTTTAAATGATCTATTAAATTATCTTTTAGAAAGAAGATAATTATTCACAATTTTTTAGCATTTATTAGGCCCAATGATCATTACCGTTATGATCTTTAATAAAGAAATTTTAAATGATCAATTAAATTATCTTTTAGATGGAAGATAACTATTTCAAATTTTTTAGCATTTATTAGGCTCATTGATCGTTACCGGCATGATCTTTAATAAAGAAATTTTAAATGATCTATTAAATTATCTTTTAGAAAGAAGATAATTATTCACAATTTTTTAGCATTTATTAGGCCCAATGATCGTTACCATTATGAACTTTAATAAAGAAATTTCAAATAATCTCTTAAATTATCTTTTAGAAAGAAGATAATTATTTCAATTTCTCTAGCATTTATTAGGCCCAATGATCGTTGCCGTTATGGTCTTTAATAAAGAAATTTTAAATGATCAATTAAATTAACTTTTAGAAAAAAGAATAATATTTCAATTTTTTTACCATTTATTAGGCTCATTCATCGTTACCGTTATGATCTTTAATAAAGAAATTTTAAATGATCAATTAAATTATCTTTTAGAAAGAATATAATTATTTACAATTTTTTGGCATTCATTAGCCCTAACAATCGCTACCGTTATGATCTTTAATAAATAAATTTTAAATGATCTATTAAATTATCTTTTAGAGAGAAGATAATTATTCACAATTTTTTAGCATTTATTAGGCCCAATGATCGTTACCGTTATGATCTTTAATAAAGAAATTTTAAATGATCAATTAAATTATCTTTTAGAAGGAAGATAACTATTTCAAATTTTTTAGCATTTATTAGGCCCATTGATCGTTACCGGCATGATCTTTAATAAAGAAAATTTAAATGATCTATTAAATTATCTTTTAGAAAGAAGATAATTATTCACAATTTTTTAGCATTTATTAGGCCCAATGATCGTTACCATTATGAACTTTAATAAAGAAATTTCAAATGATCTCTTAAATTATCTTTTAGAAAGAAGATAATTATTTCAATTTCTCTAGCATTTATTACGCCCAATGATCGTTGCCGTTATGGTCTTTAATAAAGAAATTTTAAATGATCAATTAAATTAACTTTTAGAAAAAAGATGAATATTTCAATTTTTTACCATTTATTAGGCCCATTCATCGTTACCGTTATGATCTTTAATAAAGAAATTTTAAATGATCAATTAAATTATCTTTTAGAAAGAATATAATTATTTACAATTTTTTGGCATTCATTAGCCCTGACGATCGCTACCGTTATGATCTTTAATAAATAAATTTTAAATGATCTATTAAATTATCTTTTAGAAAGAAGATAATTATTCACAATTTTTTAACATTTATTAGGCCCAATGATCGTTACAGTTATGATCTTTAATAAAGAAATTTTAAATGATCAATTAAATTAACTTTTAGAAGGAAGATAACTATTTCAAATTTTTTAGCATTTATTAGGCCCATTGATCGTTACCGGCATGATCTTTAATAAAGAAATTTTAAATGATCTATTAAATTATCTTTTAGAAAGAAGATAATTATTCACAATTTTTTAGCATTTATTAGGCCCAATGATCGTTACCGTTATGATCTTTAATACAGAAATTTTAAATGATCAATTAAATTATCTTTTAGATGGAAGATAACTATTTCAAATTTTTTAGCATTTATTAGGCTCATTGATCGTGACCGGCATGATCTTTAATAAAGAAATTTTAAATGATCTATTAAATTATCTTTTAGAAAGAAGATAATTATTCACAATTTTTTAGCATTTATTAGGCCCAATGATCGTTACCGTTATGATCTTTAATAAAGAAATTTTAAATGATCAATTAAATTATCTTTTAGATGGAAGATAACTATTTCAAATTTTTTAGCATTTATTAGGCTCATTGATCGTTACCGGCATGATCTTTAATAAAGAAATTTTAAATGATCTATTAAATTATCTTTTAGAAAGAAGATAATTATTCACAATTTTTTAGCATTTATTAGGCCCAATGATCGTTACCATTATGAACTTTAATAAAGAAATTTCAAATAATCTCTTAAATTATCTTTTAGAAAGAAGATAATTATTTCAATTTCTCTAGCATTTATTAGGCCCAATGATCGTTGCCGTTATGGTCTTTAATAAAGAAATTTTAAATGATCAATTAAATTAACTTTTAGAAAAAAGAATAATATTTCAATTTTTTTACCATTTATTAGGCTCATTCATCGTTACCGTTATGATCTTTAATAAAGAAATTTTAAATGATCAATTAAATTATCTTTTAGAAAGAATATAATTATTTACAATTTTTTGGCATTCATTAGCTCTAACAATCGCTACCGTTATGATCTTTAATAAATAAATTTTAAATGATCTATTAAATTATCTTTTAGAGAGAAGATAATTATTCACAATTTTTTAGCATTTATTAGGCCCAATGATCGTTACCGTTATGATCTTTAATAAAGAAATTTTAAATGATCAATTAAATTATCTTTTAGAAGGAAGATAACTATTTCAAATTTTTTAGCATTTATTAGGCCCATTGATCGTTACCGGCATGATCTTTAATAAAGAAAATTTAAATGATCTATTAAATTATCTTTTAGAAAGAAGATAATTATTCACAATTTTTTAGCATTTATTAGGCCCAATGATCGTTACCATTATGAACTTTAATAAAGAAATTTCAAATGATCTCTTAAATTATCTTTTAGAAAGAAGATAATTATTTCAATTTCTCTAGCATTTATTACGCCCAATGATCGTTGCCGTTATGGTCTTTAATAAAGAAATTTTAAATGATCAATTAAATTAACTTTTAGAAAAAAGATGAATATTTCAATTTTTTTACCATTTATTAGGCCCATTCATCGTTACCGTTATGATCTTTAATAAAGAAATTTTAAATGATCAATTAAATTATCTTTTAGAAAGAATATAATTATTTACAATTTTTTGGCATTCATTAGCCCTGACGATCGCTACCGTTATGATCTTTAATAAATAAATTTTAAATGATCTATTAAATTATCTTTTAGAAAGAAGATAATTATTCACAATTTTTTAACATTTATTAGGCCCAATGATCGTTACAGTTATGATCTTTAATAAAGAAATTTTAAATGATCAATTAAATTAACTTTTAGAAGGAAGATAACTATTTCAAATTTTTTAGCATTTATTAGGCCCATTGATCGTTACCGGCATGATCTTTAATAAAGAAATTTTAAATGATCTATTAAATTATCTTTTAGAAAGAAGATAATTATTCACAATTTTTTAGCATTTATTAGGCCCAATGATCGTTACCGTTATGATCTTTAATACAGAAATTTTAAATGATCAATTAAATTATCTTTTAGATGGAAGATAACTATTTCAAATTTTTTAGCATTTATTAGGCTCATTGATCGTGACCGGCATGATCTTTAATAAAGAAATTTTAAATGATCTATTAAATTATCTTTTAGAAAGAAGATAATTATTCACAATTTTTTAGCATTTATTAGGCCCAATGATCGTTACCGTTATGATCTTTAATAAAGAAATTTTAAATGATCAATTAAATTATCTTTTAGATGGAAGATAACTATTTCAAATTTTTTAGCATTTATTAGGCTCATTGATCGTTACCGGCATGATCTTTAATAAAGAAATTTTAAATGATCTATTAAATTATCTTTTAGAAAGAAGATAATTATTCACAATTTTTTAGCATTTATTAGGCCCAATGATCGTTACCATTATGAACTTTAATAAAGAAATTTCAAATAATCTCTTAAATTATCTTTTAGAAAGAAGATAATTATTTCAATTTCTCTAGCATTTATTAGGCCCAATGATCGTTGCCGTTATGGTCTTTAATAAAGAAATTTTAAATGATCAATTAAATTAACTTTTAGAAAAAAGAATAATATTTCAATTTTTTTACCATTTATTAGGCTCATTCATCGTTACCGTTATGATCTTTAATAAAGAAATTTTAAATGATCAATTAAATTATCTTTTAGAAAGAATATAATTATTTACAATTTTTTGGCATTCATTAGCCCTAACAATCGCTACCGTTATGATCTTTAATAAATAAATTTTAAATGATCTATTAAATTATCTTTTAGAGAGAAGATAATTATTCACAATTTTTTAGCATTTATTAGGCCCAATGATCGTTACCGTTATGATCTTTAATAAAGAAATTTTAAATGATCAATTAAATTATCTTTTAGAAGGAAGATAACTATTTCAAATTTTTTAGCATTTATTAGGCCCATTCATCGTTACCGGCATGATCTTTAATAAAGAAAATTTAAATGATCTATTAAATTATCTTTTAGAAAGAAGATAATTATTCACAATTTTTTAGCATTTATTAGGCCCAATGATCGTTACCGTTATGATCTTTAATAAAGAAATTTTAAATGATCAATTAAATTATCTTTTAGAAGGAAGATAACTATTTCAAATTTTTTAGCATTTATTAGGCCCATTGATCGTTACCGGCATGATCTTTAATAAAGAAATTTTAAATGATCTATTAAATTATCTTTTAGAAAGAAGATAATTATTCACAATTTTTTAGCATTTATTAGGCCCAATGATCGTTACCGTTATGATCTTTAATAAAGAAATTTTAAATGATCAATTAAATTATCTTTTAGAAGGAAGATAACTATTTCAAATTTTTTAGCATTTATTAGGCCCATTGATCGTTACCGGCATGATCTTTAATAAAGAAATTTTAAATGATCTATCAAATTATCTTTTAGAAAGAAGATAATTATTCACAATTTTTTAGCATTTATTAGGCCCAATGATCGTTACCGTTATGATCTTTAATAAAGAAATTTTAAATGATCAATTAAATTATATTTTAGATGGAAGATAACTATTTCAAATTTTTTAGCATTTATTAGGCTCATTGATCGTTACCGGCATGATCTTTAATAAAAAAATTTTAAATGATCTATTAAATTATCTTTTAGAAAGAAGCTAATTATTCACAATTTTTTAGCATTTATTAGGCCCAATGATCGTTACCATTATGAACTTTAATAAAGAAATTTCAAATGATCTCTTAAATTATCTTTTAGAAAGAAGATAATTATTTCAATTTCTCTAGCATTTATTACGCCCAATGATAGTTGCCGTTATGGTCTTTAATAAAGAAATTTTAAATGATCAATTAAATTAACTTTTAGAAAAAAGATGAATATTTCAATTTTTTTACCATTTATTAGGCCCATTCATCGTTACCGTTATGATCTTTAATAAAGAAATTTTAAATGATCAATTAAATTATCTTTTAGAAAGAATATAATTATTTACAATTTTTTGGCATTCATTAGCCCTAACGATCGCTACCGTTATGATCTTTAATAAATAAATTTTAAATGATCTATTAAATTATCTTTTAGAAAGAAGATAATTATTCACAATTTTTTAGCATTTATTAGGCCCAATGATCGTTACCGTTATGATCTTTAATAAAGAAATTTTAAATGATCAATTAAATTAACTTTTAGAAGGAAGATAACTATTTCAAATTTTTTAGCATTTATTAGGCCCATTGATCGTTACCGGCATGATCTTTAATAAAGAAATTTTAAATGATCTATTAAATTATCTTTTAGAAAGAAGATAATTATTCACAATTTTTTAGCATTTATTAGGCCCAATGATCGTTACCGTTATGATCTTTATTACAGAAATTTTAAATGATCAATTAAATTATCTTTTATATGGAAGATAACTATTTCAAATTTTTTAGCATTTATTAGGCTCATTGATCGTTACCGGCATGATCTTTAATAAAGAAATTTTAAATGATCTATTAAATTATCTTTTAGAAAGAAGATAATTATTCACAATTTTTTAGCATTTATTAGGCCCAATGATCGTTACCGTTATGATCTTTAATAAAGAAATTTTAAATGATCAATTAAATTATCTTTTACATGGAAGATAACTATTTCAAATTTTTTAGCATTTATTAGGCTCATTGATCGTTACCGGCATGATCTTTAATAAAGAAATTTTAAATGATCTATTAAATTATCTTTTAGAAAGAAGATAATTATTCACAATTTTTTAGCATTTATTAGGCCCAATGATCGTTACCGTTATGATCTTTAGTAAAGAAATTTTAAATGATCAATTAAATTATCTTTTAGAAGGAAGATAACTATTTCAAATTTTTTAGCATTTATTAGGCCCATTGATCGTTACCGGCATGATCTTTAATAAAGAAATTTTAAATGATCTATTAAATTATCTTTTAGAAAGAAGATAATTATTCACAATTTTTTAGCATTTATTAGGCCCAATGATCGTTACCTTTATGATCTTTAATAAAGAAATTTTAAATGATCAATTAAATTATCTTTTAGAAGGAAGATAACTATTTCAAATTTTTTAGCATTTATTAGGCCAATTTATCGTTACCGGTATGATCTTTAATAAAGAAATTTTAAATGATCTATTAAATCAACTTTTAGAAAGAAGATAATTATTCACAATTTTTTAGCATTTATTAGGCTCAATGATCGTTACCGTTATGAACTTTAATAAAGAAATTTTAAATGATCTCTTAAATTATCTTTTAGAAAGAAGATAATTATTTCAATTTGCCTAGCATTTATTAGGCCCAATGATCGTTACCGTTATGAACTTTAATAAAGAAATTTCAAATGATCTCTGAAATTATGTTTTAGAAAGAAGGTAATTATTTCAATTTCTCTAGCATTTATTAGGCCCAATGATCGTTGCCGTTATGGTCTTTAATAAAGAAATTTCAAATGATCAATTAAATTATGTTTTAGAAAGAAGATGAATATTTCAATTTTTTTAGCATTTATTAGCCCTATTCATCGTTACCGTTATGATCTTTAATAAAGAAATTTTAAATGATCAATTAAATTATCTTTTAGAAAGAAGATAATTATTTACAATTTTTTGGCATTCATTAGGCCTAACGATCGTTACCGTTATGATCTTTAATAAATAAATTTTAAATGATCTATTAAATTATCTTTTAGAAAGAAGATAATTATTCACAATTTCTTAGCATTTATTAGGCCCAATGATCGTTACCGTTATGATCTTTAATAAAGAAATTTTAAATGATCAATTAAATTACCTTTTAGATGGAAGATAACTATTTCAAATTTTTTAGCATTTATTAGGCTCATTGATCGTTACCGGCATGATCTTTAATAAAGAAATTTTAAATGATCTATTAAATTATCTTTTAGAAAGAAGATAATTATTCACAATTTTTTAGCATTTATTCGGCCCAATGATCGTTACCATTATGAACTTTAATAAAGAAATTTCAAATGATCTCTTAAATTATCTTTTAGAAAGAAGATAATTATTTCAATTTCTCTAGCATTTATTACGCCCAATGATAGTTGCCGTTATGGTCTTTAATAAAGAAATTTTAAATGATCAATTAAATTAACTTTTAGAAAAAAGATCAATATTTCAATTTTTTTACCATTTATTAGGCCCATTCATCGTTACCGTTATGATCTTTAATAAAGAAATTTTAAATGATCAATTAAATTATCTTTTAGAAAGAATATAATTATTTACAATTTTTTGGCATTCATTAGCCCTAACGATCGCTACCGTTATGATCTTTAATAAATAAATTTTAAATGATCTATTAAATTATCTTTTAGAAAGAAGATAATTATTCACAATTTTTTAGCATTTATTAGGCCCAATGATCGTTACCGTTATGATCTTTAATAAAGAAATTTTAAATGATCAATTAAATTAACTTTTAGAAGGAAGATAACTATTTCAAATTTTTTAGCATTTATTAGGCCCATTGATCGTTACCGGCATGATCTTTAATAAAGAAATTTTAAATGATCTATTAAATTATCTTTTAGAAAGAAGATAATTATTCACAATTTTTTAGCATTTATTAGGCCCAATGATCGTTACCGTTATGATCTTTATTACAGAAATTTTAAATGATCAATTAAATTATCTTTTAGATGGAAGATAACTATTTCAAATTTTTTAGCATTTATTAGGCTCATTGATCGTTACCGGCATGATCTTTAATAAAGAAATTTTAAATGATGTATTAAATTATCTTTTAGAAAGAAGATAATTATTCACAATTTTTTAGCATTTATTAGGCCCAATGATCGTTACCGTTATGATCTTTAATAAAGAAATTTTAAATGATCAATTAAATTATCTTTTAGATGGAAGATAACTATTTCAAATTTTTTAGCATTTATTAGGCTCATTGATCGTTACCGGCATGATCTTTAATAAAGAAATTTTAAATGATCTATTAAATTATCTTTTAGAAAGAAGATAATTATTCACAATTTTTTAGCATTTATTAGGCCCAATGATCGTTTCCATTATGAACTTTAATAAAGAAATTTCAAATAATCTCTTAAATTATCTTTTAGAAAGAAGATAATTATTTCATTTTCTCTAGCATTTATTATGCCCAATGATCGTTGCCGTTATGGTCTTTAATAAAGAAATTTTAAATGATCAATTAAATTAACTTTTAGAAAAAAGAATAATATTTCAATTTTTTTACCATTTATTAGGCCCATTCATCATTACCGTTATGATCTTTAATAAAGAAATTTTAAATGATCAATTAAATTATCTTTTAGAAAGAATATAATTATTTACAATTTTTTGGCATTCATTAGCCCTAACGATCGCTACCGTTATGATCTTTAATAAATAAATTTTAAATGATCTATTAAATTATCTTTTAGAAAGAAGATAATTATTCACAATTTTTTAGCATTTATTAGGCCCAATGATCGTTACCGTTATGATCTTTAATAAAGAAATTTTAAATGATCAATTAAATTACCTTTTAGATGGAAGATAACTATTTCAAATTTTTTAGCATTTATTAGGCTCATTGATCGTTACCGGCATGATCTTTAATAAAGAAATTTTAAATGATCTATTAAATTATCTTTTAGAAAGAAGATAATTATTCACAATTTTTTAGCATTTATTAGGCCCAATGATCGTTACCATTATGAACTTTAATAAAGAAATTTCAAATGATCTCTTAAATTATCTTTTAGAAAGAAGATAATTATTTCAATTTCTCTAGCATTTATTACGCCCAATGATAGTTGCCGTTATGGTCTTTAATAAAGAAATTTTAAATGATCAATTAAATTAACTTTTAGAAAAAAGATGAATATTTCAATTTTTTTACCATTTATTAGGCCCATTCATCGTTACCGTTATGATCTTTAATAAAGAAATTTTAAATGATCAATTAAATTATCTTTTAGAAAGAATATAATTATTTACAATTTTTTGGCATTCATTAGCCCTAACGATCGCTACCGTTATGATCTTTAATAAATAAATTTTAAATGATCTATTAAATTATCTTTTAGAAAGAAGATAATTATTCACAATTTTTTAGCATTTATTAGGCCCAATGATCGTTACCGTTATGATCTTTAATAAAGAAATTTTAAATGATCAATTAAATTAACTTTTAGAAGGAAGATAACTATTTCAAATTTTTTAGCATTTATTAGGCCCATTGATCGTTACCGGCATGATCTTTAATAAAGAAATTTTAAATGATCTATTAAATTATCTTTTAGAAAGAAGATAATTATTCACAATTTTTTAGCATTTATTAGGCCCAATGATCGTTACCGTTATGATCTTTATTACAGAAATTTTAAATGATCAATTAAATTATCTTTTAGATGGAAGATAACTATTTCAAATTTTTTAGCATTTATTAGGCTCATTGATCGTTACCGGCATGATCTTTAATAAAGAAATTTTAAATGATCTATTAAATTATCTTTTAGAAAGAAGATAATTATTCACAATTTTTTAGCATTTATTAGGCCCAATGATCGTTACCGTTATGATCTTTAATAAAGAAATTTTAAATGATCAATTAAATTATCTTTTAGATGGAAGATAACTATTTCAAATTTTTTAGCATTTATTAGGCTCATTGATCGTTACCGGCATGATCTTTAATAAAGAAATTTTAAATGATCTATTAAATTATCTTTTAGAAAGAAGATAATTATTCACAATTTTTTAGCATTTATTAGGCCCAATGATCGTTTCCATTATGAACTTTAATAAAGAAATTTCAAATAATCTCTTAAATTATCTTTTAGAAAGAAGATAATTATTTCATTTTCTCTAGCATTTATTATGCCCAATGATCGTTGCCGTTATGGTCTTTAATAAAGAAATTTTAAATGATCAATTAAATTAACTTTTAGAAAAAAGAATAATATTTCAATTTTTTTACCATTTATTAGGCCCATTCATCATTACCGTTATGATCTTTAATAAAGAAATTTTAAATGATCAATTAAATTATCTTTTAGAAAGAATATAATTATTTACAATTTTTTGGCATTCATTAGCCCTAACGATCGCTACCGTTATGATCTTTAATAAATAAATTTTAAATGATCTATTAAATTATCTTTTAGAAAGAAGATAATTATTCACAATTTTTTAGCATTTATTAGGCCCAATGATCGTTACGGTTATGATCTTTAATAAAGAAATTTAAATGATCAATTAAATTATCTTTTAGAAGGAAGATAACTATTTCAAATTTTTTAGCCTTTATTAGGCCCATTGATCGTTACCGGCATGATCTTTAATAAAGAAATTTTAAATGATCTATTAAATTATCTTTTAGAAAGAAGATAATTATTCACAATTTTTTAGCATTTATTAGGCCCAATGATCGTTACCGTTATGATCTTTAATAAAGAAATTTTAAATGATCAATTAAATTATCTTTTAGATGGAAGATAACTATTTCAAATTTTTTAGCATTTATTAGGCTCATTGATCGTTACCGGCATGATCTTTAATAAAGAAATTTTAAATGATCTATTAAATTATCTTTTAGAAAGAAGATAATTATTCACAATTTTTTAGCATTTATTAGGCCCAATGATCGTTACCATTATGAACTTTAATAAAGAAATTTCAAATAATCTCTTAAATTATCTTTTAGAAAGAAGATAATTATTTCAATTTCTCTAGCATTTATTAGGCCCAATGATCGTTGCCGTTATGGTCTTTAATAAAGAAATTTTAAATGATCAATTAAATTAACTTTTAGAAAAAAGAATAATATTTCAATTTTTTTACCATTTATTAGGCTCATTCATCGTTACCGTTATGATCTTTAATAAAGAAATTTTAAATGATCAATTAAATTATCTTTTAGAAAGAATATAATTATTTACAATTTTTTGGCATTCATTAGCCCTAACAATCGCTACCGTTATGATCTTTAATAAATAAATTTTAAATGATCTATTAAATTATCTTTTAGAGAGAAGATAATTATTCACAATTTTTTAGCATTTATTAGGCCCAATGATCGTTACCGTTATGATCTTTAATAAAGAAATTTTAAATGATCAATTAAATTATCTTTTAGAAGGAAGATAACTATTTCAAATTTTTTAGCATTTATTAGGCCCATTCATCGTTACCGGCATGATCTTTAATAAAGAAAATTTAAATGATCTATTAAATTATCTTTTAGAAAGAAGATAATTATTCACAATTTTTTAGCATTTATTAGGCCCAATGATCGTTACCGTTATGATCTTTAATAAAGAAATTTTAAATGATCAATTAAATTATCTTTTAGAAGGAAGATAACTATTTCAAATTTTTTAGCATTTATTAGGCCCATTGATCGTTACCGGCATGATCTTTAATAAAGAAATTTTAAATGATCTATTAAATTATCTTTTAGAAAGAAGATAATTATTCACAATTTTTTAGCATTTATTAGGCCCAATGATCGTTACCGTTATGATCTTTAATAAAGAAATTTTAAATGATCAATTAAATTATCTTTTAGAAGGAAGATAACTATTTCAAATTTTTTAGCATTTATTAGGCCCATTGATCGTTACCGGCATGATCTTTAATAAAGAAATTTTAAATGATCTATCAAATTATCTTTTAGAAAGAAGATAATTATTCACAATTTTTTAGCATTTATTAGGCCCAATGATCGTTACCGTTATGATCTTTAATAAAGAAATTTTAAATGATCAATTAAATTATATTTTAGATGGAAGATAACTATTTCAAATTTTTTAGCATTTATTAGGCTCATTGATCGTTACCGGCATGATCTTTAATAAAAAAATTTTAAATGATCTATTAAATTATCTTTTAGAAAGAAGCTAATTATTCACAATTTTTTAGCATTTATTAGGCCCAATGATCGTTACCATTATGAACTTTAATAAAGAAATTTCAAATAATCTCTTAAATTATCTTTTAGAAAGAAGATAATTATTTCAATTTCTCTAGCATTTATTAGGCCCAATGATCGTTGCCGTTATGGTCTTTAATAAAGAAATTTTAAATGATCAATTAAATTAACTTTTAGAAAAAAGAATAATATTTCAATTTTTTTACCATTTATTAGGCTCATTCATCGTTACCGTTATGATCTTTAATAAAGAAATTTTAAATGATCAATTAAATTATCTTTTAGAAAGAATATAATTATTTACAATTTTTTGGCATTCATTAGCCCTAACGATCGCTACCGTTATGATCTTTAATAAATAAATTTTAAATGATCTATTAAATTATCTTTTAGAAAGAAGATAATTATTCACAATTTTTTAGCATTTATTAGGCCCAATGATCGTTACCGTTATCATCTTTAATAAAGAAATTTTAAATGATCAATTAAATTATCTTTTAGAAGGAAGATAACTATTTCAAATTTTTTAGCATTTATTAGGCCCATTGATCGTTACCGGCATGATCTTTAATAAAGAAAATTTAAATGATCTATTAAATTATCTTTTAGAAAGAAGATAATTATTCACAATTTTTTAGCATTTATTAGGCCCAATGATCGTTACCGTTATGATCTTTAATACAGAAATTTTAAATGATCAATTAAATTATCTTTTAGATGGAAGATAACTATTTCAAATTTTTTAGCATTTATTAGGCTCATTGATCGTGACCGGCATGATCTTTAATAAAGAAATTTTAAATGATCTATTACATTATCTTTTAGAAAGAAGATAATTATTCACAATTTTTTAGCATTTATTAGGCCCAATGATCGTTACCGTTATGATCTTTAATAAAGAAATTTTAAATGATCAATTAAATTATCTTTTAGATGGAAGATAACTATTTCAAAATTTTTAGCATTTATTAGGCTCATTGATCGTTACCGGCATGATCTTTAATAAAGAAATTTTAAATGATCTATTAAATTATCTTTTAGAAAGAAGATAATTATTCACAATTTTTTAGCATTTATTAGGCCCAATGATCGTTACCATTATGAACTTTAATAAAGAAATTTCAAATAATCTCTTAAATTATCTTTTAGAAAGAAGATAATTATTTCAATTTCTCTAGCATTTATTAGGCCCAATGATCGTTGCCGTTATGGTCTTTAATAAAGAAATTTTAAATGATCAATTAAATTAACTTTTAGAAAAAAGAATAATATTTCAATTTTTTTACCATTTATTAGGCTCATTCATCGTTACCGTTATGATCTTTAATAAAGAAATTTTAAATGATCAATTAAATTATCTTTTAGAAAGAATATAATTATTTACAATTTTTTGGCATTCATTAGCTCTAACAATCGCTACCGTTATGATCTTTAATAAATAAATTTTAAATGATCTATTAAATTATCTTTTAGAGAGAAGATAATTATTCACAATTTTTTAGCATTTATTAGGCCCAATGATCGTTACCGTTATGATCTTTAATAAAGAAATTTTAAATGATCAATTAAATTATCTTTTAGAAGGAAGATAACTATTTCAAATTTTTTAGCATTTATTAGGCCCATTGATCGTTACCGGCATGATCTTTAATAAAGAAAATTTAAATGATCTATTAAATTATCTTTTAGAAAGAAGATAATTATTCACAATTTTTTAGCATTTATTAGGCCCAATGATCGTTACCATTATGAACTTTAATAAAGAAATTTCAAATGATCTCTTAAATTATCTTTTAGAAAGAAGATAATTATTTCAATTTCTCTAGCATTTATTACGCCCAATGATCGTTGCCGTTATGGTCTTTAATAAAGAAATTTTAAATGATCAATTAAATTAACTTTTAGAAAAAAGATGAATATTTCAATTTTTTTACCATTTATTAGGCCCATTCATCGTTACCGTTATGATCTTTAATAAAGAAATTTTAAATGATCAATTAAATTATCTTTTAGAAAGAATATAATTATTTACAATTTTTTGGCATTCATTAGCCCTGACGATCGCTACCGTTATGATCTTTAATAAATAAATTTTAAATGATCTATTAAATTATCTTTTAGAAAGAAGATAATTATTCACAATTTTTTAGCATTTATTAGGCCCAATGATCGTTACCGTTATGATCTTTAATAAAGAAATTTTAAATGATCAATTAAATTATCTTTTAGAAGGAAGATAACTATTTCAAATTTTTTAGCATTTATTAGGCCCATTGATCGTTACCGGCATGATCTTTAATAAAGAAAATTTAAATGATCTATTAAATTATCTTTTAGAAAGAAGATAATTATTCACAATTTTTTAGCATTTATTAGGCCCAATGATCGTTACCGTTATGATCTTTAATACAGAAATTTTAAATGATCAATTAAATTATCTTTTAGATGGAAGATAACTATTTCAAATTTTTTAGCATTTATTAGGCTCATTGATCGTGACCGGCATGATCTTTAATAAAGAAATTTTAAATGATCTATTACATTATCTTTTAGAAAGAAGATAATTATTCACAATTTTTTAGCATTTATTAGGCCCAATGATCGTTACCGTTATGATCTTTAATAAAGAAATTTTAAATGATCAATTAAATTATCTTTTAGATGGAAGATAACTATTTCAAAATTTTTAGCATTTATTAGGCTCATTGATCGTTACCGGCATGATCTTTAATAAAGAAATTTTAAATGATCTATTAAATTATCTTTTAGAAAGAAGATAATTATTCACAATTTTTTAGCATTTATTAGGCCCAATGATCGTTACCATTATGAACTTTAATAAAGAAATTTCAAATAATCTCTTAAATTATCTTTTAGAAAGAAGATAATTATTTCAATTTCTCTAGCATTTATTAGGCCCAATGATCGTTGCCGTTATGGTCTTTAATAAAGAAATTTTAAATGATCAATTAAATTAACTTTTAGAAAAAAGAATAATATTTCAATTTTTTTACCATTTATTAGGCTCATTCATCGTTACCGTTATGATCTTTAATAAAGAAATTTTAAATGATCAATTAAATTATCTTTTAGAAAGAATATAATTATTTACAATTTTTTGGCATTCATTAGCCCTAACAATCGCTACCGTTATGATCTTTAATAAATAAATTTTAAATGATCTATTAAATTATCTTTTAGAGAGAAGATAATTATTCACAATTTTTTAGCATTTATTAGGCCCAATGATCGTTACCGTTATGATCTTTAATAAAGAAATTTTAAATGATCAATTAAATTATCTTTTAGAAGGAAGATAACTATTTCAAATTTTTTAGCATTTATTAGGCCCATTCATCGTTACCGGCATGATCTTTAATAAAGAAAATTTAAATGATCTATTAAATTATCTTTTAGAAAGAAGATAATTATTCACAATTTTTTAGCATTTATTAGGCCCAATGATCGTTACCGTTATGATCTTTAATAAAGAAATTTTAAATGATCAATTAAATTATCTTTTAGAAGGAAGATAACTATTTCAAATTTTTTAGCATTTATTAGGCCCATTGATCGTTACCAGCATGATCTTTAATAAAGAAATTTTAAATGATCTATTAAATTATCTTTTAGAAAGAAGATAATTATTCACAATTTTTTAGCATTTATTAGGCCCAATGATCGTTACCGTTATGATCTTTAATAAAGAAATTTTAAATGATCAATTAAATTATCTTTTAGAAGGAAGATAACTATTTCAAATTTTTTAGCATTTATTAGGCCCATTGATCGTTACCGGCATGATCTTTAATAAAGAAATTTTAAATGATCTATTAAATTATCTTTTAGAAAGAAGATAATTATTCACAATTTTTTAGCATTTATTAGGCCCAATGATCGTTACCGTTATGATCTTTAATAAAGAAATTTTAAATGATCAATTAAATTATATTTTAGATGGAAGATAACTATTTCAAATTTTTTAGCATTTATTAGGCTCATTGATCGTTACCGGCATGATCTTTAATAAAAAAATTTTAAATGATCTATTAAATTATCTTTTAGAAAGAAGCTAATTATTCACAATTTTTTAGCATTTATTAGGCCCAATGATCGTTACCATTATGAACTTTAATAAAGAAATTTCAAATAATCTCTTAAATTATCTTTTAGAAAGAAGATAATTATTTCAATTTCTCTAGCATTTATTAGGCCCAATGATCGTTGCCGTTATGGTCTTTAATAAAGAAATTTTAAATGATCAATTAAATTAACTTTTAGAAAAAAGAATAATATTTCAATTTTTTTACCATTTATTAGGCTCATTCATCGTTACCGTTATGATCTTTAATAAAGAAATTTTAAATGATCAATTAAATTATCTTTTAGAAAGAATATAATTATTTACAATTTTTTGGCATTCATTAGCCCTAACGATCGCTACCGTTATGATCTTTAATAAATAAATTTTAAATGATCTATTAAATTATCTTTTAGAAAGAAGATAATTATTCACAATTTTTTAGCATTTATTAGGCCCAATGATCGTTACCGTTATGATCTTTAATAAAGAAATTTTAAATGATCAATTAAATTATCTTTTAGAAGGAAGATAACTATTTCAAATTTTTTAGCATTTATTAGGCCCATTGATCGTTACCGGCATGATCTTTAATAAAGAAAATTTAAATGATCTATTAAATTATCTTTTAGAAAGAAGATAATTATTCACAATTTTTTAGCATTTATTAGGCCCAATGATCGTTACCGTTATGATCTTTAATAAAGAAATTTTAAATGATCAATTAAATTATCTTTTAGAAGGAAGATAACTATTTCAAATTTTTTAGCATTTATTAGGCCCATTGATCGTTACCGGCATGATCTTTAATAAAGAAATTTTAAATGATCTATTAAATTATCTTTTAGAAAGAAGATAATTATTCACAATTTTTTAGCATTTATTAGGCCCAATGATCGTTACCGTTATGATCTTTAATAAAGAAATTTTAAATGATCAATTAAATTATCTTTTAGATGGAAGATAACTATTTCAAATTTTTTAGCATTTATTAGGCTCATTAATCGTTACCGGCATGATCTTTAATAAAGAAATTTTAAATGATCTATTAAATTATCTTTTAGAAAGAAGATAATTATTCACAATTTTTTAGCATTTATTAGGCCCAATGATCGTTACCATTATGAACTTTAATAAAGAAATTGCAAATAATCTCTTAAATTATCTTTTAGAAAGAAGATAATTATTTCAATTTCTCTAGCATTTATTATGCCCAATGATCGTTGCCGTTATGGTCTTTAATAAAGAAATTTTAAATGATCAATTAAATTAACTTTTAGAAAAAAGAATAATATTGCAATTTTTTTACCATTGATTAGGCCCATTCATCGTTACCGTTATGATCTTTAATAAAGAAATTTTAAATGATCAATTAGATTATCTTTTAGAAAGAATATAATTATTTACAATTTTTTGGCATTCATTAGCCCTAACGATCGCTAGCGTTATGATCTTTAATACATAAATTTTAAATGATCTATTAAATTATCTTTTAGAAAGAAGATAATTATTCACAATTTTTTAGCATTTATTAGGCCCAATGATCGTTACCGTTATGATCTTTAATAAAGAAATTTTAAATGATCAATTAAATTATCTTTTAGAAGGAAGATAACTATTTCAAATTTTTTAGCATTTATTAGGCCAATTAAATGATCAATTAAATTAACTTTTAGAAAAAAGAATAATATTGCAATTTTTTTACCATTTATTAGGCCCATTCATCGTTACCGTTATGATCTTTAATAAAGAAATTTTAAATGATCAATTAAATTATCTTTTAGAAAGAATATAATTATTTACAATTTTTTGGCATTCATTAGCCCTAACGATCGCTACCGTTATGATCTTTAATACATAAATTTTAAATGATCTATTAAATTATCTTTTAGAAAGAAGATAATTATTCACAATTTTTTAGCATTTATTAGGCCCAATGATCGTTACCGTTATGATCTTTAATAAAGAAATTTTAAATGATCAATTAAATTATCTTTTAGGAGGAAGATAACTATTTCAAATTTTTTAGCATTTGTTAGGCCCATTGATCGTTACCGGCATGATCTTTAATAAAGAAATTTTAAATGATCTATTAAATTATCTTTTAGAAAGAAGATAATTATTCACAATTTTTTAGCATTTATTAGGCCCAATGATCGTTACCATTATGAACTTTAATAAAGAAATTTCAAATGATCTCTTAAATTATCTTTTAGAAAGAAGATAATTATTTCAATTTCTCTAGCATTTATTAGGCCCAATGATCGTTGCCGTTATGGTCTTTAATAAAGAAATTTTAAATGATCAATTAAATTAACTTTTAGAAAAAAGAATAATATTTCAATTTTTTTACCATTTATTAGGCTCATTCATCGTTACCGTTATGATCTTTAATAAAGAAATTTTAAATGATCAATTAAATTATCTTTTAGAAAGAATATAATTATTTACAATTTTTTGGCATTCATTAGCTCTAACAATCGCTACCGTTATGATCTTTAATAAATAAATTTTAAATGATCTATTAAATTATCTTTTAGAGAGAAGATAATTATTCACAATTTTTTAGCATTTATTAGGCCCAATGATCGTTACCGTTATGATCTTTAATAAAGAAATTTTAAATGATCAATTAAATTATCTTTTAGAAGGAAGATAACTATTTCAAATTTTTTAGCATTTATTAGGCCCATTGATCGTTACCGGCATGATCTTTAATAAAGAAAATTTAAATGATCTATTAAATTATCTTTTAGAAAGAAGATAATTATTCACAATTTTTTAGCATTTATTAGGCCCAATGATCGTTACCATTATGAACTTTAATAAAGAAATTTCAAATGATCTCTTAAATTATCTTTTAGAAAGAAGATAATTATTTCAATTTCTCTAGCATTTATTACGCCCAATGATCGTTGCCGTTATGGTCTTTAATAAAGAAATTTTAAATGATCAATTAAATTAACTTTTAGAAAAAAGATGAATATTTCAATTTTTTTACCATTTATTAGGCCCATTCATCGTTACCGTTATGATCTTTAATAAAGAAATTTTAAATGATCAATTAAATTATCTTTTAGAAAGAATATAATTATTTACAATTTTTTGGCATTCATTAGCCCTGACGATCGCTACCGTTATGATCTTTAATAAATAAATTTTAAATGATCTATTAAATTATCTTTTAGAAAGAAGATAATTATTCACAATTTTTTAGCATTTATTAGGCCCAATGATCGTTACCGTTATGATCTTTAATAAAGAAATTTTAAATGATCAATTAAATTATCTTTTAGAAGGAAGATAACTATTTCAAATTTTTTAGCATTTATTAGGCCCATTGATCGTTACCGGCATGATCTTTAATAAAGAAAATTTAAATGATCTATTAAATTATCTTTTAGAAAGAAGATAATTATTCACAATTTTTTAGCATTTATTAGGCCCAATGATCGTTACCGTTATGATCTTTAATACAGAAATTTTAAATGATCAATTAAATTATCTTTTAGATGGAAGATAACTATTTCAAATTTTTTAGCATTTATTAGGCTCATTGATCGTGACCGGCATGATCTTTAATAAAGAAATTTTAAATGATCTATTACATTATCTTTTAGAAAGAAGATAATTATTCACAATTTTTTAGCATTTATTAGGCCCAATGATCGTTACCGTTATGATCTTTAATAAAGAAATTTTAAATGATCAATTAAATTATCTTTTAGATGGAAGATAACTATTTCAAAATTTTTAGCATTTATTAGGCTCATTGATCGTTACCGGCATGATCTTTAATAAAGAAATTTTAAATGATCTATTAAATTATCTTTTAGAAAGAAGATAATTATTCACAATTTTTTAGCATTTATTAGGCCCAATGATCGTTACCATTATGAACTTTAATAAAGAAATTTCAAATAATCTCTTAAATTATCTTTTAGAAAGAAGATAATTATTTCAATTTCTCTAGCATTTATTAGGCCCAATGATCGTTGCCGTTATGGTCTTTAATAAAGAAATTTTAAATGATCAATTAAATTAACTTTTAGAAAAAAGAATAATATTTCAATTTTTTTACCATTTATTAGGCTCATTCATCGTTACCGTTATGATCTTTAATAAAGAAATTTTAAATGATCAATTAAATTATCTTTTAGAAAGAATATAATTATTTACAATTTTTTGGCATTCATTAGCCCTAACAATCGCTACCGTTATGATCTTTAATAAATAAATTTTAAATGATCTATTAAATTATCTTTTAGAGAGAAGATAATTATTCACAATTTTTTAGCATTTATTAGGCCCAATGATCGTTACCGTTATGATCTTTAATAAAGAAATTTTAAATGATCAATTAAATTATCTTTTAGAAGGAAGATAACTATTTCAAATTTTTTAGCATTTATTAGGCCCATTCATCGTTACCGGCATGATCTTTAATAAAGAAAATTTAAATGATCTATTAAATTATCTTTTAGAAAGAAGATAATTATTCACAATTTTTTAGCATTTATTAGGCCCAATGATCGTTACCGTTATGATCTTTAATAAAGAAATTTTAAATGATCAATTAAATTATCTTTTAGAAGGAAGATAACTATTTCAAATTTTTTAGCATTTATTAGGCCCATTGATCGTTACCAGCATGATCTTTAATAAAGAAATTTTAAATGATCTATTAAATTATCTTTTAGAAAGAAGATAATTATTCACAATTTTTTAGCATTTATTAGGCCCAATGATCGTTACCGTTATGATCTTTAATAAAGAAATTTTAAATGATCAATTAAATTATCTTTTAGAAGGAAGATAACTATTTCAAATTTTTTAGCATTTATTAGGCCCATTGATCGTTACCGGCATGATCTTTAATAAAGAAATTTTAAATGATCTATTAAATTATCTTTTAGAAAGAAGATAATTATTCACAATTTTTTAGCATTTATTAGGCCCAATGATCGTTACCGTTATGATCTTTAATAAAGAAATTTTAAATGATCAATTAAATTATATTTTAGATGGAAGATAACTATTTCAAATTTTTTAGCATTTATTAGGCTCATTGATCGTTACCGGCATGATCTTTAATAAAAAAATTTTAAATGATCTATTAAATTATCTTTTAGAAAGAAGCTAATTATTCACAATTTTTTAGCATTTATTAGGCCCAATGATCGTTACCATTATGAACTTTAATAAAGAAATTTCAAATAATCTCTTAAATTATCTTTTAGAAAGAAGATAATTATTTCAATTTCTCTAGCATTTATTCGGCCCAATGATCGTTGCCGTTATGGTCTTTAATAAAGAAATTTTAAATGATCAATTAAATTAACTTTTAGAAAAAAGAATAATATTTCAATTTTTTTACCATTTATTAGGCTCATTCATCGTTACCGTTATGATCTTTAATAAAGAAATTTTAAATGATCAATTAAATTATCTTTTAGAAAGAATATAATTATTTACAATTTTTTGGCATTCATTAGCCCTAACGATCGCTACCGTTATGATCTTTAATAAATAAATTTTAAATGATCTATTAAATTATCTTTTAGAAAGAAGATAATTATTCACAATTTTTTAGCATTTATTAGGCCCAATGATCGTTACCGTTATGATCTTTAATAAAGAAATTTTAAATGATCAATTAAATTATCTTTTAGAAGGAAGATAACTATTTCAAATTTTTTAGCATTTATTAGGCCCATTGATCGTTACCGGCATGATCTTTAATAAAGAAAATTTAAATGATCTATTAAATTATCTTTTAGAAAGAAGATAATTATTCACAATTTTTTAGCATTTATTAGGCCCAATGATCGTTACCGTTATGATCTTTAATAAAGAAATTTTAAATGATCAATTAAATTATCTTTTAGAAGGAAGATAACTATTTCAAATTTTTTAGCATTTATTAGGCCCATTGATCGTTACCGGCATGATCTTTAATAAAGAAATTTTAAATGATCTATTAAATTATCTTTTAGAAAGAAGATAATTATTCACAATTTTTTAGCATTTATTAGGCCCAATGATCGTTACCGTTATGATCTTTAATAAAGAAATTTTAAATGATCAATTAAATTATCTTTTAGATGGAAGATAACTATTTCAAATTTTTTAGCATTTATTAGGCTCATTAATCGTTACCGGCATGATCTTTAATAAAGAAATTTTAAATGATCTATTAAATTATCTTTTAGAAAGAAGATAATTATTCACAATTTTTTAGCATTTATTAGGCCCAATGATCGTTACCATTATGAACTTTAATAAAGAAATTGCAAATAATCTCTTAAATTATCTTTTAGAAAGAAGATAATTATTTCAATTTCTCTAGCATTTATTATGCCCAATGATCGTTGCCGTTATGGTCTTTAATAAAGAAATTTTAAATGATCAATTAAATTAACTTTTAGAAAAAAGAATAATATTGCAATTTTTTTACCATTGATTAGGCCCATTCATCGTTACCGTTATGATCTTTAATAAAGAAATTTTAAATGATCAATTAGATTATCTTTTAGAAAGAATATAATTATTTACAATTTTTTGGCATTCATTAGCCCTAACGATCGCTAGCGTTATGATCTTTAATACATAAATTTTAAATGATCTATTAAATTATCTTTTAGAAAGAAGATAATTATTCACAATTTTTTAGCATTTATTAGGCCCAATGATCGTTACCGTTATGATCTTTAATAAAGAAATTTTAAATGATCAATTAAATTATCTTTTAGAAGGAAGATAACTATTTCAAATTTTTTAGCATTTATTAGGCCAATTAAATGATCAATTAAATTAACTTTTAGAAAAAAGAATAATATTGCAATTTTTTTACCATTTATTAGGCCCATTCATCGTTACCGTTATGATCTTTAATAAAGAAATTTTAAATGATCAATTAAATTATCTTTTAGAAAGAATATAATTATTTACAATTTTTTGGCATTCATTAGCCCTAACGATCGCTACCGTTATGATCTTTAATACATAAATTTTAAATGATCTATTAAATTATCTTTTAGAAAGAAGATAATTATTCACAATTTTTTAGCATTTATTAGGCCCAATGATCGTTACCGTTATGATCTTTAATAAAGAAATTTTAAATGATCAATTAAATTATCTTTTAGGAGGAAGATAACTATTTCAAATTTTTTAGCATTTGTTAGGCCCATTGATCGTTACCGGCATGATCTTTAATAAAGAAATTTTAAATGATCTATTAAATTATCTTTTAGAAAGAAGATAATTATTCACAATTTTTTAGCATTTATTAGGCCCAATGATCGTTACCATTATGAACTTTAATAAAGAAATTTCAAATGATCTCTTAAATTATCTTTTAGAAAGAAGATAATTATTTCAATTTCTCTAGCATTTATTAGGCCCAATGATCGTTGCCGTTATGGTCTTTAATAAAGAAATTTTAAATGATCAATTAAATTAACTTTTAGAAAAAAGATGAATATTTCAATTTTTTTACCATTTATTAGGCCCATTCATCGTTACCGTTATGATTTTTAATAAAGAAATTTTAAATGATCAATTAAATTATCTTTTATAAAGAATATAATTATTTACAATTTTTTGGCATTCATTAGCCCTAACGATCGCTACCGTTATGATCTTTAATAAATAAATTTTAAATGATCTATTAAATTATCTTTTAGAAAGAAGATAATTATTCACAATTTTTTAGCATTTATTAGGCCCAATGATCGTTACCGTTATGATCTTTAGTAAAGAAATTTTAAATGATCAATTAAATTATCTTTTAGAAGGAAGATAACTATTTCAAATTTTTTAGCATTTATTAGGCCCATTGATCGTTACCGGCATGATCTTTAATAAAGAAATTTTAAATGATCTATTAAATTATCTTTTAGAAAGAAGATAATTATTCACAATTTTTTAGCATTTATTAGGCCCAATGATCGTTACCGTTATGATCTTTAATAAAGAAATTTTAAATGATCAATTAAATTATCTTTTAGAAGGAAGGTAACTATTTCAAATTTTTTAGCATTTATTAGGCCCATTGATCGTTACCGGCATGATCTTTAATAAAGAAATTTTAAATGATCTATTAAATTATCTTTTAGAAAGAAGATAATTATTCACAATTTTTTAGCATTTATTAGGCCCAATGATCGTTACCGTTATGATCTTTAATAAAGAAATTTTAAATGATCAATTAAATTATCTTTTAGAAGGAAGATAACTATTTCAAAATTTTTAGCATTTATTAGGCCCATTGATCGTTACCGGCATGATCTTTAATAAAGAAATTTTAAATGATCTATTAAATTATCTTTTAGAAAGAAGATAATTATTCACAATTTTTTAGCATTTATTAGGCCCAATGATCGTTACCGTTATGATCTTTAATAAAGAAATTTTAAATGATCAATTAAATTATCTTTTAGATGGAAGATAACTATTTCAAATTTTTTAGCATTTATTAGGCTCATTGATCGTTACTGGCATGATCTTTAATAAAGAAATTTTAAATGATCTATTAAATTATCTTTTAGAAAGAAGATAATTATTCACAATTTTTTAGCATTTATTAGGCCCAATGATCGTTACCGTTATGATCTTTAATAAAGAAATTTTAAATGATCAATTAAATTATCTTTTAGATGGAAGATAACTATTTCAAATTTTTTAGCATTTATTAGGCTCATTGATCGTTACCGGCATGATCTTTAATAAAGAAATTTTAAATGATCTATTAAATTATCTTTTAGAAAGAAGATAATTATTCACAATTTTTTAGCATTTATTAGGCCCAATGATCGTTACCATTATGAACTTTAATAAAGAAATTTCAAATAATCTCTTAAATTATCTTTTAGAAAGAAGATAATTATTTCAATTTCTCTAGCATTTATTATGTCCAATGATCGTTGCCGTTATGGTCTTTAATAAAGAAATTTTAAATGATCAATTAAATTAACTTTTAGAAAAAAGAATAATATTGCAATTTTTTTACCATTTATTAGGCCCATTCATCGTTACCGTTATGATCTTTAATAAAGAAATTTTAAATGATCAATTAAATTATCTTTTAGAAAGAATATAATTATTTACAATTTTTTGGCATTCATTAGCCCTAACGATCGCTACCGTTATGATCTTTAATACATAAATTTTAAATGATCTATTAAATTATCTTTTAGAAAGAAGATAATTATTCACAATTTTTTAGCATTTATTAGGCCCAATGATCGTTACCGTTATGATCTTTAATAAAGAAATTTTAAATGATCAATTAAATTATCTTTTAGAAGGAAGATAACTATTTCAAATTTTTTAGCATTTATTAGGCCAATTAAATGATCAATTAAATTAAGTTTTAGAAAAAAGAATAATATTGCAATTTTTTTACCATTTATTAGGCCCATTCATCGTTACCGTTATGATCTTTAATAAAGAAATTTTAAATGATCAATTAAATTATCTTTTAGAAAGAATATAATTATTTACAATTTTTTGGCATTCATTAGCCCTAACGATCGCTACCGTTATGATCTTTAATAAATAAATTTTAAATGATCTATTAAATTATCTTTTAGAAAGAAGATAATTATTCACAATTTTTTAGCATTTATTAGGCCCAATGATCGTTACCGTTATGATCTTTAGTAAAGAAATTTTAAATGATCAATTAAATTATCTTTTAGAAGGAAGATAACTATTTCAAATTTTTTAGCATTTATTAGGCCCATTGATCGTTACCGGCATGATCTTTAATAAAGAAATTTTAAATGATCTATTAAATTATCTTTTAGAAAGAAGATAATTATTCACAATTTTTTAGCATTTATTAGGCCCAATGATCGTTACCGTTATGATCTTTAATAAAGAAATTTTAAATGATCAATTAAATTATCTTTTAGAAGGAAGATAACTATTTCAAATTTTTTAGCATTTATTAGGCCCATTGATCGTTACCGGCATGATCTTTAATAAAGAAAATTTAAATGATCTATTAAATTATCTTTTAGAAAGAAGATAATTATTCACAATTTTTTAGCATTTATTAGGCCCAATGATCGTTACCGTTATGATCTTTAATAAAGAAATTTTAAATGATCAATTAAATTATCTTTTAGATGGAAGATAACTATTTCAAATTTTTTAGCATTTATTAGGCTCATTGATCGTTACCGGCATGATCTTTAATAAAGAAATTTTAAATGATCTATTAAATTATCTTTTAGAAAGAAGATAATTATTCACAATTTTTTAGCATTTATTAGGCCCAATGATCGTTACCATTATGAACTTTAATAAAGAAATTTCAAATAATCTCTTAAATTATCTTTTAGAAAGAAGATAATTATTTCAATTTCTCTAGCATTTATTATGCCCAATGATCGTTGCCGTTATGGTCTTTAATAAAGAAATTTTAAATGATCAATTAAATTAACTTTTAGAAAAAAGAATAATATTGCAATTTTTTTACCATTTATTAGGCCCATTCATCGTTACCGTTATGATCTTTAATAAAGAAATTTTAAATGATCAATTAAATTATCTTTTAGAAAGAATATAATTATTTACAATTTTTTGGCATTCATTAGCCCTAACGATCGCTACCGTTATGATCTTTAATAAATAAATTTTAAATGATCTATTAAATTATCTTTTAGAAAGAAGATAATTATTCACAATTTTTTAGCATTTATTAGGCCCAATGATCGTTACCGTTATGATCTTTAATAAAGAAATTTTAAATGATCAATTAAATTATCTTTTAGAAGGAAGATAACTATTTCAAATTTTTTAGCATTTATTAGGCCCATTGATCGTTACCGGCATGATCTTTAATAAAGAAAATTTAAATGATCTATTAAATTATCTTTTAGAAAGAAGATAATTATTCACAATTTTTTAGCATTTATTAGGCCCAATGATCGTTACCGTTATGATCTTTAATAAAGAAATTTTAAATGATCAATTAAATTATCTTTTAGAAGGAAGATAACTATTTCAAATTTTTTAGCATTTATTAGGCCCATTGATCGTTACCGGCATGATCTTTAATAAAGAAATTTTAAATGATCTATTAAATTATCTTTTAGAAAGAAGATAATTATTCACAATTTTTTAGCATTTATTAGGCCCAATGATCGTTACCGTTATGATCTTTAATAAAGAAATTTTAAATGATCAATTAAATTATCTTTTAGATGGAAGATAACTATTTCAAATTTTTTAGCATTTATTAGGCTCATTAATCGTTACCGGCATGATCTTTAATAAAGAAATTTTAAATGATCTATTAAATTATCTTTTAGAAAGAAGATAATTATTCACAATTTTTTAGCATTTATTAGGCCCAATGATCGTTACCATTATGAACTTTAATAAAGAAATTGCAAATAATCTCTTAAATTATCTTTTAGAAAGAAGATAATTATTTCAATTTCTCTAGCATTTATTATGCCCAATGATCGTTGCCGTTATGGTCTTTAATAAAGAAATTTTAAATGATCAATTAAATTAACTTTTAGAAAAAAGAATAATATTGCAATTTTTTTACCATTGATTAGGCCCATTCATCGTTACCGTTATGATCTTTAATAAAGAAATTTTAAATGATCAATTAGATTATCTTTTAGAAAGAATATAATTATTTACAATTTTTTGGCATTCATTAGCCCTAACGATCGCTAGCGTTATGATCTTTAATACATAAATTTTAAATGATCTATTAAATTATCTTTTAGAAAGAAGATAATTATTCACAATTTTTTAGCATTTATTAGGCCCAATGATCGTTACCGTTATGATCTTTAATAAAGAAATTTTAAATGATCAATTAAATTATCTTTTAGAAGGAAGATAACTATTTCAAATTTTTTAGCATTTATTAGGCCAATTAAATGATCAATTAAATTAACTTTTAGAAAAAAGAATAATATTGCAATTTTTTTACCATTTATTAGGCCCATTCATCGTTACCGTTATGATCTTTAATAAAGAAATTTTAAATGATCAATTAAATTATCTTTTAGAAAGAATATAATTATTTACAATTTTTTGGCATTCATTAGCCCTAACGATCGCTACCGTTATGATCTTTAATACATAAATTTTAAATGATCTATTAAATTATCTTTTAGAAAGAAGATAATTATTCACAATTTTTTAGCATTTATTAGGCCCAATGATCGTTACCGTTATGATCTTTAATAAAGAAATTTTAAATGATCAATTAAATTATCTTTTAGGAGGAAGATAACTATTTCAAATTTTTTAGCATTTGTTAGGCCCATTGATCGTTACCGGCATGATCTTTAATAAAGAAATTTTAAATGATCTATTAAATTATCTTTTAGAAAGAAGATAATTATTCACAATTTTTTAGCATTTATTAGGCCCAATGATCGTTACCATTATGAACTTTAATAAAGAAATTTCAAATGATCTCTTAAATTATCTTTTAGAAAGAAGATAATTATTTCAATTTCTCTAGCATTTATTAGGCCCAATGATCGTTGCCGTTATGGTCTTTAATAAAGAAATTTTAAATGATCAATTAAATTAACTTTTAGAAAAAAGATGAATATTTCAATTTTTTTACCATTTATTAGGCCCATTCATCGTTACCGTTATGATTTTTAATAAAGAAATTTTAAATGATCAATTAAATTATCTTTTAGAAAGAATATAATTATTTACAATTTTTTGGCATTCATTAGCCCTAACGATCGCTACCGTTATGATCTTTAATAAATAAATTTTAAATGATCTATTAAATTATCTTTTAGAAAGAAGATAATTATTCACAATTTTTTAGCATTTATTAGGCCCAATGATCGTTACCGTTATGATCTTTAGTAAAGAAATTTTAAATGATCAATTAAATTATCTTTTAGAAGGAAGATAACTATTTCAAATTTTTTAGCATTTATTAGGCCCATTGATCGTTACCGGCATGATCTTTAATAAAGAAATTTTAAATGATCTATTAAATTATCTTTTAGAAAGAAGATAATTATTCACAATTTTTTAGCATTTATTAGGCCCAATGATCGTTACCGTTATGATCTTTAATAAAGAAATTTTAAATGATCAATTAAATTATCTTTTAGAAGGAAGGTAACTATTTCAAATTTTTTAGCATTTATTAGGCCCATTGATCGTTACCGGCATGATCTTTAATAAAGAAATTTTAAATGATCTATTAAATTATCTTTTAGAAAGAAGATAATTATTCACAATTTTTTAGCATTTATTAGGCCCAATGATCGTTACCGTTATGATCTTTAATAAAGAAATTTTAAATGATCAATTAAATTATCTTTTAGAAGGAAGATAACTATTTCAAAATTTTTAGCATTTATTAGGCCCATTGATCGTTACCGGCATGATCTTTAATAAAGAAATTTTAAATGATCTATTAAATTATCTTTTAGAAAGAAGATAATTATTCACAATTTTTTAGCGTTTATTAGGCCCAATGATCGTTACCGTTATGATCTTTAATAAAGAAATTTTAAATGATCAATTAAATTATCTTTTAGATGGAAGATAACTATTTCAAATTTTTTAGCATTTATTAGGCTCATTGATCGTTACTGGCATGATCTTTAATAAAGAAATTTTAAATGATCTATTAAATTATCTTTTAGAAAGAAGATAATTATTCACAATTTTTTAGCATTTATTAGGCCCAATGATCGTTACCGTTATGATCTTTAATGAAGAAATTTTAAATGATCAATTAAATTATCTTTTAGAAGGAAGATAACTATTTCAAATTTTTTAGCATTTATTAGGCCCATTGATCGTTACCGGCATGATCTTTAATAAAGAAAATTTAAATGATCTATTAAATTATCTTTTAGAAAGAAGATAATTATTCACAATTTTTTAGCATTTATTAGGCCCAATGATCGTTACCGTTATGATCTTTAATAAAGAAATTTTAAATGATCAATTAAATTATCTTTTAGATGGAAGATAACTATTTCAAATTTTTTAGCATTTATTAGGCTCATTGATCGTTACCGGCATGATCTTTAATAAAGAAATTTTAAATGATCTATTAAATTATCTTTTAGAAAGAAGATAATTATTCACAATTTTTTAGCATTTATTAGGCCCAATGATCGTTACCATTATGAACTTTAATAAAGAAATTTCAAATAATCTCTTAAATTATCTTTTAGAAAGAAGATAATTATTTCAATTTCTCTAGCATTTATTATGCCCAATGATCGTTGCCGTTATGGTCTTTAATAAAGAAATTTTAAATGATCAATTAAATTAACTTTTAGAAAAAAGAATAATATTGCAATTTTTTTACCATTTATTAGGCCCATTCATCGTTACCGTTATGATCTTTAATAAAGAAATTTTAAATGATCAATTAAATTATCTTTTAGAAAGAATATAATTATTTACAATTTTTTGGCATTCATTAGCCCTAACGATCGCTACCGTTATGATCTTTAATAAATAAATTTTAAATGATCTATTAAATTATCTTTTAGAAAGAAGATAATTATTCACAATTTTTTAGCATTTATTAGGCCCAATGATCGTTACCGTTATGATCTTTAATAAAGAAATTTTAAATGATCAATTAAATTATCTTTTAGAAGGAAGATAACTATTTCAAATTTTTTAGCATTTATTAGGCCCATTGATCGTTACCGGCATGATCTTTAATAAAGAAAATTTAAATGATCTATTAAATTATCTTTTAGAAAGAAGATAATTATTCACAATTTTTTAGCATTTATTAGGCCCAATGATCGTTACCGTTATGATCTTTAATAAAGAAATTTTAAATGATCAATTAAATTATCTTTTAGAAGGAAGATAACTATTTCAAATTTTTTAGCATTTATTAGGCCCATTGATCGTTACCGGCATGATCTTTAATAAAGAAATTTTAAATGATCTATTAAATTATCTTTTAGAAAGAAGATAATTATTCACAATTTTTTAGCATTTATTAGGCCCAATGATCGTTACCGTTATGATCTTTAATAAAGAAATTTTAAATGATCAATTAAATTATCTTTTAGATGGAAGATAACTATTTCAAATTTTTTAGCATTTATTAGGCTCATTAATCGTTACCGGCATGATCTTTAATAAAGAAATTTTAAATGATCTATTAAATTATCTTTTAGAAAGAAGATAATTATTCACAATTTTTTAGCATTTATTAGGCCCAATGATCGTTACCATTATGAACTTTAATAAAGAAATTGCAAATAATCTCTTAAATTATCTTTTAGAAAGAAGATAATTATTTCAATTTCTCTAGCATTTATTATGCCCAATGATCGTTGCCGTTATGGTCTTTAATAAAGAAATTTTAAATGATCAATTAAATTAACTTTTAGAAAAAAGAATAATATTGCAATTTTTTTACCATTGATTAGGCCCATTCATCGTTACCGTTATGATCTTTAATAAAGAAATTTTAAATGATCAATTAGATTATCTTTTAGAAAGAATATAATTATTTACAATTTTTTGGCATTCATTAGCCCTAACGATCGCTAGCGTTATGATCTTTAATACATAAATTTTAAATGATCTATTAAATTATCTTTTAGAAAGAAGATAATTATTCACAATTTTTTAGCATTTATTAGGCCCAATGATCGTTACCGTTATGATCTTTAATAAAGAAATTTTAAATGATCAATTAAATTATCTTTTAGAAGGAAGATAACTATTTCAAATTTTTTAGCATTTATTAGGCCAATTAAATGATCAATTAAATTAACTTTTAGAAAAAAGAATAATATTGCAATTTTTTTACCATTTATTAGGCCCATTCATCGTTACCGTTATGATCTTTAATAAAGAAATTTTAAATGATCAATTAAATTATCTTTTAGAAAGAATATAATTATTTACAATTTTTTGGCATTCATTAGCCCTAACGATCGCTACCGTTATGATCTTTAATACATAAATTTTAAATGATCTATTAAATTATCTTTTAGAAAGAAGATAATTATTCACAATTTTTTAGCATTTATTAGGCCCAATGATCGTTACCGTTATGATCTTTAATAAAGAAATTTTAAATGATCAATTAAATTATCTTTTAGGAGGAAGATAACTATTTCAAATTTTTTAGCATTTGTTAGGCCCATTGATCGTTACCGGCATGATCTTTAATAAAGAAATTTTAAATGATCTATTAAATTATCTTTTAGAAAGAAGATAATTATTCACAATTTTTTAGCATTTATTAGGCCCAATGATCGTTACCATTATGAACTTTAATAAAGAAATTTCAAATGATCTCTTAAATTATCTTTTAGAAAGAAGATAATTATTTCAATTTCTCTAGCATTTATTAGGCCCAATGATCGTTGCCGTTATGGTCTTTAATAAAGAAATTTTAAATGATCAATTAAATTAACTTTTAGAAAAAAGATGAATATTTCAATTTTTTTACCATTTATTAGGCCCATTCATCGTTACCGTTATGATTTTTAATAAAGAAATTTTAAATGATCAATTAAATTATCTTTTAGAAAGAATATAATTATTTACAATTTTTTGGCATTCATTAGCCCTAACGATCGCTACCGTTATGATCTTTAATAAATAAATTTTAAATGATCTATTAAATTATCTTTTAGAAAGAAGATAATTATTCACAATTTTTTAGCATTTATTAGGCCCAATGATCGTTACCGTTATGATCTTTAGTAAAGAAATTTTAAATGATCAATTAAATTATCTTTTAGAAGGAAGATAACTATTTCAAATTTTTTAGCATTTATTAGGCCCATTGATCGTTACCGGCATGATCTTTAATAAAGAAATTTTAAATGATCTATTAAATTATCTTTTAGAAAGAAGATAATTATTCACAATTTTTTAGCATTTATTAGGCCCAATGATCGTTACCGTTATGATCTTTAATAAAGAAATTTTAAATGATCAATTAAATTATCTTTTAGAAGGAAGGTAACTATTTCAAATTTTTTAGCATTTATTAGGCCCATTGATCGTTACCGGCATGATCTTTAATAAAGAAATTTTAAATGATCTATTAAATTATCTTTTAGAAAGAAGATAATTATTCACAATTTTTTAGCATTTATTAGGCCCAATGATCGTTACCGTTATGATCTTTAATAAAGAAATTTTAAATGATCAATTAAATTATCTTTTAGAAGGAAGATAACTATTTCAAAATTTTTAGCATTTATTAGGCCCATTGATCGTTACCGGCATGATCTTTAATAAAGAAATTTTAAATGATCTATTAAATTATCTTTTAGAAAGAAGATAATTATTCACAATTTTTTAGCGTTTATTAGGCCCAATGATCGTTACCGTTATGATCTTTAATAAAGAAATTTTAAATGATCAATTAAATTATCTTTTAGATGGAAGATAACTATTTCAAATTTTTTAGCATTTATTAGGCTCATTGATCGTTACTGGCATGATCTTTAATAAAGAAATTTTAAATGATCAATTAAATTAACTTTTAGAAAAAAGATGAATATTTCAATTTTTTTACCATTTATTAGGCCCATTCATCGTTACCGTTATGATTTTTAATAAAGAAATTTTAAATGATCAATTAAATTATCTTTTAGAAAGAATATAATTATTTACAATTTTTTGGCATTCATTAGCCCTAACGATCGCTACCGTTATGATCTTTAATACATAAATTTTAAATGATCTATTAAATTATCTTTTAGAAAGAAGATAATTATTCACAATTTTTTAGCATTTATTAGGCCCAATGATCGTTACCGTTATGATCTTTAATAAAGAAATTTTAAATGATCAATTAAATTATCTTTTAGGAGGAAGATAACTATTTCAAATTTTTTAGCATTTGTTAGGCCCATTGATCGTTACCGGCATGATCTTTAATAAAGAAATTTTAAATGATCTATTAAATTATCTTTTAGAAAGAAGATAATTATTCACAATTTTTTAGCATTTATTAGGCCCAATGATCGTTACCATTATGAACTTTAATAAAGAAATTTCAAATGATCTCTTAAATTATCTTTTAGAAAGAAGATAATTATTTCAATTTCTCTAGCATTTATTAGGCCCAATGATCGTTGCCGTTATGGTCTTTAATAAAGAAATTTTAAATGATCAATTAAATTAACTTTTAGAAAAAAGATGAATATTTCAATTTTTTTACCATTTATTAGGCCCATTCATCGTTACCGTTATGATTTTTAATAAAGAAATTTTAAATGATCAATTAAATTATCTTTTAGAAAGAATATAATTATTTACAATTTTTTGGCATTCATTAGCCCTAACGATCGCTACCGTTATGATCTTTAATAAATAAATTTTAAATGATCTATTAAATTATCTTTTAGAAAGAAGATAATTATTCACAATTTTTTAGCATTTATTAGGCCCAATGATCGTTACCGTTATGATCTTTAGTAAAGAAATTTTAAATGATCAATTAAATTATCTTTTAGAAGGAAGATAACTATTTCAAATTTTTTAGCATTTATTAGGCCCATTGATCGTTACCGGCATGATCTTTAATAAAGAAATTTTAAATGATCTATTAAATTATCTTTTAGAAAGAAGATAATTATTCACAATTTTTTAGCATTTATTAGGCCCAATGATCGTTACCGTTATGATCTTTAATAAAGAAATTTTAAATGATCAATTAAATTATCTTTTAGAAGGAAGGTAACTATTTCAAATTTTTTAGCATTTATTAGGCCCATTGATCGTTACCGGCATGATCTTTAATAAAGAAATTTTAAATGATCTATTAAATTATCTTTTAGAAAGAAGATAATTATTCACAATTTTTTAGCATTTATTAGGCCCAATGATCGTTACCGTTATGATCTTTAATAAAGAAATTTTAAATGATCAATTAAATTATCTTTTAGAAGGAAGATAACTATTTCAAAATTTTTAGCATTTATTAGGCCCATTGATCGTTACCGGCATGATCTTTAATAAAGAAATTTTAAATGATCTATTAAATTATCTTTTAGAAAGAAGATAATTATTCACAATTTTTTAGCGTTTATTAGGCCCAATGATCGTTACCGTTATGATCTTTAATAAAGAAATTTTAAATGATCAATTAAATTATCTTTTAGATGGAAGATAACTATTTCAAATTTTTTAGCATTTATTAGGCTCATTGATCGTTACTGGCATGATCTTTAATAAAGAAATTTTAAATGATCTATTAAATTATCTTTTAGAAAGAAGATAATTATTCACAATTTTTTAGCATTTATTAGGCCCAATGATCGTTACCGTTATGATCTTTAATAAAGAAATTTTAAATGATCAATTAAATTATCTTTTAGAAGGAAGATAACTATTTCAAATTTTTTAGCATTTATTAGGCCAATTAAATGATCAATTAAATTAACTTTTAGAAAAAAGAATAATATTGCAATTTTTTTACCATTTATTAGGCCCATTCATCGTTACCGTTATGATCTTTAATAAAGAAATTTTAAATGATCAATTAAATTATCTTTTAGAAAGAATATAATTATTTACAATTTTTTGGCATTCATTAGCCCTAACGATCGCTACCGTTATGATCTTTAATAAATAAATTTTAAATGATCTATTAAATTATCTTTTAGAAAGAAGATAATTATTCACAATTTTTTAGCATTTATTAGGCCCAATGATCGTTACCGTTATGATCTTTAGTAAAGAAATTTTAAATGATCAATTAAATTATCTTTTAGAAGGAAGATAACTATTTCAAATTTTTTAGCATTTATTAGGCCCATTGATCGTTACCGGCATGATCTTTAATAAAGAAATTTTAAATGATCTATTAAATTATCTTTTAGAAAGAAGATAATTATTCACAATTTTTTAGCATTTATTAGGCCCAATGATCGTTACCGTTATGATCTTTAATAAAGAAATTTTAAATGATCAATTAAATTATCTTTTAGAACGAAGATAACTATTTCAAATTTTTTAGCATTTATTAGGCCCATTGATCGTTACCGGCATGATCTTTAATAAAGAAAATTTAAATGATCTATTAAATTATCTTTTAGAAAGAAGATAATTATTCACAATTTTTTAGCATTTATTAGGCCCAATGATCGTTACCGTTATGATCTTTAATAAAGAAATTTTAAATGATCAATTAAATTATCTTTTAGATGGAAGATAACTATTTCAAATTTTTTAGCATTTATTAGGCTCATTGATCGTTACCGGCATGATCTTTAATAAAGAAATTTTAAATGATCTATTAAATTATCTTTTAGAAAGAAGATAATTATTCACAATTTTTTAGCATTTATTAGGCCCAATGATCGTTACCATTATGAACTTTAATAAAGAAATTTCAAATAATCTCTTAAATTATCTTTTAGAAAGAAGATAATTATTTCAATTTCTCTAGCATTTATTATGCCCAATGATCGTTGCCGTTATGGTCTTTAATAAAGAAATTTTAAATGATCAATTAAATTAACTTTTAGAAAAAAGAATAATATTGCAATTTTTTTACCATTTATTAGGCCCATTCATCGTTACCGTTATGATCTTTAATAAAGAAATTTTAAATGATCAATTAAATTATCTTTTAGAAAGAATATAATTATTTACAATTTTTTGGCATTCATTAGCCCTAACGATCGCTACCGTTATGATCTTTAATACATAAATTTTAAATGATCTATTAAATTATCTTTTAGAAAGAAGATAATTATTCACAATTTTTTAGCATTTATTAGGCCCAATGATCGTTACCGTTATGATCTTTAATAAAGAAATTTTAAATGATCAAATAAATTATCTTTTAGAAGGAAGATAACTATTTCAAATTTTTTAGCATTTATTAGGCCAATTAAATGATCAATTAAATTAACTTTTAGAAAAAAGAATAATATTGCAATTTTTTTACCATTTATTAGGCCCATTCATCGTTACCGTTATGATCTTTAATAAAGAAATTTTAAATGATCAATTAAATTATCTTTTAGAGAGAATATAATTATTTACAATTTTTTGGCATTCATTAGCCCTAACGATCGCTACCGTTATGATCTTTAATAAATAAATTTTAAATGATCTATTAAATTATCTTTTAGAAAGAAGATAATTATTCACAATTTTTTAGCATTTATTAGGCCCAATGATCGTTACCGTTATGATCTTTAATAAAGAAATTTTAAATGATCAATTAAATTATCTTTTAGAAGGAAGATAACTATTTCAAATTTTTTAGCATTTATTAGGCCCATTGATCGTTACCGGCATGATCTTTAATAAAGAAAATTTAAATGATCTATTAAATTATCTTTTAGAAAGAAGATAATTATTCACAATTTTTTAGCATTTATTAGGCCCAATGATCTTTACCGTTATGATCTTTAATAAAGAAATTTTAAATGATCAATTAAATTATCTTTTAGAAGGAAGATAACTATTTCAAATTTTTTAGCATTTATTAGGCCCATTGATCGTTACCGGCATGATCTTTAATAAAGAAATTTTAAATGATCTATTAAATTATCTTTTAGAAAGAAGATAATTATTCACAATTTTTTAGCATTTATTAGGCCCAATGATCGTTACCGTTATGATCTTTAATAAAGAAATTTTAAATGATCAATTAAATTATCTTTTAGATGGAAGATAACTATTTCAAATTTTTTAGCATTTATTAGCCTCATTGATCGTTACCGGCATGATCTTTAATAAAGAAATTTTAAATGATCTATTAAATTATCTTTTAGAAAGAAGATAATTATTCACAATTTTTTAGCATTTATTAGGCCCAATGATCGTTACCATTATGAACTTTAATAAAGAAATTTCAAATAATCTCTTAAATTATCTTTTAGAAAGAAGATAATTATTTCAATTTCTCTAGCATTTATTATGCCCAATGATCGTTGCCGTTATGGTCTTTAATAAAGAAATTTTAAATGATCAATTAAATTAACTTTTAGAAAAAAGAATAATATTGCAATTTTTTTACCATTTATTAGGCCCATTCATCGTTACCGTTATGATCTTTAATAAAGAAATTTTAAATGATCAATTAAATTATCTTTTAGAAAGAATATAATTATTTACAATTTTTTGGCATTCATTAGCCCTAACGATCGCTACCGTTATGATCTTTAATAAATAAATTTTAAATGATCTATTAAATTATCTTTTAGAAAGAAGATAATTATTCACAATTTTTTAGCATTTATTAGGCCCAATGATCGTTACCGTTATGATCTTTAATAAAGAAATTTTAAATGATCAATTAAATTATCTTTTAGAAGGAAGATAACTATTTCAAATTTTTTAGCATTTATTAGGCCCATTGATCGTTACCGGCATGATCTTTAATAAAGAAAATTTAAATGATCTATTAAATTATCTTTTAGAAAGAAGATAATTATTCACAATTTTTTAGCATTTATTAGGCCCAATGATCTTTACCGTTATGATCTTTAATAAAGAAATTTTAAATGATCAATTAAATTATCTTTTAGAAGGAAGATAACTATTTCAAATTTTTTAGCATTTATTAGGCCCATTGATCGTTACCGGCATGATCTTTAATAAAGAAATTTTAAATGATCTATTAAATTATCTTTTAGAAAGAAGATAATTATTCACAATTTTTTAGCATTTATTAGGCCCAATGATCGTTACCGTTATGATCTTTAGTAAAGAAATTTTAAATGATCAATTAAATTATCTTTTAGAAGGAAGATAACTATTTCAAATTTTTTAGCATTTATTAGGCCCATTGATCGTTACCGGCATGATCTTTAATAAAGAAATTTTAAATGATCTATTAAATTATCTTTTAGAAAGAAGATAATTATTCACAATTTTTTAGCATTTATTAGGCCCAATGATCGTTACCGTTATGATCTTTAATAAAGAAATTTTAAATGATCAATTAAATTATCTTTTAGAACGAAGATAACTATTTCAAATTTTTTAGCATTTATTAGGCCCATTGATCGTTACCGGCATGATCTTTAATAAAGAAAATTTAAATGATCTATTAAATTATCTTTTAGAAAGAAGATAATTATTCACAATTTTTTAGCATTTATTAGGCCCAATGATCGTTACCGTTATGATCTTTAATAAAGAAATTTTAAATGATCAATTAAATTATCTTTTAGATGGAAGATAACTATTTCAAATTTTTTAGCATTTATTAGGCTCATTGATCGTTACCGGCATGATCTTTAATAAAGAAATTTTAAATGATCTATTAAATTATCTTTTAGAAAGAAGATAATTATTCACAATTTTTTAGCATTTATTAGGCCCAATGATCGTTACCATTATGAACTTTAATAAAGAAATTTCAAATAATCTCTTAAATTATCTTTTAGAAAGAAGATAATTATTTCAATTTCTCTAGCATTTATTATGCCCAATGATCGTTGCCGTTATGGTCTTTAATAAAGAAATTTTAAATGATCAATTAAATTAACTTTTAGAAAAAAGAATAATATTGCAATTTTTTTACCATTTATTAGGCCCATTCATCGTTACCGTTATGATCTTTAATAAAGAAATTTTAAATGATCAATTAAATTATCTTTTAGAAAGAATATAATTATTTACAATTTTTTGGCATTCATTAGCCCTAACGATCGCTACCGTTATGATCTTTAATACATAAATTTTAAATGATCTATTAAATTATCTTTTAGAAAGAAGATAATTATTCACAATTTTTTAGCATTTATTAGGCCCAATGATCGTTACCGTTATGATCTTTAATAAAGAAATTTTAAATGATCAAATAAATTATCTTTTAGAAGGAAGATAACTATTTCAAATTTTTTAGCATTTATTAGGCCAATTAAATGATCAATTAAATTAACTTTTAGAAAAAAGAATAATATTGCAATTTTTTTACCATTTATTAGGCCCATTCATCGTTACCGTTATGATCTTTAATAAAGAAATTTTAAATGATCAATTAAATTATCTTTTAGAGAGAATATAATTATTTACAATTTTTTGGCATTCATTAGCCCTAACGATCGCTACCGTTATGATCTTTAATAAATAAATTTTAAATGATCTATTAAATTATCTTTTAGAAAGAAGATAATTATTCACAATTTTTTAGCATTTATTAGGCCCAATGATCGTTACCGTTATGATCTTTAATAAAGAAATTTTAAATGATCAATTAAATTATCTTTTAGAAGGAAGATAACTATTTCAAATTTTTTAGCATTTATTAGGCCCATTGATCGTTACCGGCATGATCTTTAATAAAGAAAATTTAAATGATCTATTAAATTATCTTTTAGAAAGAAGATAATTATTCACAATTTTTTAGCATTTATTAGGCCCAATGATCTTTACCGTTATGATCTTTAATAAAGAAATTTTAAATGATCAATTAAATTATCTTTTAGAAGGAAGATAACTATTTCAAATTTTTTAGCATTTATTAGGCCCATTGATCGTTACCGGCATGATCTTTAATAAAGAAATTTTAAATGATCTATTAAATTATCTTTTAGAAAGAAGATAATTATTCACAATTTTTTAGCATTTATTAGGCCCAATGATCGTTACCGTTATGATCTTTAATAAAGAAATTTTAAATGATCAATTAAATTATCTTTTAGATGGAAGATAACTATTTCAAATTTTTTAGCATTTATTAGCCTCATTGATCGTTACCGGCATGATCTTTAATAAAGAAATTTTAAATGATCTATTAAATTATCTTTTAGAAAGAAGATAATTATTCACAATTTTTTAGCATTTATTAGGCCCAATGATCGTTACCATTATGAACTTTAATAAAGAAATTTCAAATAATCTCTTAAATTATCTTTTAGAAAGAAGATAATTATTTCAATTTCTCTAGCATTTATTATGCCCAATGATCGTTGCCGTTATGGTCTTTAATAAAGAAATTTTAAATGATCAATTAAATTAACTTTTAGAAAAAAGAATAATATTGCAATTTTTTTACCATTTATTAGGCCCATTCATCGTTACCGTTATGATCTTTAATAAAGAAATTTTAAATGATCAATTAAATTATCTTTTAGAAAGAATATAATTATTTACAATTTTTTGGCATTCATTAGCCCTAACGATCGCTACCGTTATGATCTTTAATACATAAATTTTAAATGATCTATTAAATTATCTTTTAGAAAGAAGATAATTATTCACAATTTTTTAGCATTTATTAGGCCCAATGATCGTTACCGTTATGATCTTTAGTAAAGAAATTTTAAATGATCAATTAAATTATCTTTTAGAAGGAAGATAACTATTTCAAATTTTTTAGCATTTATTAGGCCCATTGATTGTTACCGGCATGATCTTTAATAAAGAAATTTTAAATGATCTATTAAATTATCTTTTAGAAAGAAGATAATTATTCACAATTTTTTAGCATTTATTAGGCCCAATGATCGTTACCGTTATGATCTTTAATAAAGAAATTTTAAATGATCAATTAAATTATCTTTTAGAACGAAGATAACTATTTCAAATTTTTTAGCATTTATTAGGCCCATTGATCGTTACCGGCATGATCTTTAATAAAGAAAATTTAAATGATCTATTAAATTATCTTTTAGAAAGAAGATAATTATTCACAATTTTTTAGCATTTATTAGGCCCAATGATCGTTACCGTTATGATCTTTAATAAAGAAATTTTAAATGATCAATTAAATTATCTTTTAGATGGAAGATAACTATTTCAAATTTTTTAGCATTTATTAGGCTCATTGATCGTTACCGGCATGATCTTTAATAAAGAAATTTTAAATGATCTATTAAATTATCTTTTAGAAAGAAGATAATTATTCACAATTTTTTAGCATTTATTAGGCCCAATGATCGTTACCATTATGAACTTTAATAAAGAAATTTCAAATAATCTCTTAAATTATCTTTTAGAAAGAAGATAATTATTTCAATTTCTCTAGCATTTATTATGCCCAATGATCGTTGCCGTTATGGTCTTTAATAAAGAAATTTTAAATGATCAATTAAATTAACTTTTAGAAAAAAGAATAATATTGCAATTTTTTTACCATTTATTAGGCCCATTCATCGTTACCGTTATGATCTTTAATAAAGAAATTTTAAATGATCAATTAAATTATCTTTTAGAAAGAATATAATTATTTACAATTTTTTGGCATTCATTAGCCCTAACGATCGCTACCGTTATGATCTTTAATACATAAATTTTAAATGATCTATTAAATTATCTTTTAGAAAGAAGATAATTATTCACAATTTTTTAGCATTTATTAGGCCCAATGATCGTTACCGTTATGATCTTTAATAAAGAAATTTTAAATGATCAAATAAATTATCTTTTAGAAGGAAGATAACTATTTCAAATTTTTTAGCATTTATTAGGCCAATTAAATGATCAATTAAATTAACTTTTAGAAAAAAGAATAATATTGCAATTTTTTTACCATTTATTAGGCCCATTCATCGTTACCGTTATGATCTTTAATAAAGAAATTTTAAATGATCAATTAAATTATCTTTTAGAAAGAATATAATTATTTACAATTTTTTGGCATTCATTAGCCCTAACGATCGCTACCGTTATGATCTTTAATACATAAATTTTAAATGATCTATTAAATTATCTTTTAGAAAGAAGATAATTATTCACAATTTTTTAGCATTTATTAGGCCCAATGATCGTTACCGTTATGATCTTTAATAAAGAAATTTTAAATGATCAAATAAATTATCTTTTAGAAGGAAGATAACTATTTCAAATTTTTTAGCATTTATTAGGCCAATTAAATGATCAATTAAATTAACTTTTAGAAAAAAGAATAATATTGCAATTTTTTTACCATTTATTAGGCCCATTCATCGTTACCGTTATGATCTTTAATAAAGAAATTTTAAATGATCAATTAAATTATCTTTTAGAAAGAATATAATTATTTACAATTTTTTGGCATTCATTAGCCCTAACGATCGCTACCGTTATGATCTTTAATAAATAAATTTTAAATGATCTATTAAATTATCTTTTAGAAAGAAGATAATTATTCACAATTTTTTAGCATTTATTAGGCCCAATGATCGTTACCGTTATGATCTTTAATAAAGAAATTTTAAATGATCAATTAAATTATCTTTTAGAAGGAAGATAACTATTTCAAATTTTTTAGCATTTATTAGGCCCATTGATCGTTACCGGCATGATCTTTAATAAAGAAAATTTAAATGATCTATTAAATTATCTTTTAGAAAGAAGATAATTATTCACAATTTTTTAGCATTTATTAGGCCCAATGATCTTTACCGTTATGATCTTTAATAAAGAAATTTTAAATGATCAATTAAATTATCTTTTAGAAGGAAGATAACTATTTCAAATTTTTTAGCATTTATTAGGCCCATTGATCGTTACCGGCATGATCTTTAATAAAGAAATTTTAAATGATCTATTAAATTATCTTTTAGAAAGAAGATAATTATTCACAATTTTTTAGCATTTATTAGGCCCAATGATCGTTACCGTTATGATCTTTAATAAAGAAATTTTAAATGATCAATTAAATTATCTTTTAGATGGAAGATAACTATTTCAAATTTTTTAGCATTTATTAGGCTCATTGATCGTTACCGGCATGATCTTTAATAAAGAAATTTTAAATGATCTATTAAATTATCTTTTAGAAAGAAGATAATTATTCACAATTTTTTAGCATTTATTAGGCCCAATGATCGTTACCATTATGAACTTTAATAAAGAAATTTCAAATAATCTCTTAAATTATCTTTTAGAAAGAAGATAATTATTTCAATTTCTCTAGCATTTATTATGCCCAATGATCGTTGCCGTTATGGTCTTTAATAAAGAAATTTTAAATGATCAATTAAATTAACTTTTAGAAAAAAGAATAATATTGCAATTTTTTTACCATTTATTAGGCCCATTCATCGTTACCGTTATGATCTTTAATAAAGAAATTTTAAATGATCAATTAAATTATCTTTTAGAAAGAATATAATTATTTACAATTTTTTGGCATTCATTAGCCCTAACGATCGCTACCGTTATGATCTTTAATACATAAATTTTAAATGATCTATTAAATTATCTTTTAGAAAGAAGATAATTATTCACAATTTTTTAGCATTTATTAGGCCCAATGATCGTTACCGTTATGATCTTTAGTAAAGAAATTTTAAATGATCAATTAAATTATCTTTTAGAAGGAAGATAACTATTTCAAATTTTTTAGCATTTATTAGGCCCATTGATCGTTACCGGCATGATCTTTAATAAAGAAATTTTAAATGATCTATTAAATTATCTTTTAGAAAGAAGATAATTATTCACAATTTTTTAGCATTTATTAGGCCCAATGATCGTTACCGTTATGATCTTTAATAAAGAAATTTTAAATGATCAATTAAATTATCTTTTAGAACGAAGATAACTATTTCAAATTTTTTAGCATTTATTAGGCCCATTGATCGTTACCGGCATGATCTTTAATAAAGAAAATTTAAATGATCTATTAAATTATCTTTTAGAAAGAAGATAATTATTCACAATTTTTTAGCATTTATTAGGCCCAATGATCGTTACCGTTATGATCTTTAATAAAGAAATTTTAAATGATCAATTAAATTATCTTTTAGATGGAAGATAACTATTTCAAATTTTTTAGCATTTATTAGGCTCATTGATCGTTACCGGCATGATCTTTAATAAAGAAATTTTAAATGATCTATTAAATTATCTTTTAGAAAGAAGATAATTATTCACAATTTTTTAGCATTTATTAGGCCCAATGATCGTTACCATTATGAACTTTAATAAAGAAATTTCAAATAATCTCTTAAATTATCTTTTAGAAAGAAGATAATTATTTCAATTTCTCTAGCATTTATTATGCCCAATGATCGTTGCCGTTATGGTCCTTAATAAAGAAATTTTAAATGATCAATTAAATTAACTTTTAGAAAAAAGAATAATATTGCAATTTTTTTACCATTTATTAGGCCCATTCATCGTTACCGTTATGATCTTTAATAAAGAAATTTTAAATGATCAATTAAATTATCTTTTAGAAAGAATATAATTATTTACAATTTTTTGGCATTCATTAGCCCTAACGATCGCTACCGTTATGATCTTTAATACATAAATTTTAAATGATCTATTAAATTATCTTTTAGAAAGAAGATAATTATTCACAATTTTTTAGCATTTATTAGGCCCAATGATCGTTACCGTTATGATCTTTAATAAAGAAATTTTAAATGATCAAATAAATTATCTTTTAGAAGGAAGATAACTATTTCAAATTTTTTAGCATTTATTAGGCCAATTAAATGATCAATTAAATTAACTTTTAGAAAAAAGAATAATATTGCAATTTTTTTACCATTTATTAGGCCCATTCATCGTTACCGTTATGATCTTTAATAAAGAAATTTTAAATGATCAATTAAATTATCTTTTAGAAAGAATATAATTATTTACAATTTTTTGGCATTCATTAGCCCTAACGATCGCTACCGTTATGATCTTTAATAAATAAATTTTAAATGATCTATTAAATTATCTTTTAGAAAGAAGATAATTATTCACAATTTTTTAGCATTTATTAGGCCCAATGATCGTTACCGTTATGATCTTTAATAAAGAAATTTTAAATGATCAATTAAATTATCTTTTAGAAGGAAGATAACTATTTCAAATTTTTTAGCATTTATTAGGCCCATTGATCGTTACCGGCATGATCTTTAATAAAGAAAATTTAAATGATCTATTAAATTATCTTTTAGAAAGAAGATAATTATTCACAATTTTTTAGCATTTATTAGGCCCAATGATCTTTACCGTTATGATCTTTAATAAAGAAATTTTAAATGATCAATTAAATTATCTTTTAGAAGGAAGATAACTATTTCAAATTTTTTAGCATTTATTAGGCCCATTGATCGTTACCGGCATGATCTTTAATAAAGAAATTTTAAATGATCTATTAAATTATCTTTTAGAAAGAAGATAATTATTCACAATTTTTTAGCATTTATTAGGCCCAATGATCGTTACCGTTATGATCTTTAATAAAGAAATTTTAAATGATCAATTAAATTATCTTTTAGATGGAAGATAACTATTTCAAATTTTTTAGCATTTATTAGGCTCATTGATCGTTACCGGCATGATCTTTAATAAAGAAATTTTAAATGATCTATTAAATTATCTTTTAGAAAGAAGATAATTATTCACAATTTTTTAGCATTTATTAGGCCCAATGATCGTTACCATTATGAACTTTAATAAAGAAATTTCAAATAATCTCTTAAATTATCTTTTAGAAAGAAGATAATTATTTCAATTTCTCTAGCATTTATTATGCCCAATGATCGTTGCCGTTATGGTCTTTAATAAAGAAATTTTAAATGATCAATTAAATTAACTTTTAGAAAAAAGAATAATATTGCAATTTTTTTACCATTTATTAGGCCCATTCATCGTTACCGTTATGATCTTTAATAAAGAAATTTTAAATGATCAATTAAATTATCTTTTAGAAAGAATATAATTATTTACAATTTTTTGGCATTCATTAGCCCTAACGATCGCTACCGTTATGATCTTTAATACATAAATTTTAAATGATCTATTAAATTATCTTTTAGAAAGAAGATAATTATTCACAATTTTTTAGCATTTATTAGGCCCAATGATCGTTACCGTTATGATCTTTAATAAAGAAATTTTAAATGATCAATTAAATTATCTTTTAGAAGGAAGATAACTATTTCAAATTTTTTAGCATTTATTAGGCCCATTGATCGTTGCCGTTATGGTCTTTAATAAAGAAATTTTAAATGATCAATTAAATTAACTTTTAGAAAAAAGATAATTATTCACAATTTTTTAGCATTTATTAGGCCCAATGATCGTTACCGTTATGATCTTTAATAAAGAAATTTTAAATGATCAATTAAATTATCTTTTAGATGGAAGATAACTATTTCAAATTTTTTAGCATTTATTAGGCTCATTGATCGTTACCGGCATGATCTTTAATAAAGAAATTTTAAATGATCTATTAAATTATCTTTTAGAAAGAAGATAATTATTCACAATTTTTTAGCATTTATTAGGCCCAATGATCGTTACCATTATGAACTTTAATAAAGAAATTTCAAATAATCTCTTAAATTATCTTTTAGAAAGAAGATAATTATTTCAATTTCTCTAGCATTTATTATGCCCAATGATCGTTGCCGTTATGGTCTTTAATAAAGAAATTTTAAATGATCAATTAAATTAACTTTTAGAAAAAAGAATAATATTGCAATTTTTTTACCATTTATTAGGCCCATTCATCGTTACCGTTATGATCTTTAATAAAGAAATTTACAATGATCAATTAAATTATCTTTTAGAAAGAATATAATTATTTACAATTTTTTGGCATTCATTAGCCCTAACGATCGCTACCGTTATGATCTTTAATACATAAATTTTAAATGATCTATTAAATTATCTTTTAGAAAGAAGATAATTATTCACAATTTTTTAGCATTTATTAGGCCCAATGATCGTTACCGTTATGATCTTTAATAAAGAAATTTTAAATGATCAATTAAATTATCTTTTAGATGGAAGATAACTATTTCAAATTTTTTAGCATTTATTAGGCTCATTGATCGTTACCGGCATGATCTTTAATAAAGAAATTTTAAATGATCTATTAAATTATCTTTTAGAAAGAAGATAATTATTCACAATTTTTTAGCATTTATTAGGCCCAATGATCGTTACCATTATGAACTTTAATAAAGAAATTTCAAATAATCTCTTAAATTATCTTTTAGAAAGAAGATAATTATTTCAATTTCTCTAGCATTTATTATGCCCAATGATCGTTGCCGTTATGGTCTTTAATAAAGAAATTTTAAATGATCAATTAAATTAACTTTTAGAAAAAAGAATAATATTGCAATTTTTTTACCATTTATTAGGCCCATTCATCGTTACCGTTATGATCTTTAATAAAGAAATTTTAAATGATCAATTAAATTATCTTTTAGAAAGAATATAATTATTTACAATTTTTTGGCATTCATTAGCCCTAACGATCGCTACCGTTATGATCTTTAATACATAAATTTTAAATGATCTATTAAATTATCTTTTAGAAAGAAGATAATTATTCACAATTTTTTAGCATTTATTAGGCCCAATGATCGTTACCGTTATGATCTTTAATAAAGAAATTTTAAATGATCAAATAAATTATCTTTTAGAAGGAAGATAACTATTTCAAATTTTTTAGCATTTATTAGGCCAATTAAATGATCAATTAAATTAACTTTTAGAAAAAAGAATAATATTGCAATTTTTTTACCATTTATTAGGCCCATTCATCGTTACCGTTATGATCTTTAATAAAGAAATTTTAAATGATCAATTAAATTATCTTTTAGAAAGAATATAATTATTTACAATTTTTTGGCATTCATTAGCCCTAACGATCGCTACCGTTATGATCTTTAATAAATAAATTTTAAATGATCTATTAAATTATCTTTTAGAAAGAAGATAATTATTCACAATTTTTTAGCATTTATTAGGCCCAATGATCGTTACCGTTATGATCTTTAATAAAGAAATTTTAAATGATCAATTAAATTATCTTTTAGAAGGAAGATAACTATTTCAAATTTTTTAGCATTTATTAGGCCCATTGATCGTTACCGGCATGATCTTTAATAAAGAAAATTTAAATGATCTATTAAATTATCTTTTAGAAAGAAGATAATTATTCACAATTTTTTAGCATTTATTAGGCCCAATGATCTTTACCGTTATGATCTTTAATAAAGAAATTTTAAATGATCAATTAAATTATCTTTTAGAAGGAAGATAACTATTTCAAATTTTTTAGCATTTATTAGGCCCATTGATCGTTACCGGCATGATCTTTAATAAAGAAATTTTAAATGATCTATTAAATTATCTTTTAGAAAGAAGATAATTATTCACAATTTTTTAGCATTTATTAGGCCCAATGATCGTTACCGTTATGATCTTTAATAAAGAAATTTTAAATGATCAATTAAATTATCTTTTAGATGGAAGATAACTATTTCAAATTTTTTAGCATTTATTAGGCTCATTGATCGTTACCGGCATGATCTTTAATAAAGAAATTTTAAATGATCTATTAAATTATCTTTTAGAAAGAAGATAATTATTCACAATTTTTTAGCATTTATTAGGCCCAATGATCGTTACCATTATGAACTTTAATAAAGAAATTTCAAATAATCTCTTAAATTATCTTTTAGAAAGAAGATAATTATTTCAATTTCTCTAGCATTTATTATGCCCAATGATCGTTGCCGTTATGGTCTTTAATAAAGAAATTTTAAATGATCAATTAAATTAACTTTTAGAAAAAAGAATAATATTGCAATTTTTTTACCATTTATTAGGCCCATTCATCGTTACCGTTATGATCTTTAATAAAGAAATTTTAAATGATCAATTAAATTAACTTTTAGAAAAAAGATAATTATTCACAATTTTTTAGCATTTATTAGGCCCAATGATCGTTACCGTTATGATCTTTAATAAAGAAATTTTAAATGATCAATTAAATTATCTTTTAGATGGAAGATAACTATTTCAAATTTTTTAGCATTTATTAGGCTCATTGATCGTTACCGGCATGATCTTTAATAAAGAAATTTTAAATGATCTATTAAATTATCTTTTAGAAAGAAGATAATTATTCACAATTTTTTAGCATTTATTAGGCCCAATGATCGTTACCATTATGAACTTTAATAAAGAAATTTCAAATAATCTCTTAAATTATCTTTTAGAAAGAAGATAATTATTTCAATTTCTCTAGCATTTATTATGCCCAATGATCGTTGCCGTTATGGTCTTTAATAAAGAAATTTTAAATGATCAATTAAATTAACTTTTAGAAAAAAGAATAATATTGCAATTTTTTTACCATTCATTAGGCCCATTCATCGTTACCGTTATGATCTTTAATAAAGAAATTTACAATGATCAATTAAATTATCTTTTAGAAAGAATATAATTATTTACAATTTTTTGGCATTCATTAGCCCTAACGATCGCTACCGTTATGATCTTTAATACATAAATTTTAAATGATCTATTAAATTATCTTTTAGAAAGAAGATAATTATTCACAATTTTTTAGCATTTATTAGGCCCAATGATCGTTACCGTTATGATCTTTAATAAAGAAATTTTAAATGAACAATTAAATTATCTTTTAGAAGGAAGATAACTATTTCAAATTTTTTAGCATTTATTAGGCCAATTAAATGATCAATTAAATTAACTTTTAGAAAAAAGAATAATATTGCAATTTTTTTACCATTTATTAGGCCCATTCATCATTACCGTTATGATCTTTAATAAAGAAATTTTAAATGATCAATTAAATTATCTTTTAGAAAGAATATAATTATTTACAATTTTTTGGCATTCATTAGCCCTAACGATCGCTACCGTTATGATCTTTAATAAATAAATTTTAAATGATCTATTAAATTATCTTTTAGAAAGAAGATAATTATTCACAATTTTTTAGCATTTATTAGGCCCAATGATCGTTACCGTTATGATCTTTAATAAAGAAATTTTAAATGATCAATTAAATTATCTTTTAGAAGGAAGATAACTATTTCAAATTTTTTAGCATTTATTAGGCCCATTGATCGTTGCCGTTATGGTCTTTAATAAAGAAATTTTAAATGATCAATTAAATTAACTTTTAGAAAAAAGATAATTATTCACAATTTTTTAGCATTTATTAGGCCCAATGATCGTTACCGTTATGATCTTTAATAAAGAAATTTTAAATGATCAATTAAATTATCTTTTAGATGGAAGATAACTATTTCAAATTTTTTAGCATTTATTAGGCTCATTGATCGTTACCGGCATGATCTTTAATAAAGAAATTTTAAATGATCTATTAAATTATCTTTTAGAAAGAAGATAATTATTCACAATTTTTTAGCATTTATTAGGCCCAATGATCGTTACCATTATGAACTTTAATAAAGAAATTTCAAATAATCTCTTAAATTATCTTTTAGAAAGAAGATAATTATTTCAATTTCTCTAGCATTTATTATGCCCAATGATCGTTGCCGTTATGGTCTTTAATAAAGAAATTTTAAATGATCAATTAAATTAACTTTTAGAAAAAAGAATAATATTGCAATTTTTTTACCATTTATTAGGCCCATTCATCGTTACCGTTATGATCTTTAATAAAGAAATTTTAAATGATCAATTAAATTAACTTTTAGAAAAAAGATAATTATTCACAATTTTTTAGCATTTATTAGGCCCAATGATCGTTACCGTTATGATCTTTAATAAAGAAATTTTAAATGATCAATTAAATTATCTTTTAGATGGAAGATAACTATTTCAAATTTTTTAGCATTTATTAGGCTCATTGATCGTTACCGGCATGATCTTTAATAAAGAAATTTTAAATGATCTATTAAATTATCTTTTAGAAAGAAGATAATTATTCACAATTTTTTAGCATTTATTAGGCCCAATGATCGTTACCATTATGAACTTTAATAAAGAAATTTCAAATAATCTCTTAAATTATCTTTTAGAAAGAAGATAATTATTTCAATTTCTCTAGCATTTATTATGCCCAATGATCGTTGCCGTTATGGTCTTTAATAAAGAAATTTTAAATGATCAATTAAATTAACTTTTAGAAAAAAGAATAATATTGCAATTTTTTTACCATTTATTAGGCCCATTCATCGTTACCGTTATGATCTTTAATAAAGAAATTTACAATGATCAATTAAATTATCTTTTAGAAAGAATATAATTATTTACAATTTTTTGGCATTCATTAGCCCTAACGATCGCTACCGTTATGATCTTTAATACATAAATTTTAAATGATCTATTAAATTATCTTTTAGAAAGAAGATAATTATTCACAATTTTTTAGCATTTATTAGGCCCAATGATCGTTACCGTTATGATCTTTAATAAAGAAATTTTAAATGAACAATTAAATTATCTTTTAGAAGGAAGATAACTATTTCAAATTTTTTAGCATTTATTAGGCCAATTAAATGATCAATTAAATTAACTTTTAGAAAAAAGAATAATATTGCAATTTTTTTACCATTTATTAGGCCCATTCATCATTACCGTTATGATCTTTAATAAAGAAATTTTAAATGATCAATTAAATTATCTTTTAGAAAGAATATAATTATTTACAATTTTTTGGCATTCATTAGCCCTAACGATCGCTACCGTTATGATCTTTAATAAATAAATTTTAAATGATCTATTAAATTATCTTTTAGAAAGAAGATAATTATTCACAATTTTTTAGCATTTATTAGGCCCAATGATCGTTACCGTTATGATCTTTAATAAAGAAATTTTAAATGATCAATTAAATTATCTTTTAGAAGGAAGATAACTATTTCAAATTTTTTAGCATTTATTAGGCCCATTGATCGTTACCGGCATGATCTTTAATAAAGAAAATTTAAATGATCTATTAAATTATCTTTTAGAAAGAAGATAATTATTCACAATTTTTTAGCATTTATTAGGCCCAATGATCGTTACCGTTATGATCTTTAATAAAGAAATTTTAAATGATCAATTAAATTATCTTTTAGAAGGAAGATAACTATTTCAAATTTTTTAGCATTTATTAGGCCCATTGATCGTTGCCGTTATGGTCTTTAATAAAGAAATTTTAAATGATCAATTAAATTAACTTTTAGAAAAAAGATAATTATTCACAATTTTTTAGCATTTATTAGGCCCAATGATCGTTACCGTTATGATCTTTAATAAAGAAATTTTAAATGATCAATTAAATTATCTTTTAGATGGAAGATAACTATTTCAAATTTTTTAGCATTTATTAGGCTAATTGATCGTTACCGGCATGATCTTTAATAAAGAAATTTTAAATGATCTATTAAATTATCTTTTAGAAAGAAGATAATTATTCACAATTTTTTAGCATTTATTAGGCCCAATGATCGTTACCATTATGAACTTTAATAAAGAAATTTCAAATAATCTCTTAAATTATCTTTTAGAAAGAAGATAATTATTTCAATTTCTCTAGCATTTATTATGCCCAATGATCGTTGCCGTTATGGTCTTTAATAAAGAAATTTTAAATGATCAATTAAATTAACTTTTAGAAAAAAGAATAATATTGCAATTTTTTTACCATTTATTAGGCCCATTCATCGTTACCGTTATGATCTTTAATAAAGAAATTTTAAATGATCAATTAAATTATCTTTTAGAAAGAATATAATTATTTACAATTTTTTGGCATTCATTAGCCCTAACGATCGCTACCGTTATGATCTTTAATACATAAATTTTATATGATCTATTAAATTATCTTTTAGAAAGAAGATAATTATTCACAATTTTTTAGCATTTATTAGGCCCAATGATCGTTACCGTTATGATCTTTAATAAAGAAATTTTAAATGATCAATTAAATTATCTTTTAGAAGGAAGATAACTATTTCAAATTTTTTAGCATTTATTAGGCCCATTGATCGTTGCCGTTATGGTCTTTAATAAAGAAATTTTAAATGATCAATTAAATTAACTTTTAGAAAAAAGATAATTATTCACAATTTTTTAGCATTTATTAGGCCCAATGATCGTTACCGTTATGATCTTTAATAAAGAAATTTTAAATGATCAATTAAATTATCTTTTAGATGGAAGATAACTATTTCAAATTTTTTAGCATTTATTAGGCTCATTGATCGTTACCGGCATGATCTTTAATAAAGAAATTTTAAATGATCTATTAAATTATCTTTTAGATGGAAGATAACTATTTCAAATTTTTTAGCATTTATTAGGCTAATTGATCGTTACCGGCATGATCTTTAATAAAGAAATTTTAAATGATCTATTAAATTATCTTTTAGAAAGAAGATAATTATTCACAATTTTTTAGCATTTATTAGGCCCAATGATCGTTACCATTATGAACTTTAATAAAGAAATTTCAAATAATCTCTTAAATTATCTTTTAGAAAGAAGATAATTATTTCAATTTCTCTAGCATTTATTATGCCCAATGATCGTTGCCGTTATGGTCTTTAATAAAGAAATTTTAAATGATCAATTAAATTAACTTTTAGAAAAAAGAATAATATTGCAATTTTTTTACCATTTATTAGGCCCATTCATCGTTACCGTTATGATCTTTAATAAAGAAATTTTAAATGATCAATTAAATTATCTTTTAGAAAGAATATAATTATTTACAATTTTTTGGCATTCATTAGCCCTAACGATCGCTACCGTTATGATCTTTAATACATAAATTTTATATGATCTATTAAATTATCTTTTAGAAAGAAGATAATTATTCACAATTTTTTAGCATTTATTAGGCCCAATGATCGTTACCGTTATGATCTTTAATAAAGAAATTTTAAATGATCAATTAAATTATCTTTTAGAAGGAAGATAACTATTTCAAATTTTTTAGCATTTATTAGGCCCATTGATCGTTGCCGTTATGGTCTTTAATAAAGAAATTTTAAATGATCAATTAAATTAACTTTTAGAAAAAAGATAATTATTCACAATTTTTTAGCATTTATTAGGCCCAATGATCGTTACCGTTATGATCTTTAATAAAGAAATTTTAAATGATCAATTAAATTATCTTTTAGATGGAAGATAACTATTTCAAATTTTTTAGCATTTATTAGGCTCATTGATCGTTACCGGCATGATCTTTAATAAAGAAATTTTAAATGATCTATTAAATTATCTTTTAGAAAGAAGATAATTATTCACAATTTTTTAGCATTTATTAGGCCCAATGATCGTTACCATTATGAACTGTAATAAAGAAATTTCAAATAATCTCTTAAATTATCTTTTAGAAAGAAGATAATTATTTCAATTTCTCTAGCATTTATTATGCCCAATGATCGTTGCCGTTATGGTCTTTAATAAAGAAATTTTAAATGATCAATTAAATTAACTTTTAGAAAAAAGAATAATATTGCAATTTTTTTACCATTTATTAGGCCCATTCATCGTTACCGTTATGATCTTTAATAAAGAAATTTTAAATGATCAATTAAATTATCTTTTAGAAAGAATATAATTATTTACAATTTTTTGGCATTCATTAGCCCTAACGATCGCTACCGTTATGATCTTTAATACATAAATTTTAAATGATCTATTAAATTATCTTTTAGAAAGAAGATAATTATTCACAATTTTTTAGCATTTATTAGGCCCAATGATCGTTACCGTTATGATCTTTAATAAAGAAATTTTAAATGAACAATTAAATTATCTTTTAGAAGGAAGATAACTATTTCAAATTTTTTAGCATTTATTAGGCCAATTAAATGATCAATTAAATTAACTTTTAGAAAAAAGAATAATATTGCAATTTTTTTACCATTTATTAGGCCCATTCATCATTACCGTTATGATCTTTAATAAAGAAATTTTAAATGATCAATTAAATTATCTTTTAGAAAGAATATAATTATTTACAATTTTTTGGCATTCATTAGCCCTAACGATCGCTACCGTTATGATATTTAATAAATAAATTTTAAATGATCTATTAAAATATCTTTCAGAAAGAAGATAATTATTCACAATTTTTTAGCATTTATTAGGCCCAATGATCGTTACCGTTATGATCTTTAATAAAGAAATTTTAAATGATCAATTAAATTATCTTTTAGAAGGAAGATAACTATTTCAAATTTTTTAGCATTTATTAGGCCCATTGATCGTTACCGGCATGATCTTTAATAAAGAAAATTTAAATGATCTATTAAATTATCTTTTAGAAAGAAGATAATTATTCACAATTTTTTAGCATTTATTAGGCCCAATGATCGTTACCGTTATGATCTTTAATAAAGAAATTTTAAATGATCAATTAAATTATCTTTTAGAAGGAAGATAACTATTTCAAATTTTTTAGCATTTATTAGGCCCATTGATCGTTGCCGTTATGGTCTTTAATAAAGAAATTTTAAATGATCAATTAAATTAATTTTTAGAAAAAAGATAATTATTCACAATTTTTTAGCATTTATTAGGCCCAATGATCGTTACCGTTATGATCTTTAATAAAGAAATTTTAAATGATCAGTTAAATTATCTTTTAGATGGAAGATAACTATTTCAAATTTTTTAGCATTTATTAGGCTCATTGATCGTTACCGGCATGATCTTTAATAAAGAAATTTTAAATGATCTATTAAATTATCTTTTAGAAAGAAGATAATTATTCACAATTTTTTAGCATTTATTAGGCCCAATGATCGTTACCATTATGAACTTTAATAAAGAAATTTCAAATAATCTCTTAAATTATCTTTTAGAAAGAAGATAATTATTTCAATTTCTCTAGCATTTATTATGCCCAATGATCGTTGCCGTTATGGTCTTTAATAAAGAAATTTTAAATGATCAATTAAATTAACTTTTAGAAAAAAGAATAATATTGCAATTTTTTTACCATTTATTAGGCCCATTTATCGTTACCGTTATGATCTTTAATAAAGAAATTTTAAATGATCAATTAAATTATCTTTTAGAAAGAATATAATTATTTACAATTTTTTGGCATTCATTAGCCCTAACGATCGCTACCATTATGATCTTTAATACATAAATTTTAAATTATCTATTAAATTATCTTTTAGAAAGAAGATAATTATTCACAATTTTTTAGCATTTATTAGGCCCAATGATCGTTACCGTTATGATCTTTAATAAAGAAATTTTAAATGAACAATTAAATTATCTTTTAGAAGGAAGATAACTATTTCAAATTTTTTAGCATTTATTAGGCCAATTAAATGATCAATTAAATTAACTTTTAGAAAAAAGAATAATATTGCAATTTTTTTACCATTTATTAGGCCCATTCATCATTACCGTTATGATCTTTAATAAAGAAATTTTAAATGATCAATTAAATTATCTTTTAGAAAGAATATAATTATTTACAATTTTTTGGCATTCATTAGCCCTAACGATCGCTACCGTTATGATCTTTAATAAATAAATTTTAAATGATCTATTAAATTATCTTTTAGAAAGAAGATAATTATTCACAATTTTTTAGCATTTATTAGGCCCAATGATCGTTACCGTTATGATCTTTAATAAAGAAATTTTAAATGATCAATTAAATTATCTTTTAGAAGGAAGATAACTATTTCAAATTTTTTAGCATTTATTAGGCCCATTGATCGTTGCCGTTATGGTCTTTAATAAAGAAATTTTAAATGATCAATTAAATTAACTTTTAGAAAAAAGATAATTATTCACAATTTTTTAGCATTTATTAGGCCCAATGATCGTTACCGTTATGATCTTTAATAAAGAAATTTTAAATGATCAATTAAATTATCTTTTAGATGGAAGATAACTATTTCAAATTTTTTAGCATTTATTAGGCTCATTGATCGTTACCGGCATGATCTTTAATAAAGAAATTTTAAATGATCTATTAAATTATCTTTTAGAAAGAAGATAATTATTCACAATTTTTTAGCATTTATTAGGCCCAATGATCGTTACCATTATGAACTTTAATAAAGAAATTTCAAATAATCTCTTAAATTATCTTTTAGAAAGAAGATAATTATTTCAATTTCTCTAGCATTTATTATGCCCAATGATCGTTGCCGTTATGGTCTTTAATAAAGAAATTTTAAATGATCAATTAAATTAACTTTTAGAAAAAAGAATAATATTGCAATTTTTTTACCATTTATTAGGCCCATTCATCGTTACCGTTATGATCTTTAATAAAGAAATTTTAAATGATCAATTAAATTAACTTTTAGAAAAAAGATAATTATTCACAATTTTTTAGCATTTATTAGGCCCAATGATCGTTACCGTTATGATCTTTAATAAAGAAATTTTAAATGATCAATTAAATTATCTTTTAGATGGAAGATAACTATTTCAAATTTTTTAGCATTTATTAGGCTCATTGATCGTTACCGGCATGATCTTTAATAAAGAAATTTTAAATGATCTATTAAATTATCTTTTAGAAAGAAGATAATTATTCACAATTTTTTAGCATTTATTAGGCCCAATGATCGTTACCATTATGAACTTTAATAAAGAAATTTCAAATAATCTCTTAAATTATCTTTTAGAAAGAAGATAATTATTTCAATTTCTCTAGCATTTATTATGCCCAATGATCGTTGCCGTTATGGTCTTTAATAAAGAAATTTTAAATGATCAATTAAATTAACTTTTAGAAAAAAGAATAATATTGCAATTTTTTTACCATTTATTAGGCCCATTCATCGTTACCGTTATGATCTTTAATAAAGAAATTTACAATGATCAATTAAATTATCTTTTAGAAAGAATATAATTATTTACAATTTTTTGGCATTCATTAGCCCTAACGATCGCTACCGTTATGATCTTTAATACATAAATTTTAAATGATCTATTAAATTATCTTTTAGAAAGAAGATAATTATTCACAATTTTTTAGCATTTATTAGGCCCAATGATCGTTACCGTTATGATCTTTAATAAAGAAATTTTAAATGAACAATTAAATTATCTTTTAGAAGGAAGATAACTATTTCAAATTTTTTAGCATTTATTAGGCCAATTAAATGATCAATTAAATTAACTTTTAGAAAAAAGAATAATATTGCAATTTTTTTACCATTTATTAGGCCCATTCATCATTACCGTTATGATCTTTAATAAAGAAATTTTAAATGATCAATTAAATTATCTTTTAGAAAGAATATAATTATTTACAATTTTTTGGCATTCATTAGCCCTAACGATCGCTACCGTTATGATCTTTAATAAATAAATTTTAAATGATCTATTAAATTATCTTTTAGAAAGAAGATAATTATTCACAATTTTTTAGCATTTATTAGGCCCAATGATCGTTACCGTTATGATCTTTAATAAAGAAATTTTAAATGATCAATTAAATTATCTTTTAGAAGGAAGATAACTATTTCAAATTTTTTAGCATTTATTAGGCCCATTGATCGTTACCGGCATGATCTTTAATAAAGAAAATTTAAATGATCTATTAAATTATCTTTTAGAAAGAAGATAATTATTCACAATTTTTTAGCATTTATTAGGCCCAATGATCGTTACCGTTATGATCTTTAATAAAGAAATTTTAAATGATCAATTAAATTATCTTTTAGAAGGAAGATAACTATTTCAAATTTTTTAGCATTTATTAGGCCCATTGATCGTTGCCGTTATGGTCTTTAATAAAGAAATTTTAAATGATCAATTAAATTAACTTTTAGAAAAAAGATAATTATTCACAATTTTTTAGCATTTATTAGGCCCAATGATCGTTACCGTTATGATCTTTAATAAAGAAATTTTAAATGATCAATTAAATTATCTTTTAGATGGAAGATAACTATTTCAAATTTTTTAGCATTTATTAGGCTAATTGATCGTTACCGGCATGATCTTTAATAAAGAAATTTTAAATGATCTATTAAATTATCTTTTAGAAAGAAGATAATTATTCACAATTTTTTAGCATTTATTAGGCCCAATGATCGTTACCATTATGAACTTTAATAAAGAAATTTCAAATAATCTCTTAAATTATCTTTTAGAAAGAAGATAATTATTTCAATTTCTCTAGCATTTATTATGCCCAATGATCGTTGCCGTTATGGTCTTTAATAAAGAAATTTTAAATGATCAATTAAATTAACTTTTAGAAAAAAGAATAATATTGCAATTTTTTTACCATTTATTAGGCCCATTCATCGTTACCGTTATGATCTTTAATAAAGAAATTTTAAATGATCAATTAAATTATCTTTTAGAAAGAATATAATTATTTACAATTTTTTGGCATTCATTAGCCCTAACGATCGCTACCGTTATGATCTTTAATACATAAATTTTATATGATCTATTAAATTATCTTTTAGAAAGAAGATAATTATTCACAATTTTTTAGCATTTATTAGGCCCAATGATCGTTACCGTTATGATCTTTAATAAAGAAATTTTAAATGATCAATTAAATTATCTTTTAGAAGGAAGATAACTATTTCAAATTTTTTAGCATTTATTAGGCCCATTGATCGTTGCCGTTATGGTCTTTAATAAAGAAATTTTAAATGATCAATTAAATTAACTTTTAGAAAAAAGATAATTATTCACAATTTTTTAGCATTTATTAGGCCCAATGATCGTTACCGTTATGATCTTTAATAAAGAAATTTTAAATGATCAATTAAATTATCTTTTAGATGGAAGATAACTATTTCAAATTTTTTAGCATTTATTAGGCTCATTGATCGTTACCGGCATGATCTTTAATAAAGAAATTTTAAATGATCTATTAAATTATCTTTTAGATGGAAGATAACTATTTCAAATTTTTTAGCATTTATTAGGCTAATTGATCGTTACCGGCATGATCTTTAATAAAGAAATTTTAAATGATCTATTAAATTATCTTTTAGAAAGAAGATAATTATTCACAATTTTTTAGCATTTATTAGGCCCAATGATCGTTACCATTATGAACTTTAATAAAGAAATTTCAAATAATCTCTTAAATTATCTTTTAGAAAGAAGATAATTATTTCAATTTCTCTAGCATTTATTATGCCCAATGATCGTTGCCGTTATGGTCTTTAATAAAGAAATTTTAAATGATCAATTAAATTAACTTTTAGAAAAAAGAATAATATTGCAATTTTTTTACCATTTATTAGGCCCATTCATCGTTACCGTTATGATCTTTAATAAAGAAATTTTAAATGATCAATTAAATTATCTTTTAGAAAGAATATAATTATTTACAATTTTTTGGCATTCATTAGCCCTAACGATCGCTACCGTTATGATCTTTAATACATAAATTTTATATGATCTATTAAATTATCTTTTAGAAAGAAGATAATTATTCACAATTTTTTAGCATTTATTAGGCCCAATGATCGTTACCGTTATGATCTTTAATAAAGAAATTTTAAATGATCAATTAAATTATCTTTTAGAAGGAAGATAACTATTTCAAATTTTTTAGCATTTATTAGGCCCATTGATCGTTGCCGTTATGGTCTTTAATAAAGAAATTTTAAATGATCAATTAAATTAACTTTTAGAAAAAAGATAATTATTCACAATTTTTTAGCATTTATTAGGCCCAATGATCGTTACCGTTATGATCTTTAATAAAGAAATTTTAAATGATCAATTAAATTATCTTTTAGATGGAAGATAACTATTTCAAATTTTTTAGCATTTATTAGGCTCATTGATCGTTACCGGCATGATCTTTAATAAAGAAATTTTAAATGATCTATTAAATTATCTTTTAGAAAGAAGATAATTATTCACAATTTTTTAGCATTTATTAGGCCCAATGATCGTTACCATTATGAACTGTAATAAAGAAATTTCAAATAATCTCTTAAATTATCTTTTAGAAAGAAGATAATTATTTCAATTTCTCTAGCATTTATTATGCCCAATGATCGTTGCCGTTATGGTCTTTAATAAAGAAATTTTAAATGATCAATTAAATTAACTTTTAGAAAAAAGAATAATATTGCAATTTTTTTACCATTTATTAGGCCCATTCATCGTTACCGTTATGATCTTTAATAAAGAAATTTTAAATGATCAATTAAATTATCTTTTAGAAAGAATATAATTATTTACAATTTTTTGGCATTCATTAGCCCTAACGATCGCTACCGTTATGATCTTTAATACATAAATTTTAAATGATCTATTAAATTATCTTTTAGAAAGAAGATAATTATTCACAATTTTTTAGCATTTATTAGGCCCAATGATCGTTACCGTTATGATCTTTAATAAAGAAATTTTAAATGAACAATTAAATTATCTTTTAGAAGGAAGATAACTATTTCAAATTTTTTAGCATTTATTAGGCCAATTAAATGATCAATTAAATTAACTTTTAGAAAAAAGAATAATATTGCAATTTTTTTACCATTTATTAGGCCCATTCATCATTACCGTTATGATCTTTAATAAAGAAATTTTAAATGATCAATTAAATTATCTTTTAGAAAGAATATAATTATTTACAATTTTTTGGCATTCATTAGCCCTAACGATCGCTACCGTTATGATATTTAATAAATAAATTTTAAATGATCTATTAAAATATCTTTCAGAAAGAAGATAATTATTCACAATTTTTTAGCATTTATTAGGCCCAATGATCGTTACCGTTATGATCTTTAATAAAGAAATTTTAAATGATCAATTAAATTATCTTTTAGAAGGAAGATAACTATTTCAAATTTTTTAGCATTTATTAGGCCCATTGATCGTTACCGGCATGATCTTTAATAAAGAAAATTTAAATGATCTATTAAATTATCTTTTAGAAAGAAGATAATTATTCACAATTTTTTAGCATTTATTAGGCCCAATGATCGTTACCGTTATGATCTTTAATAAAGAAATTTTAAATGATCAATTAAATTATCTTTTAGAAGGAAGATAACTATTTCAAATTTTTTAGCATTTATTAGGCCCATTGATCGTTGCCGTTATGGTCTTTAATAAAGAAATTTTAAATGATCAATTAAATTAATTTTTAGAAAAAAGATAATTATTCACAATTTTTTAGCATTTATTAGGCCCAATGATCGTTACCGTTATGATCTTTAATAAAGAAATTTTAAATGATCAGTTAAATTATCTTTTAGATGGAAGATAACTATTTCAAATTTTTTAGCATTTATTAGGCTCATTGATCGTTACCGGCATGATCTTTAATAAAGAAATTTTAAATGATCTATTAAATTATCTTTTAGAAAGAAGATAATTATTCACAATTTTTTAGCATTTATTAGGCCCAATGATCGTTACCATTATGAACTTTAATAAAGAAATTTCAAATAATCTCTTAAATTATCTTTTAGAAAGAAGATAATTATTTCAATTTCTCTAGCATTTATTATGCCCAATGATCGTTGCCGTTATGGTCTTTAATAAAGAAATTTTAAATGATCAATTAAATTAACTTTTAGAAAAAAGAATAATATTGCAATTTTTTTACCATTTATTAGGCCCATTTATCGTTACCGTTATGATCTTTAATAAAGAAATTTTAAATGATCAATTAAATTATCTTTTAGAAAGAATATAATTATTTACAATTTTTTGGCATTCATTAGCCCTAACGATCGCTACCATTATGATCTTTAATACATAAATTTTAAATTATCTATTAAATTATCTTTTAGAAAGAAGATAATTATTCACAATTTTTTAGCATTTATTAGGCCCAATAATCGTTACCGTTATGATCTTTAATAAAGAAATTTTAAATGAACAATTAAATTATCTTTTAGAAGGAAGATAACTATTTCAAATTTTTTAGCATTTATTAGGCCAATTAAATGATCAATTAAATTAACTTTTAGAAAAAAGAATAATATTGCAATTTTTTTACCATTTATTAGGCCCATTCATCATTACCGTTATGATCTTTAATAAAGAAATTTTAAATGATCAATTAAATTATCTTTTAGAAAGAATATAATTATTTACAATTTTTTGGCATTCATTAGCCCTAACGATCGCTACCGTTATGATCTTTAATAAATAAATTTTAAATGATCTATTAAATTATCTTTTAGAAAGAAGATAATTATTCACAATTTTTTAGCATTTATTAGGCCCAATGATCGTTACCGTTATGATCTTTAATAAAGAAAATTTAAATGATCTATTAAATTATCTTTTAGAAAGAAGATAATTATTCACAATTTTTTAGCATTTATTAGGCCCAATGATCGTTACCGTTATGATCTTTAATAAAGAAATTTTAAATGATCAATTAAATTATCTTTTAGAAGGAAGATAACTATTTCAAATTTTTTAGCATTTATTAGGCCATTGATCGTTGCCGTTATGGTCTTTAATAAAGAAATTTTAAATGATCAATTAAATTAACTTTTAGAAAAAAGATAATTATTCACAATTTTTTAGCATTTATTAGGCCCAATGATCGTTACCGTTATGATCTTTAATAAAGAAATTTTAAATGATCAATTAAATTATCTTTTAGATGGAAGATAACTATTTCAAATTTTTTAGCATTTATTAGGCTCATTGATCGTTACCGGCATGATCTTTAATAAAGAAATTTTAAATGATCTATTAAATTATCTTTTAGAAAGAAGATAATTATTCACAATTTTTTAGCATTTATTAGGCCCAATGATCGTTACCATTATGAACTTTAATAAAGAAATTTCAAATAATCTCTTAAATTATCTTTTAGAAAGAAGATAATTATTTCAATTTCTCTAGCATTTATTATGCCCAATGATCGTTGCCGTTATGGTCTTTAATAAAGAAATTTTAAATGATCAATTAAATTAACTTTTAGAAAAAAGAATAATATTGCAATTTTTTTACCATTTATTAGGCCCATTCATCGTTACCGTTATGATCTTTAATAAAGAAATTTTAAATGATCAATTAAATTATCTTTTAGAAAGAATATAATTATTTACAATTTTTTGGCATTCATTAGCCCTAACGATCGCTACCGTTATGATCTTTAATACATAAATTTTAAATGATCTATTAAATTATCTTTTAGAAAGAAGATAATTATTCACAATTTTTTAGCATTTATTAGGCCCAATGATCGTTACCGTTATGATCTTTAATAAAGAAATTTTAAATGATCAATTAAATTATCTTTTAGAAGGAAGATAACTATTTCAAATTTTTTAGCATTTATTAGGCCCATTGATCGTTACCGGCATGATCTTTAATAAAGAAAATTTAAATGATCTATTAAATTATCTTTTAGAAAGAAGATAATTATTCACAATTTTTTAGCATTTATTAGGCCCAATGATCGTTACCGTTATGATCTTTAATAAAGAAATTTTAAATGATCAATTAAATTATCTTTTAGAAGGAAGATAACTATTTCAAATTTTTTCGCATTTATTAGGCCCATTGATCGTTACCGGCATGATCTTTAATAAAGAAAATTTAAATGATCTATTAAATTATCTTTTAGAAAGAAGATAATTATTCACAATTTTTTAGCATTTATTAGGCCCAATGATCGTTACCGTTATGATCTTTAATAAAGAAATTTTAAATGATCAATTAAATTATCTTTTAGAAGGAAGATAACTATTTCAAATTTTTTAGCATTTATTAGGCCATTGATCGTTGCCGTTATGGTCTTTAATAAAGAAATTTTAAATGATCAATTAAATTAACTTTTAGAAAAAAGATAATTATTCACAATTTTTTAGCATTTATTAGGCCCAATGATCGTTACCGTTATGATCTTTAATAAAGAAATTTTAAATGATCAATTAAATTATCTTTTAGATGGAAGATAACTATTTCAAATTTTTTAGCATTTATTAGGCTCATTGATCGTTACCGGCATGATCTTTAATAAAGAAATTTTAAATGATCTATTAAATTATCTTTTAGAAAGAAGATAATTATTCACAATTTTTTAGCATTTATTAGGCCCAATGATCGTTACCATTATGAACTTTAATAAAGAAATTTCAAATAATCTCTTAAATTATCTTTTAGAAAGAAGATAATTATTTCAATTTCTCTAGCATTTATTATGCCCAATGATCGTTGCCGTTATGGTCTTTAATAAAGAAATTTTAAATGATCAATTAAATTAACTTTTAGAAAAAAGAATAATATTGCAATTTTTTTACCATTTATTAGGCCCATTCATCGTTACCGTTATGATCTTTAATAAAGAAATTTTAAATGATCAATTAAATTATCTTTTAGAAAGAATATAATTATTTACAATTTTTTGGCATTCATTAGCCCTAACGATCGCTACCGTTATGATCTTTAATACATAAATTTTAAATGATCTATTAAATTATCTTTTAGAAAGAAGATAATTATTCACAATTTTTTAGCATTTATTAGGCCCAATGATCGTTACCGTTATGATCTTTAATAAAGAAATTTTAAATGATCAATTAAATTATCTTTTAGAAGGAAGATAACTATTTCAAATTTTTTAGCATTTATTAGGCCCATTGATCGTTACCGGCATGATCTTTAATAAAGAAAATTTAAATGATCTATTAAATTATCTTTTAGAAAGAAGATAATTATTCACAATTTTTTAGCATTTATTAGGCCCAATGATCGTTACCGTTATGATCTTTAATAAAGAAATTTTAAATGATCAATTAAATTATCTTTTAGAAGGAAGATAACTATTTCAAATTTTTTCGCATTTATTAGGCCCATTGATCGTTACCGGCATGATCTTTAATAAAGAAAATTTAAATGATCTATTAAATTATCTTTTAGAAAGAAGATAATTATTCACAATTTTTTAGCATTTATTAGGCCCAATGATCGTTACCGTTATGATCTTTAATAAAGAAATTTTAAATGATCAATTAAATTATCTTTTAGAAGGAAGATAACTATTTCAAATTTTTTAGCATTTATTAGGCCATTGATCGTTGCCGTTATGGTCTTTAATAAAGAAATTTTAAATGATCAATTAAATTAACTTTTAGAAAAAAGATAATTATTCACAATTTTTTAGCATTTATTAGGCCCAATGATCGTTACCGTTATGATCTTTAATAAAGAAATTTTAAATGATCAATTAAATTATCTTTTAGATGGAAGATAACTATTTCAAATTTTTTAGCATTTATTAGGCTCATTGATCGTTACCGGCATGATCTTTAATAAAGAAATTTTAAATGATCTATTAAATTATCTTTTAGAAAGAAGATAATTATTCACAATTTTTTAGCATTTATTAGGCCCAATGATCGTTACCATTATGAACTTTAATAAAGAAATTTCAAATAATCTCTTAAATTATCTTTTAGAAAGAAGATAATTATTTCAATTTCTCTAGCATTTATTATGCCCAATGATCGTTGCCGTTATGGTCTTTAATAAAGAAATTTTAAATGATCAATTAAATTAACTTTTAGAAAAAAGAATAATATTGCAATTTTTTTACCATTTATTAGGCCCATTCATCGTTACCGTTATGATCTTTAATAAAGAAATTTTAAATGATCAATTAAATTATCTTTTAGAAAGAATATAATTATTTACAATTTTTTGGCATTCATTAGCCCTAACGATCGCTACCGTTATGATCTTTAATAAATAAATTTTAAATGATCTATTAAATTATCTTTTAGAAAGAAGATAATTATTCACAATTTTTTAGCATTTATTAGGCCCAATGATCGTTACCGTTATGATCTTTAATAAAGAAATTTTAAATGATCAATTAAATTATCTTTTAGAAGGAAGATAACTATTTCAAATTTTTTAGCATTTATTAGGCCCATTGATCGTTACCGGCATGATCTTTAATAAAGAAAATTTAAATGATCTATTAAATTATCTTTTAGAAAGAAGATAATTATTCACAATTTTTTAGCATTTATTAGGCCCAATGATCTTTACCGTTATGATCTTTAATAAAGAAATTTTAAATGATCAATTAAATTATCTTTTAGAAGGAAGATAACTATTTCAAATTTTTTAGCATTTATTAGGCCAATTTATCGTTACCGGTATGATCTTTAATAAAAAAATTTTAAATGATCTATTAAATCATCTTTTAGAAAGAAGATAATTATTCACAATTTTTTAGCATTTATTAGGCTCAATGATCATTACCGTTATGAACTTTAATAAAGAAATTTTAAATGATCTCTTAAATTATCTTTTAGAAAGAAGATAATTATTTCAATTTGCCTAGCATTTATTAGGCCCAATGATCGTTACCGTTATGAACTTTAATAAAGAAATTTCAAATGATCTCTTAAATTATGTTTTAGAAAGAAGGTAATTATTTCAATTTCTCTAGCATTTATTAGGCCCAATGATCGTTGCCGTTATGGTCTTTAATAAAGAAATTTGAAATGATCAATTAAATTATGTTTTAGAAAGAAGATGAATATTTCAATTTTTTTAGCATTTATTAGCCCTATTAATCGTTACCGTTATGATCTTTAATAAAGAAATTTTAAATGATCAATTAAATTATCTTTTAGAAAGAAGATAATTATTTACAATTTTTTGGCATTCATTAGGCCTAACGATCGTTACCGTTATGATCTTTAATAAATAAATTTTAAATGATCTATTAAATTATCTTTTAGAAAGAAGATAATTATTCACAATTTTTTAGCATTTATTAGGCCCAATGATCGTTACCGTTATGATCTTTAATAAAGAAATTTTAAATGATCAATTAAATTATCTTTTAGATGGAAGATAACTATTTCAAATTTTTTAGCATTTATTAGGCCCATTCATCGTTACCGGCATGATCTTTAATAAAGAAAATTTAAATGATCTATTAAATTATCTTTTAGAAAGAAGATAATTATTCACAATTTTTTAGCATTTATTAGGCCCAATGATCGTTACCGTTATGATCTTTAATAAAGAAATTTTAAATGATCAATTAAATTATCTTTTAGAAGGAAGATAACTATTTCAAATTTTTTAGCATTTATTAGGCCCATTGATCGTTACCGGCATGATCTTTAATAAAGAAATTTTAAATGATCTATTAAATTATCTTTTAGAAAGAAGATAATTATTCACAATTTTTTAGCATTTATTAGGCCCAATGATCGTTACCGTTATGATCTTTAATAAAGAAATTTTAAATGATCAATTAAATTATCTTTTAGAAGGAAGATAACTATTTCAAATTTTTTAGCATTTATTAGGCCCATTGATCGTTACCGGCATGATCTTTAATAAAGAAATTTTAAATGATCTATTAAATTATCTTTTAGAAAGAAGATAATTATTCACAATTTTTTAGCATTTATTAGGCCCAATGATCGTTACCGTTATGATCTTTAATAAAGAAATTTTAAATGATCAATTAAATTATATTTTAGATGGAAGATAACTATTTCAAATTTTTTAGCATTTATTAGGCTCATTGATCGTTACCGGCATGATCTTTAATAAAAAAATTTTAAATGATCTATTAAATTATCTTTTAGAAAGAAGCTAATTATTCACAATTTTTTAGCATTTATTAGGCCCAATGATCGTTACCATTATGAACTTTAATAAAGAAATTTCAAATAATCTCTTAAATTATCTTTTAGAAAGAAGATAATTATTTCAATTTCTCTAGCATTTATTAGGCCCAATGATCGTTGCCGTTATGGTCTTTAATAAAGAAATTTTAAATGATCAATTAAATTAACTTTTAGAAAAAAGAATAATATTTCAATTTTTTTACCATTTATTAGGCTCATTCATCGTTACCGTTATGATCTTTAATAAAGAAATTTTAAATGATCAATTAAATTATCTTTTAGAAAGAATATAATTATTTACAATTTTTTGGCATTCATTAGCCCTAACGATCGCTACCGTTATGATCTTTAATAAATAAATTTTAAATGATCTATTAAATTATCTTTTAGAAAGAAGATAATTATTCACAATTTTTTAGCATTTATTAGGCCCAATGATCGTTACCGTTATGATCTTTAATAAAGAAATTTTAAATGATCAATTAAATTATCTTTTAGAAGGAAGATAACTATTTCAAATTTTTTAGCATTTATTAGGCCCATTGATCGTTACCGGCATGATCTTTAATAAAGAAAATTTAAATGATCTATTAAATTATCTTTTAGAAAGAAGATAATTATTCACAATTTTTTAGCATTTATTAGGCCCAATGATCGTTACCGTTATGATCTTTAATAAAGAAATTTTAAATGATCAATTAAATTATCTTTTAGAAGGAAGATAACTATTTCAAATTTTTTAGCATTTATTAGGCCCATTGATCGTTACCGGCATGATCTTTAATAAAGAAATTTTAAATGATCTATTAAATTATCTTTTAGAAAGAAGATAATTATTCACAATTTTTTAGCATTTATTAGGCCCAATGATCGTTACCGTTATGATCTTTAATAAAGAAATTTTAAATGATCAATTAAATTATCTTTTAGATGGAAGATAACTATTTCAAATTTTTTAGCATTTATTAGGCTCATTAATCGTTACCGGCATGATCTTTAATAAAGAAATTTTAAATGATCTATTAAATTATCTTTTAGAAAGAAGATAATTATTCACAATTTTTTAGCATTTATTAGGCCCAATGATCGTTACCATTATGAACTTTAATAAAGAAATTGCAAATAATCTCTTAAATTATCTTTTAGAAAGAAGATAATTATTTCAATTTCTCTAGCATTTATTATGCCCAATGATCGTTGCCGTTATGGTCTTTAATAAAGAAATTTTAAATGATCAATTAAATTAACTTTTAGAAAAAAGAATAATATTGCAATTTTTTTACCATTGATTAGGCCCATTCATCGTTACCGTTATGATCTTTAATAAAGAAATTTTAAATGATCAATTAGATTATCTTTTAGAAAGAATATAATTATTTACAATTTTTTGGCATTCATTAGCCCTAACGATCGCTAGCGTTATGATCTTTAATACATAAATTTTAAATGATCTATTAAATTATCTTTTAGAAAGAAGATAATTATTCACAATTTTTTAGCATTTATTAGGCCCAATGATCGTTACCGTTATGATCTTTAATAAAGAAATTTTAAATGATCAATTAAATTATCTTTTAGAAGGAAGATAACTATTTCAAATTTTTTAGCATTTATTAGGCCAATTAAATGATCAATTAAATTAACTTTTAGAAAAAAGAATAATATTGCAATTTTTTTACCATTTATTAGGCCCATTCATCGTTACCGTTATGATCTTTAATAAAGAAATTTTAAATGATCAATTAAATTATCTTTTAGAAAGAATATAATTATTTACAATTTTTTGGCATTCATTAGCCCTAACGATCGCTACCGTTATGATCTTTAATACATAAATTTTAAATGATCTATTAAATTATCTTTTAGAAAGAAGATAATTATTCACAATTTTTTAGCATTTATTAGGCCCAATGATCGTTACCGTTATGATCTTTAATAAAGAAATTTTAAATGATCAATTAAATTATCTTTTAGGAGGAAGATAACTATTTCAAATTTTTTAGCATTTGTTAGGCCCATTGATCGTTACCGGCATGATCTTTAATAAAGAAATTTTAAATGATCTATTAAATTATCTTTTAGAAAGAAGATAATTATTCACAATTTTTTAGCATTTATTAGGCCCAATGATCGTTACCATTATGAACTTTAATAAAGAAATTTCAAATGATCTCTTAAATTATCTTTTAGAAAGAAGATAATTATTTCAATTTCTCTAGCATTTATTAGGCCCAATGATCGTTGCCGTTATGGTCTTTAATAAAGAAATTTTAAATGATCAATTAAATTAACTTTTAGAAAAAAGATGAATATTTCAATTTTTTTACCATTTATTAGGCCCATTCATCGTTACCGTTATGATTTTTAATAAAGAAATTTTAAATGATCAATTAAATTATCTTTTATAAAGAATATAATTATTTACAATTTTTTGGCATTCATTAGCCCTAACGATCGCTACCGTTATGATCTTTAATAAATAAATTTTAAATGATCTATTAAATTATCTTTTAGAAAGAAGATAATTATTCACAATTTTTTAGCATTTATTAGGCCCAATGATCGTTACCGTTATGATCTTTAGTAAAGAAATTTTAAATGATCAATTAAATTATCTTTTAGAAGGAAGATAACTATTTCAAATTTTTTAGCATTTATTAGGCTCATTGATCGTTACCGGCATGATCTTTAATAAAGAAATTTTAAATGATCTATTAAATTATCTTTTAGAAAGAAGATAATTATTCACAATTTTTTAGCATTTATTAGGCCCAATGATCGTTACCGTTATGATCTTTAATAAAGAAATTTTAAATGATCAATTAAATTATCTTTTAGAAGGAAGGTAACTATTTCAAATTTTTTAGCATTTATTAGGCCCATTGATCGTTACCGGCATGATCTTTAATAAAGAAATTTTAAATGATCTATTAAATTATCTTTTAGAAAGAAGATAATTATTCACAATTTTTTAGCATTTATTAGGCCCAATGATCGTTACCGTTATGATCTTTAATAAAGAAATTTTAAATGATCAATTAAATTATCTTTTAGAAGGAAGATAACTATTTCAAAATTTTTAGCATTTATTAGGCCCATTGATCGTTACCGGCATGATCTTTAATAAAGAAATTTTAAATGATCTATTAAATTATCTTTTAGAAAGAAGATAATTATTCACAATTTTTTAGCATTTATTAGGCCCAATGATCGTTACCGTTATGATCTTTAATAAAGAAATTTTAAATGATCAATTAAATTATCTTTTAGATGGAAGATAACTATTTCAAATTTTTTAGCATTTATTAGGCTCATTGATCGTTACTGGCATGATCTTTAATAAAGAAATTTTAAATGATCTATTAAATTATCTTTTAGAAAGAAGATAATTATTCACAATTTTTTAGCATTTATTAGGCCCAATGATCGTTACCGTTATGATCTTTAATAAAGAAATTTTAAATGATCAATTAAATTATCTTTTAGATGGAAGATAACTATTTCAAATTTTTTAGCATTTATTAGGCTCATTGATCGTTACCGGCATGATCTTTAATAAAGAAATTTTAAATGATCTATTAAATTATCTTTTAGAAAGAAGATAATTATTCACAATTTTTTAGCATTTATTAGGCCCAATGATCATTACCATTATGAACTTTAATAAAGAAATTTCAAATAATCTCTTAAATTATCTTTTAGAAAGAAGATAATTATTTCAATTTCTCTAGCATTTATTATGTCCAATGATCGTTGCCGTTATGGTCTTTAATAAAGAAATTTTAAATGATCAATTAAATTAACTTTTAGAAAAAAGAATAATATTGCAATTTTTTTACCATTTATTAGGCCCATTCATCGTTACCGTTATGATCTTTAATAAAGAAATTTTAAATGATCAATTAAATTATCTTTTAGAAAGAATATAATTATTTACAATTTTTTGGCATTCATTAGCCCTAACGATCGCTACCGTTATGATCTTTAATACATAAATTTTAAATGATCTATTAAATTATCTTTTAGAAAGAAGATAATTATTCACAATTTTTTAGCATTTATTAGGCCCAATGATCGTTACCGTTATGATCTTTAATAAAGAAATTTTAAATGATCAATTAAATTATCTTTTAGAAGGAAGATAACTATTTCAAATTTTTTAGCATTTATTAGGCCAATTAAATGATCAATTAAATTATCTTTTAGAAAGAATATAATTATTTACAATTTTTTGGCATTCATTAGCCCTAACGATCGCTACCGTTATGATCTTTAATAAATAAATTTTAAATGATCTATTAAATTATCTTTTAGAAAGAAGATAATTATTCACAATTTTTTAGCATTTATTAGGCCCAATGATCGTTACCGTTATGATCTTTAGTAAAGAAATTTTAAATGATCAATTAAATTATCTTTTAGAAGGAAGATAACTATTTCAAATTTTTTAGCATTTATTAGGCCCATTGATCGTTACCGGCATGATCTTTAATAAAGAAATTTTAAATGATCTATTAAATTATCTTTTAGAAAGAAGATAATTATTCACAATTTTTTAGCATTTATTAGGCCCAATGATCGTTACCGTTATGATCTTTAATAAAGAAATTTTAAATGATCAATTAAATTATCTTTTAGAAGGAAGATAACTATTTCAAATTTTTTAGCATTTATTAGGCCCATTGATCGTTACCGGCATGATCTTTAATAAAGAAAATTTAAATGATCTATTAAATTATCTTTTAGAAAGAAGATAATTATTCACAATTTTTTAGCATTTATTAGGCCCAATGATCGTTACCGTTATGATCTTTAATAAAGAAATTTTAAATGATCAATTAAATTATCTTTTAGATGGAAGATAACTATTTCAAATTTTTTAGCATTTATTAGGCTCATTGATCGTTACCGGCATGATCTTTAATAAAGAAATTTTAAATGATCTATTAAATTATCTTTTAGAAAGAAGATAATTATTCACAATTTTTTAGCATTTATTAGGCCCAATGATCGTTACCATTATGAACTTTAATAAAGAAATTTCAAATAATCTCTTAAATTATCTTTTAGAAAGAAGATAATTATTTCAATTTCTCTAGCATTTATTATGCCCAATGATCGTTGCCGTTATGGTCTTTAATAAAGAAATTTTAAATGATCAATTAAATTAACTTTTAGAAAAAAGAATAATATTGCAATTTTTTTACCATTTATTAGGCCCATTCATCGTTACCGTTATGATCTTTAATAAAGAAATTTTAAATGATCAATTAAATTATCTTTTAGAAAGAATATAATTATTTACAATTTTTTGGCATTCATTAGCCCTAACGATCGCTACCGTTATGATCTTTAATAAATAAATTTTAAATGATCTATTAAATTATCTTTTAGAAAGAAGATAATTATTCACAATTTTTTAGCATTTATTAGGCCCAATGATCGTTACCGTTATGATCTTTAATAAAGAAATTTTAAATGATCAATTAAATTATCTTTTAGAAGGAAGATAACTATTTCAAATTTTTTAGCATTTATTAGGCCCATTGATCGTTACCGGCATGATCTTTAATAAAGAAAATTTAAATGATCTATTAAATTATCTTTTAGAAAGAAGATAATTATTCACAATTTTTTAGCATTTATTAGGCCCAATGATCGTTACCGTTATGATCTTTAATAAAGAAATTTTAAATGATCAATTAAATTATCTTTTAGAAGGAAGATAACTATTTCAAATTTTTTAGCATTTATTAGGCCCATTGATCGTTACCGGCATGATCTTTAATAAAGAAATTTTAAATGATCTATTAAATTATCTTTTAGAAAGAAGATAATTATTCACAATTTTTTAGCATTTATTAGGCCCAATGATCGTTACCGTTATGATCTTTAATAAAGAAATTTTAAATGATCAATTAAATTATCTTTTAGATGGAAGATAACTATTTCAAATTTTTTAGCATTTATTAGGCTCATTAATCGTTACCGGCATGATCTTTAATAAAGAAATTTTAAATGATCTATTAAATTATCTTTTAGAAAGAAGATAATTATTCACAATTTTTTAGCATTTATTAGGCCCAATGATCGTTACCATTATGAACTTTAATAAAGAAATTGCAAATAATCTCTTAAATTATCTTTTAGAAAGAAGATAATTATTTCAATTTCTCCAGCATTTATTATGCCCAATGATCGTTGCCGTTATGGTCTTTAATAAAGAAATTTTAAATGATCAATTAAATTAACTTTTAGAAAAAAGAATAATATTGCAATTTTTTTACCATTGATTAGGCCCATTCATCGTTACCGTTATGATCTTTAATAAAGAAATTTTAAATGATCAATTAGATTATCTTTTAGAAAGAATATAATTATTTACAATTTTTTGGCATTCATTAGCCCTAACGATCGCTAGCGTTATGATCTTTAATACATAAATTTTAAATGATCTATTAAATTATCTTTTAGAAAGAAGATAATTATTCACAATTTTTTAGCATTTATTAGGCCCAATGATCGTTACCGTTATGATCTTTAATAAAGAAATTTTAAATGATCAATTAAATTATCTTTTAGAAGGAAGATAACTATTTCAAATTTTTTAGCATTTATTAGGCCAATTAAATGATCAATTAAATTAACTTTTAGAAAAAAGAATAATATTGCAATTTTTTTACCATTTATTAGGCCCATTCATCGTTACCGTTATGATCTTTAATAAAGAAATTTTAAATGATCAATTAAATTATCTTTTAGAAAGAATATAATTATTTACAATTTTTTGGCATTCATTAGCCCTAACGATCGCTACCGTTATGATCTTTAATACATAAATTTTAAATGATCTATTAAATTATCTTTTAGAAAGAAGATAATTATTCACAATTTTTTAGCATTTATTAGGCCCAATGATCGTTACCGTTATGATCTTTAATAAAGAAATTTTAAATGATCAATTAAATTATCTTTTAGGAGGAAGATAACTATTTCAAATTTTTTAGCATTTATTAGGCTCATTGATCGTTACTGGCATGATCTTTAATAAAGAAATTTTAAATGATCTATTAAATTATCTTTTAGAAAGAAGATAATTATTCACAATTTTTTAGCATTTATTAGGCCCAATGATCGTTACCGTTATGATCTTTAATAAAGAAATTTTAAATGATCAATTAAATTATCTTTTAGAAGGAAGATAACTATTTCAAATTTTTTAGCATTTATTAGGCCAATTAAATGATCAATTAAATTAACTTTTAGAAAAAAGAATAATATTGCAATTTTTTTACCATTTATTAGGCCCATTCATCGTTACCGTTATGATCTTTAATAAAGAAATTTTAAATGATCAATTAAATTATCTTTTAGAAAGAATATAATTATTTACAATTTTTTGGCATTCATTAGCCCTAACGATCGCTACCGTTATGATCTTTAATAAATAAATTTTAAATGATCTATTAAATTATCTTTTAGAAAGAAGATAATTATTCACAATTTTTTAGCATTTATTAGGCCCAATGATCGTTACCGTTATGATCTTTAGTAAAGAAATTTTAAATGATAAATTAAATTATCTTTTAGAAGGAAGATAACTATTTCAAATTTTTTAGCATTTATTAGGCCCATTGATCGTTACCGGCATGATCTTTAATAAAGAAATTTTAAATGATCTATTAAATTATCTTTTAGAAAGAAGATAATTATTCACAATTTTTTAGCATTTATTAGGCCCAATGATCGTTACCGTTATGATCTTTAATAAAGAAATTTTAAATGATCAATTAAATTATCTTTTAGAACGAAGATAACTATTTCAAATTTTTTAGCATTTATTAGGCCCATTGATCGTTACCGGCATGATCTTTAATAAAGAAAATTTAAATGATCTATTAAATTATCTTTTAGAAAGAAGATAATTATTCACAATTTTTTAGCATTTATTAGGCCCAATGATCGTTACCGTTATGATCTTTAATAAAGAAATTTTAAATGATCAATTAAATTATCTTTTAGATGGAAGATAACTATTTCAAATTTTTTAGCATTTATTAGGCTCATTGATCGTTACCGGCATGATCTTTAATAAAGAAATTTTAAATGATCTATTAAATTATCTTTTAGAAAGAAGATAATTATTCACAATTTTTTAGCATTTATTAGGCCCAATGATCGTTACCATTATGAACTTTAATAAAGAAATTTCAAATAATCTCTTAAATTATCTTTTAGAAAGAAGATAATTATTTCAATTTCTCTAGCATTTATTATGCCCAATGATCGTTGCCGTTATGGTCTTTAATAAAGAAATTTTAAATGATCAATTAAATTAACTTTTAGAAAAAAGAATAATATTGCAATTTTTTTACCATTTATTAGGCCCATTCATCGTTACCGTTATGATCTTTAATAAAGAAATTTTAAATGATCAATTAAATTATCTTTTAGAAAGAATATAATTATTTACAATTTTTTGGCATTCATTAGCCCTAACGATCGCTACCGTTATGATCTTTAATACATAAATTTTAAATGATCTATTAAATTATCTTTTAGAAAGAAGATAATTATTCACAATTTTTTAGCATTTATTAGGCCCAATGATCGTTACCGTTATGATCTTTAATAAAGAAATTTTAAATGATCAAATAAATTATCTTTTAGAAGGAAGATAACTATTTCAAATTTTTTAGCATTTATTAGGCCAATTAAATGATCAATTAAATTAACTTTTAGAAAAAAGAATAATATTGCAATTTTTTTACCATTTATTAGGCCCATTCATCGTTACCGTTATGATCTTTAATAAAGAAATTTTAAATGATCAATTAAATTATCTTTTAGAAAGAATATAATTATTTACAATTTTTTGGCATTCATTAGCCCTAACGATCGCTACCGTTATGATCTTTAATACATAAATTTTAAATGATCTATTAAATTATCTTTTAGAAAGAAGATAATTATTCACAATTTTTTAGCATTTATTAGGCCCAATGATCGTTACCGTTATGATCTTTAATAAAGAAATTTTAAATGATCAATTAAATTATCTTTTAGGAGGAAGATAACTATTTCAAATTTTTTAGCATTTATTAGGCTCATTGATCGTTACTGGCATGATCTTTAATAAAGAAATTTTAAATGATCTATTAAATTATCTTTTAGAAAGAAGATAATTATTCACAATTTTTTAGCATTTATTAGGCCCAATGATCGTTACCGTTATGATCTTTAATAAAGAAATTTTAAATGATCAATTAAATTATCTTTTAGAAGGAAGATAACTATTTCAAATTTTTTAGCATTTATTAGGCCAATTAAATGATCAATTAAATTAACTTTTAGAAAAAAGAATAATATTGCAATTTTTTTACCATTTATTAGGCCCATTCATCGTTACCGTTATGATCTTTAATAAAGAAATTTTAAATGATCAATTAAATTATCTTTTAGAAAGAATATAATTATTTACAATTTTTTGGCATTCATTAGCCCTAACGATCGCTACCGTTATGATCTTTAATAAATAAATTTTAAATGATCTATTAAATTATCTTTTAGAAAGAAGATAATTATTCACAATTTTTTAGCATTTATTAGGCCCAATGATCGTTACCGTTATGATCTTTAGTAAAGAAATTTTAAATGATAAATTAAATTATCTTTTAGAAGGAAGATAACTATTTCAAATTTTTTAGCATTTATTAGGCCCATTGATCGTTACCGGCATGATCTTTAATAAAGAAATTTTAAATGATCTATTAAATTATCTTTTAGAAAGAAGATAATTATTCACAATTTTTTAGCATTTATTAGGCCCAATGATCGTTACCGTTATGATCTTTAATAAAGAAATTTTAAATGATCAATTAAATTATCTTTTAGAACGAAGATAACTATTTCAAATTTTTTAGCATTTATTAGGCCCATTGATCGTTACCGGCATGATCTTTAATAAAGAAAATTTAAATGATCTATTAAATTATCTTTTAGAAAGAAGATAATTATTCACAATTTTTTAGCATTTATTAGGCCCAATGATCGTTACCGTTATGATCTTTAATAAAGAAATTTTAAATGATCAATTAAATTATCTTTTAGATGGAAGATAACTATTTCAAATTTTTTAGCATTTATTAGGCTCATTGATCGTTACCGGCATGATCTTTAATAAAGAAATTTTAAATGATCTATTAAATTATCTTTTAGAAAGAAGATAATTATTCACAATTTTTTAGCATTTATTAGGCCCAATGATCGTTACCATTATGAACTTTAATAAAGAAATTTCAAATAATCTCTTAAATTATCTTTTAGAAAGAAGATAATTATTTCAATTTCTCTAGCATTTATTATGCCCAATGATCGTTGCCGTTATGGTCTTTAATAAAGAAATTTTAAATGATCAATTAAATTAACTTTTAGAAAAAAGAATAATATTGCAATTTTTTTACCATTTATTAGGCCCATTCATCGTTACCGTTATGATCTTTAATAAAGAAATTTTAAATGATCAATTAAATTATCTTTTAGAAAGAATATAATTATTTACAATTTTTTGGCATTCATTAGCCCTAACGATCGCTACCGTTATGATCTTTAATACATAAATTTTAAATGATCTATTAAATTATCTTTTAGAAAGAAGATAATTATTCACAATTTTTTAGCATTTATTAGGCCCAATGATCGTTACCGTTATGATCTTTAATAAAGAAATTTTAAATGATCAAATAAATTATCTTTTAGAAGGAAGATAACTATTTCAAATTTTTTAGCATTTATTAGGCCAATTAAATGATCAATTAAATTAACTTTTAGAAAAAAGAATAATATTGCAATTTTTTTACCATTTATTAGGCCCATTCATCGTTACCGTTATGATCTTTAATAAAGAAATTTTAAATGATCAATTAAATTATCTTTTAGAAAGAATATAATTATTTACAATTTTTTGGCATTCATTAGCCCTAACGATCGCTACCGTTATGATCTTTAATAAATAAATTTTAAATGATCTATTAAATTATCTTTTAGAAAGAAGATAATTATTCACAATTTTTTAGCATTTATTAGGCCCAATGATCGTTACCGTTATGATCTTTAATAAAGAAATTTTAAATGATCAATTAAATTATCTTTTAGAAGGAAGATAACTATTTCAAATTTTTTAGCATTTATTAGGCCCATTGATCGTTACCGGCATGATCTTTAATAAAGAAAATTTAAATGATCTATTAAATTATCTTTTAGAAAGAAGATAATTATTCACAATTTTTTAGCATTTATTAGGCCCAATGATCTTTACCGTTATGATCTTTAATAAAGAAATTTTAAATGATCAATTAAATTATCTTTTAGAAGGAAGATAACTATTTCAAATTTTTTAGCATTTATTAGGCCCATTGATCGTTACCGGCATGATCTTTAATAAAGAAATTTTAAATGATCTATTAAATTATCTTTTAGAAAGAAGATAATTATTCACAATTTTTTAGCATTTATTAGGCCCAATGATCGTTACCGTTATGATCTTTAATAAAGAAATTTTAAATGATCAATTAAATTATCTTTTAGATGGAAGATAACTATTTCAAATTTTTTAGCATTTATTAGGCTCATTGATCGTTACCGGCATGATCTTTAATAAAGAAATTTTAAATGATCTATTAAATTATCTTTTAGAAAGAAGATAATTATTCACAATTTTTTAGCATTTATTAGGCCCAATGATCGTTACCATTATGAACTTTAATAAAGAAATTTCAAATAATCTCTTAAATTATCTTTTAGAAAGAAGATAATTATTTCAATTTCTCTAGCATTTATTATGCCCAATGATCGTTGCCGTTATGGTCTTTAAGAAAGAAATTTTAAATGATCAATTAAATTAACTTTTAGAAAAAAGAATAATATTGCAATTTTTTTACCATTTATTAGGCCCATTCATCGTTACCGTTATGATCTTTAATAAAGAAATTTTAAATGATCAATTAAATTATCTTTTAGAAAGAATATAATTATTTACAATTTTTTGGCATTCATTAGCCCTAACGATCGCTACCGTTATGATCTTTAATACATAAATTTTAAATGATCTATTAAATTATCTTTTAGAAAGAAGATAATTATTCACAATTTTTTAGCATTTATTAGGCCCAATGATCGTTACCGTTATGATCTTTAGTAAAGAAATTTTAAATGATCAATTAAATTATCTTTTAGAAGGAAGATAACTATTTCAAATTTTTTAGCATTTATTAGGCCCATTGATCGTTACCGGCATGATCTTTAATAAAGAAATTTTAAATGATCTATTAAATTATCTTTTAGAAAGAAGATAATTATTCACAATTTTTTAGCATTTATTAGGCCCAATGATCGTTACCGTTATGATCTTTAATAAAGAAATTTTAAATGATCAATTAAATTATCTTTTAGAACGAAGATAACTATTTCAAATTTTTTAGCATTTATTAGGCCCATTGATCGTTACCGGCATGATCTTTAATAAAGAAAATTTAAATGATCTATTAAATTATCTTTTAGAAAGAAGATAATTATTCACAATTTTTTAGCATTTATTAGGCCCAATGATCGTTACCGTTATGATCTTTAATAAAGAAATTTTAAATGATCAATTAAATTATCTTTTAGATGGAAGATAACTATTTCAAATTTTTTAGCATTTATTAGGCTCATTGATCGTTACCGGCATGATCTTTAATAAAGAAATTTTAAATGATCTATTAAATTATCTTTTAGAAAGAAGATAATTATTCACAATTTTTTAGCATTTATTAGGCCCAATGATCGTTACCATTATGAACTTTAATAAAGAAATTTCAAATAATCTCTTAAATTATCTTTTAGAAAGAAGATAATTATTTCAATTTCTCTAGCATTTATTATGCCCAATGATCGTTGCCGTTATGGTCTTTAATAAAGAAATTTTAAATGATCAATTAAATTAACTTTTAGAAAAAAGAATAATATTGCAATTTTTTTACCATTTATTAGGCCCATTCATCGTTACCGTTATGATCTTTAATAAAGAAATTTTAAATGATCAATTAAATTATCTTTTAGAAAGAATATAATTATTTACAATTTTTTGGCATTCATTAGCCCTAACGATCGCTACCGTTATGATCTTTAATACATAAATTTTAAATGATCTATTAAATTATCTTTTAGAAAGAAGATAATTATTCACAATTTTTTAGCATTTATTAGGCCCAATGATCGTTACCGTTATGATCTTTAATAAAGAAATTTTAAATGATCAAATAAATTATCTTTTAGAAGGAAGATAACTATTTCAAATTTTTTAGCATTTATTAGGCCAATTAAATGATCAATTAAATTAACTTTTAGAAAAAAGAATAATATTGCAATTTTTTTACCATTTATTAGGCCCATTCATCGTTACCGTTATGATCTTTAATAAAGAAATTTTAAATGATCAATTAAATTATCTTTTAGAAAGAATATAATTATTTACAATTTTTTGGCATTCATTAGCCCTAACGATCGCTACCGTTATGATCTTTAATAAATAAATTTTAAATGATCTATTAAATTATCTTTTAGAAAGAAGATAATTATTCACAATTTTTTAGCATTTATTAGGCCCAATGATCGTTACCGTTATGATCTTTAATAAAGAAATTTTAAATGATCAATTAAATTATCTTTTAGAAGGAAGATAACTATTTCAAATTTTTTAGCATTTATTAGGCCCATTGATCGTTACCGGCATGATCTTTAATAAAGAAAATTTAAATGATCTATTAAATTATCTTTTAGAAAGAAGATAATTATTCACAATTTTTTAGCATTTATTAGGCCCAATGATCTTTACCGTTATGATCTTTAATAAAGAAATTTTAAATGATCAATTAAATTATCTTTTAGAAGGAAGATAACTATTTCAAATTTTTTAGCATTTATTAGGCCCATTGATCGTTACCGGCATGATCTTTAATAAAGAAATTTTAAATGATCTATTAAATTATCTTTTAGAAAGAAGATAATTATTCACAATTTTTTAGCATTTATTAGGCCCAATGATCGTTACCGTTATGATCTTTAATAAAGAAATTTTAAATGATCAATTAAATTATCTTTTAGATGGAAGATAACTATTTCAAATTTTTTAGCATTTATTAGGCTCATTGATCGTTACCGGCATGATCTTTAATAAAGAAATTTTAAATGATCTATTAAATTATCTTTTAGAAAGAAGATAATTATTCACAATTTTTTAGCATTTATTAGGCCCAATGATCGTTACCATTATGAACTTTAATAAAGAAATTTCAAATAATCTCTTAAATTATCTTTTAGAAAGAAGATAATTATTTCAATTTCTCTAGCATTTATTATGCCCAATGATCGTTGCCGTTATGGTCTTTAATAAAGAAATTTTAAATGATCAATTAAATTAACTTTTAGAAAAAAGAATAATATTGCAATTTTTTTACCATTTATTAGGCCCATTCATCGTTACCGTTATGATCTTTAATAAAGAAATTTTAAATGATCAATTAAATTATCTTTTAGAAAGAATATAATTATTTACAATTTTTTGGCATTCATTAGCCCTAACGATCGCTACCGTTATGATCTTTAATACATAAATTTTAAATGATCTATTAAATTATCTTTTAGAAAGAAGATAATTATTCACAATTTTTTAGCATTTATTAGGCCCAATGATCGTTACCGTTATGATCTTTAATAAAGAAATTTTAAATGATCAATTAAATTATCTTTTAGAAGGAAGATAACTATTTCAAATTTTTTAGCATTTATTAGGCCCATTGATCGTTGCCGTTATGGTCTTTAATAAAGAAATTTTAAATGATCAATTAAATTAACTTTTAGAAAAAAGATAATTATTCACAATTTTTTAGCATTTATTAGGCCCAATGATCGTTACCGTTATGATCTTTAATAAAGAAATTTTAAATGATCAATTAAATTATCTTTTAGATGGAAGATAACTATTTCAAATTTTTTAGCATTTATTAGGCTCATTGATCGTTACCGGCATGATCTTTAATAAAGAAATTTTAAATGATCTATTAAATTATCTTTTAGAAAGAAGATAATTATTCACAATTTTTTAGCATTTATTAGGCCCAATGATCGTTACCATTATGAACTTTAATAAAGAAATTTCAAATAATCTCTTAAATTATCTTTTAGAAAGAAGATAATTATTTCAATTTCTCTAGCATTTATTATGCCCAATGATCGTTGCCGTTATGGTCTTTAATAAAGAAATTTTAAATGATCAATTAAATTAACTTTTAGAAAAAAGAATAATATTGCAATTTTTTTACCATTTATTAGGCCCATTCATCGTTACCGTTATGATCTTTAATAAAGAAATTTACAATGATCAATTAAATTATCTTTTAGAAAGAATATAATTATTTACAATTTTTTGGCATTCATTAGCCCTAACGATCGCTACCGTTATGATCTTTAATACATAAATTTTAAATGATCTATTAAATTATCTTTTAGAAAGAAGATAATTATTCACAATTTTTTAGCATTTATTAGGCCCAATGATCGTTACCGTTATGATCTTTAATAAAGAAATTTTAAATGAACAATTAAATTATCTTTTAGAAGGAAGATAACTATTTCAAATTTTTTAGCATTTATTAGGCCAATTAAATGATCAATTAAATTAACTTTTAGAAAAAAGAATAATATTGCAATTTTTTTACCATTTATTAGGCCCATTCATCATTACCGTTATGATCTTTAATAAAGAAATTTTAAATGATCAATTAAATTATCTTTTAGAAAGAATATAATTATTTACAATTTTTTGGCATTCATTAGCCCTAACGATCGCTACCGTTATGATCTTTAATAAATAAATTTTAAATGATCTATTAAATTATCTTTTAGAAAGAAGATAATTATTCACAATTTTTTAGCATTTATTAGGCCCAATGATCGTTACCGTTATGATCTTTAATAAAGAAATTTTAAATGATCAATTAAATTATCTTTTAGAAGGAAGATAACTATTTCAAATTTTTTAGCATTTATTAGGCCCATTGATCGTTACCGGCATGATCTTTAATAAAGAAAATTTAAATGATCTATTAAATTATCTTTTAGAAAGAAGATAATTATTCACAATTTTTTAGCATTTATTAGGCCCAATGATCGTTACCGTTATGATCTTTAATAAAGAAATTTTAAATGATCAATTAAATTATCTTTTAGAAGGAAGATAACTATTTCAAATTTTTTAGCATTTATTAGGCCCATTGATCGTTGCCGTTATGGTCTTTAATAAAGAAATTTTAAATGATCAATTAAATTAACTTTTAGAAAAAAGATAATTATTCACAATTTTTTAGCATTTATTAGGCCCAATGATCGTTACCGTTATGATCTTTAATAAAGAAATTTTAAATGATCAATTAAATTATCTTTTAGATGGAAGATAACTATTTCAAATTTTTTAGCATTTATTAGGCTCATTGATCGTTACCGGCATGATCTTTAATAAAGAAATTTTAAATGATCTATTAAATTATCTTTTAGAAAGAAGATAATTATTCACAATTTTTTAGCATTTATTAGGCCCAATGATCGTTACCATTATGAACTTTAATAAAGAAATTTCAAATAATCTCTTAAATTATCTTTTAGAAAGAAGATAATTATTTCAATTTCTCTAGCATTTATTATGCCCAATGATCGTTGCCGTTATGGTCTTTAATAAAGAAATTTTAAATGATCAATTAAATTAACTTTTAGAAAAAAGAATAATATTGCAATTTTTTTACCATTTATTAGGCCCATTCATCGTTACCGTTATGATCTTTAATAAAGAAATTTTAAATGATCAATTAAATTAACTTTTAGAAAAAAGATAATTATTCACAATTTTTTAGCATTTATTAGGCCCAATGATCGTTACCGTTATGATCTTTAATAAAGAAATTTTAAATGATCAATTAAATTATCTTTTAGATGGAAGATAACTATTTCAAATTTTTTAGCATTTATTAGGCTCATTGATCGTTACCGGCATGATCTTTAATAAAGAAATTTTAAATGATCTATTAAATTATCTTTTAGAAAGAAGATAATTATTCACAATTTTTTAGCATTTATTAGGCCCAATGATCGTTACCATTATGAACTTTAATAAAGAAATTTCAAATAATCTCTTAAATTATCTTTTAGAAAGAAGATAATTATTTCAATTTCTCTAGCATTTATTATGCCCAATGATCGTTGCCGTTATGGTCTTTAATAAAGAAATTTTAAATGATCAATTAAATTAACTTTTAGAAAAAAGAATAATATTGCAATTTTTTTACCATTCATTAGGCCCATTCATCGTTACCGTTATGATCTTTAATAAAGAAATTTACAATGATCAATTAAATTATCTTTTAGAAAGAATATAATTATTTACAATTTTTTGGCATTCATTAGCCCTAACGATCGCTACCGTTATGATCTTTAATACATAAATTTTAAATGATCTATTAAATTATCTTTTAGAAAGAAGATAATTATTCACAATTTTTTAGCATTTATTAGGCCCAATGATCGTTACCGTTATGATCTTTAATAAAGAAATTTTAAATGAACAATTAAATTATCTTTTAGAAGGAAGATAACTATTTCAAATTTTTTAGCATTTATTAGGCCAATTAAATGATCAATTAAATTAACTTTTAGAAAAAAGAATAATATTGCAATTTTTTTACCATTTATTAGGCCCATTCATCATTACCGTTATGATCTTTAATAAAGAAATTTTAAATGATCAATTAAATTATCTTTTAGAAAGAATATAATTATTTACAATTTTTTGGCATTCATTAGCCCTAACGATCGCTACCGTTATGATCTTTAATAAATAAATTTTAAATGATCTATTAAATTATCTTTTAGAAAGAAGATAATTATTCACAATTTTTTAGCATTTATTAGGCCCAATGATCGTTACCGTTATGATCTTTAATAAAGAAATTTTAAATGATCAATTAAATTATCTTTTAGAAGGAAGATAACTATTTCAAATTTTTTAGCATTTATTAGGCCCATTGATCGTTGCCGTTATGGTCTTTAATAAAGAAATTTTAAATGATCAATTAAATTAACTTTTAGAAAAAAGATAATTATTCACAATTTTTTAGCATTTATTAGGCCCAATGATCGTTACCGTTATGATCTTTAATAAAGAAATTTTAAATGATCAATTAAATTATCTTTTAGATGGAAGATAACTATTTCAAATTTTTTAGCATTTATTAGGCTCATTGATCGTTACCGGCATGATCTTTAATAAAGAAATTTTAAATGATCTATTAAATTATCTTTTAGAAAGAAGATAATTATTCACAATTTTTTAGCATTTATTAGGCCCAATGATCGTTACCATTATGAACTTTAATAAAGAAATTTCAAATAATCTCTTAAATTATCTTTTAGAAAGAAGATAATTATTTCAATTTCTCTAGCATTTATTATGCCCAATGATCGTTGCCGTTATGGTCTTTAATAAAGAAATTTTAAATGATCAATTAAATTAACTTTTAGAAAAAAGAATAATATTGCAATTTTTTTACCATTTATTAGGCCCATTCATCGTTACCGTTATGATCTTTAATAAAGAAATTTTAAATGATCAATTAAATTAACTTTTAGAAAAAAGATAATTATTCACAATTTTTTAGCATTTATTAGGCCCAATGATCGTTACCGTTATGATCTTTAATAAAGAAATTTTAAATGATCAATTAAATTATCTTTTAGATGGAAGATAACTATTTCAAATTTTTTAGCATTTATTAGGCTCATTGATCGTTACCGGCATGATCTTTAATAAAGAAATTTTAAATGATCTATTAAATTATCTTTTAGAAAGAAGATAATTATTCACAATTTTTTAGCATTTATTAGGCCCAATGATCGTTACCATTATGAACTTTAATAAAGAAATTTCAAATAATCTCTTAAATTATCTTTTAGAAAGAAGATAATTATTTCAATTTCTCTAGCATTTATTATGCCCAATGATCGTTGCCGTTATGGTCTTTAATAAAGAAATTTTAAATGATCAATTAAATTAACTTTTAGAAAAAAGAATAATATTGCAATTTTTTTACCATTTATTAGGCCCATTCATCGTTACCGTTATGATCTTTAATAAAGAAATTTACAATGATCAATTAAATTATCTTTTAGAAAGAATATAATTATTTACAATTTTTTGGCATTCATTAGCCCTAACGATCGCTACCGTTATGATCTTTAATACATAAATTTTAAATGATCTATTAAATTATCTTTTAGAAAGAAGATAATTATTCACAATTTTTTAGCATTTATTAGGCCCAATGATCGTTACCGTTATGATCTTTAATAAAGAAATTTTAAATGAACAATTAAATTATCTTTTAGAAGGAAGATAACTATTTCAAATTTTTTAGCATTTATTAGGCCAATTAAATGATCAATTAAATTAACTTTTAGAAAAAAGAATAATATTGCAATTTTTTTACCATTTATTAGGCCCATTCATCATTACCGTTATGATCTTTAATAAAGAAATTTTAAATTATCAATTAAATTATCTTTTAGAAAGAATATAATTATTTACAATTTTTTGGCATTCATTAGCCCTAACGATCGCTACCGTTATGATCTTTAATAAATAAATTTTAAATGATCTATTAAATTATCTTTTAGAAAGAAGATAATTATTCACAATTTTTTAGCATTTATTAGGCCCAATGATCGTTACCGTTATGATCTTTAATAAAGAAATTTTAAATGATCAATTAAATTATCTTTTAGAAGGAAGATAACTATTTCAAATTTTTTAGCATTTATTAGGCCCATTGATCGTTACCGGCATGATCTTTAATAAAGAAAATTTAAATGATCTATTAAATTATCTTTTAGAAAGAAGATAATTATTCACAATTTTTTAGCATTTATTAGGCCCAATGATTGTTACCGTTATGATCTTTAATAAAGAAATTTTAAATGATCAATTAAATTATCTTTTAGAAGGAAGATAACTATTTCAAATTTTTTAGCATTTATTAGGCCCATTGATCGTTGCCGTTATGGTCTTTAATAAAGAAATTTTAAATGATCAATTAAATTAACTTTTAGAAAAAAGATAATTATTCACAATTTTTTAGCATTTATTAGGCCCAATGATCGTTACCGTTATGATCTTTAATAAAGAAATTTTAAATGATCAATTAAATTATCTTTTAGATGGAAGATAACTATTTCAAATTTTTTAGCATTTATTAGGCTAATTGATCGTTACCGGCATGATCTTTAATAAAGAAATTTTAAATGATCTATTAAATTATCTTTTAGAAAGAAGATAATTATTCACAATTTTTTAGCATTTATTAGGCCCAATGATCGTTACCATTATGAACTTTAATAAAGAAATTTCAAATAATCTCTTAAATTATCTTTTAGAAAGAAGATAATTATTTCAATTTCTCTAGCATTTATTATGCCCAATGATCGTTGCCGTTATGGTCTTTAATAAAGAAATTTTAAATGATCAATTAAATTAACTTTTAGAAAAAAGAATAATATTGCAATTTTTTTACCATTTATTAGGCCCATTCATCGTTACCGTTATGATCTTTAATAAAGAAATTTTAAATGATCAATTAAATTATCTTTTAGAAAGAATATAATTATTTACAATTTTTTGGCATTCATTAGCCCTAACGATCGCTACCGTTATGATCTTTAATACATAAATTTTATATGATCTATTAAATTATCTTTTAGAAAGAAGATAATTATTCACAATTTTTTAGCATTTATTAGGCCCAATGATCGTTACCGTTATGATCTTTAATAAAGAAATTTTAAATGATCAATTAAATTATCTTTTAGAAGGAAGATAACTATTTCAAATTTTTTAGCATTTATTAGGCCCATTGATCGTTGCCGTTATGGTCTTTAATAAAGAAATTTTAAATGATCAATTAAATTAACTTTTAGAAAAAAGATAATTATTCACAATTTTTTAGCATTTATTAGGCCCAATGATCGTTACCGTTATGATCTTTAATAAAGAAATTTTAAATGATCAATTAAATTATCTTTTAGATGGAAGATAACTATTTCAAATTTTTTAGCATTTATTAGGCTCATTGATCGTTACCGGCATGATCTTTAATAAAGAAATTTTAAATGATCTATTAAATTATCTTTTAGATGGAAGATAACTATTTCAAATTTTTTAGCATTTATTAGGCTAATTGATCGTTACCGGCATGATCTTTAATAAAGAAATTTTAAATGATCTATTAAATTATCTTTTAGAAAGAAGATAATTATTCACAATTTTTTAGCATTTATTAGGCCCAATGATCGTTACCATTATGAACTTTAATAAAGAAATTTCAAATAATCTCTTAAATTATCTTTTAGAAAGAAGATAATTATTTCAATTTCTCTAGCATTTATTATGCCCAATGATCGTTGCCGTTATGGTCTTTAATAAAGAAATTTTAAATGATCAATTAAATTAACTTTTAGAAAAAAGAATAATATTGCAATTTTTTTACCATTTATTAGGCCCATTCATCGTTACCGTTATGATCTTTAATAAAGAAATTTTAAATGTTCAATTAAATTATCTTTTAGAAAGAATATAATTATTTACAATTTTTTGGCATTCATTAGCCCTAACGATCGCTACCGTTATGATCTTTAATACATAAATTTTATATGATCTATTAAATTATCTTTTAGAAAGAAGATAATTATTCACAATTTTTTAGCATTTATTAGGCCCAATGATCGTTACCGTTATGATCTTTAATAAAGAAATTTTAAATGATCAATTAAATTATCTTTTAGAAGGAAGATAACTATTTCAAATTTTTTAGCATTTATTAGGCCCATTGATCGTTGCCGTTATGGTCTTTAATAAAGAAATTTTAAATGATCAATTAAATTAACTTTTAGAAAAAAGATAATTATTCACAATTTTTTAGCATTTATTAGGCCCAATGATCGTTACCGTTATGATCTTTAATAAAGAAATTTTAAATGATCAATTCAATTATCTTTTAGATGGAAGATAACTATTTCAAATTTTTTAGCATTTATTAGGCTCATTGATCGTTACCGGCATGATCTTTAATAAAGAAATTTTAAATGATCTATTAAATTATCTTTTAGAAAGAAGATAATTATTCACAATTTTTTAGCATTTATTAGGCCCAATGATCGTTACCATTATGAACTGTAATAAAGAAATTTCAAATAATCTCTTAAATTATCTTTTAGAAAGAAGATAATTATTTCAATTTCTCTAGCATTTATTATGCCCAATGATCGTTGCCGTTATGGTCTTTAATAAAGAAATTTTAAATGATCAATTAAATTAACTTTTAGAAAAAAGAATAATATTGCAATTTTTTTACCATTTATTAGGCCCATTCATCGTTACCGTTATGATCTTTAATAAAGAAATTTTAAATGATCAATTAAATTATCTTTTAGAAAGAATATAATTATTTACAATTTTTTGGCATTCATTAGCCCTAACGATCGCTACCGTTATGATCTTTAATACATAAATTTTAAATGATCTATTAAATTATCTTTTAGAAAGAAGATAATTATTCACAATTTTTTAGCATTTATTAGGCCCAATGATCGTTACCGTTATGATCTTTAATAAAGAAATTTTAAATGATCAATTAAATTATCTTTTAGATGGAAGATAACTATTTCAAATTTTTTAGCATTTATTAGGCTCATTGATCGTTACCGGCATGATCTTTAATAAAGAAATTTTAAATGATCTATTAAATTATCTTTTAGAAAGAAGATAATTATTCACAATTTTTTAGCATTTATTAGGCCCAATGATCGTTACCATTATGAACTTTAATAAAGAAATTTCAAATAATCTCTTAAATTATCTTTTAGAAAGAAGATAATTATTTCAATTTCTCTAGCATTTATTATGCCCAATGATCGTTGCCGTTATGGTCTTTAATAAAGAAATTTTAAATGATCAATTAAATTAACTTTTAGAAAAAAGAATAATATTGCAATTTTTTTACCATTTATTAGGCCCATTCATCGTTACCGTTATGATCTTTAATAAAGAAATTTTAAATGATCAATTAAATTAACTTTTAGAAAAAAGATAATTATTCACAATTTTTTAGCATTTATTAGGCCCAATGATCGTTACCGTTATGATCTTTAATAAAGAAATTTTAAATGATCAATTAAATTATCTTTTAGATGGAAGATAACTATTTCAAATTTTTTAGCATTTATTAGGCTCATTGATCGTTACCGGCATGATCTTTAATAAAGAAATTTTAAATGATCTATTAAATTATCTTTTAGAAAGAAGATAATTATTCACAATTTTTTAGCATTTATTAGGCCCAATGATCGTTACCATTATGAACTTTAATAAAGAAATTTCAAATAATCTCTTAAATTATCTTTTAGAAAGAAGATAATTATTTCAATTTCTCTAGCATTTATTATGCCCAATGATCGTTGCCGTTATGGTCTTTAATAAAGAAATTTTAAATGATCAATTAAATTAACTTTTAGAAAAAAGAATAATATTGCAATTTTTTTACCATTCATTAGGCCCATTCATCGTTACCGTTATGATCTTTAATAAAGAAATTTACAATGATCAATTAAATTATCTTTTAGAAAGAATATAATTATTTACAATTTTTTGGCATTCATTAGCCCTAACGATCGCTACCGTTATGATCTTTAATACATAAATTTTAAATGATCTATTAAATTATCTTTTAGAAAGAAGATAATTATTCACAATTTTTTAGCATTTATTAGGCCCAATGATCGTTACCGTTATGATCTTTAATAAAGAAATTTTAAATGATCAATTAAATTATCTTTTAGAAGGAAGATAACTATTTCAAATTTTTTAGCATTTATTAGGCCCATTGATCGTTGCCGTTATGGTCTTTAATAAAGAAATTTTAAATGATCAATTAAATTAACTTTTAGAAAAAAGATAATTATTCACAATTTTTTAGCATTTATTAGGCCCAATGATCGTTACCGTTATGATCTTTAATAAAGAAATTTTAAATGATCAATTAAATTATCTTTTAGATGGAAGATAACTATTTCAAATTTTTTAGCATTTATTAGGCTCATTGATCGTTACCGGCATGATCTTTAATAAAGAAATTTTAAATGATCTATTAAATTATCTTTTAGAAAGAAGATAATTATTCACAATTTTTTAGCATTTATTAGGCCCAATGATCGTTACCATTATGAACTTTAATAAAGAAATTTCAAATAATCTCTTAAATTATCTTTTAGAAAGAAGATAATTATTTCAATTTCTCTAGCATTTATTATGCCCAATGATCGTTGCCGTTATGGTCTTTAATAAAGAAATTTTAAATGATCAATTAAATTAACTTTTAGAAAAAAGAATAATATTGCAATTTTTTTACCATTTATTAGGCCCATTCATCGTTACCGTTATGATCTTTAATAAAGAAATTTTAAATGATCAATTAAATTAACTTTTAGAAAAAAGATAATTATTCACAATTTTTTAGCATTTATTAGGCCCAATGATCGTTACCGTTATGATCTTTAATAAAGAAATTTTAAATGATCAATTAAATTATCTTTTAGATGGAAGATAACTATTTCAAATTTTTTAGCATTTATTAGGCTCATTGATCGTTACCGGCATGATCTTTAATAAAGAAATTTTAAATGATCTATTAAATTATCTTTTAGAAAGAAGATAATTATTCACAATTTTTTAGCATTTATTAGGCCCAATGATCGTTACCATTATGAACTTTAATAAAGAAATTTCAAATAATCTCTTAAATTATCTTTTAGAAAGAAGATAATTATTTCAATTTCTCTAGCATTTATTATGCCCAATGATCGTTGCCGTTATGGTCTTTAATAAAGAAATTTTAAATGATCAATTAAATTAACTTTTAGAAAAAAGAATAATATTGCAATTTTTTTACCATTTATTAGGCCCATTCATCGTTACCGTTATGATCTTTAATAAAGAAATTTACAATGATCAATTAAATTATCTTTTAGAAAGAATATAATTATTTACAATTTTTTGGCATTCATTAGCCCTAACGATCGCTACCGTTATGATCTTTAATACATAAATTTTAAATGATCTATTAAATTATCTTTTAGAAAGAAGATAATTATTCACAATTTTTTAGCATTTATTAGGCCCAATGATCGTTACCGTTATGATCTTTAATAAAGAAATTTTAAATGAACAATTAAATTATCTTTTAGAAGGAAGATAACTATTTCAAATTTTTTAGCATTTATTAGGCCAATTAAATGATCAATTAAATTAACTTTTAGAAAAAAGAATAATATTGCAATTTTTTTACCATTTATTAGGCCCATTCATCATTACCGTTATGATCTTTAATAAAGAAATTTTAAATGATCAATTAAATTATCTTTTAGAAAGAATATAATTATTTACAATTTTTTGGCATTCATTAGCCCTAACGATCGCTACCGTTATGATCTTTAATAAATAAATTTTAAATGATCTATTAAATTATCTTTTAGAAAGAAGATAATTATTCACAATTTTTTAGCATTTATTAGGCCCAATGATCGTTACCGTTATGATCTTTAATAAAGAAATTTTAAATGATCAATTAAATTATCTTTTAGAAGGAAGATAACTATTTCAAATTTTTTAGCATTTATTAGGCCCATTGATCGTTACCGGCATGATCTTTAATAAAGAAAATTTAAATGATCTATTAAATTATCTTTTAGAAAGAAGATAATTATTCACAATTTTTTAGCATTTATTAGGCCCAATGATCGTTACCGTTATGATCTTTAATAAAGAAATTTTAAATGATCAATTAAATTATCTTTTAGAAGGAAGATAACTATTTCAAATTTTTTAGCATTTATTAGGCCCATTGATCGTTGCCGTTATGGTCTTTAATAAAGAAATTTTAAATGATCAATTAAATTAACTTTTAGAAAAAAGATAATTATTCACAATTTTTTAGCATTTATTAGGCCCAATGATCGTTACCGTTATGATCTTTAATAAAGAAATTTTAAATGATCAATTAAATTATCTTTTAGATGGAAGATAACTATTTCAAATTTTTTAGCATTTATTAGGCTAATTGATCGTTACCGGCATGATCTTTAATAAAGAAATTTTAAATGATCTATTAAATTATCTTTTAGAAAGAAGATAATTATTCACAATTTTTTAGCATTTATTAGGCCCAATGATCGTTACCATTATGAACTTTAATAAAGAAATTTCAAATAATCTCTTAAATTATCTTTTAGAAAGAAGATAATTATTTCAATTTCTCTAGCATTTATTATGCCCAATGATCGTTGCCGTTATGGTCTTTAATAAAGAAATTTTAAATGATCAATTAAATTAACTTTTAGAAAAAAGAATAATATTGCAATTTTTTTACCATTTATTAGGCCCATTCATCGTTACCGTTATGATCTTTAATAAAGAAATTTTAAATGATCAATTAAATTATCTTTTAGAAAGAATATAATTATTTACAATTTTTTGGCATTCATTAGCCCTAACGATCGCTACCGTTATGATCTTTAATACATAAATTTTATATGATCTATTAAATTATCTTTTAGAAAGAAGATAATTATTCACAATTTTTTAGCATTTATTAGGCCCAATGATCGTTACCGTTATGATCTTTAATAAAGAAATTTTAAATGATCAATTAAATTATCTTTTAGAAGGAAGATAACTATTTCAAATTTTTTAGCATTTATTAGGCCCATTGATCGTTGCCGTTATGGTCTTTAATAAAGAAATTTTAAATGATCAATTAAATTAACTTTTAGAAAAAAGATAATTATTCACAATTTTTTAGCATTTATTAGGCCCAATGATCGTTACCGTTATGATCTTTAATAAAGAAATTTTAAATGATCAATTAAATTATCTTTTAGATGGAAGATAACTATTTCAAATTTTTTAGCATTTATTAGGCTCATTGATCGTTACCGGCATGATCTTTAATAAAGAAATTTTAAATGATCTATTAAATTATCTTTTAGATGGAAGATAACTATTTCAAATTTTTTAGCATTTATTAGGCTAATTGATCGTTACCGGCATGATCTTTAATAAAGAAATTTTAAATGATCTATTAAATTATCTTTTAGAAAGAAGATAATTATTCACAATTTTTTAGCATTTATTAGGCCCAATGATCGTTACCATTATGAACTTTAATAAAGAAATTTCAAATAATCTCTTAAATTATCTTTTAGAAAGAAGATAATTATTTCAATTTCTCTAGCATTTATTATGCCCAATGATCGTTGCCGTTATGGTCTTTAATAAAGAAATTTTAAATGATCAATTAAATTAACTTTTAGAAAAAAGAATAATATTGCAATTTTTTTACCATTTATTAGGCCCATTCATCGTTACCGTTATGATCTTTAATAAAGAAATTTTAAATGATCAATTAAATTATCTTTTAGAAAGAATATAATTATTTACAATTTTTTGGCATTCATTAGCCCTAACGATCGCTACCGTTATGATCTTTAATACATAAATTTTATATGATCTATTAAATTATCTTTTAGAAAGAAGATAATTATTCACAATTTTTTAGCATTTATTAGGCCCAATGATCGTTACCGTTATGATCTTTAATAAAGAAATTTTAAATGATCAATTAAATTATCTTTTAGAAGGAAGATAACTATTTCAAATTTTTTAGCATTTATTAGGCCCATTGATCGTTGCCGTTATGGTCTTTAATAAAGAAATTTTAAATGATCAATTAAATTAACTTTTAGAAAAAAGATAATTATTCACAATTTTTTAGCATTTATTAGGCCCAATGATCGTTACCGTTATGATCTTTAATAAAGAAATTTTAAATGATCAATTAAATTATCTTTTAGATGGAAGATAACTATTTCAAATTTTTTAGCATTTATTAGGCTCATTGATCGTTACCGGCATGATCTTTAATAAAGAAATTTTAAATGATCTATTAAATTATCTTTTAGAAAGAAGATAATTATTCACAATTTTTTAGCATTTATTAGGCCCAATGATCGTTACCATTATGAACTGTAATAAAGAAATTTCAAATAATCTCTTAAATTATCTTTTAGAAAGAAGATAATTATTTCAATTTCTCTAGCATTTATTATGCCCAATGATCGTTGCCGTTATGGTCTTTAATAAAGAAATTTTAAATGATCAATTAAATTAACTTTTAGAAAAAAGAATAATATTGCAATTTTTTTACCATTTATTAGGCCCATTCATCGTTACCGTTATGATCTTTAATAAAGAAATTTTAAATGATCAATTAAATTATCTTTTAGAAAGAATATAATTATTTACAATTTTTTGGCATTCATTAGCCCTAACGATCGCTACCGTTATGATCTTTAATACATAAATTTTAAATGATCTATTAAATTATCTTTTAGAAAGAAGATAATTATTCACAATTTTTTAGCATTTATTAGGCCCAATGATCGTTACCGTTATGATCTTTAATAAAGAAATTTTAAATGATCAATTAAATTATCTTTTAGAAGGAAGATAACTATTTCAAATTTTTTAGCATTTATTAGGCCCATTGATCGTTGCCGTTATGGTCTTTAATAAAGAAATTTTAAATGATCAATTAAATTAACTTTTAGAAAAAAGATAATTATTCACAATTTTTTAGCATTTATTAGGCCCAATGATCGTTACCGTTATGATCTTTAATAAAGAAATTTTAAATGATCAATTAAATTATCTTTTAGATGGAAGATAACTATTTCAAATTTTTTAGCATTTATTAGGCTCATTGATCGTTACCGGCATGATCTTTAATAAAGAAATTTTAAATGATCTATTAAATTATCTTTTAGAAAGAAGATAATTATTCACAATTTTTTAGCATTTATTAGGCCCAATGATCGTTACCATTATGAACTGTAATAAAGAAATTTCAAATAATCTCTTAAATTATCTTTTAGAAAGAAGATAATTATTTCAATTTCTCTAGCATTTATTATGCCCAATGATCGTTGCCGTTATGGTCTTTAATAAAGAAATTTTAAATGATCAATTAAATTAACTTTTAGAAAAAAGAATAATATTGCAATTTTTTTACCATTTATTAGGCCCATTCATCGTTACCGTTATGATCTTTAATAAAGAAATTTTAAATGATCAATTAAATTATCTTTTAGAAAGAATATAATTATTTACAATTTTTTGGCATTCATTAGCCCTAACGATCGCTACCGTTATGATCTTTAATACATAAATTTTAAATGATCTATTAAATTATCTTTTAGAAAGAAGATAATTATTCACAATTTTTTAGCATTTATTAGGCCCAATGATCGTTACCGTTATGATCTTTAATAAAGAAATTTTAAATGAACAATTAAATTATCTTTTAGAAGGAAGATAACTATTTCAAATTTTTTAGCATTTATTAGGCCAATTAAATGATCAATTAAATTAACTTTTAGAAAAAAGAATAATATTGCAATTTTTTTACCATTTATTAGGCCCATTCATCATTACCGTTATGATCTTTAATAAAGAAATTTTAAATGATCAATTAAATTATCTTTTAGAAAGAATATAATTATTTACAATTTTTTGGCATTCATTAGCCCTAACGATCGCTACCGTTATGATATTTAATAAATAAATTTTAAATGATCTATTAAAATATCTTTCAGAAAGAAGATAATTATTCACAATTTTTTAGCATTTATTAGGCCCAATGATCGTTACCGTTATGATCTTTAATAAAGAAATTTTAAATGATCAATTAAATTATCTTTTAGAAGGAAGATAACTATTTCAAATTTTTTAGCATTTATTAGGCCCATTGATCGTTACCGGCATGATCTTTAATAAAGAAAATTTAAATGATCTATTAAATTATCTTTTAGAAAGAAGATAATTATTCACAATTTTTTAGCATTTATTAGGCCCAATGATCGTTACCGTTATGATCTTTAATAAAGAAATTTTAAATGATCAATTAAATTATCTTTTAGAAGGAAGATAACTATTTCAAATTTTTTAGCATTTATTAGGCCCATTGATCGTTGCCGTTATGGTCTTTAATAAAGAAATTTTAAATGATCAATTAAATTAACTTTTAGAAAAAAGATAATTATTCACAATTTTTTAGCATTTATTAGGCCCAATGATCGTTACCGTTATGATCTTTAATAAAGAAATTTTAAATGATCAGTTAAATTATCTTTTAGATGGAAGATAACTATTTCAAATTTTTTAGCATTTATTAGGCTCATTGATCGTTACCGGCATGATCTTTAATAAAGAAATTTTAAATGATCTATTAAATTATCTTTTAGAAAGAAGATAATTATTCACAATTTTTTAGCATTTATTAGGCCCAATGATCGTTACCATTATGAACTTTAATAAAGAAATTTCAAATAATCTCTTAAATTATCTTTTAGAAAGAAGATAATTATTTCAATTTCTCTAGCATTTATTATGCCCAATGATCGTTGCCGTTATGGTCTTTAATAAAGAAATTTTAAATGATCAATTAAATTAACTTTTAGAAAAAAGAATAATATTGCAATTTTTTTACCATTTATTAGGCCCATTTATCGTTACCGTTATGATCTTTAATAAAGAAATTTTAAATGATCAATTAAATTATCTTTTAGAAAGAATATAATTATTTACAATTTTTTGGCATTCATTAGCCCTAACGATCGCTACCATTATGATCTTTAATACATAAATTTTAAATGATCTATTAAATTATCTTTTAGAAAGAAGATAATTATTCACAATTTTTTAGCATTTATTAGGCCCAATAATCGTTACCGTTATGATCTTTAATAAAGAAATTTTAAATGAACAATTAAATTATCTTTTAGAAGGAAGATAACTATTTCAAATTTTTTAGCATTTATTAGGCCAATTAAATGATCAATTAAATTAACTTTTAGAAAAAAGAATAATATTGCAATTTTTTTACCATTTATTAGGCCCATTCATCATTACCGTTATGATCTTTAATAAAGAAATTTTAAATGATCAATTAAATTATCTTTTAGAAAGAATATAATTATTTACAATTTTTTGGCATTCATTAGCCCTAACGATCGCTACCGTTATGATCTTTAATAAATAAATTTTAAATGATCTATTAAATTATCTTTTAGAAAGAAGATAATTATTCACAATTTTTTAGCATTTATTAGGCCCAATGATCGTTACCGTTATGATCTTTAATAAATAAATTTTAAATGATCTATTAAATTATCTTTTAGAAAGAAGATAATTATTCACAATTTTTTAGCATTTATTAGGCCCAATGATCGTTACCGTTATGATCTTTAATAAAGAAATTTTAAATGATCAATTAAATTATCTTTTAGAAGGAAGATAACTATTTCAAATTTTTTAGCATTTATTAGGCCCATTGATCGTTACCGGCATGATCTTTAATAAAGAAAATTTAAATGATCTATTAAATTATCTTTTAGAAAGAAGATAATTATTCACAATTTTTTAGCATTTATTAGGCCCAATGATCGTTACCGTTATGATCTTTAATAAAGAAATTTTAAATGATCAATTAAATTATCTTTTAGAAGGAAGATAACTATTTCAAATTTTTTAGCATTTATTAGGCCATTGATCGTTGCCGTTATGGTCTTTAATAAAGAAATTTTAAATGATCAATTAAATTAACTTTTAGAAAAAAGATAATTATTCACAATTTTTTAGCATTTATTAGGCCCAATGATCGTTACCGTTATGATCTTTAATAAAGAAATTTTAAATGATCAATTAAATTATCTTTTAGATGGAAGATAACTATTTCAAATTTTTTAGCATTTATTAGGCTCATTGATCGTTACCGGCATGATCTTTAATAAAGAAATTTTAAATGATCTATTAAATTATCTTTTAGAAAGAAGATAATTATTCACAATTTTTTAGCATTTATTAGGCCCAATGATCGTTACCATTATGAACTTTAATAAAGAAATTTCAAATAATCTCTTAAATTATCTTTTAGAAAGAAGATAATTATTTCAATTTCTCTAGCATTTATTATGCCCAATGATCGTTGCCGTTATGGTCTTTAATAAAGAAATTTTAAATGATCAATTAAATTAACTTTTAGAAAAAAGAATAATATTGCAATTTTTTTACCATTTATTAGGCCCATTCATCGTTACCGTTATGATCTTTAATAAAGAAATTTTAAATGATCAATTAAATTATCTTTTAGAAAGAATATAATTATTTACAATTTTTTGGCATTCATTAGCCCTAACGATCGCTACCGTTATGATCTTTAATACATAAATTTTAAATGATCTATTAAATTATCTTTTAGAAAGAAGATAATTATTCACAATTTTTTAGCATTTATTAGGCCCAATGATCGTTACCGTTATGATCTTTAATAAAGAAATTTTAAATGATCAATTAAATTATCTTTTAGAAGGAAGATAACTATTTCAAATTTTTTAGCATTTATTAGGCCCATTGATCGTTACCGGCATGATCTTTAATAAAGAAAATTTAAATGATCTATTAAATTATCTTTTAGAAAGAAGATAATTATTCACAATTTTTTAGCATTTATTAGGCCCAATGATCGTTACCGTTATGATCTTTAATAAAGAAATTTTAAATGATCAATTAAATTATCTTTTAGAAGGAAGATAACTATTTCAAATTTTTTCGCATTTATTAGGCCCATTGATCGTTACCGGCATGATCTTTAATAAAGAAAATTTAAATGATCTATTAAATTATCTTTTAGAAAGAAGATAATTATTCACAATTTTTTAGCATTTATTAGGCCCAATGATCGTTACCGTTATGATCTTTAATAAAGAAATTTTAAATGATCAATTAAATTATCTTTTAGAAGGAAGATAACTATTTCAAATTTTTTAGCATTTATTAGGCCATTGATCGTTGCCGTTATGGTCTTTAATAAAGAAATTTTAAATGATCAATTAAATTAACTTTTAGAAAAAAGATAATTATTCACAATTTTTTAGCATTTATTAGGCCCAATGATCGTTACCGTTATGATCTTTAATAAAGAAATTTTAAATGATCAATTAAATTATCTTTTAGATGGAAGATAACTATTTCAAATTTTTTAGCATTTATTAGGCTCATTGATCGTTACCGGCATGATCTTTAATAAAGAAATTTTAAATGATCTATTAAATTATCTTTTAGAAAGAAGATAATTATTCACAATTTTTTAGCATTTATTAGGCCCAATGATCGTTACCATTATGAACTTTAATAAAGAAATTTCAAATAATCTCTTAAATTATCTTTTAGAAAGAAGATAATTATTTCAATTTCTCTAGCATTTATTATGCCCAATGATCGTTGCCGTTATGGTCTTTAATAAAGAAATTTTAAATGATCAATTAAATTACCTTTTAGAAAAAAGAATAATATTGCAATTTTTTTACCATTTATTAGGCCCATTCATCGTTACCGTTATGATCTTTAATAAAGAAATTTTAAATGATCAATTAAATTATCTTTTAGAAAGAATATAATTATTTACAATTTTTTGGCATTCATTAGCCCTAACGATCGCTACCGTTATGATCTTTAATACATAAATTTTAAATGATCTATTAAATTATCTTTTAGAAAGAAGATAATTATTCACAATTTTTTAGCATTTATTAGGCCCAATGATCGTTACCGTTATGATCTTTAATAAAGAAATTTTAAATGATCAATTAAATTATCTTTTAGAAGGAAGATAACTATTTCAAATTTTTTAGCATTTATTAGGCCCATTGATCGTTACCGGCATGATCTTTAATAAAGAAATTTTAAATGATCTATTAAATTATCTTTTAGAAAGAAGATAATTATGCACAATTTTTTAGCATTTATTAGGCCCAATGATAGTTACCATTATGAACTTTAATAAAGAAATTTCAAATGATCTCTTAAATTATCTTTTAGAAAGAAGATAATTATTTCAATTTCTCTAGCATTTATTAGGCCCAATGATCGTTGCCGTTATGGTCTTTAATAAAGAAATTTTAAATGATCAATTAAATTAACTTTTAGAAAAAAGATGAATATTTCAATTTTTTTACCATTTATTAGGCCCATTCATCATTACCGTTATGATCTTTAATAAAGAAATTTTAAATGATCAATTAAATTATCTTTTAGAAAGAATATAATTATTTACAATTTTTTGGCATTCATTAGCCCTAACGATCGCTACCGTTATGATCTTTAATACATAAATTTTAAATGATCTATTAAATTATCTTTTAGAAAGAAGATAATTATTCACAATTTTTTAGCATTTATTAGGCCCAATGATCGTTACCGTTATGATCTTTAATAAAGAAATTTTAAATGATCAATTAAATTATCTTTTAGAAGGAAGATAACTATTTCAAATTTTTTAGCATTTATTAGGCCCATTGATCGTTACCGGCATGATCTTTAATAAAGAAAATTTAAATGATCTATTAAATTATCTTTTAGAAAGAAGATAATTATTCACAATTTTTTAGCATTTATTAGGCCCAATGATCGTTACCGTTATGATCTTTAATAAAGAAATTTTAAATGATCAATTAAATTATCTTTTAGAAGGAAGATAACTATTTCAAATTTTTTCGCATTTATTAGGCCCATTGATCGTTACCGGCATGATCTTTAATAAAGAAAATTTAAATGATCTATTAAATTATCTTTTAGAAAGAAGATAATTATTCACAATTTTTTAGCATTTATTAGGCCCAATGATCGTTACCGTTATGATCTTTAATAAAGAAATTTTAAATGATCAATTAAATTATCTTTTAGAAGGAAGATAACTATTTCAAATTTTTTCGCATTTATTAGGCCCATTGATCGTTACCGGCATGATCTTTAATAAAGAAAATTTAAATGATCTATTAAATTATCTTTTAGAAAGAAGATAATTATTCACAATTTTTTAGCATCTATTAGGCCCAATGATCGTTACCGTTATGATCGTTAATAAAGAAATTTTAAATGATCAATTAAATTATCTTTTAGAAGGAAGATAACTATTTCAAATTTTTTAGCATTTATTAGGCCAATTTATCGTTACCGGTATGATCTTTAATAAAAAAATTTTAAATGATCTATTAAATCATCTTTTAGAAAGAAGATAATTATTCACAATTTTTTAGCATTTATTAGGCTCAATGATCATTACCGTTATGAACTTTAATAAAGAAATTTTAAATGATCTCTTAAATTATCTTTTAGAAAGAAGATAATTATTTCAATTTGCCTAGCATTTATTAGGCCCAATGATCGTTACCGTTATTAACTTTAATAAAGAAATTTCAAATGATCTCTTAAATTATCTTTTAGAAAGAAGATAATTATTTCAATTTCTCTAGCATTTATTATGCCCAATGATCGTTGCCGTTATGGTCTTTAATAAAGAAATTTTAAATGATCAATTAAATTACCTTTTAGAAAAAAGAATAATATTGCAATTTTTTTACCATTTATTAGGCCCATTCATCGTTACCGTTATGATCTTTAATAAAGAAATTTTAAATGATCAATTAAATTATCTTTTAGAAAGAATATAATTATTTACAATTTTTTGGCATTCATTAGCCCTAACGATCGCTACCGTTATGATCTTTAATACATAAATTTTAAATGATCTATTAAATTATCTTTTAGAAAGAAGATAATTATTCACAATTTTTTAGCATTTATTAGGCCCAATGATCGTTACCGTTATGATCTTTAATAAAGAAATTTTAAATGATCAATTAAATTATCTTTTAGAAGGAAGATAACTATTTCAAATTTTTTAGCATTTATTAGGCCCATTGATCGTTACCGGCATGATCTTTAATAAAGAAATTTTAAATGATCTATTAAATTATCTTTTAGAAAGAAGATAATTATTCACAATTTTTTAGCATTTATTAGGCCCAATGATAGTTACCATTATGAACTTTAATAAAGAAATTTCAAATGATCTCTTAAATTATCTTTTAGAAAGAAGATAATTATTTCAATTTCTCTAGCATTTATTAGGCCCAATGATCGTTGCCGTTATGGTCTTTAATAAAGAAATTTTAAATGATCAATTAAATTAACTTTTAGAAAAAAGATGAATATTTCAATTTTTTTACCATTTATTAGGCCCATTCATCATTACCGTTATGATCTTTAATAAAGAAATTTTAAATGATCAATTAAATTATCTTTTAGAAAGAATATAATTATTTACAATTTTTTGGCATTCATTAGCCCTAACGATCGCTACCGTTATGATCTTTAATAAATAAATTTTAAATGATCTATTAAATTATCTTTTAGAAAGAAGATAATTATTCACAATTTTTTAGCATTTATTAGGCCCAATGATCGTTACCGTTGTGATCTTTAGTAAAGAAATTTTAAATGATCAATTAAATTATCTTTTAGAAGGAAGATAACTATTTCAAATTTTTTAGCATTTATTAGGCCCATTGATCGTTACCGGCATGATCTTTAATAAAGAAATTTTAAATGATCTATTAAATTATCTTTTAGAAAGAAGATAATTATTCACAATTTTTTAGCATTTATTAGGCCCAATGATCGTTACCGTTATGATCTTTAATAAAGAAATTTTAAATGATCAATTAAATTATCTTTTAGAAGGAAGATAACTATTTCAAATTTTTTAGCATTTATTAGGCCCATTGATCGTTACCGGCATAATCTTTAATAAAGAAATTTTAAATGATCTATTAAATTATCTTTTAGAAAGAAGATAATTATTCACAATTTTTTAGCATCTATTAGGCCCAATCATCGTTACCGTTATGATCTTTAATAAAGAAATTTTAAATGATCAATTAAATTATCTTTTAGAAGGAAGATAACTATTTCAAATTTTTTAGCATTTATTAGGCCAATTTATCGTTACCGGTATGATCTTTAATAAAAAAATTTTAAATGATCTATTAAATCATCTTTTAGAAAGAAGATAATTATTCACAATTTTTTAGCATTTATTAGGCTCAATGATCATTACCGTTATGAACTTTAATAAAGAAATTTTAAATGATCTCTTAAATTATCTTTTAGAAAGAAGATAATTATTTCAATTTGCCTAGCATTTATTAGGCCCAATGATCGTTACCGTTATGAACTTTAATAAAGAAATTTCAAATGATCTCTTAAATTATGTTTTAGAAAGAAGGTAATTATTTCAATTTCTCTAGCATTTATTAGGCTCAATGATCGTTGCCGTTATGGTCTTTAATAAAGAAATTTGAAATGATCAATTAAATTATGTTTTAGAAAGAAGATGAATATTTCAATTTTTTTAGCATTTATTAGCCCTATTCATCGTTACCGTTATGATCTTTAATAAAGAAATTTTAAATGATCAATTAAATTATCTTTTAGAAAGAAGATAATTATTTACAATTTTTTGGCATTCATTAGGCCTAACGATCGTTACCGTTATGATCTTTAATAAATAAATTTTAAATGATCTATTAAATTATCTTTTAGAAAGAAGATAATTATTCACAATTTTTTAGCATTTATTAGGCCCAATGATCGTTACCGTTATGATCTTTTATAAAGAAATTTTAAATGATCAATTAAATTATCTTTTAGATGGAAGATAACTATTTCAAATTTTTTAGCATTTATTAGGCTCATTGATCGTTACCGGCATGATCTTTAATAAAGAAATTTTAAATGATCTATTAAATTATCTTTTAGAAAGAAGATAATTATTCACAATTTTTTAGCATTTATTAGGCCCAATGATCGTTACCGTTATGATCTTTAATAAAGAAATTTTAAATGATCAATTAAATTATCTTTTAGAAGGAAGATAACTATTTCAAATTTTTTAGCATTTATTAGGCCCATTGATCGTTACCGGCATAATCTTTAATAAAGAAATTTTAAATGATCTATTAAATTATCTTTTAGAAAGAAGATAATTATTCACAATTTTTTAGCATCTATTAGGCCCAATGATCGTTACCGTTATGATCGTTAATAAAGAAATTTTAAATGATCAATTAAATTATCTTTTAGAAGGAAGATAACTATTTCAAATTTTTTAGCATTTATTAGGCCAATTTATCGTTACCGGTATGATCTTTAATCAAAAAATTTTAAATGATCTATTAAATCATCTTTTAGAAAGAAGATAATTATTCACAATTTTTTAGCATTTATTAGGCTCAATGATCATTAGCGTTATGAACTTTAATAAAGAAATTTTAAATGATCTCTTAAATTATCTTTTAGAAAGAAGATAATTATTTCAATTTGCCTAGCATTTATTAGGCCCAATGATCGTTACCGTTATGAACTTTAATAAAGAAATTTCAAATGATCTCTTAAATTATGTTTTAGAAAGAAGGTAATTATTTCAATTTCTCTAGCATTTATTAGGCCCAATGATCGTTGCCGTTATGGTCTTTAATAAAGAAATTTGAAATGATCAATTAAATTATGTTTTAGAAAGAAGATGAATATTTCAATTTTTTTAGCATTTATTAGCCCTATTCATCGTTACCGTTATGATCTTTAATAAAGAAATTTTAAATGATCAATTAAATTATCTTTTAGAAAGAAGATAATTATTTACAATTTTTTGGCATTCATTAGGCCTAACGATCGTTACCGTTATGATCTTTAATAAATAAATTTTAAATGATCTATTAAATTATCTTTTAGAAAGAAGATAATTATTCACAATTTTTTAGCATTTATTAGGCCCAATGATCGTTACCGTTATGATCTTTAATAAAGAAATTTTAAATGATCAATTAAATTATCTTTTAGATGGAAGATAACTATTTCAAATTTTTTAGCATTTATTAGGCCCATTGATCGTTACCGGCATAATCTTTAATAAAGAAATTTTAAATGATCTATTAAATTATCTTTTAGAAAGAAGATAATTATTCACAATTTTTTAGCATCTATTAGGCCCAATGATCGTTACCGTTATGATCGTTAATAAAGAAATTTTAAATGATCAATTAAATTATCTTTTAGAAGGAAGATAACTATTTCAAATTTTTTAGCATTTATTAGGCCAATTTATCGTTACCGGTATGATCTTTAATAAAAAAATTTTAAATGATCTATTAAATCATCTTTTAGAAAGAAGATAATTATTCACAATTTTTTAGCATTTATTAGGCTCAATGATCATTACCGTTATGAACTTTAATAAAGAAATTTTAAATGATCTCTTAAATTATCTTTTAGAAAGAAGATAATTATTTCAATTTGCCTAGCATTTATTAGGCCCAATGATCGTTACCGTTATGAACTTTAATAAAGAAATTTCAAATGATCTCTTAAATTATGTTTTAGAAAGAAGGTAATTATTTCAATTTCTCTAGCATTTATTAGGCCCAATGATCGTTGCCGTTATGGTCTTTAATAAAGAAATTTGAAATGATCAATTAAATTATGTTTTAGAAAGAAGATGAATATTTCAATTTTTTTAGCATTTATTAGCCCTATTAATCGTTACCGTTATGATCTTTAATAAAGAAATTTTAAATGATCAATTAAATTATCTTTTAGAAAGAAGATAATTATTTACAATTTTTTGGCATTCATTAGGCCTAACGATCGTTACCGTTATGATCTTTAATAAATAAATTTTAAATGATCTATTAAATTATCTTTTAGAAAGAAGATAATTATTCACAATTTTTTAGCATTTATTAGGCCCAATGATCGTTACCGTTATGATCTTTAATAAAGAAATTTTAAATGATCAATTAAATTATCTTTTAGATGGAAGATAACTATTTCAAATTTTTTAGCATTTATTAGGCTCATTGATCGTTACCGGCATGATCTTTAATAAAGAAATTTTAAATGATCTATTAAATTATCTTTTAGAAAGAAGATAATTATTCACAATTTTTTAGCATTTATTAGGCCCAGTGATCGTTACCATTATGAACTTTAATAAAGAAATTTCAAATGATCTCTTAAATTATCTTTTAGAAAGAAGATAATTATTTCAATTTCTCTAGCATTTATTAGGCCCAATGATCGTTGCCGTTATGGTCTTTAATAAAGAAATTTTAAATGATCAATTAAATTAACTTTTAGAAAAAAGATGAATATTTCAATTTTTTTACCATTTATTAGGCCCATTCATGGTTACCGTTATGATCTTTAATAAAGAAATTTTAAATGATCAATTAAATTATCTTTTAGAAAGAATATAATTATTTACAATTTTTTGGCATTCATTAGCCCTAACGATCGCTACCGTTATGATCTTTAATAAATAAATTTTAAATGATCTATTAAATTATCTTTTAGAAAGAAGATAATTATTCACAATTTTTTAGCATTTATTAGGCCCAATGATCGTTACCGTTATGATCTTTAGTAAAGAAATTTTAAATGATCAATTAAATTATCTTTTAGAAGGAAGATAACTATTTCAAATTTTTTAGCATTTATTAGGCCCATTGATCGTTACCGGCATGATCTTTAATAAAGAAATTTTAAATGATCTATTAAATTATCTTTTAGAAAGAAGATAATTATTCACAATTTTTTAGCATTTATTAGGCCCAATGATCGTTACCGTTATGATCTTTAATAAAGAAATTTTAAATGATCAATTAAATTATCTTTTAGAAGGAAGATAACTATTTCAAATTTTTTAGCATTTATTAGGCCCATTGATCGTTACCGGCATGATCTTTAATAAAGAAATTTTAAATGATCTATTAAATTATCTTTTAGAAAGAAGATAATTATTCACAATTTTTTAGCATTTATTAGGCCCAATGATCGTTACCGTTATGATCTTTAATAAAGAAATTTTAAATGATCAATTAAATTATCTTTTAGAAGGAAGATAACTATTTCAAATTTTTTAGCATTTATTAGGTCCATTGATCGTTACCGGCATGATCTTTAATAAAGAAATTTTAAATGATCTATTAAATTATCTTTTAGAAAGAAGATAATTATTCACAATTGTTTAGCATTTATTAGGCCCAATGATCGTTACCGTTATGATCTTTAATAAAGAAATTTTAAATGATCAATTAAATTATCTTTTAGATGGAAGATAACTATTTCAAATTTTTTAGCATTTATTAGGCTCATTGATCGTTACCGGCATGATCTTTAATAAAGAAATTTTAAATGATCTATTAAATTATCTTTTAGAAAGAAGATAATTATTCACAATTTTTTAGCATTTATTAGGCCCAATGATCGTTACCATTATGAACTTTAATAAAGAAATTTCAAATAATCTCTTAAATTATATTTTAGAAAGAAGATAATTATTTCAATTTCTCTAGCATTTATTAGGCCCAATGATCGTTGCCGTTATGGTCTTTAATAAAGAAATTTTAAATGATCAATTAAATTAACTTTTAGAAAAAAGATGAATATTTCAATTTTTTTACCATTTATTAGGCCCATTCATCGTTACCGTTATGATCTTTAATAAAGAAATTTTAAATGATCAATTAAATTATCTTTTAGATGGAAGATAACTATTTCAAATTTTTTAGCATTTATTAGGCTCATTGATCGTTACCAGCATGATCTTTAATAAAGAAATTTTAAATGATCTATTAAATTATCTTTTAGAAAGAAGATAATTATTCACAATTTTTTAGCATTTATTAGGCCCAATGATCGTTACCATCATGAACTTTAATAAAGAAATTTCAAATAATCTCTTAAATTATCTTTTAGAAAGAAGATAATTATTTCAATTTCTCTAGCATTTATTATGCCCAATGATCGTTGCCGTTATGGTCTTTAATAAAGAAATTTTAAATGATCAATTAAATTAACTTTTAGAAAAAAGAATAATATTGCAATTTTTTTACCATTTATTAGGCCCATTCATCGTTACCGTTATGATCTTTAATAAAGAAATTTTAAATGATCAATTAAATTATCTTTTAGAAAGAATATAATTATTTACAATTTTTTGGCATTCATTAGCCCTAATGATCGCTACCGTTATGATCTTTAATACATAAATTTTAAATGATCTATTAAATTATCTTTTAGAAAGAAGATAATTATTCACAATTTTTTAGCATTTATTAGGCCCAATGATCGTTACCGTTATGATCTTTAATAAAGAAATTTTAAAAGATCAATTAAATTATCTTTTAGAAGGAAGATAACCATTTCAAATTTTTTAGCATTTATTAGGCCCATTGATCGTTACCGGCATGATCTTTAATAAAGAAATTTTAAATGATCTATTAAATTATCTTTTAGAAAGAAGATAATTATTCACAATTTTTTAGCATTTATTAGGCCCAATGATCGTTACCGTTATGATCTTTAATAAAGAAATTTTAAATGATCAATTAAATTATCTTTTAGAAGGAAGATAATTATTTCAAATTTTTTAGCATTTATTAGGCCCATTGATCGTTACCGGCATGATCTTTAATAAAGAAATTTTAAATGATCTATTAAATTATCTTTTAGAAAGAAGATAATTATTCACAATTGTTTAGCATTTATTAGGCCCAATGATCGTTACCGTTATGATCTTTAATAAAGAAATTTTAAAAGATCAATTAAATTATCTTTTAGATGGAAGATAACTATTTCAAATTTTTTAGCATTTATTAGGCTCATTGATCGTTACCGGCATGATCTTTAATAAAGAAATTTTAAATGATCTATTAAATTATCTTTTAGAAAGAAGATAATTATTCACAATTTTTTAGCATTTATTAGGCCCAATGATCGTTACCATTATGAACTTTAATAAAGAAATTTCAAATAATCTCTTAAATTATATTTTAGAAACAAGATAATTATTTCAATTTCTCTAGCATTTATTAGGCCCAATGATCGTTGCCGTTATGGTCTTTAATAAAGAAATTTTAAATGATCAATTAAATTAACTTTTAGAAAAAAGATCAATATTTCAATTTTTTTACCATTTATTAGGCCCATTCATCGTTACCGTTATGATCTTTAATAAAGAAATTTTAAATGATCAATTAAATTATCTTTTAGAAAGAATATAATTATTTACAATTTTTTGGCATTCATTAGCCCTAACGATCGCTACCGTTATGATCTTTAATAAATAAATTTTAAATGATCTATTAAATTATCTTTTAGAAAGAAGATAATTATTCACAATTTTTTAGCATTTATTAGGCCCAATGATCGTTACCGTTATGATCTTTAGTAAAGAAATTTTAAATGATCAATTAAATTATCTTTTAGAAGGAAGATAACTATTTCAAATTTTTTAGCATTTATTAGGCCCATTGATCGTTACCGGCATGATCTTTAATAAAGAAATTTTAAATGATCTATTAAATTATCTTTTAGAAAGAAGATAGTTATTTACAATCTTTTAGCATTTATTAGGCCCAATGATCGTTCCCGTTGTGATATTTAATAAAGAAATTTTAAATGATCTATTAAATTATCTTTTAGAAAGTAGATAATTATTTACAATCTTTTAGCATTTATTAGGCCCAATGATCGTTACCGTTATGATCTTTAATAAAGAAATTTTAAATGAACTATTAAATTATCTTTTAGAAAGAAGATAATTATTTACAATGTTTTACCATTTATTAGGCCCAATGATCTTTCCCGTTATGATATTTAATAAAGAAATTTTAAATGATCTATTAAATTATCTTTTAGAAAGTAGATAATTATTTACAATCTTTTAGCATTTATTAGGCCCAATGATCGTTACCGTCATGATCTTTAATAAAGAAATTTTAAATGATCTCTTAAATTACCTTTTACAAAGAAGATAATTATTTTGAATTTCTTTAGCATTTATTAGGCCCAATGATCGTTACCGTTATGATCTTTAATAAAGAAATTTTAAATGATCAATTAAATTATCTTTTAGAAAGAAGATAACTATTTCAAATTTTTTAGCATTTATTTGGCCCATTGATCGTTGCCGTTATGATCTTTAATAAAGAAATTTTAAATGATTTATTAAATTATCTTTTAGAAAGAAGATAATTATTTACAATCTTTTAGCATTTATTACGCCCAATGATCGTTACCGTCATGATCTTTAATAAAGAAATTTTAAATGATCTATTAAATTATCTTTTAGAACGAAGATAATTATTTCAAATTTTTTAGCATTTATTAGGCCCATTGATCGTTACCGTTATGATCTTTAATAAAGAAATTTTAAATGATCTATTAAATTATCTTTTAGAAAGAAGATAATTATTTACAATATTTTAGCATTTTTTAGGCCCATTGATCGTTACCGTTATGATCTTTAATAAAGAAATTTTAAATGATCTATTAAATTATCTTTTAGAAAGAAGATAATTATTTACAATCTTTTAGCATTTATTAGGCCCAATGATCGTTCCCGTTATGATATTTAACAAAGAAATTTTAAATGATCCATTAAATTATCTTTTAGAAAGTAGATAATTATTGACAATCTTTTAGCATTTATTAGGCCCAATGATCGTTACCGTCATGATCTTTAATAAAGAAATTTTAAATGATCTCTTAAATTACCTTTTACAAAGAAGATAATTATTTTGAATTTCATTAGCATTTATTAGGCACAATGATCGTTACCGTTATGATCTTTAATAAAGAAATTTTAAATGATCAATTAAATTATCTTTTAGAAAGAAGATAATTATTTACAATATTTTAGCATTTTTTAGGCCCATTGATCGTTACCGTTATGATCTTTAATGAAGAAATTTTAAATGATCAATTAAATTATCTTTTAGAAAGAAGATAATTATTTACAATATTTTAGCATTTTTTAGGCCCATTGATCGTTACCGTTATGATCTTTAATAAAGAAATTTTAAATGATCTATTAAATTATCTTTTACAAAGAAGATAATTATTTACAATCTTTTAGCATTTATTAGGCCCAATGATCGTTCCCGTTGTGATATTTAATAAAGAAATTTTAAATGATCCATTAAATTATCTTTTAGAAAGTAGATAATTATTGACAATCTTTTAGCATTTATTAGGCCCAATGATCGTTACCGTCATGATCTTTAATAAAGAAATTTTAAATGATCTCTTAAATTACCTTTTACAAAGAAGATAATTATTTTGAATTTCATTAGCATTTATTAGGCACAATGATCGTTACCGTTATGATCTTTAATAAAGAAATTTTAAATGATCAATTAAATTATCTTTTAGAAAGAAGATAATTATTTACAATATTTTAGCATTTTTTAGGCCCATTGATCGTTGCCGTTATGATCTTTAATAAAGAAATTTTAAATGATCTATTAAATTATCTTTTAGAAGGAAGATAACTATTTCAAATTTTTTAGCATTTATTAGGCCCATTGATCGTTACCCGCATGATCTTTAATAAAGAAATTTTAAATGATCTATTAAATTATCTTTTAGAAAGAAGATAATTATTCACAATTTTTTAGCATTTATTAGGCCCAATGATCGTTACCGTCATGATCTTTAATAAAGAAATTTTAAATGATCAATTAAATTATCTTTTAGAAGGAAGATAACTATTTCAAATTTTTTAGCATTTATTAGGCCCATTGATCGTTACCGGCATGATCTTTAATAAAGAAATTTTAAATGATCTATTAAATTATCTTTTAGAAAGAAGATAATTATTCACAATTTTTTAGCATTTATTAGGCCCAATGATCGTTACCGTTATGATCGTTAATAAAGAAATTTTAAATGATCAATTAAATTATCTTTTAGAAGGAAGATAACTATTTCAAATTTTTTAGCATTTATTAGGCCAATTTATCGTTACCGGTATGATCTTTAATAAAAAAATTTTAAATGATCTATTAAATCATCTTTTAGAAAGAAGATAATTATTCACAATTTTTTAGCATTTATTATGCTCAATGATCATTACCGTAATGAACTTTAATAAAGAAATTTTAAATGATCTCTTAAATTATCTTTTAGAAAGAAGATAATTATTTCAATTTGCCTAGCATTTATTAGGCCCAATGATCGTTACCGTTATGAACTTTAATAAAGAAATTTCAAATGATCTCTTAAATTATGTTTTAGAAAGAAGGTAATTATTTCAATTTCTCTAGCATTTATTAGGCCCAATGATCGTTGCTGTTATAGTCTTTAATAAAGAAATTTGAAATGATCAATTAAATTATGTTTTAGAAAGAAGATGAATATTTTAATTTTTTTAGCATTTATTAGCCCTATTCATCGTTACCGTTATGATCTTTAATAAAGAAATTTTAAATGATCAATTAAATTATCTTTTAGAAAGAAGATAATTATTTACAATTTTTTGGCATTCATTAGGCCTAACGATCGTTACCGTTATGATCTTTAATAAATAAATTTTAAATGATCTATTAAATTATCTTTTAGAAAGAAGATAATTATTCACAATTTTTTAGCATTTATTAGGCCCAATGATCGTTACCGTTATGATCTTTAATAAAGAAATTTTAAATGATCAATTAAATTATCTTTTAGATGGAAGATAACTATTTCAAATTTTTTAGCATTTATTAGGCTCATTGATCGTTACCGGCATGATCTTTAATAAAGAAATTTTAAATGATCTATTAAATTATCTTTTAGAAAGAAGATAATTATTCACAATTTTTTAGCATTTATTAGGCCCAATGATCGTTACCATTATGAACTTTAACAAAGAAATTTCAAATGATCTCTTAAATTATCTTTTAGAAAGAAGATAATTATTTCAATTTCTCTAGCATTTATTAGGCCCAATGATCGTTGCCGTTATGGTCTTTAATAAAGAAATTTTAAATGATCAATTAAATTAACTTTTAGAAAAAAGATGAATATTTCAATTTTTTTACCATTTATTAGGCCCATTCATGGTTACCGTTATGATCTTTAATAAAGAAATTTTAAATGATCAATTAAATTATCTTTTAGAAAGAATATAATTATTTACAATTTTTTGGCATTCATTAGCCCTAACGATCGCTACCGTTATGATCTTTAATAAATAAATTTTAAATGATCTATTAAATTATCTTTTAGAAAGAAGATAATTATTCACAATTTTTTAGCATTTATTAGGCCCAATGATCGTTACCGTTATGATCTTTAATAAAGAAATTTTAAATGATCAATTAAATTATCTTTTAGAAGGAAGATAACTATTTCAAATTTTTTAGCATTTATTAGGCCCATTGATCGTTACCGGCATGATCTTTAATAAAGAAATTTTAAATGATCTATTAAATTATCTTTTAGAAAGAAGATAATTATTCACAATTTTTTAGCATTTATTAGGCCCAATGATCGTTACCGTTATGATCTTTAATAAAGAAATTTTAAATGATCAATTAAATTATCTTTTAGAAGGAAGATAACTATTTCAAATTTTTTAGCATTTATTAGGCCCATTGATCGTTACCGGCATGATCTTTAATAAAGAAATTTTAAATGATCTATTAAATTATCTTTTAGAAAGAAGATAATTATTCACAATTTTTTAGCATTTATTAGGCCCAATGATCGTTACCGTTATGATCTTTAATAAAGAAATTTTAAATGATCAATTAAATTATCTTTTAGATGGAAGATAACTATTTCAAATTTTTTAGCATTTATTAGGCTCATTGATCGTTACCGGCATGATCTTTAATAAAGAAATTTTAAATGATCTATTAAATTATCTTTTAGAAAGAAGATAATTATTCACAATTTTTTAGCATTTATTAGTCCCAATGATCGTTACCATTATGAACTTTAATAAAGAAATTTCAAATAATCTCTTAAATTATCTTTTAGAAAGAAGATAATTATTTCAATTTCTCTAGCATTTATTATGCCCAATGATCGTTGCCGTTATGGTCTTTAATAAAGAAATTTTAAATGATCAATTAAATTAACTTTTAGAAAAAAGAATAATATTTCAATTTTTTTACCATTTATTAGGCCCATTCATCGTTACCGTTATGATCTTTAATAAAGAAATTTTAAATGATCAATTAAATTATCTTTTAGAAAGAATATAATTATTTACAATTTTTTGGCATTCATTAGCCCTAACGATCGCTACCGTTATGATCTTTAATAAATAAATTATAAATGATCTATTAAATTATCTTTTAGAAAGAAGATAATTATTCACAATTTTTTAGCATTTATTAGGCCCAATGATCGTTACCGTTATGATCTTTAATAAAGAAATTTTAAATGATCAATTAAATTATCTTTTAGAAGGAAGATAACTATTTCAAATTTTTTAGCATTTATTAGGCCCATTGATCGTTACTGGCATGATCTTTAATAAAGAAATTTTAAATGATCTATTAAATTATCTTTTAGAAAGAAGATAATTATTCACAATTTTTTAGCATTTATTAGGCCCAATGATCGTTACCGTTATGATCTTTAATAAAGAAATTTTAAATGATCAATTAAATTATCTTTTAGATGGAAGATAACTATTTCAAATTTTTTAGCATTTATTAGGCTCATTGATCGTTACCGGCATGATCTTTAATAAAGAAATTTTAAATGATCTATTAAATTATCTTTTAGAAAGAAGATAATTATTCACAATTTTTTAGCATTTATTAGTCCCAATGATCGTTACCATTATGAACTTTAATAAAGAAATTTCAAATAATCTCTTAAATTATCTTTTAGAAAGAAGATAATTATTTCAATTTCTCTAGCATTTATTATGCCCAATGATCGTTGCCGTTATGGTCTTTAATAAAGAAATTTTAAATGATCAATTAAATTAACTTTTAGAAAAAAGAATAATATTTCAATTTTTTTACCATTTATTAGGCCCATTCATCGTTACCGTTATGATCTTTAATAAAGAAATTTTAAATGATCAATTAAATTATCTTTTAGAAAGAATATAATTATTTACAATTTTTTGGCATTCATTAGCCCTAACTATCACTACCGTTATGATCTTTAATAAATAAATTATAAATGATCTATTAAATTATCTTTTAGAAAGAAGATAATTATTCACAATTTTTTAGCATTTATTAGGCCCAATGATCGTTACCGTTATGATCTTTAATAAAGAAATTTTAAATGATCAATTAAATTATCTTTTAGAAGGAAGATAACTATTTCAAATTTTTTAGCATTTATTAGGCCCATTGATCGTTACCGGCAGGATCTTTAATAAATAAATTTTAAATGATCTATTAAATTATCTTTTAGAAAGAAGATAATTATTCAAGATTTTTTAGCATTTATTAGGCCCAATGATCGTTACCGTTATGATCTTTAATAAAGAAATTTTAAATGATCAATTAAATTATCTTTTAGAAGGAAGATAACTATTTCAAATTTTTTAGCATTTATTAGGCCCATTGATCGTTACCGGCATGATCTTTAATAAAGAAATTTTAAATGATCTATTAAATTATCTTTTAGAAAGAAGATAATTATTCACAATTTTTTAGCATTTATTAGGCCCAATGATCGTTACCGTTATGATCTTTAATAAAGAAATTTTAAATGATCAATTACATTATCTTTTAGAAGGAAAATAACTATTTCAAATTTTTTAGCATTTATTAGGCCCATTGATCATTACCGGTATGATCTTTAATAAAGAAATTTTAAATGATCTATTAAATCATCTTTTAGAAAGAAGATAATTATTCACAATTTTTTAGTATTTATTAGGCTCAATGATCATTACCGTTATGAACTTTAATAAAGAAATTTTAAATGATCTCTTAAATTATCTTTTAGAAAGAAGATAATTATTTCAATTTGCCTAGCATTTATTAGGCCCAATGATCGTTACCGTTATGAACTTTAATAAAGAAATTTCAAATGATCTCTTAAATTATGTTTTAGAAAGAAGGTAATTATTTCAATTTCTCTAGCATTTATTAGGCCCAATGATCGTTGCCGTTATGGTCTTTAATAAAGAAATTTGAAATGATCAAGTAAATTATGTTTTAGAAAGAAGATGAATATTTCACTTTTTTTAGCATTTATTAGCCCTATTCATCGTTACCGTTATGATCTTTAATAAAGAAATTTTAAATGATCAATTAAATTATCTTTTAGAAAGAAGATAATTATTTACAATTTTTTGGCATTCATTAGGCCTAACGATCGTTACCGTTATGATCTTTAATAAATAAATTTTAAATGATCTATTAAATTATCTTTTAGAAAGAAGATAATTATTCACAATTTTTTAGCATTTATTAGGCCCAATGATCGTTACCGTTATGATCTTTAATAAAGAAATTTTAAATGATCAATTAAATTATCTTTTAGATGGAAGATAACTATTTCAAATTTTTTAGCATTTATTAGGCTCATTGATCGTTACCGGCATGATCTTTAATAAAGAAATTTTAAATGATCTATTAAATTATCTTTTAGAAAGAAGATAATTATTCACAATTTTTTAGCATTTATTAGGCCCAATGATCGTTACCATTATGAACTTTAATAAAGAAATTTCAAATGATCTCTTAAATTATCTTTTAGAAAGAAGATAATTATTTCAATTTCTCTAGCATTTTTTAGGCCCAATGATCGTTGCCGTTATGGTCTTTAATAAACAAATTTTAAATGATCAATTAAATTAACTTTTAGAAAAAAGATGAATATTTCAATTTTTTTACCATTTATTAGGCTCATTCATCGTTACCGTGATGATCTTTAATAAAGAAAATTTAAATGATCAATTAAATTATCTTTTAGAAAGAATATAATTATTTACAATTTTTTGGCATTCATTAGCCCTAACGATCGCTACCGTTATGATCTTTAATAAATAAATTATAAATGATCTATTAAATTATCTTTTAGAAAGAAGATAATTATTCACAATTTTTTAGCATTTATTAGGCCCAATGATCGTTACCGTTATGATCTTTAATAAAGAAATTTAAAATGATCAATTAAATTATCTTTTAGAAGGAAGATAACTATTTCAAATTTTTTAGCATTTATTAGGCCCATTGATCGTTACCGGCATGATCTTTAATAAAGAAATTTTAAATGATCTATTAAATTATCTTTTAGAAAGAAGATAATTATTCACAATTTTTTAGCATTTATTAGGCCCAATGATCGTTACCGTTATGATCTTTAATAAAGAAATTTTAAATGATCAATTAAATTATCTTTTAGAAGGAAGATAACTATTTCAAATTTTTTAGCATTTATTAGGCCCATTGATCGTTACCGGCATGATCTTGAATAAAGAAATTTTAAATGATCTATTAAATTATCTTTTAGAAAGAAGATAATTATTCACAATTTTTTAGCATTTATTAGGCCCAATGATCGTTACCGTTATGATCTTTAATAAAGAAATTTTAAATGATCAATTAAATTATCTTTTAGATGGAAGATAACTATTTCAAATTTTTTAGCATTTATTAGGCTCATTGATCGTTACCGGCATGATCTTTAATAAAGAAATTTTAAATGATCTATTAAATTATCTTTTAGAAAGAAGATAATTATTCACAATTTTTTAGCATTTATTAGTCCCAATGATCGTTACCATTATGAACTTTAATAAAGAAATTTCAAATAATGTCTTAAATTATCTTTTAGAAAGAAGATAATTATTTCAATTTCTCTAGCATTTATTATGCCCAATGATCGTTGCCGTTATGGTCTTTAATAAAGAAATTTTAAATGATCAATTAAATTAACTTTTAGAAAAAAGAATAATATTTCAATTCTTTTACCATTTATTAGGCCCATTCATCGTTACCGTTATGATCTTTAATAAAGAAATTTTAAATGATCAATTAAATTATCTTTTAGAAAGAATATAATTATTTACAATTTTTTGGCATTCATTAGCCCTAACGATCGCTACCGTTATGATCTTTAATAAATAAATTATAAATGATCTATTAAATTATCTTTTAGAAAGAAGATAATTATTCACAATTTTTTAGCATTTATTAGGCCCAATGATCGTTACCGTTATGATCTTTAATAAAGAAATTTTAAATGATCAATTAAATTATCTTTTAGAAGGAAGATAACTATTTCAAATTTTTTAGCATTTATTAGGCCCATTGATCGTTACCGGCATGATCTTTAATAAAGAAATTTTAAATGATCTATTAAATTATCTTTTAGAAAGAAGATAATTATTCACAATTTTTTAGCATTTATTAGGCCCAATGATCGTTACCGTTATGATCTTTAATAAAGAAATTTTAAATGATCAATTAAATTATCTTTTAGATGGAAGATAACTATTTCAAATTTTTTAGCATTTATTAGGCTCATTGATCGTTACCGGCATGATCTTTAATAAAGAAATTTTAAATGATCTATTAAATTATCTTTTAGAAAGAAGATAATTATTCACAATTTTTTAGCATTTATTAGTCCCAATGATCGTTACCATTATGAACTTTAATAAAGAAATTTCAAATAATCTCTTAAATTATCTTTTAGAAAGAAGATAATTATTTCAATTTCTCTAGCATTTATTATGCCCAATGATCGTTGCCGTTATGGTCTTTAATAAAGAAATTTTAAATGATCAATTAAATTAACTTTTAGAAAAAAGAATAATATTTCAATTTTTTTACCATTTATTAGGCCCATTCATCGTTACCGTTATGATCTTTAATAAAGAAATTTTAAATGATCAATTAAATTATCTTTTAGAAAGAATATAATTATTTACAATTTTTTGGCATTCATTAGCCCTAACGATCGCTACCGTTATGATCTTTAATAAATAAATTATAAATGATCTATTAAATTATCTTTTAGAAAGAAGATAATTATTCACAATTTTTTAGCATTTATTAGGCCCAATGATCGTTACCGTTATGATCTTTAATAAAGAAATTTTAAATGATCAATTAAATTATCTTTTAGAAGGAAGATAACTATTTCAAATTTTTTAGCATTTATTAGGCCCATTGATCGTTACCGGCAGGATCTTTAATAAATAAATTTTAAATGATCTATTAAATTATCTTTTAGAAAGAAGATAATTATTCAAGATTTTTTAGCATTTATTAGGCCCAATGATCGTTACCGTTATGATCTTTAATAAAGAAATTTTAAATGATCAATTAAATTATCTTTTAGAAGGAAGATAACTATTTCAAATTTTTTAGCATTTATTAGGCCCATTGATCGTTACCGGCATGATCTTTAATAAAGAAATTTTAAATGATCTATTAAATTATCTTTTAGAAAGAAGATAATTATTCACAATTTTTTAGCATTTATTAGGCCCAATGATCGTTACCGTTATGATCTTTAATAAAGAAATTTTAAATGATCAATTAAATTATCTTTTAGAAGGAAAATAACTATTTCAAATTTTTTAGCATTTATTAGGCCCATTGATCGTTACCGGTATGATCTTTAATAAAGAAATTTTAAATGATCTATTAAATTATCTTTTAGAAAGAAGATAATTATTCACAATTTTTTAGCATTTATTAGTCCCAATGATCGTTACCATTATGAACTTTAATAAAGAAATTTCAAATAATCTCTTAAATTATCTTTTAGAAAGAAGATAATTATTTCAATTTCTCTAGCATTTATTATGCCCAATGATCGTTGCCGTTATGGTCTTTAATAAAGAAATTTTAAATGATCAATTAAATTAACTTTTAGAAAAAAGAATAATATTTCAATTTTTTTACCATTTATTAGGCCTATTCATCGTTACCGTAATGATCTTTAATAAAGAAATTTTAAATGATCAATTAAATTATCTTTTAGAAAGAAGATAATTATTTACAATTTTTTGGCATTCATTAGGCCTAACGATCGTTACCGTTATGATCTTTAATAAATAAATTTTAAATGATCTATTAAATTATATTTTAGAAAGAAGATAATTATTCACAATTTTTTAGCATTTATTAGGCCCAATGATCGTTACCGTTATGATCTTTAATAAAGAAATTTTAAATGATCAATTAAATTATCTTTTAGAAGGAATATAACTATTTCAAATTTTTTTGCATTTATTAGGCCCATTGATCGTTACCGGCATGATCTTTAATAAAGAAATTTTAAATGATCTATTAAATTATCTTTTAGAAAGAAGATAATTATTCACAATTTTTTAGCATTTATTAGGCCCAATGATCGTTACCGTTATGATCTTTAATAAAGAAATTTTAAATGATCAATTAAATTAACTTTTAGAAGGAAGATAACTATTTCAAATTTTTTAGCATTTATTAGGCCCATTGATCGTTACCGGTATGATCTTTAATAAAGAAATTTTAAATGATCTATTAAATCATCTTTTAGAAAGAAGATAATTATTTACAATTTTTTAGTATTTATTAGGCTCAATGATCATTACCGTTACGAACTTTAATAAAGAAATTTTAAATGATCTCTTAAATTATCTTTTAGAAAGAAGATAATTATTTCAATTTGCCTAGCATTTATTAGGCCCAATGATCGTTACCGTTATGAACTTTAATAAAGAAATTTCAAATGATCTCTTAAATTATGTTTTAGAAAGAAGGTAATTATTTCAATTTCTCTAGCATTTATTAGGCCCAATGATCGTTGCCGTTATGGTCTTTAATAAAGAAATTTGAAATGATCAATTAAATTATGTTTTAGAAAGAAGATGAATATTTCACTTTTTTTAGCATTTATTAGCCCTATTCATCGTTACCGTAATGATCTTTAATAAAGAAATTTTAAATGATCAATTAAATTATCTTTTAGAAAGAAGATAATTATTTACAATTTTTTGGCATTCATTAGGCCTAACGATCGTTACCGTTATGATCTTTAATAAATAAATTTTAAATGATCTATTAAATTATCTTTTAGAAAGAAGATAATTATTCACAATTTTTTAGCATTTATTAGGCCCAATGATCGTTACCGTTATGATCTTTAATAAAGAAATTTTAAATGATCAATTAAATTATCTTTTAGATGGAAGATAATTATTTCAAATTTTTTAGCATTTATTAGGCTCATTGATCGTTACCGGCATGATCTTTAATAAAGAAATTTTAAATGATCTATTAAATTATCTTTTAGAAAGAAGATAATTATTCACAATTTTTTAGCATTTATTAGGCCCAATGATCGTTACCATTATGAACTTTAATAAAGAAATTTCAAATGATCTCTTAAATTATCTTTTAGAAAGAAGATAATTATTTCAATTTCTCTAGCATTTATTAGGCCCAATGATCGTTGCCGTTATGGTCTTTAATAAACAAATTTTAAATGATCAATTAAATTAACTTTTAGAAAAAAGATGAATATTTCAATTTTTTTACCATTTATTAGGCCCATTCATCGTTACCGTTATGATCTTTAATAAAGAAATTTTAAATGATCAATTAAATTATCTTTTAGAAAGAATATAATTATTTACAATTTTTTGGCTTTCATTAGCCCTAACGATCGCTACCGTTATGATCTTTAATAAATAAATTTTAAATGATCTATTAAATTATCTTTTAGAAAGAAGATAATTATTCACAATTTTTTAGCATTTATTGGGCCCAATGATCGTTACCGTTATGATCTTTAATAAAGAAATTTTAAATGATCAATTAAATTATCTTTTAGAAGGAAGATAACTATTTCAAATTTTTTAGCATTTATTAGGCCCATTGATCGTTACCGGCATGATCTTTAATAAAGAAAATTTAAATGATCTATTAAATTATCTTTTAGAAAGAAGATAATTATTCACAATTTTTTAGCATTTATTAGGCCCAATGATCGTTACCATTATGAACTTTAATAAAGAAATTTCAAATGATCTCTTAAATTATCTTTTAGAAAGAAGATAATTATTTCAATTTCTCTAGCATTTATTAGGCCCAATGATCATTGCCGTTATGGTCTTTAATAAACAAATTTTAAATGATCAATTAAATTAACTTTTAGAAAAAAGATGAATATTTCAATTTTTTTACCATTTATTAGGCCCATTCATCGTTACCGTTATGATCTTTAATAAAGAAATTTTAAATGATCAATTAAATTATCTTTTAGAAAGAATATAATTATTTACAATTTTTTGGCATTCATTAGCCCTAACGATCGCTACCATTATGATCTTTAATAAATAAATTTTAAATGATCTATTAAATTATCTTTTAGAAATAAGATAATTATTCACAATTTTTTAGCATTTACTAGGCCCAATGATCGTTACCGTTATGAACTTTAATAAAGAAATTTTAAATGATCTCTTAAATTATCTTTTAGAAAGAAGATAATTATTTCAATTTGCCTAGCATTTATTAGGCTCAATGATCGTTACCGTTATGAACTTTGATAAAGAAATTTCAAATGATCTCTTAAATTATGTTTTAGAAAGAAGGTAATTATTTCAATTTCTCTAGCATTTATTAGGCCCAATGATCGTTGCCGTTATGGTCTTTAATAAAGAAATTTGAAATGATCAATTAAATTATCTTTTAGAAAGTATATTTCAATTTTTTTAGCATTTATTAGCCCTATTCATCGTTACCGTTATGATCTTTAATAAAGAAATTTTAAATGATCAATTAAATTATCTTTTAGAAAGAAGATAATTATTTACAATTTTTTGGCATTCATTAGGCCTAACGATCGTTACCGTTATGATCTTTAATAAATAAATTTTAAATGATCTATTAAATTATCTTTTAGAAAGAAGATAATTATTCACATTTTTTTAACATTTATTAGGCCCAATGATCGTTACCGTTATGATGTTTAATAAAGAAATTTTAAATGATCAATTAAATTATCTTTTAGATGGAAGATAACTATTTCAAATTTTTTAGCATTTATTAGGCTCATTGATCGTTACCGGCATGATCTTTAATAAAGAAATTTTAAATGATCTATTAAATTATCTTTTAGAAAGAAGATAATTATTCACAATTTTTTAGCATTTATTAGGCCCAATGATCGTTACCGTTATGATCTTTAATAAAGAAATTTTAAATGATCAATTAAATTATCTTTTAGAAGGAAGATAACTATTTCAAATTTTTTAGCATTTATTAGGCCCATTGATCGTTACCGGCATGATCTTTAATAAAGAAATTTTAAATGATCTATTAAATTATCTTTTAGAAAGAAGATAATTATTCACAATTTTTTAGCATTTGTTAGGCCCAATGATCGTTACCGTTATGATCTTTAATAAAGAAATTTTAAATGATCAATTAAATTAACTTTTAGAAGGAAGATAACTATTTCAAATTTTTTAGCATTTATTAGGCCCATTGATCGTTACCGGTATGATCTTTAATAAAGAAATTTTAAATGATCTATTAAATCATCTTTTAGAAAGAAGATAATTATTTACAATTTTTTAGTATTTATTAGGCTCAATGATCATTACCGTTATGAGCTTTAATAAAGAAATTTTAAATGATCTCTTAAATTATCTTTTAGAAAGAAGATAATTATTTCAATTTGCCTAGCATTTATTAGGCCCAATGATCGTTACCGTTATGAACTTTAATAAAGAAATTTCAAATGATCTCTTAAATTATGTTTTAGAAAGAAGGTAATTATTTCAATTTCTCTAGCATTTATTAGGCCCAATGATCGTTGCCGTTATGGTCTTTAATAAAGAAATTTGAAATGATCAATTAAATTATGTTTTAGAAAGAAGATGAATATTTCACTTTTTTTAGCATTTATTAGCCCTATTCATCGTTACCGTTATGATCTTTAATAAAGAAATTTTAAATGATCAATTAAATTATCTTTTAGAAAGAAGATAATTATTTACAATTTTTTGGCATTCATTAGGCCTAACGATCGTTACCGTTATGATCTTTAATAAATAAATTTTAAATCATCTATTAAATTATCTTTTAGAAAGAAGATAATTATTCACAATTTTTTAGCATTTATTAGGCCCAATGATCGTTACCGTTATGATCTTTAATAAAGAAATTTTAAATGATCAATTAAATTATCTTTTAGATGGAAGATAACTATTTCAAATTTTTTAGCATTTATTAGGCTCATTGATCGTTACCGGCATGATCTTTAATAAAGAAATTTTAAATAATCTATTAAATTATCTTTTAGAAAGAAGATAATTATTCACAATTTTTTAGCATTTATTAGGCCCAATGATCGTTACCATTATGAACTTTAATAAAGAAATTTCAAATGATCTCTTAAATTATCTTTTAGAAAGAAGATAATTATTTCAATTTCTCTAGCATTTATTAGGCCCAATGATCGTTGCCGTTATGGTCTTTAATAAACAAATTTTAAATGATCAATTAAATTAACTTTTAGAAAAAAGATGAATATTTCAATTTTTTTACCATTTATTAGGCCCATTCATCGTTACCGTTATGATCTTTAATAAAGAAATTTTAAATGATCAATTAAATTATCTTTTAGAAAGAATATAATTATTTACAATTTTTTGGCATTCATTAGCCCTAACGATCGCTACCGTTATGATCTTTAATAAATAAATTTTAAATGATCTATTAAATTATCTTTTAGAAAGAAGATAATTATTCACAATTTTTTAGCATTTATTAGGCCCAATGATCGTTACCGTTATGATCTTTAATAAAGAAATTTTAAATGATCAATTAAATTATCTTTTAGAAGGAAGATAACTATTTCAAATTTTTTAGCATTTATTAGGCCCATTGATCGTTACCGGCATGATCTTTAATAAAGAAAATTTAAATGATCTATTAAATTATCTTTTAGAAAGAAGATAATTATTCACAATTTTTTAGCATTTATTAGGCCCAATGATCGTTACCATTATGAACTTTAAGAAAGAAATTTCAAATGATCTCTTAAATTATCTTTTAGAAAGAAGATAATTATTTCAATTTCTCTAGCATTTATTAGGCCCAATGATCGTTGCCGTTATGGTCTTTAATAAAGAAATTTTAAATGATCAATTAAATTAACTTTTAGAAAAAAGATGAATATTTCAATTTTTTTACCATTTATTAGGCCCATTCATCGTTACCGTTATGATCTTTAATAAAGAAATTTTAAATGATCAATTAAATTATCTTTTAGAAAGAATATAATTATTTACAATTTTTTGGCATTCATTAGCCCTAACGATCGCTACCATTATGATCTTTAATAAATAAATTTTAAATGATCTATTAAATTATCTTTTAGAAAGAAGATAATTATTCACAATTTTTTAGCATTTATTAGGCCCAATGATCGTTACCGTTCTGATCTTTAATAAAGAAATTTTAAATGATCAATTAAATTATCTTTTAGAAGGAAGATAACTATTTCAAATTTTTTAGCATTTATTAGGCCAATTTATCGTTACCGGTATGATCTTTAATAAAGAAATTTTAAATAATCTATTAAATCATCTTTTAGAAAGAAGATAATTATTCACAATTTTTTAGCATTTATTAGGGCCAATGATCGTTACCGTTATGAACTTTAATAAAGAAATTTTAAATGATCTCTTAAATTATCTTTTAGAAAGAAGATAATTATTTCAATTTCTCTTGCATTTATTAGGCCCAATGATCGTTGCCGTTATGGTCTTTAATAAAGAAATTTTAAATGATCAATTAAATTATCTTTTAGAAAGAAGATGAATATTTCAATTTTTTTAGCATTTATTAGGCCCATTGATCGTTACCGTTATGATCTTTAATAAAGAAATTTTAAATGATCAATTAAATTATCTTTTAGAAAGAAGATAATTATTTACAATTTTTTGGCATTCATTAGGCCTAACGATCGTTACCGTTATGATCTTTAATAAATAAATTTTAAATGATCTATTAAATTATCTTTTAGAAAGAAGATAATTATTCACAATTTTTTAGCATTTATTAGGCCCAATGATCGTTACCGTTATGATCTTTAATAGAGAAATTTTAAATGATCTCTTAAATTATCTTTTAGAAAGAAGATAATTATTTCAATTTGCCTAGCATTTATTAGGCCCAATGATCGTTACCGTTATGAACTTTGATAAAGAAATTTCAAATGATCTCTTAAATTATGTTTTAGAAAGAAGGTAATTATTTCAATTTCTCTAGCATTTATTAGGCCCAATGATTGTTGCCGTTATGGTCTTTAATAAAGAAATTTGAAATGATGAATTAAATTATCTTTTAGAAAGTATATTTCAATTTTTTTAGCATTTATTAGCCCTATTCATGGTTACCGTTATGATCTTTAATAAAGAAATTTTAAATGATCAATTAAATTATCTTTTAGAAAGAAGATAATTATTTACAATTTTTTGGCATTCATTAGGCCTAACGATCGTTACCGTTATGATCTTTAATAAATAAATTTTAAATGATCTATTAAATTATCTTTTAGAAAGAAGATAATTATTCACAATTTTTTAGCATTTATTAGGCCCAATGATCGTTACCGTTATGATCTTTCATAAAGAAATTTTAAATGATCAATTAAATTATCTTTTAGATGGAAGATAACTATTTCAAATTTTTTAGCATTTATTAGGCTCATTGATCGTTACCGGCATGATCTTTAATAAAGAAATTTTAAATGATCTATTAAATTATCTTTTAGAAAGAAGATAATTATTCACAATTTTTTAGCATTTATTAGGCCTAATGATCGTTACCATTATGAACTTTAATAAAGAAATTTTAAATGATCTCTTAAATTATCTTTTAGAAAGAAGATAATTATTTCAATTTCTCTAGCATTTATTAGGCCCAATGATCATTGCCGTTATGGTCTTTAATAAAGAAATTTTAAATGATCAATTAAATTATCTTTTAGAAAGAAAATGAATATTTCAATTTTTTTAGCATTTGTTAGGCCCATTGATCGTTACCATTATGATCTTTAATAAAGAAATTTTAAATGATCAATTAAATTATATTTTAGAAAGAAGAAAATTATTTACAATTTTTTGGCATTCATTAGGCCTAATGATCGTTACCGTTATGATCTTTAATAAATAAATTTTAAATGATCAATTAAATTATCTTTTAGAAGGAAGATAACTATTTCAAATTTTTTAGCATTTATTAGGCCCATTGATCGTTACCGGCATGATCTTTAATAAAGAAATTTTAAATGATCTATTAAATTATCTTTTAGAAAGAAGATAATTATTCACAATTTTTTAGCATTTATTAGGCACAATGATCGTTACTATTATGAACTTTAATAAAGAAATTTCAAATGATCTCTTAAATTATCTTATAGAAAGAAGATAATTATTTCAATTTCTCTTGCATTTATTAGGCCCAATGATCGTTGCCGTTATGGTCTTTAAGAAAGAAATTTTAAATGATCAATTAAATTATCTTTTAGAAAGAAGATGAATATTTCAATTTTTTTAGCATTTATTAGGCCCATTGATCGTTACCGTTATGATCTTTAATAAAGAAATTTTAAATGATCAATTAAATTATCTTTTAGAAAGAAGATAATTATTTACAATTTTTTGGCATTCATTAGGCCTAATGATCGTTACCGTTCTGATCTTTAATAAAGAAATTTTAAATGATCTATTAAATTATCTTTTAGAAACAAGATAATTATTCACAATTTTTTAGCATTTATTAGGCCCAATGATCGTTACCGTTATGATCTTTAATGAAGAAATTTTAAATGATCAATTAAATTATCTTTTAGAAGGAAGATAACTATTTCAAATTTTTTAGCATTTATTAGGCCAATTTATCGTTACCGGTATGATCTTTAATAAAGAAATTTTAAATGATCTATTAAATCATCTTTTAGAAAGAAGATAATTATTCACAATTTTTTAGCATTTATTAGGCCCAATGATCGTTACCGTTATGAACTTTAATAAAGAAGTTTTAAATGATCTCTTAAATTATCTTTTAGAAAGAAGATAATTATTTCAATTTTCCTAGCATTTATTAGGCCCAATGATCGTTACCTTATGAACTTTAATAAAGAAATTTCAAATGATCTCTTAAATTATGTTTTAGAAAGAAGGTAATTATTTCAATTTCTCTAGCATTTATTAGGCCCAATGATCGTTGCCGTTATGGTCTTTAATAAAGAAATTTGAAATGATCAATTAAATTATCTTTTAGAAAGAAGATGAATATTTCAATTTTTTTAGCATTTATTAGGCCTATTCACCGTTACCGTTATGATCTTTAATAAAGAAATTTTAAATGATCAATTAAATTAGCTTTTAGAAAGAAGATAATTATTTACAATTTTTTGGCATTCATTAGGCCTAACGATCGTTACCGTTATGATCCTTAATAAATAAATTTTAAATGATCTATTAAATTATCTTTTAGAAAGAAGATAATTATTCACAATTTTTTAGCATTTATTAGGCCCAATGATCGTTACCGTTATGATCTTTAATAAAGAAATTTTAAATGATCAATTAAATTATGTTTTAGAAGGAAGATAACTATTTCAAATTTTTTAGCATTTATTAGGCCCATTGATCGTTACCGGCATGATCTTTAAGAAAGAAATTTTAAATGATCTATTAAATTATCTTTTAGAAACAAGATAATTATTCACAATTTTTTAGCATTTATTAGGCCCAATGATCGTTACCGTTATGAACTTTAATAAAGAAATTTCAAATGATCTCTTAAATTATCTTTTACAAAGAAGAGAATTATTTCCATTTCTCTAGCATTTATTAGGCCCAATGATCGTTGCCGTTATGGTCTTTAATAAAGAAATTTTAAATGATCAATTAAATTATCTTTTAGAAAGAAGATGAATATTTCAATTTTTTTAGCATTTATTAGGCCCATTGATCGTTACCGTTATGATCTTTAATGAAGAAATTTTAAATGATCAATTAAATTATCTTTTAGAAGGAAGATAACTATTTCAAATTTTTTAGCATTTATTAGGCCAATTTATCGTTACCGGTATGATCTTTAATAAAGAAATTTTAAATGATCTATTAAATCATCTTTTAGAAAGAAGATAATTATTCACAATTTTTTAGCATTTATTAGGCCCAATGATCGTTACCGTTATGAACTTTAATAAAGAAGTTTTAAATGATCTCTTAAATTATCTTTTAGAAAGAAGATAATTATTTCAATTTTCCTAGCATTTATTAGGCCCAATGATCGTTACCTTATGAACTTTAATAAAGAAATTTCAAATGATCTCTTAAATTATGTTTTAGAAAGAAGGTAATTATTTCAATTTCTCTAGCATTTATTAGGCCCAATGATCGTTGCCGTTATGGTCTTTAATAAAGAAATTTGAAATGATCAATTAAATTATCTTTTAGAAAGAAGATGAATATTTCAATTTTTTTAGCATTTATTAGGCCTATTCATCGTTACCGTTATGATCTTTAATAAAGAAATTTTAAATGATCAATTAAATTATCTTTTAGAAAGAAGATAATTATTTACAATTTTTTGGCATTCATTAGGCCTAACGATCGTTACCGTTATGATCCTTAATAAATAAATTTTAAATGATCTATTAAATTATCTTTTAGAAAGAAGATAATTATTCACAATTTTTTAGCATTTATTAGGCCCAATTATCGTTACCGTTATGATCTTTAATAAAGGAATTTTAAATGATCAATTAAATTATCTTTTAGAAGGAAGATAACTATTTCAAATTTTTTAGCATTTATTAGGCCCATTGATCGTTACCGGCATGATCTTTAAGAAAGAAATTTTAAATGATCTATTAAATTATCTTTTAGAAAGAAGATAATTATTCACAATTTTTTAGCATTTATTAGGCCCAATGATCGTTACCGTTATGAACTTTAATAAAGAAATTTCAAATGATCTCTTAAATTATCTTTTACAAAGAAGAGAATTATTTCCATTTCTCTAGCATTTATTAGGCCCAATGATCGTTGCCGTTATGGTCTTTAATAAAGAAATTTTAAATGATCAATTAAATTATCTTTTAGAAAGAAGATGAATATTTCAATTTTTTTAGCATTTATTAGGCCCATTGATCGTTACCGTTATGATCTTTAATAAAGAAATTTTAAATGATGAATTAAATTATCTTTTAGAAGGAAGATAACTATTTCAAATTTTTTAGCATTTATTAGGCCCATTGATCGTTACCGGCATGATCTTTAAGAAAGAAATTTTAAATGATCTATTAAATTATCTTTTAGAAAGAAGATAATTATTCACAATTTTTTAGCATTTATTAGGCCCAATGATCGTTACCGTTATGAACTTTAATAAAGAAATTTCAAATGATCTCTTAAATTATCTTTTACAAAGAAGAGAATTATTTCCATTTCTCTAGCATTTATTAGGCCCAATGATCGTTGCCGTTATGGTCTTTAATAAAGAAATTTTAAATGATCAATTAAATTATCTTTTAGAAAGAAGATGAATATTTCAATTTTTTTAGCATTTATTAGGCCCATTGATCGTTACCGTTATGATCTTTAATAAAGAAATTTTAAATGATGAATTAAATTATCTTTTAGAAGGAAGATAACTATTTCAAATTTTTTAGCATTTATTAGGCCCATTGATCGTTACCGGCATCATCTTTAATAAAGAAATTTTAAATGATCTATTAAATTATCTTTTAGAAAGAAGATAATTATTCACAATTTTTTAGCATTTATTAGGCCCAATGATCGTTACCATTATGAACTTTAATAAAGAAATTTTAAATGATCAATTAAATTATCTTTTAGATGGAAGATTACTATTTCAAATTTTTTAGCATTTATTAGGCCCAATGATCGTTACCATTATGAACTTTAATAAAGAAATTTCAAATGATCTCTTAAATTATCTTTTAGAAAGAAGATAATTATTTCAATTTCTCTAGCATTTATTAGGCCCAATGATCGTTGCCGTTATGGTCTTTAATAAAGAAATTTTAAATGATCAATTAAATTATCTTTTAGAAAAAAGATGAATATTTCAATTTTTATACCATTTATTAGGCCCATTCCTCGTTACCGTTATGATCTTTAATAAAGAAATTTTAAATGATCAATTAAATTATCTTTTAGAAAGAATATAATTATTTACAATTTTTTGGCATTCATTAGCCCTAACGATCGCTACCGTTATGATCTTTAATAAATAAATTTTAAATGATCTATTAAATTATCTTTTAGGAAGAAGATAATTATTCACAATTTTTTAGCATTTATTAGGCCCAATGATCGTTACCGTTATGATCTTTATTAAAGAAATTTTAAATGATCAATTAAATTATCTTTTAGATGGAAGATTACTATTTCAAATTTTTTAGCATTTATTAGGCCCATTGATCGTTACCGTTATGAACTTTAATAAAGAAATGTCAAATGATCTCTTAAATTATCTTTTAGAAAGAAGAGAATTATTTCAATTTCTCTTGCATTTATTAGGCCCAATGATCGTTGCCGTTATGGTCTTTAATAAAGAAATTTTAAATGATCAATTAAATTATCTTTTAGAAAGAAGATGAATATTTCAATTTTTTTAGCATTTATTAGGCCCATTGATCGTTACCATTATGATCTTTAATAAAGAAATTTTAAATGATCAATTAAAATATCTTTTAGAAAGAAAATAATTATTTACAATTTTTTGGCATTCATTAGGCCTAACGATCGTCACCGTTATGATCTTTAATAAATAAATTTTAAATGATCTATTAAGTTATCTTTTAGAAAGAAGATAATTATTCACAATTTTTTAGCATTTATTAGGCCCAATGATCGTTACCGTTATGAACTTTAATAAAGAAATTTCAAATGATCTCTTAAATTATCTTTTACAAAGAAGAGAATTATTTCCATTTCTCTAGCATTTATTAGGCCCAATGATCGTTGCCGTTATGGTCTTTAATAAAGAAATTTTAAATGATCAATTAAATTATCTTTTAGAAAGAAGATGAATATTTCAATTTTTTTAGCATTTATTAGGCCCATTGATCGTTACCGTTATGATCTTTAATAAAGAAATTTTAAATGATGAATTAAATTATCTTTTAGAAGGAAGATAACTATTTCAAATTTTTTAGCATTTATTAGGCCCATTGATCGTTACCGGCATCATCTTTAATAAAGAAATTTTAAATGATCTATTAAATTATCTTTTAGAAAGAAGATAATTATTCACAATTTTTTAGCATTTATTAGGCACAATGATCGTTACTGCTATGAACTTTAATAAAGAAATTTCAAATGATCTCTTAAATTATCTTTTAGAAAGAAGATAATTATTTTAATTTCTCTTGCATTTATTAGGCCCAATGATCGTTGCCGTTATGGTCTTTAATAAAGAAATTTGAAATGATCAATTAAATTATCTTTTTGAAAGAAGATGAATATTTCAATTTTTTTAGCATTTATTAGGCCTATTCATCGTTACCGTTATGATCTTTAATAAAGAAATTTTAAATGATCAATTAAATTATCGTTTAGAAAGAAGATAATTATTTACAATTTTTTGGCATTCATTAGGCCTAACGATCGTTACCGTTATGATCTTTAATAAATAAATTTTAAATGATCTATTAAATTATCTTTTAGAAAGAAGATAATTATTCACAATTTTTTAGCATTTATTAGGCCCAATGATCGTTACCGTTATGATCTTTAATAAAGAAATTTTAAATGATCAATTAAATTATCTTTTAGATGGAAGATTACTATTTCAAATTTTTTAGCATTTATTAGGCCCATTGATCGTTACCAGCATAATCTTTAATAAAGAAATTTTAAATGATCTATTAAATTATCTTTTAGAAAGAAGATAATTATTCAAAATTTTTTAGCATTTATTAGGCCCAATGATCGTTACCATTATGAACTTTAATAAAGAAATTTCAAATGATCTCTTAAATTATCTTTTAGAAAGAAGATAATTATTTCAATTTCTCTAGCATTTATTAGGCCCAATGATCGTTGCCGTTATGGTCTTTAATAAAGAAATTTTAAATGATCAATTAAATTATCTTTTAGAAAAAAGATGAATATTTCAATTTTTATACCATTTATTAGGCCCATTCCTCGTTACCGTTATGATCTTTAATAAAGAAATTTTAAATGATCAATTAAATTATCTTTTAGAAAGAATATAATTATTTACAATTTTTTGGCATTCATTAGCCCTAACGATCGCTACCGTTATGATCTTTAATAAATAAATTTTAAATGATCTATTAAATTATCTTTTAGGAAGAAGATAATTATTCACAATTTTTTAGCATTTATTAGGCCCAATGATCGTTACCGTTATGATCTTTATTAAAGAAATTTTAAATGATCAATTAAATTATCTTTTAGATGGAAGATTACTATTTCAAATTTTTTAGCATTTATTAGGCCCATTGATCGTTACCGTTATGAACTTTAATAAAGAAATGTCAAATGATCTCTTAAATTATCTTTTAGAAAGAAGAGAATTATTTCAATTTCTCTTGCATTTATTAGGCCCAATGATCGTTGCCGTTATGGTCTTTAATAAAGAAATTTTAAATGATCAATTAAATTATCTTTTAGATGGAAGATAACTATTTCAAATTTTTTAGCATTTATTAGGCCCATTGATCGTTACCGGCATGATCTTTAATAAAGAAATTTTAAATGATCTATTAAATTATCTTTTAGAAAGAAGATAATTATTCACAATTTTTTACCATTTATTAAGCCCAATGATCGTTACCATTATGAACATTAATAAAGAAATTTCAAATGATCTCTTAAATTATCTTTTAGAAAGAAGATAATTATTTCAATTTCTCTAGCATTTATTAGGCCCAATGATCGTTGCCGTTATGGTCTTTAATAAAGAAATTTTAAATGATCAATCAAATTATCTTTTAGAAAAAAGATGAATATTTCAATTTTTTTAGCATTTATTAGGGCGATTGATCGTTACCGTTATGATCTTTAATAAAGAAATTTTAAATGATCAATTAAATTATCTTTTAGAAAGAAGATAATTATTTACAATTTTTTGGCATTCATTAGGCCTAATGATCGTTACCGTTAATATCTTTAATAAAGAAATTTTAAATGATCTATTAAAGTATCTTTTAGAAACAATATAATTATTCACAATTTTTTAGCATTTATTAGGCCCAATGATCGTTACCGCTATGATCTTTAATAAAGAAATTTTAAATGATCAATTAAATTATCTTTTAGAAGGAAGATAACTATTTCAAATTTTTGCGCATTTATTAGGCCAATTTATCGTTACCGATATGATCTTTAATAAAGAAATTTTAAATGATCTATTAAATCATCTTTTAGAAAGAAGATAATTATTCACAATTTTTTAGCATTTATTAGGCCCAATGATCGTTACCGTTATGAACTTTAATAAAGAAATTTTAAATGATCTCTTAAATCATCTTTTAGAAAGAAGATAATTATTTCAATTTGCCTAGCATTTATTAGGCCCAATGATCGTTACAGTTATGAACTTTAATAAAGAAATTTCAAATGATCTCTTAAATTATCTTTTAGAAAGAAGATAATTATTTCAATTTCTCTAGCATTTATTAGGCCCAATGATCGTTGCCGTTATGGTCTTTAACAAAGAAATTTGAAATGATCAATTAAATTATCTTTTAGAAAGAAGATGAATATTTCAATTTTTTTACCATTTATTAGGCCCATTCATCGTTACCGTTATGATCTTTAATAAAGAAATTTTAAATGATCAATTAAATTATCTTTTAGAAAGAATATAATTATTTACAATTTTTTGGCATTCATTAGCCCTAACGATCGCTACCGTTATGATCTTTAATAAATAAATTTTAAATGATCTATTAAATTATCTTTTAGAGAGAAGATAATTATTCACAATTTTTTAGCATTTATTAGGCCCAATGATCGTTACCGTTATGATCTTTAATAAAGAAATTTTAAATGATCAATTAAATTATCTTTTAGAAGGAAGATAACTATTTCAAATTTTTTAGCATTTATTAGGCCCATTGATCGTTACCGGCATGATCTTTAAGAAAGAAATTTTAAATGATCTATTAAATTATCTTTTAGAAACAAGATAATTATTCACAATTTTTTAGCATTTATTAGGCCCAATGATCGTTACCGTTATGAACTTTAATAAAGAAATTTCAAATGATCTCTTAAATTATCTTTTACAAAGAAGAGAATTATTTCCATTTCTCTAGCATTTATTAGGCCCAATGATCGTTGCCGTTATGGTCTTTAATAAAGAAATTTTAAATGATCAATTAAATTATCTTTTAGAAAGAAGATGAATATTTCAATTTTTTTAGCATTTATTAGGCCCATTGATCGTTACCGTTATGATCTTTAATGAAGAAATTTTAAATGATCAATTAAATTATCTTTTAGAAGGAAGATAACTATTTCAAATTTTTTAGCATTTATTAGGCCAATTTATCGTTACCGGTATGATCTTTAATAAAGAAATTTTAAATGATCTATTAAATCATCTTTTAGAAAGAAGATAATTATTCACAATTTTTTAGCATTTATTAGGCCCAATGATCGTTACCGTTATGAACTTTAATAAAGAAGTTTTAAATGATCTCTTAAATTATCTTTTAGAAAGAAGATAATTATTTCAATTTTCCTAGCATTTATTAGGCCCAATGATCGTTACCTTATGAACTTTAATAAAGAAATTTCAAATGATCTCTTAAATTATGTTTTAGAAAGAAGGTAATTATTTCAATTTCTCTAGCATTTATTAGGCCCAATGATCGTTGCCGTTATGGTCTTTAATAAAGAAATTTGAAATGATCAATTAAATTATCTTTTAGAAAGAAGATGAATATTTCAATTTTTTTAGCATTTATTAGGCCTATTCATCGTTACCGTTATGATCTTTAATAAAGAAATTTTAAATGATCAATTAAATTATCTTTTAGAAAGAAGATAATTATTTACAATTTTTTGGCATTCATTAGGCCTAACGATCGTTACCGTTATGATCCTTAATAAATAAATTTTAAATGATCTATTAAATTATCTTTTAGAAAGAAGATAATTATTCACAATTTTTTAGCATTTATTAGGCCCAATGATCGTTACCGTTATGATCTTTAATAAAGAAATTTTAAATGATCAATTAAATTATCTTTTAGAAGGAAGATAACTATTTCAAATTTTTTAGCATTTATTAGGCCCATTGATCGTTACCGGCATGATCTTTAAGAAAGAAATTTTAAATGATCTATTAAATTATCTTTTAGAAAGAAGATAATTATTCACAATTTTTTAGCATTTATTAGGCCCAATGATCGTTACCGTTATGAACTTTAATAAAGAAATTTCAAATGATCTCTTAAATTATCTTTTACAAAGAAGAGAATTATTTCCATTTCTCTAGCATTTATTAGGCCCAATGATCGTTGCCGTTATGGTCTTTAATAAAGAAATTTTAAATGATCAATTAAATTATCTTTTAGAAAGAAGATGAATATTTCAATTTTTTTAGCATTTATTAGGCCCATTGATCGTTACCGTTATGATCTTTAATAAAGAAATTTTAAATGATGAATTAAATTATCTTTTAGAAGGAAGATAACTATTTCAAATTTTTTAGCATTTATTAGGCCCATTGATCGTTACCGGCATGATCTTTAAGAAAGAAATTTTAAATGATCTATTAAATTATCTTTTAGAAAGAAGATAATTATTCACAATTTTTTAGCATTTATTAGGCCCAATGATCGTTACCGTTATGAACTTTAATAAAGAAATTTCAAATGATCTCTTAAATTATCTTTTACAAAGAAGAGAATTATTTCCATTTCTCTAGCATTTATTAGGCCCAATGATCGTTGCCGTTATGGTCTTTAATAAAGAAATTTTAAATGATCAATTAAATTATCTTTTAGAAAGAAGATGAATATTTCAATTTTTTTAGCATTTATTAGGCCCATTGATCGTTACCGTTATGATCTTTAATAAAGAAATTTTAAATGATGAATTAAATTATCTTTTAGAAGGAAGATAACTATTTCAAATTTTTTAGCATTTATTAGGCCCATTGATCGTTACCGGCATCATCTTTAATAAAGAAATTTTAAATGATCTATTAAATTATCTTTTAGAAAGAAGATAATTATTCACAATTTTTTAGCATTTATTAGGCACAATGATCGTTACTGCTATGAACTTTAATAAAGAAATTTCAAATGATCTCTTAAATTATCTTTTAGAAAGAAGATAATTATTTTAATTTCTCTTGCATTTATTAGGCCCAATGATCGTTGCCGTTATGGTCTTTAATAAAGAAATTTGAAATGATCAATTAAATTATCTTTTTGAAAGAAGATGAATATTTCAATTTTTTTAGCATTTATTAGGCCTATTCATCGTTACCGTTATGATCTTTAATAAAGAAATTTTAAATGATCAATTAAATTATCGTTTAGAAAGAAGATAATTATTTACAATTTTTTGGCATTCATTAGGCCTAACGATCGTTACCGTTATGATCTTTAATAAATAAATTTTAAATGATCTATTAAATTATCTTTTAGAAAGAAGATAATTATTCACAATTTTTTAGCATTTATTAGGCCCAATGATCGTTACCGTTATGATCTTTAATAAAGAAATTTTAAATGATCAATTAAATTATCTTTTAGATGGAAGATTACTATTTCAAATTTTTTAGCATTTATTAGGCCCATTGATCGTTACCGGCATAATCTTTAATAAAGAAATTTTAAATGATCTATTAAATTATCTTTTAGAAAGAAGATAATTATTCAAAATTTTTTAGCATTTATTAGGCCCAATGATCGTTACCATTATGAACTTTAATAAAGAAATTTCAAATGATCTCTTAAATTATCTTTTAGAAAGAAGATAATTATTTCAATTTCTCTAGCATTTATTAGGCCCAATGATCGTTGCCGTTATGGTCTTTAATAAAGAAATTTTAAATGATCAATTAAATTATCTTTTAGAAAAAAGATGAATATTTCAATTTTTATACCATTTATTAGGCCCATTCATTGTTACCGTTATGATCTTCAATAAAGAAATTTTAAATGATCAATTAAATTATCTTTTAGAAAGAATATAATTATTTACAATTTTTTGGCATTCATTAGCCCTAACGATCGATACCGTTATGATCTTTAATAAATAAATTTTAAATGATCTATTAAATTATCTTTTAGGAAGAAGATAATTATTCACAATTTTTTAGCATTTATTAGGCCCAATGATCGTTACCGTTATGATCTTTATTAAAGAAATTTTAAATGATCAATTAAATTATCTTTTAGAAAGAAGATTACTATTTCAAATTTTTTAGCATTTATTAGGCCCAATGATCGTTACCATTATGAACATTAATAAAGAAATTTCAAATGATCTCTTAAATTATCTTTTAGAAAGAAGATAATTATTTCAATTTCTCTAGCATTTATTAGGCCCAATGATCGTTGCCGTTATGGTCTTTAATAAAGAAATTTTAAATGATCAATTAAATTATCTTTTAGAAAAAAGATGAATATTTCAATTTTTTTAGCATTTATTAGGGCGATTGATCGTTACCGTTATGATCTTTAATAAAGAAATTTTAAATGATCAATTAAATTATCTTTTAGAAAGAAGATAATTATTTACAATTTTTTGGCATTCATTAGGCCTAATGATCGTTACCGTTAATATCTTTAATAAAGAAATTTTAAATGATCTATTAAAGTATCTTTTAGAAACAATATAATTATTCACAATTTTTTAGCATTTATTAGGCCCAATGATCGTTACCGCTATGATCTTTAATAAAGAAATTTTAAATGATCAATTAAATTATCTTTTAGAAGGAAGATAACTATTTCAAATTTTTGCGCATTTATTAGGCCAATTTATCGTTACCGATATGATATTTAATAAAGAAATTTTAAATGATCTATTAAATCATCTTTTAGAAAGAAGATAATTATTCACAATTTTTTAGCATTTATTAGGCCCAATGATCGTTACCGTTATGAACTTTAATAAAGAAATTTTAAATGATCTCTTAAATTATCTTTTAGAAAGAAGATAATTATTTCAATTTGCCTAGCATTTATTAGGCCCAATGATCGTTACAGTTATGAACTTTAATAAAGAAATTTCAAATGATCTCTTAAATTATCTTTTAGAAAGAAGATAATTATTTCAATTTCTCTAGCATTTATTAGGCCCAATGATCGTTGCCGTTATGGTCTTTAACAAAGAAATTTGAAATGATCAATTAAATTATCTTTTAGAAAGAAGATGAATATTTCAATTTTTTTACCATTTATTAGGCCCATTCATCGTTACCGTTATGATCTTTAATAAAGAAATTTTAAATGATCAATTAAATTATCTTTTAGAAAGAATATAATTATTTACAATTTTTTGGCATTCATTAGCCCTAACGATCGCTACCGTTATGATCTTTAATAAATAAATTTTAAATGATCTATTAAATTATCTTTTAGAGAGAAGATAATTATTCACAATTTTTTAGCATTTATTAGGCCCAATGATCGTTACCGTTATGATCTTTAATAAAGAAATTTTAAATGATCAATTAAATTATCTTTTAGAAGGAAGATAACTATTTCAAATTTTTTAGCATTTATTAGGCCCATTGATCGTTACCGACATGATCTTTAATAAAGAAATTTTAAATGATCTATTAAATTATCTTTTAGAAAGAAGATAATTATTCACAATTTTTTAGCATTTATTAGGCCCAATGATCGTTACCGTTATGAACTTTAATAAAGAAATTTGAAATGATCTCTTAAATTATCTTTTAGAAAGAAGATAATTATTTCAATTTCTCTAGCATTTATTAGGCCCAATGATCGTTGCCGTTATGGTCTTTAACAAAGAAATTTGAAATGATCAATTAAATTATCTTTTAGAAAGAAGATGAATATTTCAATTTTTTTACCATTTATTAGGCCCATTCATCGTTACCGTTATGATCTTTAATAAAGAAATTTTAAATGATCAATTAAATTATCTTTTAGAAAGAATATAATTATTTACAATTTTTTGGCATTCATTAGCCCTAACGATCGCTACCGTTATGATCTTTAATAAATAAATTTTAAATGATCTATTAAATTATCTTTTAGAGAGAAGATAATTATTCACAATTTTTTAGCATTTATTAGGCCCAATGATCGTTACCGTTATGATATTTAATAAAGAAATTTTAAATGATCAATTAAATTATCTTTTAGATGGAAGATAACTATTTCAAATTTTTTAGCATTTATTAGGCCCATTGATCGTTACCGGCATGATCTTTAATAAAGAAATTTTAAATGATCTATTAAATTATCTTTTAGAAAGAAGATAATTATTCACAATTTTTTACCATTTATTAAGCCCAATGATCGTTACCATTATGAACATTAATAAAGAAATTTCAAATGATCTCTTAAATTATCTTTTAGAAAGAAGATAATTATTTCAATTTCTCTAGCATTTATTAGGCCCAATGATCGTTGCCGTTATGGTCTTTAATAAAGAAATTTTAAATGATCAATTAAATTATCTTTTAGAAAAAAGATGAATATTTCAATTTTTTTAGCATTTATTAGGGCGATTGATCGTTACCGTTATGATCTTTAATAAAGAAATTTTAAATGATCAATTAAATTATCTTTTAGAAAGAAGATAATTATTTACAATTTTTTGGCATTCATTAGGCCTAATGATCGTTACCGTTAATATCTTTAATAAAGAAATTTTAAATGATCTATTAAAGTATCTTTTAGAAACAATATAATTATTCACAATTTTTTAGCATTTATTAGGCCCAATGATCGTTACCGTTAATATCTTTAATAAAGAAATTTTAAATGATCTATTAAAGTATCTTTTAGAAACAATATAATTATTCACAATTTTTTAGCATTTATTAGGCCCAATGATCGTTACCGCTATGATCTTTAATAAAGAAATTTTAAATGATCAATTAAATTATCTTTTAGAAGGAAGATAACTATTTCAAATTTTTGCGCATTTATTAGGCCAATTTATCGTTACCGGTATGATCTTTAATAAAGAAATTTTAAATGATCTATTAAATCATCTTTTAGAAAGAAGATAATTATTCACAATTTTTTAGCATTTATTAGGCCCAATGATCGTTACCGTTATGAACTTTAATAAAGAAATTTTAAATGATCTCTTAAATCATCTTTTAGAAAGAAGATAATTATTTCAATTTGCCTAGCATTTATTAGGCCCAATGATCGTTACAGTTATGAACTTTAATAAAGAAATTTCAAATGATCTCTTAAATTATCTTTTAGAAAGAAGATAATTATTTCAATTTCTCTAGCATTTATTAGGCCCAATGATCGTTGCCGTTATGGTCTTTAACAACGAAATTTGAAATGATCAATTAAATTATCTTTTAGAAAGAAGATGAATATTTCAATTTTTTTACCATTTATTAGGCCCATTCATCGTTACCGTTATGATCTTTAATAAAGAAATTTTAAATGATCAATTAAATTATCTTTTAGAAAGAATATAATTATTTACAATTTTTTGGCATTCATTAGCCCTAACGATCGCTACCGTTATGATCTTTAATAAATAAATTTTAAATGATCTATTAAATTATCTTTTAGAGAGAAGATAATTATTCACAATTTTTTAGCATTTATTAGGCCCAATGATCGTTTCCGTTATGATCTTTAATAAAGAAATTTTAAATGATCAATTAAATTATCTTTTAGAAGGAAGATAACTATTTCAAATTTTTTAGCATTTATTAGGCCCATTGATCGTTACCGGCATGATCTTTAATAAAGAAATTTTAAATGATCTATTAAATTATGTTTTAGAAAGAAGATAATTATTCACAATTTTTTAGCATTTATTAGGCCCAATGATCGTTACCGTTATGAACTTTAATAAAGAAATTTCAAATGATCTCTTAAATTATCTTTTAGAAAGAAGAGAATTATTTCAATTTCTCTAGCATTTATTAGGCCCAATGATCGTTGCCGTTATGGTCTTTGATAAAGAAATTTTAAATGATCAATTAAATTATCTTTTAGAAAGAAGATGAATATTTCAATTTTTTTAGCATTTATTAGGCCCATTGATCGTTACCGTTATGATCTTTAATAAAGAAATTTTAAATGATCAATTAAATTATCTTTTAGAAGGAAGATAACTATTTCAAATTTTTTAGCATTTATTAGGCCCATTGATCGTTACCGGCATGATCTTTAATAAGGAAATTTTAAATGATCTATTAAATTATCTTTTAGAAAGAAGTTAATTATTCACAATTTTTTAGCATTTATTAGGCACAATGATCGTTACTGTTATGAACTTTAATAAAGAAATTTCAAATGATCTCTTAAATTATCTTTTAGAAAGTATATAATTATTTCAATTTCTGTTGCATTTATTAGGCCCAATGATCGTTACCGTTATGGTCTTTAATAAAGAAATTTTAAATGATCAATTAAATTATCTTTTAGAAAGAAGATGAACATTTCAATTTTTTTAGCATTTGTTAGGCCCATTGATCGTTACCGGCATGATCTTTAATAAGGAAATTTTAAATGATCTATTAAATTATCTTTTAGAAAGAAGATAATTATTCACAATTTTTTAGCATTTATTAGGCACAATGATCGTTACTGTTATGAACTTTAATAAAGAAATTTCAAATGATCTCTTAAATTATCTTTTAGAAAGTATATAATTATTTCAATTTCTGTTGCATTTATTAGGCCCAATGATCGTTGCCGTTATGGTCTTTAATAAAGAAATTTTAAATGATCAATTAAATTATCTTTTAGAAAGAAGATGAATATTTTAATTTTTTTAGCATTTATTAGGCCCATTGATCGTTACCGTTATGATCTTTAATAAAGAAATTTTAAATGATCAATTAAATTATCTTTTAGAAGGAAGATAACTATTTCAAATTTTTTAGCATTTATTAGGCCCATTGATCGTTACCGGCATGATCTTTAATAAAGAAATTTTAAATGATCTATTAAATTATCTTTTAGAAAGAAGATAATTATTCACAATTTTTTAGCATTTATTAGGCACAATGATCGTTACTGTTATGAACTTTAATAAAGAAATTTCAAATGATCTCTTAAATTATCTTTTAGAAAGTATATAATTATTTCAATTTCTCTTGCATTTATTAGGCCCAATGATCGTTGCCGTTATGGTCTTTAATAAAGAAATTTTAAATGATCAATTAAATTATCTTTTAGAAAGAAGATGAATATTTCAATTTTTTTAGCATTTATTAGGCCCATTGATCGTTACCGTTATGATCTTTAATAAAGAAATTTTAAATGATCAATTAAATTATCTTTTAGAAAGAAGATAATTATTTACAATTTTTTGGCATTCATTAGGCCTAACGATCGTTACCGTTATGATCTTTAATAAATAAATTTTAAATGATCTATTAAATTATCTTTTAGAAAGAAGATAATTATTCACAATTTTTTAGCATTTATTAGGCCCAATGATCGTTACCGTTATGATCTTTAATAGAGAAATTTTAAATGATCAATTAAATTATCTTTTAGATGGAAGATAACTATTTCAAATTTTTTAGCATTTATTAGGCCCATTGCTCGTTACCGGCATGATCTTTAATAAAGAAATTTTAAATGATCTATTAAATTATCTTTTAGAAAGAAGATATTTATTCACAATTTTTTAGCATTTATTAGGCCCAATGATCGTTACCATTATGAACTTTAATAAAGAAATTTCAAATGATCTCTTAAATTATCTTTTAGAAAGAAGATAATTATTTCAATTTCTCTAGCATTTATTAGGCCCAATGATCGTTGCCGTTATGGTCTTTAATAAAGAAATTTTAAATGATCAATTAAATTATCTTTTAGAAAAAACATGAATATTTCAATTTTTTTAGCATTTGTTAGGCCCATTGATCGTTACCGTTATGATCTTTAATAAAGAAATTTTAAATGATCAATTAAATTATCTTTTAGAAAGAAGATAATTATTTAAATTTTTTTGGCATTCATTAGGCCTAATGATCGTTACCGTTATGATCTTTAATAAAGAAATTTTAAATGATCTATTAAATTATCTTTTAGAAACAATATAATTATTCACAATTTTTTAGCATTTATTAGGCCCAATGATCGTTACCGTTATGATCTTTAATAAAGAAATTTTAAATGATCAATTAAATTACCTTTTAGAAGGATGATAACTATTTCAAATTTTTTCGCATTTATTAGGCCAATTTATCGTTACTGGTATGATCTTTAATAAAGAAATTTTAAATGATCTATTAAATTACCTTTTAGAAGGAAGATAACTATTTCAAATTATTTCGCATTTATTAGGCCAATTTATCGTTACCGGTATGATCTTTAATAAAGAAATTTTAAATGATCTATTAAATCATCTTTTAGAAAGAAGATAATTATTCACAATTTTTTAGCATTTATTAGGCCCAATGATCGTTACCGTTATGATCTTTAATAAAGAAATTTTAAATGATCAATTAAATTACCTTTTATAAGGAAGATAACTATTTCAAATTTTTTCGCATTTATTAGGCCAATTTATCGTTACCGGTATGATCTTTAATAAAGAAATTTTAAATGATCTATTAAATCATCTTTTAGAAAGAAGATAATTATTCACAATTTTTTAGCATTTATTAGGCCCAATGATCGTTACCGTTATGAACTTTAATAAAGAAATTTTAAATGATCTCTTAAATCATCTTTTAGAAAGAAGATAATTATTTCAATTTGCCTAGCATTTATTAGGCCCAATGATCGTTACCGTTATGAACTTTAATAAAGAAATTTCGAATGATCTCTTAAATTATCTTTTAGAAAGAAGATAATTATTTCAATTTCTCTAGCATTTATTAGGCCCAATGATCGTTGCCGTTATGGTCTTTAATAAAGAAATTTGATATGATCAATTAAATTATCTTTTAGAAAGAAGATGAATATTTCAATTTTTTTACCATTTATTAGGCCCATTCATCGTTACCGTTATGATCTTTAATAAAGAAATTTTAAATGATCAATTAAATTATCTTTTAGAAAGAATATAATTATTTACAATTTTTTGGCATTCATTAGCCCTAACGATCGCTACCGTTATGATCTTTAATAAATAAATTTTAAATGATCTATTAAATTATCTTTTAGAAAGAAGATAATTATTCACAATTTTTTAGCATTTATTAGGCCCAATGATCGTTACCGTTATGATCTTTAATAAAGAAATTTTAAATGATCAATTAAATTATCTTTTAGAAAGAAGATAACTATTTCAAATTTTTTAGCATTTATTAGGCCCATTGATCGTTACCGGTATGATCTTTAATAAAGAAATTTTAAATGATCTATTAAATTATCTTTTAGAAAGAAGATAATTATTAACAATTTTTTAGCATTTATTAGGCCCAATGATCGTTACCGTTATAAACTCTAATAAAGAAATTTCAAATGATCTCTTAAATTATCTTTTAGAAAGAAGAGAATTATTTCAATTTCTCTAGCATTTATTAGGCCCAATGATCGTTGTCGTTATGGTCTTTAATAAAGAAATTTTAAATGATCAATTAAATTATCTTTTAGAAAGAAGATGAATATTTCAATTTTTTTAACATTTATTAGGCCCATTGATCGTTACCGTTATGATCTTTAATAAAGAAATTTTAAATGATCAATTAAATTGTCTTTTAGAAGGAAGATAATTATTTCAAATTTTTTAGCATTTATTAGGCCATTGATCGTTACCGGCATGATCTTTAATAAAGAAATTTTAAATGATCTATTAAATTATCTTTTAGAAAGAAGATAATTATTCACAATTTTTTAGCATTTATTAGGCACAATGATCATTACTGTTATGAACTTTAATAAAGAAATTTCAAATGATCTCTTAAATTATGTTTTAGAAAGAAGGTAATTATTTCAATTTCTCTAGCATTTATTAGGCCCAATGATCGTTGCCGTTATGGTCTTTAATAAAGAAATTTTAAATGATCAATTAAATTATCTTTTAGAAAAAAGATGAATATTTCAATTTTTATACCATTTATTAGGCCCATTCATAGTTACCGTTATGATCTTTAATAAAGAAATTTTAAATGATCAATTAAATTATCTTTAAGAAAGAATATAATTATTTACAATTTTTTGGCATTCATTAGCCCTAACGATCGCTACCGTTATGATCTTTAATAAATAAATTTTAAATGATCTATTAAATTATCTTTTAGAAAGAAGATAATTATTCACAATTTTTTAGCATTTATTAGGCCCAATGATCGTTACCGTTATGATCTTTATTAGAGAAATTTTAAATGATCAATTAAATTATCTTTTAGATGGAAGATTACTATTTCAAATTTTTTAACATTTATTAGGCCCATTGATCGTTACCGTTATGAACTTTAATAAAGAAATGTCAAGTGATCTCTTAAATTATCTTTTAGAAAGAAGAGAATTATTTCAATTTCTCTTGCATTTATTAGGCCCAATGATCGTTGCCGTTATGGTCTTTAATAAAGAAATTTTAAATGATCAATTAAATTATCTTTTAGAAAGAAGATGAATATTTCAATTTTTTTAGCATTTATTAGGCCCATTGATCGTTACTGTTATGATCTTTAATAAAGAAATTTTAAATGATCAATTAAATTATCTTTTAGAAGGAAGATAACTATTTCAAATTTTTTAGCATTTATTAGGCCATTGATCGTTACCGGCATGATATTTAATAAAGAAATTTTAAATGATATATTAAATTATCTTTTAGAAAGAAGATAATTATTCACAATTTTTTAGCATTTATTAGGCACAATGATCATTACTGTTATGAACTTTAATAAAGAAATTTCAAATGATCTCTTAAATTATGTTTTAGAAAGAAGGTAATTATTTCAATTTCTCTAGGATTTATTAGGCCCAATGATCGTTGCCGTTATAGTCTTTAATAAAGAAATTTGAAATGATCAATTAAATTATCTTTTAGAAAGAAGATGAATATTTCAATTTTTTTAGCATTTATTAGGCCTATTCATCGTTATCGTTATGATCTTTAATAAGGAAATTTTAAATGATCAATTAAATTATCTTTTAGAAAGAAGATAATTATTTACAATTTTTTGGCATTCATTAGGCCTAACGATCGTTACCGTTATGATCCTTAATAAATAAATTTTAAATGATCTATTAAATTATCTTTTAGAAAGAAGATAATTATTCACAATTTTTTAGCATTTATTAGGCACAATGATCGTTACTGTTATGAACTTTAATAAAGAAATTTCAAATGATCTCTTAAATTATCTTTTAGAAAGAAGATAATTATTTCAATTTCTCTTGCATTTATTAGGCCCAATGATCGTTGCTGTTATGGTCTTTAATAAAGAAATTTTAAATGATCAATTAAATTATCTTTTAGAAAGAAGATGAATATTTCAATTTTTTTAGCATTTATTAGGCCCATTGATCGTTACCGTTATGATCTTTAATAAAGAAATTTTAAATGATCAATTAAATTATCTTTTAGAAAGAAGATAATTATTTACAATTTTTTGGCATTCATTAGGCCTAATGATCGTTACCGTTATGATCTTTAATAAAGAAATTTTAAATGATCTATTAAATTATCTTTTAGAAACAAGATAATTATTCACAATTTTTTAGCATTTATTAGGCCCAATGATCGTTACCGTTCTGATCTTTAATAAAGAAATTTTAAATGATCAATTAAATTATCTTTTAGAAAGAAGATAATTATTTACAATTTTTTGGCATTCATTAGGCCTAACGATCGTTACCGTTATGATCCTTAATAAATAAATTTTAAATGATCTATTAAATTATCTTTTAGAAAGAAGATAATTATTCACAATTTTTTAGCATTTATTAGGCACAATGATCGTTACTGTTATGAACTTTAATAAAGAAATTTCAAATGATCTCTTAAATTATCTTTTAGAAAGAAGATAATTATTTCAATTTCTCTTGCATTTATTAGGCCCAATGATCGTTGCTGTTATGGTCTTTAATAAAGAAATTTTAAATGATCAATTAAATTATCTTTTAGAAAGAAGATGAATATTTCAATTTTTTTAGCATTTATTAGGCCCATTGATCGTTACCGTTATGATCTTTAATAAAGAAATTTTAAATGATCAATTAAATTATCTTTTAGAAAGAAGATAATTATTTACAATTTTTTGGCATTCATTAGGCCTAATGATCGTTACCGTTATGATCTTTAATAAAGAAATTTTAAATGATCTATTAAATTATCTTTTAGAAACAAGATAATTATTCACAATTTTTTAGCATTTATTAGGCCCAATGATCGTTACCGTTCTGATCTTTAATAAATAAATTTTAAATGATCAATTAAATTATCTTTTAGAAGGAAGATAACTATTTCAAATTTTTTAGCATTTATTAGGCCAATTTATCGTTACCGGTATGATCTTTAATAAAGAAATTTTAAATGATCTATTAAATCATCTTTTAGAAAGAAGATAATTATTCACAATTTTTTAGCATTTATTAGGCCCAATGATCGTTAACCGTTATGAACTTTAATAAAGAAATTTTAAATGATCTCTTAAATTATCTTTTAGAAAGAAGATAATTATTTCAATTTGCCTAGCATTTATTAGGCCCAATGATCGTTACCGTTATGAACTTTAATAAAGAAATTTCAAATGATCTCTTAAATTATGTTTTAGAAAGAAGGTAATTATTTCAATTTCTCTAGCATTTATTAGGCCCAATGATCGTTGCCATTATGGTCTTTAATAAAGAAATTTGAAATGATCAATTAAATTATCTTTTAGAAAGAAGATGAATATTTCAATTTTTTTAGCATTTATTAGGCCTATTCATCGTTACCGTTATGATCTTTAATAAAGAAATTTTAAATGATCAATTAAATTATCTTTTAGAAAGAAGATAATTATTTACAATTTTTTGGCATTCATTAGGCCTAACGATCGTTACCGTTATGATCCTTAATAAATAAATTTTAAATGATCTATTAAATTATCTTTTAGAAAGAAGATAATTATTCACAATTTTTTAGCATTTATTAGGCCCAATGATCGTTACCGTTATGATCTTTAATAAAGAAATTTTAAATGATCAATTAAATTATCTTTTAGATGGAAGATAACTATTTCAAATTTTTTAGCATTTATTAGGCCCATTGATCGTTACCGGCATGATCTTTAATAAAGAAATTTTAAATGATCTATTAAATTATCTTTTAGAAAGAAGATAATTATTCACAATTTTTTAGCATTTATTAGGCCCAATGATCGTTACCATTATGAACTTTAACAAAGAAATTTCAAATGATCTCTTAAATTATCTTTAGAAAGAAGATAATTATTTCAATTTCTCTAGCATTTATTAGGCCCAATGATCGTTGCCGTTATGGTCTTTAATAAAGAAATTTGAAATGATCAATTAAATTATCTTTTAGAAAGAAGATGAATATTTCAATTTTTTTACCATTTATTAGGCTAATTCATCGTTACCGTTATGATCTTTAATAAAGAAATTTTAAATGATCAATTAAATTATCTTTTAGAAAGAATATAATTATTTACAATTTTTTGGCATTCATTAGCCCTAACGATCGCTACCGTTATGATCTTTAATAAATAAATTTTAAATGATCTATTAAATTATCTTTTAGAAAGAAGATAATTATTCACAATTTTTTAGCATTTATTAGGCCCAATGATCGTTACCGTTATGATCTTTAATAAAGAAATTTTAAATGATAAATTAAATTATCTTTTATAAGGAAGATAACTATTTCAAATTTTTTAGCATTTATTAGGCCCATTGATCGTTACCGGTATGATCTTTAATAAAGAAATTTTAAATGATCTATTAAATTATCTTTTAGAAAGAAGATAATTATTAACAATTTTTTAGCATTTATTAGGCCCAATGACCGCTACCGTTATGAACTCTAATAAAGAAATTTCAAATGATCTCTTAAATTATCTTTTAGAAAGAAGAGAATTATTTCAATTTCTCTAGCATTTATTAGGCCCAATGATCGTTGTCGTTATGGTCTTTAAGAAATTTTAAATGATCAATTAAATTATCTTTTAGAAAGAAGATGAATATTTCAATTTTTTTAGCATTTATTAGGCCCATTGATCGTTACCGTTATGATCTTTAATAAAGAAATTTTAAATGATCAATTAAATTATCTTTTAGAAGGAAGATAATTATTTACAATCTTTTAGCATTTATTACGCCCAATGATCGTTACCGTCATGATCTTTAATAAAGAAATTTTAAATGATCTATTAAATTATCTTTTAGAAAGAAGATAATTATTTACAATATTTTAGCATTTATTAGGCCCATTGATCGTTACCGGCATGATCTTTAATAAAGAAATTTTAAATGATCTATTAAATTATCTTTTAGAAAGAAGATAATTATTCACAATTTTTTAGCATTTATTAGGCACAATGATCGTTACTGTTATGATCTTTAATAAATAAATTTTAGATGATCAATTAAATTATCTTTTAGAAAGAAGATAATTATTTACAATTTTTTGGCATTCATTAGGCCTAATGATCGTTACCGTTATGATCTTTAATAAAGAAATTTTAAATGATCTATTAAATTATCTTTTAGAAACAAGACAATTATTCACAATTTTTTAGCATTTATTAGGCCCAATGATCGTTACCGTTCTGATCTTTAATAAAGAAATTTTAAATGATCAATTAAATTATCTTTTAGAAGGAAGATAACTATTTCAAATTTTTTAGCATTTATTAGGCCAATTTATCGTTACCGGTATGATCTTTAATAAAGAAATTTTAAATGATCTATTAAATCATCTTTTAGAAAGAAGATAATTATTCACAATTTTTTAGCATTTATTAGGCCCAATGATCGTTAACCGTTATGAACTTTAATAAAGAAATTTTAAATGATCTCTTAAATTATCTTTTAGAAAGAAGATAATTATTTAATTTGCCTAGCATTTATTTGGCCCAATGATCGTTACCGTTATGAACTTTAATAAAGAAATTTCAAATGATCTCTTAAATTATGTTTTAGAAAGAAGGTAATTATTTCAATTTCTCTAGCATTTATTAGGCCCAATGATCGTTGCCGTTATGGTCTTTAATAAAGAAATTTGAAATGATCAATTAAATTATCTTTTAGAAAGAAGATGAATATTTCAATTTTTTTAGCATTTATTAGGCATATTCATCGTTACCGTTATGATCTTTAATAAAGAAATTTTAAATGATCAATTAAATTATCTTTTAGAAAGAAGATAATTATTTACAATTTTTTGGCATTCATTAGGCCTAACGATCGTTACCGTTATGATCCTTAATAAATAAATTTTAAATGATCTATTAAATTATCTTTTAGAAAGAAGATAATTATTCACAATTTTTTAGCATTTATTAGGCCCAATGATCGTTACCGTTCTGATCTTTAATAAAGAAATTTTAAATGATCAATTAAATTATCTTTTAGAAGGAAGATAACTATTTCAAATTTTTTAGCATTTATTAGGCCAATTTATCGTTACCGGTATGATCTTTAATAAAGAAATTTTAAATAATCTATTAAATCATCTTTTAGAAAGAAGATAATTATTCACAATTTTTTAGCATTTATTAGGGCCAATGATCGTTACCGTTATGAACTTTAATAAAGAAATTTTAAATGATCTCTTAAATTATCTTTTAGAAAGAAGATAATTATTTCAATTTCTCTTGCATTTATTAGGCCCAATGATCGTTGCCGTTATGGTCTTTAATAAAGAAATTTTAAATGATCAATTAAATTATCTTTTAGAAAGAAGATGAATATTTCAATTTTTTTAGCATTTATTAGGCCCATTGATCGTTACCGTTATGATCTTTAATAAGGAAATTTTAAATGATCAATTAAATTATCTTTTAGAAAGAAGATAATTATTTACAATTTTTTGGCATTCATTAGGCCTAACGATCGTTACCGTTATGATCTTTAATAAATAAATTTTAAATGATCTATTAAATTATCTTTTAGAAAGAAGATAATTATTCACAATTTTTTAGCATTTATTAGGCCCAATGATCGTTACCGTTATGATCTTTAATAGAGAAATTTTAAATGATCAATTAAATTATCTTTTAGATGGAAGATAACTATTTCAAATTTTTTAGCATTTATTAGGCCCATTGCTCGTTACCGGCATGATCTTTAATAAAGAAATTTTAAATGATCTATTAAATTATCTTTTAGAAAGAAGATAATTATTCACAATTTTTTAGCATTTATTAGGCCCAATGATCGTTACCATTATGAACTTTAATAAAGAAATTTCAAATGATCTCTTAAATTATCTTTTAGAAAGAAGATAATTATTTCAATTTCTCTAGCATTTATTAGGCCCAATGATCGTTGCCGTTATGGTCTTTAATAAAGAAATTTTAAATGATCAATTAAATTATCTTTTAGAAAAAAGATGAATATTTCAATTTTTATACCATTTATTAGGCCCATTCATCGTTACCGTTATGATCTTTAATAAAGAAATTTTAAATGATCAATTAAATTATCTTTTAGAAAGAAGATAATTATTTACAATTTTTTGGCATTCATTAGGCCTAACGATCGTTACCGTTATGATCTTTAATAAATAAATTTTAAATGATCTATTAAATTATCTTTTAGAAAGAAGATAATTATTCACAATTTTTTAGCATTTATTAGGCCCAATGATCGTTACCGTTATGATCTTTAATAGAGAAATTTTAAATGATCAATTAAATTATCTTTTAGATGGAAGATAACTATTTCAAATTTTTTAGCATTTATTAGGCCCATTGCTCGTTACCGCATGATCTTTAATAAAGAAATTTTAAATGATCTCTTAAATTATCTTTTAGAAAGAAGATAATTATTCACAATTTTTTAGCATTTATTAGGCCCAATGATCGTTACCATTATGAACTTTAACAAAGAAATTTCAAATGATCTCTTAAATTATCTTTTAGAAAGAAGATAATTATTTCAATTTCTCTAGCATTTATTAGGCCCAATGATCGTTGCCGTTATGGTCTTTAATAAAGAAATTTGAAATGATCAATTAAATTATCTTTTAGAAAGAAGATGAATATTTCAATTTTTTTACCATTTATTAGGCTAATTCATCGTTACCGTTATGATCTTTAATAAAGAAATTTTAAATGATCAATTAAATTATCTTTTAGAAAGAATATAATTATTTACAATTTTTTGGCATTCATTAGCCCTAACGATCGCTACCGTTATGATCTTTAATAAATAAATTTTAAATGATCTATTAAATTATCTTTTAGAAAGAAGATAATTATTCACAATTTTTTAGCATTTATTAGGCCCAATGATCGTTACCGTTATGATCTTTAATAAAGAAATTTTAAATGATAAATTAAATTATCTTTTATAAGGAAGATAACTATTTCAAATTTTTTAGCATTTATTAGGCCCATTGATCGTTACCGGTATGATCTTTAATAAAGAAATTTTAAATGATCTATTAAATTATCTTTTAGAAAGAAGATAATTATTCACAATTTTTTAGCATTTATTAGGCCCAATGATCGTTACCGTTATGATCTTTATTAAAGAAATTTTAAATGATCAATTAAATTATCTTTTAGATGGAAGATTACTATTTCAAATTTTTTAGCATTTATTAGGCCCATTGATCGTTACCGTTATGAACTTTAATAAAGAAATGTCAAATGATCTCTTAAATTATCTTTTAGAAAGAAGAGAATTATTTCAATTTCTCTTGCATTTATTAGGCCCAATGACCGTTGCCGTTATGGTCTTTAATAAAGAAATTTTAAATGATCAATTAAATTATCTTTTAGAAAGAAGATGAATATTTCAATTTTTTTAGCATTTATTAGGCCCATTGATCGTTACCGTTATGATCTTTAATAAAGAAATTTTAAATGATCAATTAAATTATCTTTTAGAAAGAAGATAATTATGTACAATTTTTTGGCATTCATTAGGCCTAACGATCGTTACCGTTATGATCTTTAATAAATAAATTTTAAATGATCTATTAAATTATCTTTTAGAAAGAAGATAATTATTCACAATTTTTTAGCATTTATTAGGCCCAATGATCGTTACCGTTATGATCTTTAATAGAGAAATTTTAAATGATCAATTAAATTATCTTTTAGATGGAAGATAACTATTTCAAATTTTTTAGCATTTATTAGGCCCATTGCTCGTTACCGGCATGATCTTTAATAAAGAAATTTTAAATGATCTATTAAATTATCTTTTAGAAAGAAGATAATTATTCACAATTTTTTAGCATTTATTAGGCCCAATGATCGTTACCATTATGAACTTTAACAAAGAAATTTCAAATGATCTCTTAAATTATCTTTTAGAAAGAAGATAATTATTTCAATTTCTCTAGCATTTATTAGGCCCAATGATCGTTGCCGTTATGGTCTTTAATAAAGAAATTTGAAATGATCAATTAAATTATCTTTTAGAAAGAAGATGAATATTTCAATTTTTTTACCATTTATTAGGCTAATTCATCGTTACCGTTATGATCTTTAATAAAGAAATTTTAAATGATCAATTAAATTATCTTTTAGAAAGAATATAATTATTTACAATTTTTTGGCATTCATTAGCCCTAACGATCGCTACCGTTATGATCTTTAATAAATAAATTTTAAATGATCTATTAAATTATCTTTTAGAAAGAAGATAATTATTCACAATTTTTTAGCATTTATTAGGCCCAATGATCGTTACCGTTATGATCTTTAATAAAGAAATTTTAAATGATAAATTAAATTATCTTTTATAAGGAAGATAACTATTTCAAATTTTTTAGCATTTATTAGGCCCATTGATCGTTACCGGTATGATCTTTAATAAAGAAATTTTAAATGATCTATTAAATTATCTTTTAGAAAGAAGATAATTATTAACAATTTTTTAGCATTTATTAGGCCCAATGACCGTTACCGTTATGAACTCTAATAAAGAAATTTCAAATGATCTCTTAAATTATCTTTTAGAAAGAAGAGAATTATTTCAATTTCTCTAGCATTTATTAGGCCCAATGATCGTTGTCGTTATGGTCTTTAATAAAGAAATTTTAAATGATCAATTAAATTATCTTTTAGAAAGAAGATGAATATTTCAATTTTTTTAGCATTTATTAGGCCCATTGATCGTTACCGTTATGATCTTTAATAAAGAAATTTTAAATGATCAATTAAATTATCTTTTAGAAGGAAGATAATTATTTACAATCTTTTAGCATTTATTACGCCCAATGATCGTTACCGTCATGATCTTTAATAAAGAAATTTTAAATGATCTATTAAATTATCTTTTAGAAAGAAGATAATTATTTACAATATTTTAGCATTTATTAGGCCCATTGATCGTTACCGGCATGATCTTTAATAAAGAAATTTTAAATGATCTATTAAATTATCTTTTAGAAAGAAGATAATTATTCACAATTTTTTAGCATTTATTAGGCACAATGATCGTTACTGTTATGATCTTTAATAAAGAAATTTTAAATGATCAATTAAATTATCTTTTAGAAAGAAGATAATTATTTACAATTTTTTGGCATTCATTAGGCCTAATGATCGTTACCGTTATGATCTTTAATAAAGAAATTTTAAATGATCTATTAAATTATCTTTTAGAAACAAGATAATTATTCACAATTTTTTAGCATTTATTAGGCCCAATGATCGTTACCGTTCTGATCTTTAATAAAGAAATTTTAAATGATCAATTAAATTATCTTTTAGAAGGAAGATAACTATTTCAAATTTTTTAGCATTTATTAGGCCAATTTATCGTTACCGGTATGATCTTTAATAAAGAAATTTTAAATGATCTATTAAATCATCTTTTAGAAAGAAGATAATTATTCACAATTTTTTAGCATTTATTAGGGCCAATGATCGTTACCGTTATGAACTTTAATAAAGAAATTTTAAATGATCTCTTAAATTATCTTTTAGAAAGAAGATAATTATTTCAATTTCTCTTGCATTTATTAGGCCCAATGATCGTTGCCGTTATGGTCTTTAATAAAGAAATTTTAAATGATCAATTAAATTATCTTTTAGAAAGAAGATGAATATTTCAATTTTTTTAGCATTTATTAGGCCCATTGATCGTTACCGTTATGATCTTTAATAAAGAAATTTTAAATGATCAATTAAATTATCTTTTAGAAAGAAGATAATTATTTACAATTTTTTGGCATTCATTAGGCCTAACGATCGTTACCGTTATGATCTTTAATAAATAAATTTTAAATGATCTATTAAATTATCTTTTAGAAAGAAGATAATTATTCACAATTTTTTAGCATTTATTAGGCCCAATGATCGTTACCGTTATGATCTTTAATAGAGAAATTTTAAATGATCAATTAAATTATCTTTTAGATGGAAGATAACTATTTCAAATTTTTTAGCATTTATTAGGCCCATTGCTCGTTACCGGCATGATCTTTAATAAAGAAATTTTAAATGATCTATTAAATTATCTTTTAGAAAGAAAATATTTATTCACAATTTTTTAGCATTTATTAGGCCCAATGATCGTTACCATTATGAACTTTAATAAAGAAATTTCAAATGATCTTTTAAATTATCTTTTAGAAAGAAGATAATTATTTCAATTTCTCTAGCATTTATTAGGCCCAATGATCGTTGCCGTTATGGTCTTTAATAAAGAAATTTTAAATGATCAATTAAATTATCTTTTAGAAAAAAGATGAATATTTCAATTTTTTTAGCATTTGTTAGGTCCATTGATCGTTACCGTTATGATCTTTAATAAAGAAATTTTAAATGATCAATTAAATTATCTTTTAGAAAGAAGATAATTATTTAAATTTTTTTGGCATTCATTAGGCCTAATGATCGTTACCGTTATGATCTTTAATAAAGAAATTTTAAATGATCTATTAAATTATCTTTTAGAAACAATATAATTATTCACAATTTTTTAGCATTTATTAGGCCCAATGATCGTTACCGTTATGATCTTTAATAAAGAAATTTTAAATGATCAATTAAATTACCTTTTAGAAGGATGATAACTATTTCAAATTTTTTCGCATTTATTAGGCCAATTTATCGTTACCGGTATGATCTTTAATAAAGAAATTTTAAATGATCTATTAAATTACCTTTTAGAAGGAAGATAACTATTTCAAATTATTTCGCATTTATTAGGCCAATTTATCGTTACCGGTATGATCTTTAATAAAGAAATTTTAAATGATCTATTAAATCATCTTTTAGAAAGAAGATAATTATTCACAATTTTTTAGCATTTATTAGGCCCAATGATCGTTACCGTTATGAACTTTAATAAAGAAATTTTAAATGATCTCTTAAATCATCTTTTAGAAAGAAGATAATTTTTTCAATTTGCCTAGCATTTATTAGGCCCAATGATCGTTACCGTTATGAACTTTAATAAAGAAATTTCGAATGATCTCTTAAATTATCTTTTAGAAAGAAGATAATTATTTCAATTTCTCTAGCATTTATTAGGCCCAATGATCGTTGCCGTTATGGTCTTTAATAAAGAAATTTGATATGATCAATTAAATTATCTTTTAGAAAGAAGATGAATATTTCAATTTTTTTATCATTTATTAGGCCCATTGATCGTTACCGTTATGATCTTTAATAAAGAAATTTTAAATGATCAATTAAATTATCTTTTAGAAAGAAGATAATTATTTACAATTTTTTGGCATTCATTAGGCCTAACGATCGTTACCGTTATGACCTTTAATAAATAAATTTTAAATGATCTATTAAATTATCTTTTAGAAAGAAGATAATTATTCACAATTTTTTAGCATTTATTAGGCCCAATGATCGTTACCGTTATGATCTTTAATAGAGAAATTTTAAATGATCAATTAAATTATCTTTTAGATGGAAGATAACTATTTCAAATTTTTTAGCATTTATTAGGCCCATTGCTCGTTACCGGCATGATCTTTAATAAAGAAATTTTAAATGATCTATTAAATTATCTTTTAGAAAGAAGATATTTATTCACAATTTTTTAGCATTTATTAGGCCCAATGATCGTTACCATTATGAACTTTAATAAAGAAATTTCAAATGATCTCTTAAATTATCTTTTAGAAAGAAGATAATTATTTCAATTTCTCTAGCATTTATTAGGCCCAATGATCGTTGCCATTATGGTCTTTAATAAAGAAATTTTAAATGATCAATTAAATTATCTTTTAGACAAAAGATGAATATTTCAATTTTTTTAGCATTTGTTAGGCCCATTGATCGTTACCGTTATGATCTTTAATAAAGAAATTTTAAATGATCAATTAAATTATCTTTTAGAAAGAAGATAATTATTTAAATTTTTTTGGCATTCATTAGGCCTAATGATCGTTTACGTTATGATCTTTAATAAAGAAATTTTAAATGATCTATTAAATTATCTTTTAGAAACAATATAATTATTCACAATTTTTTAGCATTTATTAGGCCCATTGATCATTACCGTTATGATCTTTAATAAAGAAATTTTAAATGATCAATTAAATTATCTTTTAGAAGGAAGATAATTATTTACAATCTTTTAGCATTTATTACGCCCAATGATCGTTACCGTCATGATCTTTAATAAAGAAATTTTAAATGATCTATTAAATTATATTTTAGAAAGAAGATAATTATTTACAATATTTTAGCATTTATTAGGCCCATTGATCGTTACCGGCATGATCTTTAATAAAGAAATTTTAAATGATCTATTAAATTATCTTTTAGAAAGAAGATAATTATTCACAATTTTTTAGCATTTATTAGGCACAATGATCGTTACTGTTATGATCTTTAATGAAGAAATTTTAAATGATCAATTAAATTATCTTTTAGAAAGAAGATAATTATTTACAATTTTTTGGCATTCATTAGGCCTAAAGATCGTTACCGTTATGATCTTTAATAAAGAAATTTTAAATGATCTATTAAATTATCTTTTAGAAACAAGATAATTATTCACAATTTTTTAGCATTTATTAGGCCCAATGATCGTTACCGTTCTGATCTTTAATAAAGAAATTTTAAATGATCAATTAAATTATCTTTTAGAAGGAAGATAACTATTTCAAATTTTTTAGCATTTATTAGGCCAATTTATCGTTACCGGTATGATCTTTAATAAAGAAATTTTAAATGATCTATTAAATCATCTTTTAGAAAGAAGATAATTATTCACAATTTTTTAGCATTTATTAGGGCCAATGATCGTTACCGTTATGAACTTTAATAAAGAAATTTTAAATGATCTCTTAAATTATCTTTTAGAAAGAAGATAATTATTTCAATTTCTCTTGCATTTATTAGGCCCAATGATCGTTGCCGTTATGGTCTTTAATAAAGAAATTTTAAATGATCAATTAAATTATCTTTTAGAAAGAAGATGAATATTTCAATTTTTTTAGCATTTATTAGGCCCATTGATCGTTACCGTTATGATCTTTAATAAAGAAATTTTAAATGATCAATTAAATTATCTTTTAGAAAAAAGATAATTATTTACAATTTTTTGGCATTCATTAGGCCTAACGATCGTTACCGTTATGATCTTTAATAAATAAATTTTAAATGATCTATTAAATTATCTTTTAGAAAGAAGATAATTATTCACAATTTTTTAGCATTTATTAGGCCCAATGATCGTTACCGTTATGATCTTTAATAGAGAAATTTTAAATGATCAATTAAATTATCTTTTAGATGGAAGATAACTATTTCAAATTTTTTAGCATTTATTAGGCCCATTGCTCGTTACCGGCATGATCTTTAATAAAGAAATTTTAAATGATCTATTAAATTATCTTTTAGAAAGAAGATATTTATTCACAATTTTTTAGCATTTATTAGGCCCAATGATCGTTACCATTATGAACTTTAATAAAGAAATTTCAAATGATCTTTTAAATTATCTTTTAGAAAGAAGATAATTATTTCAATTTCTCTAGCATTTATTAGGCCCAATGATCGTTGCCGTTATGGTCTTTAATAAAGAAATTTTAAATGATCAATTAAATTATCTTTTAGAAAAAAGATGAATATTTCAATTTTTTTAGCATTTGTTAGGCCCATTGATCGTTACCGTTATGATCTTTAATAAAGAAATTTTAAATGATCAATTAAATTATCTTTTAGAAAGAAGATAATTATTTAAATTTTTTTGGCATTCATTAGGCCTAATGATCGTTACCGTTATGATCTTTAATAAAGAAATTTTAAATGATCTATTAAATTATCTTTTAGAAACAATATAATTATTCACAATTTTTTAGCATTTATTAGGCCCAATGATCGTTACCGTTATGATCTTTAATAAAGAAATTTTAAATGATCAATTAAATTACCTTTTAGAAGGATGATAACTATTTCAAATTTTTTCGCATTTATTAGGCCAATTTATCGTTACCGGTATGATCTTTAATAAAGAAATTTTAAATGATCTATTAAATTACCTTTTAGAAGGAAGATAACTATTTCAAATTATTTCGCATTTATTAGGCCAATTTATCGTTACCGGTATGATCTTTAATAAAGAAATTTTAAATGATCTATTAAATCATCTTTTAGAAAGAAGATAATTATTCACAATTTTTTAGCATTTATTAGGCCCAATGATCGTTACCGTTATGAACTTTAATAAAGAAATTTTAAATCATCTCTTAAATCATCTTTTAGAAAGAAGATAATTTTTTCAATTTGCCTAGCATTTATTAGGCCCAATGATCGTTACCGTTATGAACTTTAATAAAGAAATTTCGAATGATCTCTTAAATTATCTTTTAGAAAGAAGATAATTATTTCAATTTCTCTAGCATTTATTAGGCCCAATGATCGTTGCCGTTATGGTATTTAATAAAGAAATTTGATATGATCAATTAAATTATCTTTTAGAAAGAAGATGAATATTTCAATTTTTTTATCATTTATTAGGCCCATTGATCGTTACCGTTATGATCTTTAATAAAGAAATTTTAAATGATCAATTAAATTATCTTTTAGAAAGAAGATAATTATTTACAATTTTTTGGCATTCATTAGGCCTAACGATCGTTACCGTTATGATCTTTAATAAATAAATTTTAAATGATCTATTAAATTATCTTTTAGAAAGAAGATAATTATTCACAATTTTTTAGCATTTATTAGGCCCAATGATCGTTACCGTTCTGATCTTTAATAAATAAATTTTAAATGATCAATTAAATTATCTTTTAGAAGGAAGATAACTATTTCAAATTTTTTAGCATTTATTAGGCCAATTTATCGTTACCGGTATGATCTTTAATAAAGAAATTTTAAATGATCTATTAAATCATCTTTTAGAAAGAAGATAATTATTCACAATTTTTTAGCATTTATTAGGCCCAATGATAGTTACCGTTATGAACTTTAATAAAGAAATTTTAAATGATCTCTTAAATCATCTTTTAGAAAGAAGATAATTATTTCAATTTCTCTAGCATTTATTAGGCCCAATGATCGTTGCCGTTATGGTCTTTAATAAAGAAATTTGATATGATCAATTAAATTATCTTTTAGAAAGAAGATGAATATTTCAATTTTTTTATCATTTATTAGGCCCATTGATCGTTACCGTTATGATCTTTAATAAAGAAATTTTAAATGATCAATTAAATTATCTTTTAGAAAGAAGATAATTATTTACAATTTTTTGGCATTCATTAGGCCTAACGATCGTTACCGTTATGATCTTTAATAAATAAATTTTAAATGATCTATTAAATTATCTTTTAGAAAGAAGATAATTATTCACAATTTTTTAGCATTTATTAGGCCCAATGATCGTTACCGTTATGATCTTTAATAGAGAAATTTTAAATGATCAATTAAATTATCTTTTAGATGGAAGATAACTATTTCAAATTTTTTAGCATTTATTAGGCCCATTGCTCGTTACCGGCATGATCTTTAATAAAGAAATTTTAAATGATCTATTAAATTATCTTTTAGAAAGAAGATATTTATTCACAATTTTTTAGCATTTATTAGGCCCAATGATCGTTACCATTATGAACTTTAATAAAGAAATTTCAAATGATCTCTTAAATTATCTTTTAGAAAGAAGATAATTATTTCAATTTCTCTAGCATTTATTAGGCCCAATGATCGTTGCCGTTAGGGTCTTTAATAAAGAAATTTTAAATGATCAATTAAATTATCTTTTAGAAAAAAGATGAATATTTCAATTTTTTTAGCATTTGTTAGGCCCATTGATCGTTACCGTTATGATCTTTAATAAAGAAATTTTAAATGATCAATTAAATTATCTTTTAGAAAGAAGATAATTATTTAAATTTTTTTGGCATTCATTAGGCCTAATGATCGTTACCGTTATGATCTTTAATAAAGAAATTTTAAATGATCTATTAAATTATCTTTTAGAAACAATATAATTATTCACAATTTTTTAGCATTTATTAGGCCCAATGATCGTTACCGTTATGATCTTTAATAAAGAAATTTTAAATGATCAATTAAATTACCTTTTAGAAGGATGATAACTATTTCAAATTTTTTCGCATTTATTAGGCCAATTTATCGTTACCGGTATGATCTTTAATAAAGAAATTTTAAATGATCTATTAAATTACCTTTTAGAAGGAAGATAACTATTTCAAATTATTTCGCATTTATTACGCCAATTTATCGTTACCGGTATGATCTTTAATAAAGAAATTTTAAATGATCTATTAAATCATCTTTTAGAAAGAAGATAATTATTCACAATTTTTTAGCATTTATTAGGCCCAATGATCGTTACCGTTATGAACTTTAATAAAGAAATTTTAAATCATCTCTTAAATCATCTTTTAGAAAGAAGATAATTTTTTCAATTTGCCTAGCATTTATTAGGCCCAATGATCGTTACCGTTATGAACTTTAATAAAGAAATTTCGAATGATCTCTTAAATTATCTTTTAGAAAGAAGATAATTATTTCAATTTCTCTAGCATTTATTAGGCCCAATGATCGTTGCCGTTATGGTATTTAATAAAGAAATTTGATATGATCAATTAAATTATCTTTTAGAAAGAAGATGAATATTTCAATTTTTTTATCATTTATTAGGCCCATTGATCGTTACCGTTATGATCTTTAATAAAGAAATTTTAAATGATCAATTAAATTATCTTTTAGAAAGAAGATAATTATTTACAATTTTTTGGCATTCATTAGGCCTAACGATCGTTACCGTTATGATCTTTAATAAATAAATTTTAAATGATCTATTAAATTATCTTTTAGAAAGAAGATAATTATTCACAATTTTTTAGCATTTATTAGGCCCAATGATCGTTACCGTTCTGATCTTTAATAAATAAATTTTAAATGATCAATTAAATTATCTTTTAGAAGGAAGATAACTATTTCAAATTTTTTAGCATTTATTAGGCCAATTTATCGTTACCGGTATGATCTTTAATAAAGAAATTTTAAATGATCTATTAAATCATCTTTTAGAAAGAAGATAATTATTCACAATTTTTTAGCATTTATTAGGCCCAATGATCGTTACCGTTATGAACTTTAATAAAGAAATTTTAAATGATCTCTTAAATCATCTTTTAGAAAGAAGATAATTATTTCAATTTCTCTAGCATTTATTAGGCCCAATGATCGTTGCCGTTATGGTCTTTAATAAAGAAATTTGATATGATCAATTAAATTATCTTTTAGAAAGAAGATGAATATTTCAATTTTTTTATCATTTATTAGGCCCATTGATCGTTACCGTTATGATCTTTAATAAAGAAATTTTAAATGATCAATTAAATTATCTTTTAGAAAGAAGATAATTATTTACAATTTTTTGGCATTCATTAGGCCTAACGATCGTTACCGTTATGATCTTTAATAAATAAATTTTAAATGATCTATTAAATTATCTTTTAGAAAGAAGATAATTATTCACAATTTTTTAGCATTTATTAGGCCCAATGATCGTTACCGTTATGATCTTTAATAGAGAAATTTTAAATGATCAATTAAATTATCTTTTAGATGGAAGATAACTATTTCAAATTTTTTAGCATTTATTAGGCCCATTGCTCGTTACCGGCATGATCTTTAATAAAGAAATTTTAAATGATCTATTAAATTATCTTTTAGAAAGAAGATATTTATTCACAATTTTTTAGCATTTATTAGGCCCAATGATCGTTACCATTATGAACTTTAATAAAGAAATTTCAAATGATCTCTTAAATTATCTTTTAGAAAGAAGATAATTATTTCAATTTCTCTAGCATTTATTAGGCCCAATGATCGTTGCCGTTAGGGTCTTTAATAAAGAAATTTTAAATGATCAATTAAATTATCTTTTAGAAAAAAGATGAATATTTCAATTTTTTTAGCATTTGTTAGGCCCATTGATCGTTACCGTTATGATCTTTAATAAAGAAATTTTAAATGATCAATTAAATTATCTTTTAGAAAGAAGATAATTATTTAAATTTTTTTGGCATTCATTAGGCCTAATGATCGTTTACGTTATGATCTTTAATAAAGAAATTTTAAATGATCTATTAAATTATCTTTTAGAAACAATATAATTATTCACAATTTTTTAGCATTTATTAGGCCCAATGATCGTTACCGTTATGATCTTTAATAAAGAAATTTTAAATGATCAATTAAATTACCTTTTAGAAGGATGATAACTATTTCAAATTTTTTCGCATTTATTAGGCCAATTTATCGTTACCGGTATGATCTTTAATAAAGAAATTTTAAATGATCTATTAAATTACCTTTTAGAAGGAAGATAACTATTTCAAATTATTTCGCATTTATTAGGCCAATTTATCGTTACCGGTATGATCTTTAATAAAGAAATTTTAAATGATCTATTAAATCATCTTTTAGAAAGAAGATAATTATTCACAATTTTTTAGCATTTATTAGGCCCAATGATCGTTACCGTTATGAACTTTAATAAAGAAATTTTAAATCATCTCTTAAATCATCTTTTAGAAAGAAGATAATTTTTTCAATTTGCCTAGCATTTATTAGGCCCAATGATCGTTACCGTTATGAACTTTAATAAAGAAATTTCGAATGATCTCTTAAATTATCTTTTAGAAAGAAGATAATTATTTCAATTTCTCTAGCATTTATTAGGCCCAATGATCGTTGCCGTTATGGTCTTTAATAAAGAAATTTGATATGATCAATTAAATTATCTTTTAGAAAGAAGATGAATATTTCAATTTTTTTATCATTTATTAGGCCCATTGATCGTTACCGTTATGATCTTTAATAAAGAAATTTTAAATGATCAATTAAATTATCTTTTAGAAAGAAGATAATTATTTACAATTTTTTGGCATTCATTAGGCCTAACGATCGTTACCGTTATGATCTTTAATAAATAAATTTTAAATGATCTATTAAATTATCTTTTAGAAAGAAGATAATTATTCACAATTTTTTAGCATTTATTAGGCCCAATGATCGTTACCGTTCTGATCTTTAATAAATAAATTTTAAATGATCAATTAAATTATCTTTTAGAAGGAAGATAACTATTTCAAATTTTTTAGCATTTATTAGGCCAATTTATCGTTACCGGTATGATCTTTAATAAAGAAATTTTAAATGATCTATTAAATCATCTTTTAGAAAGAAGATAATTATTCACAATTTTTTAGCATTTATTAGGCCCAATGATCGTTACCGTTATGAACTTTAATAAAGAAATTTCGAATGATCTCTTAAATTATCTTTTAGAAAGAAGATAATTATTTCAATTTCTCTAGCATTTATTAGGCCCAATGATCGTTGCCGTTATGGTCTTTAATAAAGAAATTTGATATGATCAATTAAATTATCTTTTAGAAAGAAGATGAATATTTCAATTTTTTTATCATTTATTAGGCCCATTGATCGTTACCGTTATGATCTTTAATAAAGAAATTTTAAATGATCAATTAAATTATCTTTTAGAAAGAAGATAATTATTTACAATTTTTTGGCATTCATTAGGCCTAACGATCGTTACCGTTATGATCTTTAATAAATAAATTTTAAATGATCTATTAAATTATCTTTTAGAAAGAAGATAATTATTCACAATTTTTTAGCATTTATTAGGCCCAATGATCGTTACCGGTATGATCTTTAATAAAGAAATTTTAAATGATCTATTAAATCATCTTTTAGAAAGAAGATAATTATTCACAATTTTTTAGCATTTATTAGGCCCAATGATCGTTACCGTTATGAACTTTAATAAAGAAATTTTAAATCATCTCTTAAATCATCTTTTAGAAAGAAGATAATTTTTTCAATTTGCCTAGCATTTATTAGGCCCAATGATCGTTACCGTTATGAACTTTAATAAAGAAATTTCGAATGATCTCTTAAATTATCTTTTAGAAAGAAGATAATTATTTCAATTTCTCTAGCATTTATTAGGCCCAATGATCGTTGCCGTTATGGTCTTTAATAAAGAAATTTGATATGATCAATTAAATTATCTTTTAGAAAGAAGATGAATATTTCAATTTTTTTATCATTTATTAGGCCCATTGATCGTTACCGTTATGATCTTTAATAAAGAAATTTTAAATGATCAATTAAATTATCTTTTAGAAAGAAGATAATTATTTACAATTTTTTGGCATTCATTAGGCCTAACGATCGTTACCGTTATGATCTTTAATAAATAAATTTTAAATGATCTATTAAATTATCTTTTAGAAAGAAGATAATTATTCACAATTTTTTAGCATTTATTAGGCCCAATGATCGTTACCGTTCTGATCTTTAATAAATAAATTTTAAATGATCAATTAAATTATCTTTTAGAAGGAAGATAACTATTTCAAATTTTTTAGCATTTATTAGGCCAATTTATCGTTACCGGTATGATCTTTAATAAAGAAATTTTAAATGATCTATTAAATCATCTTTTAGAAAGAAGATAATTATTCACAATTTTTTAGCATTTATTAGGCCCAATGATCGTTACCGTTATGAACTTTAATAAAGAAATTTTAAATGATCTCTTAAATCATCTTTTAGAAAGAAGATAATTATTTCAATTTCTCTAGCATTTATTAGGCCCAATGATCGTTGCCGTTATGGTCTTTAATAAAGAAATTTGATATGATCAATTAAATTATCTTTTAGAAAGAAGATGAATATTTCAATTTTTTTATCATTTATTAGGCCCATTGATCGTTACCGTTATGATCTTTAATAAAGAAATTTTAAATGATCAATTAAATTATCTTTTAGAAAGAAGATAATTATTTACAATTTTTTGGCATTCATTAGGCCTAACGATCGTTACCGTTATGATCTTTAATAAATAAATTTTAAATGATCTATTAAATTATCTTTTAGAAAGAAGATAATTATTCACAATTTTTTAGCATTTATTAGGCCCAATGATCGTTACCGTTATGATCTTTAATAGAGAAATTTTAAATGATCAATTAAATTATCTTTTAGATGGAAGATAACTATTTCAAATTTTTTAGCATTTATTAGGCCCATTGCTCGTTACCGGCATGATCTTTAATAAAGAAATTTTAAATGATCTATTAAATTATCTTTTAGAAAGAAGATATTTATTCACAATTTTTTAGCATTTATTAGGCCCAATGATCGTTACCATTATGAACTTTAATAAAGAAATTTCAAATGATCTCTTAAATTATCTTTTAGAAAGAAGATAATTATTTCAATTTCTCTAGCATTTATTAGGCCCAATGATCGTTGCCGTTATGGTCTTTAATAAAGAAATTTTAAATGATCAATTAAATTATCTTTTAGAAAAAAGATGAATATTTCAATTTTTTTAGCATTTGTTAGGCCCATTGATCGTTACCGTTATGATCTTTAATAAAGAAATTTTAAATGATCAATTAAATTATCTTTTAGAAAGAAGATAATTATTTAAATTTTTTTGGCATTCATTAGGCCTAATGATCGTTTACGTTATGATCTTTAATAAAGAAATTTTAAATGATCTATTAAATTATCTTTTAGAAACAATATAATTATTCACAATTTTTTAGCATTTATTAGGCCCATTGATCATTACCGTTATGATCTTTAATAAAGAAATTTTAAATGATCAATTAAATTATCTTTTAGAAGGAAGATAATTATTTACAATCTTTTAGCATTTATTACGCCCAATGATCGTTACCGTCATGATCTTTAATAAAGAAATTTTAAATGATCTATTAAATTATCTTTTAGAAAGAAGATAATTATTTACAATATTTTAGCATTTATTAGGCCCATTGATCGTTACCGGCATGATCTTTAATAAAGAAATTTTAAATGATCTATTAAATTATCTTTTAGAAAGAAGATAATTATTCACAATTTTTTAGCATTTATTAGGCACAATGATCGTTACTGTTATGATCTTTAATAAAGAAATTTTAAATGATCAATTAAATTATCTTTTAGAAAGAAGATAATTATTTACAATTTTTTGGCATTCATTAGGCCTAATGATCGTTACCGTTATGATCTTTAATAAAGAAATTTTAAATGATCTATTAAATTATCTTTTAGAAACAAGATAATTATTCACAATTTTTTAGCATTTATTAGGCCCAATGATCGTTACCGTTCTGATCTTTAATAAAGAAATTTTAAATGATCAATTAAATTATCTTTTAGAAGGAAGATAACTATTTCAAATTTTTTAGCATTTATTAGGCCAATTTATCGTTACCGGTATGATCTTTAATAAAGAAATTTTAAATGATCTATTAAATCATCTTTTAGAAAGAAGATAATTATTCACAATTTTTTAGCATTTATTAGGGCCAATGATCGTTACCGTTATGAACTTTAATAAAGAAATTTTAAATGATCTCTTAAATTATCTTTTAGAAAGAAGATAATTATTTCAATTTCTCTTGCATTTATTAGGCCCAATGATCGTTGCCGTTATGGTCTTTAATAAAGAAATTTTAAATGATCAATTAAATTATCTTTTAGAAAGAAGATGAATATTTCAATTTTTTTAGCATTTATTAGGCCCATTGATCGTTACCGTTATGATCTTTAATAAAGAAATTTTAAATGATCAATTAAATTATCTTTTAGAAAAAAGATAATTATTTACAATTTTTTGGCATTCATTAGGCCTAACGATCGTTACCGTTATGATCTTTAATAAATAAATTTTAAATGATCTATTAAATTATCTTTTAGAAAGAAGATAATTATTCACAATTTTTTAGCATTTATTAGGCCCAATGATCGTTACCGTTATGATCTTTAATAGAGAAATTTTAAATGATCAATTAAATTATCTTTTAGATGGAAGATAACTATTTCAAATTTTTTAGCATTTATTAGGCCCATTGCTCGTTACCGGCATGATCTTTAATAAAGAAATTTTAAATGATCTATTAAATTATCTTTTAGAAAGAAGATAATTATTCACAATTTTTTAGCATTTATTAGGCCCAATGATCGTTACCGTTATGAACTTTAATAAAGAAATTTTAAATGATCTCTTAAATTATCTTTTAGAAAGAAGATAATTATTTAATTTGCCTAGCATTTATTAGGCCCAATGATCGTTACCGTTATGAACTTTAATAAAGAAATTTCAAATGATCTCTTAAATTATGTTTTAGAAAGAAGGTAATTATTTCAATTTCTCTAGCATTTATTAGGCCCAATGATCGTTGCCGTTATGGTCTTTAATAAAGAAATTTTAAATGATCAATTAAATTATCTTTTAGAAAAAAGATGAATATTTCAATTTTTTTAGCATTTGTTAGGCCCATTGATTGTTACCGTTATGATCTTTAATAAAGAAATTTTAAATGATCAATTAAATTATCTTTTAGAAAGAAGATAATTATTCACAATTTTTTAGCATTTATTAGGCCCAATGATCGTTACCATTATGAACTTTAACAAAGAAATTTCAAATGATCTCTTAAATTATCTTTTAGAAAGAAGATAATTATTTCAATTTCTCTAGCATTTATTAGGCCCAATGATCGTTGCCGTTATGGTCTTTAATAAAGAAATTTGAAAGGATCAATTAAATTATCTTTTAGAAAGAAGATGAATATTTCAATTTTTTTACCATTTATTAGGCTAATTCATCGTTACCGTTATGTTCTTTAATAAAGAAATTTTAAATGATCAATTAAATTATCTTTTAGAAAGAATATAATTATTTACAATTTTTTGGCATTCATTAGCCCTAACGATCGCTACCGTTATGATCTTTAATAAATAAATTTTAAATGATCTATTAAATTATCTTTTAGAAAGAAGATAATTATTCACAATTTTTTAGCATTTATTAGGCCCATTGATCGTTACCGGTATGATCTTTAATAAAGAAATTTTAAATGATCTATTAAATTATCTTTTAGAAAGAAGATAATTATTAACAATTTTTTAGCATTTATTAGGCCCAATGACCGTTACCGTTATGAACTCTAATAAAGAAATTTCAAATGATCTCTTAAATTATCTTTTAGAAAGAAGAGAATTATTTCAATTTCTCTAGCATTTATTAGGCCCAATGATCGTTGTCGTTATGGTCTTTAATAAAGAAATTTTAAATGATCAATTAAATTATCTTTTAGAAAGAAGATGAATATTTCAATTTTTTTAGCATTTATTAGGCCCATTGATCGTTACCGTTATGATCTTTAATAAAGAAATTTTAAATGATCAATTAAATTATCTTTTATAAGGAAGATAACTATTTCAAATTTTTTAGCATTTATTAGGCCCATTGATCGTTACCGGTATGATCTTTAATAAAGAAATTTTAAATGATCTATTAAATTATCTTTTAGAAGGAAGATAATTATTTACAATCTTTTAGCATTTATTACGCCCAATGATCGTTACGGTCATGATCTTTAATAAAGAAATTTTAAATGATCTATTAAATTATCTTTTAGAAAGAAGATAATTATTTACAATATTTTAGCATTTATTAGGCCCATTGATCGTTACCGTTATGATCTTTAATAGAGAAATTTTAAATGATCAATTAAATTATCTTTTAGATGGAAGATAACTATTTCAAATTTTTTAGCATTTATTAGGCCCATTGCTCGTTACCGGCATGATCTTTAATAAAGAAATTTTAAATGATCTATTAAATTATCTTTTAGAAAGAAGATATTTATTCACAATTTTTTAGCATTTATTAGGCCCAATGATCGTTACCATTATGAACTTTAATAAAGAAATTTCAAATGATCTCTTAAATTATCTTTTAGAAAGAAGATAATTATTTCAATTTCTCTAGCATTTATTAGGCCCAATGATCGTTGCCGTTATGGTCTTTAATAAAGAAATTTTAAATGATCAATTAAATTATCTTTTAGAAAAAAGATGAATATTTCAATTTTTTTAGCATTTGTTAGGCCCATTGATCGTTACCGTTATGATCTTTAATAAAGAAATTTTAAATGATCAATTAAATTATCTTTTAGAAAGAAGATAATTATTTAAATTTTTTTGGCATTCATTAGGCCTAATGATCGTTTACGTTATGATCTTTAATAAAGAAATTTTAAATGATCTATTAAATTATCTTTTAGAAACAATATAATTATTCACAATTTTTTAGCATTTATTAGGCCCATTGATCATTACCGTTATGATCTTTAATAAAGAAATTTTAAATGATCAATTAAATTATCTTTTAGAAGGAAGATAATTATTTACAATCTTTTAGCATTCATTACGCCCAATGATCGTTACCGTCATGATCTTTAATAAAGAAATTTTAAATGATCTATTAAATTATCTTTTAGAAAGAAGATAATTATTTACAATATTTTAGCATTTATTAGGCCCATTGATCGTTACCGGCATGATCTTTAATAAAGAAATTTTAAATGATCTATTAAATTATCTTTTAGAAAGAAGATAATTATTCACAATTTTTTAGCATTTATTAGGCACAATGATCGTTACTGTTATGATCTTTAATAAAGAAATTTTAAATGATCAATTAAATTATCTTTTAGAAAGAAGATAATTATTTACAATTTTTTGGCATTCATTAGGCCTAATGATCGTTACCGTTATGATCTTTAATAAAGAAATTTTAAATGATCTATTAAATTATCTTTTAGAAACAAGATAATTATTCACAATTTTTTAGCATTTATTAGGCCCAATGATCGTTACCGTTCTGATCTTTAATAAAGAAATTTTAAATGATCAATTAAATTATCTTTTAGAAGGAAGATAACTATTTCAAATTTTTTAGCATTTATTAGGCCAATTTATCGTTACCGGTATGATCTTTAATAAAGAAATTTTAAATGATCTATTAAATCATCTTTTAGAAAGAAGATAATTATTCACAATTTTTTAGCATTTATTAGGGCCAATGATCGTTACCGTTATGAACTTTAATAAAGAAATTTTAAATGATCTCTTAAATTATCTTTTAGAAAGAAGATAATTATTTCAATTTCTCTTGCATTTATTAGGCCCAATGATCGTTGCCGTTATGGTCTTTAATAAAGAAATTTTAAATGATCAATTAAATTATCTTTTAGAAAGAAGATGAATATTTCAATTTTTTTAGCATTTATTAGGCCCATTGATCGTTACCGTTATGATCTTTAATAAAGAAATTTTAAATGATCAATTAAATTATCTTTTAGAAAAAAGATAATTATTTACAATTTTTTGGCATTCATTAGGCCTAACGATCGTTACCGTTATGATCTTTAATAAATAAATTTTAAATGATCTATTAAATTATCTTTTAGAAAGAAGATAATTATTCACAATTTTTTAGCATTTATTAGGCCCAATGATCGTTACCGTTATGATCTTTAATAGAGAAATTTTAAATGATCAATTAAATTATCTTTTAGATGGAAGATAACTATTTCAAATTTTTTAGCATTTATTAGGCCCATTGCTCGTTACCGGCATGATCTTTAATAAAGAAATTTTAAATGATCTATTAAATTATCTTTTAGAAAGAAGATATTTATTCACAATTTTTTAGCATTTATTAGGCCCAATGATCGTTACCATTATGAACTTTAATAAAGAAATTTCAAATGATCTCTTAAATTATCTTTTAGAAAGAAGATAATTATTTCAATTTCTCTAGCATTTATTAGGCCCAATGATCGTTGCCGTTATGGTCTTTAATAAAGAAATTTTAAATGATCAATTAAATTATCTTTTAGAAAAAAGATGAATATTTCAATTTTTTTAGCATTTGTTAGGCCCATTGATCGTTACCGTTATGATCTTTAATAAAGAAGTTTTAAATGATCAATTAAATTATCTTTTAGAAAGAAGATAATTATTCACAATTTTTTAGCATTTATTAGGCCCAATGATCGTTACCATTATGAACTTTAACAAAGAAATTTCAAATGATCTCTTAAATTATCTTTTAGAAAGAAGATAATTATTTCAATTTCTCTAGCATTTATTAGGCCCAATGATCGTTGCCGTTATGGTCTTTAATAAAGAAATTTGAAAGGATCAATTAAATTATCTTTTAGAAAGAAGATGAATATTTCAATTTTTTTACCATTTATTAGGCTAATTCATCGTTACCGTTATGTTCTTTAATAAAGAAATTTTAAATGATCAATTAAATTATCTTTTAGAAAGAATATAATTATTTACAATTTTTTGGCATTCATTAGCCCTAACGATCGCTACCGTTATGATCTTTAATAAATAAATTTTAAATGATCTATTAAATTATCTTTTAGAAAGAAGATAATTATTCACAATTTTTTAGCATTTATTAGGCCCATTGATCGTTACCGGTATGATCTTTAATAAAGAAATTTTAAATGATCTATTAAATTATCTTTTAGAAAGAAGATAATTATTAACAATTTTTTAGCATTTATTAGGCCCAATGACCGTTACCGTTATGAACTCTAATAAAGAAATTTCAAATGATCTCTTAAATTATCTTTTAGAAAGAAGAGAATTATTTCAATTTCTCTAGCATTTATTAGGCCCAATGATCGTTGTCGTTATGGTCTTTAATAAAGAAATTTTAAATGATCAATTAAATTATCTTTTAGAAAGAAGATGAATATTTCAATTTTTTTAGCATTTATTAGGCCCATTGATCGTTACCATTATGATCTTTAATAAAGAAATTTTAAATGATCAATTAAATTATCTTTTAGAAGGAAGATAATTATTTACAATCTTTTAGCATTTATTACGCCCAATGATCGTTACGGTCATGATCTTTAATAAAGAAATTTTAAATGATCTATTAAATTATCTTTTAGAAAGAAGATAATTATTTACAATATTTTAGCATTTATTAGGCCCATTGATCGTTACCGGCATGATCTTTAATAAAGAAATTTTAAATGATCTATTAAATTATCTTTTAGAAAGAAGATAATTATTCACAATTTTTTAGCATTTATTAGGCACAATGATCGTTACTGTTATGATCTTTAATAAAGAAATTTTAAATGATCAATTAAATTATCTTTTAGAAAGAAGATAATTATTTACAATTTTTTGGCATTCATTAGGCCTAATGATCGTTACCGTTATGATCTTTAATAAAGAAATTTTAAATGATCTATTAAATTATCTTTTAGAAACAAGATAATTATTCACAATTTTTTAGCATTTATTAGGCCCAATGATCGTTACCGTTCTGATCTTTAATAAAGAAATTTTAAATGATCAATTAAATTATCTTTTAGAAGGAAGATAACTATTTCAAATTTTTTAGCATTTATTAGGCCAATTTATCGTTACCGGTATGATCTTTAATAAAGAAATTTTAAATGATCTATTAAATCATCTTTTAGAAAGAAGATAATTATTCACAATTTTTTAGCATTTATTAGGCCCAATGATCGTTAACCGTTATGAACTTTAATAAAGAAATTTTAAATGATCTCTTAAATTATCTTTTAGAAAGAAGATAATTATTTAATTTGCCTAGCATTTATTAGGCCCAATGATCGTTACCGTTATGAACTTTAATAAAGAAATTTCAAATGATCTCTTAAATTATGTTTTAGAAAGAAGGTAATTATTTCAATTTCTCTAGCATTTATTAGGCCCAATGATCGTTGCCGTTATGGTCTTTAATAAAGAAATTTGAAATGATCAATTAAATTATCTTTTAGAAGGAAGATAACTATTTCAAATTTTTTAGCATTTATTAGGCCAATTTATCGTTACCGGTATGATCTTTAATAAAGAAATTTTAAATGATCTATTAAATCATCTTTTAGAAAGAAGATAATTATTCACAATTTTTTAGCATTTATTAGGGCCAATGATCGTTACCGTTATGAACTTTAATAAAGAAATTTTAAATGATCTCTTAAATTATCTTTTAGAAAGAAGATAATTATTTCAATTTCTCTTGCATTTATTAGGCCCAATGATCGTTGCCGTTATGGTCTTTAATAAAGAAATTTGATATGATCAATTAAATTATCTTTTAGAAAGAAGATGAATATTTCAATTTTTTTAGCATTTATTAGGCCCATTGATCGTTACCGTTATGATCTTTAATAAAGAAATTTTAAATGATCAATTAAATTATCTTTTAGAAAGAAGATAATTATTTGCAATTTTTTCGCATTCATTAGGCCTAATGATCGTTACCGTTATGATCTTTAATAAAGAAATTTTAAATGATCTATTAAATTATCTTTTAGAAACAAGATAATTATTCACAATTTTTTAGCATTTATTAGGCCCAATGATCGTTACCGTTCTGATCTTTAATAAAGAAATTTTAAATGATCAATTAAATTATCTTTTAGAAGGAAGATAACTATTTCAAATTTTTTAGCATTTATTAGGCCAATTTATCGTTACCGGTATGATCTTTAATAAAGAAATTTTAAATGATCTATTAAATCATCTTTTAGAAAGAAGATAATTATTCACAATTTTTTAGCATTTATTAGGCCCAATGATCGTTAACCGTTATGAACTTTAATAAAGAAATTTTAAATGATCTCTTAAATTATCTTTTAGAAAGAAGATAATTATTTAATTTGCCTAGCATTTATTAGGCCCAATGATCGTTACCGTTATGAACTTTAATAAAGAAATTTCAAATGATCTCTTAAATTATGTTTTAGAAAGAAGGTAATTATTTCAATTTCTCTAGCATTTATTAGGCCCAATGATCGTTGCCGTTATGGTCTTTAATAAAGAAATTTGAAATGATCAATTAAATTATCTTTTAGAAAGAAGATGAATATTTCAATTTTTTTAGCATTTATTAGGCCTATTCATCGTTACCGTTATGATCTTTAATAAAGAAATTTTAAATGATCAATTAAATTATCTTTTAGAAAGAAGATAATTATTTACAATTTTTTGGCATTCATTAGGCCTAACGATCGTTACCGTTATGATCTTTAATAAATAAATTTTAAATGATCTATTAAATTATCTTTTAGAAAGAAGATAATTATTCACAATTTTTTAGCATTTATTAGGCCCAATGATCGTTACCGTTATGATCTTTACTAAAGAAATTTTAAATGATCAATTAAATTATCTTTTAGATGGAAGATAACTATTTCAAATTTTTTAGGTTTTATTAGGCCCATTGATCGTTACCGGCATGATCTTTAATAAAGAAATTTTAAATGATCTATTAAATTATCTTTTAGAATGAAGATAATTATTCACAATTTTTTAGCATTTATTAGGCCCAATGATCGTTACCATTATGAACTTTAATAAAGAAATTTCAAATGATCTCTTAAATTATCTTTTAGAAAGAAGAGAATTATTTCAATTTCTCTAGCATTTATTAGGCCCAATGATCGTTGTCGTTATGGTCTTTAATAAAGAAATTTTAAATGATCAATTAAATTATCTTTTAGAAAGAAGATGAATATTTCAATTTTTTTAGCATTTATTAGGCCCATTGATCGTTACCGTTATGATCTTTAATAAAGAAATTTTAAATGATCAATTAAATTATCTTTTAGAAGGAAGATAACTATTTCAAATTTTTTAGCATTTATTAGGCCCATTGATCGTTACCGGCATGATCTTTAATAAAGAAATTTTAAATGATCTATTAAATTATCTTTTAGAAAGAAGATAATTATTCACAATTTTTTAGCATTTATTAGGCACAAAGATCGTTACTGTTATGATCTTTAATAAAGAAATTTTAAATGATCAATTAAATTATCTTTTAGAAAGAAGATAATTATTTACAATTTTTTGGCATTCATTAGGCCTAATGATCGTTACCGTTATGATCTTTAATAAAGAAATTTTAAATGATCTATTAAATTATCTTTTAGAAACAAGATAATTATTCACAATTTTTTAGCATTTATTAGGCCCAATGATCGTTACCGTTCTGATCTTTAATAAACAAATTTTAAATGATCAATTAAATTATCTTTTAGAAGGAAGATAACTATTTCAAATTTTTTAGCATTTATTAGGCCAATTTATCGTTACCGGTATGATCTTTAATAAAGAAATTTTAAATGATCTATTAAATCATCTTTTAGAAAGAAGATAATTATTCACAATTTTTTAGCATTTATTAGGCCCAATGATCGTTAACCGTTATGAACTTTAATAAAGAAATTTTAAATGATCTCTTAAATTATCTTTTAGAAAGAAGATAATTATTTAATTTGCCTGGCATTTATTAGGCCCAATGATCGTTACCGTTATGAACTTTAATAAAGAAATTTCAAATGATCTCTTAAATTATGTTTTAGAAAGAAGGTAATTATTTCAATTTCTCTAGCATTTATTAGGCCCAATGATCGTTGCCGTTATGGTCTTTAATAAAGAAATTTGAAATGATCAATTAAATTATCTTTTAGAAAGAAGATGAATATTTCAATTTTTTTAGCATTTATTAGGCCTATTCATCGTTACCGTTATGATCTTTAATAAAGAAATTTTAAATGATCAATTAAATTATCTTTTAGAAAGAAGATAATTATTTACAATTTTTTGGCATTCATTAGGCCTAACGATCGTTACCGTTATGATCCTTAATAAATAAATTTTAAATGATCTATTAAATTATCTTTTAGATGGAAGATAACTATTTCAAATTTTTTAGCATTTATTAGGCCCATTGATCGTTACCAGCATGATCTTTAATAAAGAAATTTTAAATGATCTATTAAATTATCTTTTAGAAAGAAGATAATTATTCACAATTTTTTAGCATTTATTAGGCCCAATGATCGTTACCATTATGAACTTTAATAAAGAAATTTCAAATGATCTCTTAAATTATCTTTTAGAAAGAAGATAATTATTTCAATTTCTCTTGCATTTATTAGGCCCAATGATCGTTACCGTTATGGTCTTTAATAAAGAAATTTTAAATGATCAATTAAATTATCTTTTAGAAAGAAGATGAATATTTCAATTTTTTTAGCATTTATTAGGCCCGTTGATCGTTACCGTTATGATCTTTAATAAAGAAATTTTAAATGATCAATTAAATTATCTTTTAGAAAGAAGATAATTATTTGCAATTTTTTGGCATTCATTAGGCCTAATGATCGTTACCGTTATGATCTTTAATAAAGAAATTTTAAATGATCTATTAAATTATCTTTTAGAAACAAGATAATTATTCACAATTTTTTAGCATTTATTAGGCCCAATGATCGTTACCGTTCTGATCTTTAATAAAGAAATTTTAAATGATCAATTAAATTATCTTTTAGAAGGAAGATAACTATTTCAAATTTTTTAGCATTTATTAGGCCAATTTATCGTTACCGGTATGATCTTTAATAAAGAAATTTTAAATGATCTATTAAATCATCTTTTAGAAAGAAGATAATTATTCACAATTTTTTAGCATTTATTAGGCCCAATGATCGTTAACCGTTATGAACTTTAATAAAGAAATTTTAAATGATCTCTTAAATTATCTTTTAGAAAGAAGATAATTATTTAATTTGCCTAGCATTTATTAGGCCCAATGATCGTTAACGTTATGAACTTTAATAAAGAAATTTCAAATGATCTCTTAAATTATGTTTTAGAAAGAAGGTAATTATTTCAATTTCTCTAGCATTTATTAGGCCCAATGATCGTTGCCGTTATGGTCTTTAATAAAGAAATTTGAAATGATCAATTAAATTATCTTTTAGAAAGAAGATGAATATTTCAATTTTTTTAGCATTTATTAGGCCTATTCATCGTTACCGTTATGATCTTTAATAAAGAAATTTTAAATGATCAATTAAATTATCTTTTAGAAAGAAGATAAATATTTACAATTTTTTGGCATTCATTAGGCCTAACGATCGTTACCGTTATGATCTTTAATAAATAAATTTTAAATGATCTATTAAATTATCTTTTAGAAAGAAGATAATTATTCACAATTTTTTAGCATTTATTAGGCCCAATGATCGTTACCGTTATGATCTTTACTAAAGAAATTTTAAATGATCAATTAAATTATCTTTTAGATGGAAGATAACTATTTCAAATTTTTTAGGTTTTATTAGGCCCATTGATCGTTACCGGCATGATCTTTAATAAAGAAATTTTAAATGATCTATTAAATTATCTTTTAGAATGAAGATAATTATTCACAATTTTTTAGCATTTATTAGGCCCAATGATCGTTACCATTATGAACTTTAATAAAGAAATTTCAAATGATCTCTTAAATTATCTTTTAGAAAGAAGAGAATTATTTCAATTTCTCTAGCATTTATTAGGCCCAATGATCGTTGTCGTTATGGTCTTTAATAAAGAAATTTTAAATGATCAATTAAATTATCTTTTAGAAAGAAGATGAATATTTCAATTTTTTTAGCATTTATTAGGCCCATTGATCGTTACCGTTATGATCTTTAATAAAGAAATTTTAAATGATCAATTAAATTATCTTTTAGAAGGAAGATAACTATTTCAAATTTTTTAGCATTTATTAGGCCCATTGATCGTTACCGGCATGATCTTTAATAAAGAAATTTTAAATGATCTATTAAATTATCTTTTAGAAAGAAGATAATTATTCACAATTTTTTAGCATTTATTAGGCACAAAGATCGTTACTGTTATGATCTTTAATAAAGAAATTTTAAATGATCAATTAAATTATCTTTTAGAAAGAAGATAATTATTTACAATTTTTTGGCATTCATTAGGCCTAATGATCGTTACCGTTATGATCTTTAATAAAGAAATTTTAAATGATCTATTAAATTATCTTTTAGAAACAAGATAATTATTCACAATTTTTTAGCATTTATTAGGCCCAATGATCGTTACCGTTCTGATCTTTAATAAAGAAATTTTAAATGATCAATTAAATTATCTTTTAGAAGGAAGATAACTATTTCAAATTTTTTAGCATTTATTAGGCCAATTTATCGTTACCGGTATGATCTTTAATAAAGAAATTTTAAATGATCTATTAAATCATCTTTTAGAAAGAAGATAATTATTCACAATTTTTTAGCATTTATTAGGCCCAATGATCGTTAACCGTTATGAACTTTAATAAAGAAATTTTAAATGATCTCTTAAATTATCTTTTAGAAAGAAGATAATTATTTAATTTGCCTGGCATTTATTAGGCCCAATGATCGTTACCGTTATGAACTTTAATAAAGAAATTTCAAATGATCTCTTAAATTATGTTTTAGAAAGAAGGTAATTATTTCAATTTCTCTAGCATTTATTAGGCCCAATGATCGTTGCCGTTATGGTCTTTAATAAAGAAATTTGAAATGATCAATTAAATTATCTTTTAGAAAGAAGATGAATATTTCAATTTTTTTAGCATTTATTAGGCCTATTCATCGTTACCGTTATGATCTTTAATAAAGAAATTTTAAATGATCAATTAAATTATCTTTTAGAAAGAAGATAATTATTTACAATTTTTTGGCATTCATTAGGCCTAACGATCGTTACCGTTATGATCCTTAATAAATAAATTTTAAATGATCTATTAAATTATCTTTTAGATGGAAGATAACTATTTCAAATTTTTTAGCATTTATTAGGCCCATTGATCGTTACCAGCATGATCTTTAATAAAGAAATTTTAAATGATCTATTAAATTATCTTTTAGAAAGAAGATAATTATTCACAATTTTTTAGCATTTATTAGGCCCAATGATCGTTACCATTATGGACTTTAATAAAGAAATTTCAAATGATCTCTTAAATTATCTTTTAGAAAGAAGATAATTATTTCAATTTCTCTTGCATTTATTAGGCCCAATGATCGTTACCGTTATGGTCTTTAATAAAGAAATTTTAAATGATCAATTAAATTATCTTTTAGAAAGAAGATGAATATTTCAATTTTTTTAGCATTTATTAGGCCCGTTGATCGTTACCGTTATGATCTTTAATAAAGAAATTTTAAATGATCAATTAAATTATCTTTTAGAAAGAAGATAATTATTTGCAATTTTTTGGCATTCATTAGGCCTAATGATCGTTACCGTTATGATCTTTAATAAAGAAATTTTAAATGATCTATTAAATTATCTTTTAGAAACAAGATAATTATTCACAATTTTTTAGCATTTATTAGGCCCAATGATCGTTACCGTTCTGATCTTTAATAAAGAAATTTTAAATGATCAATTAAATTATCTTTTAGAAGGAAGATAACTATTTCAAATTTTTTAGCATTTATTAGGCCAATTTATCGTTACCGGTATGATCTTTAATAAAGAAATTTTAAATGATCTATTAAATCATCTTTTAGAAAGAAGATAATTATTCACAATTTTTTAGCATTTATTAGGCCCAATGATCGTTACCGTTATGAACTTTAATAAAGAAATTTTAAATGATCTCTTAAATTATCTTTTAGAAAGAAGATAATTATTTCAATTTGCCTAGCATTTATTAGGCCCAATGATCGTTACCGTTATGAACTTTAATAAAGAAATTTCAAATGATCTCTTAAATTATGTTTTAGAAAGAAGGTAATTATTTCAATTTCTCTAGCATTTATTAGGCCCAATGATCGTTGCCGTTATGGTCTTTAATAAAGAAATTTGAAATGATCAATTAAATTATCTTTTAGAAAGAAGATGAATATTTCAATTTTTTTAGCATTTATTAGGCCTATTCATCGTTACCGTTATCATCTTTAATAAAGAAATTTTAAATGATCAATTAAATTATCTTTTAGAAAGAAGATAATTATTTACAATTTTTTGGCATTCATTAGGCCTAACGATCGTTACCGTTATGATCTTTAATAAAGAAATTTTAAATGATCAATTAAATTATCTTTTAGAAAGAAGATAATTATTTACAATTTTTTGGCATTCATTAGGCCTAACGATCGTTACCGTTATGATCCTTAATAAATAAATTTTAAATGATCTATTAAATTATCTTTTAGAAAGAAGATAATTATTCACAATTTTTTAGCATTTATTAGGCCCAATGATCGTTACCGTTATGATCTTTAATAAAGAAATTTTAAATGATCAATTAAATTATCTTTTAGATGGAAGATAACTATTTCAAATTTTTTAGGTTTTATTAGGCCCATTGATCGTTACCGGCATGATCTTTAATAAAGAAATTTTAAATGATCTATTAAATTATCTTTTAGAATGAAGATAATTATTCACAATTTTTTAGCATTTATTAGGCCCAATGATCGTTACCATTATGAACTTTAATAAAGAAATTTCAAATGATCTCTTAAATTATCTTTTAGAAAGAAGAGAATTATTTCAATTTCTCTAGCATTTATTAGGCCCGATGATCGTTGTCGTTATGGTCTTTAATAAAGAAATTTTAAATGATCAATTAAATTATCTTTTAGAAAGAAGATGAATATTTCAATTTTTTTAGCATTTATTAGGCCCATTGATCGTTACCGTTATGATCTTTAATAAAGAAATTTTAAATGATCTATTAAATTATCTTTTAGAAACAAGATAATTATTCACAATTTTTTAGCATTTATTAGGCCCAATGATCGTTACCGTTCTGATCTTTAATAAAGAAATTTTAAATGATCAATTAAATTATCTTTTAGAAGGAAGATAACTATTTCAAATTTTTTAGCATTTATTAGGCCAATTTATCGTTACCGGTATGATCTTTAATAAAGAAATTTTAAATGATCTATTAAATCATCTTTTAGAAAGAAGATAATTATTCACAATTTTTTAGCATTTATTAGGCCCAATGATCGTTACCGTTATGAACTTTAATAAAGAAATTTTAAATGATCTCTTAAATTATCTTTTAGAAAGAAGATAATTATTTCAATTTGCCTAGCATTTATTAGGCCCAATGATCGTTACCGTTATGAACTTTAATAAAGAAATTTCAAATGATCTCTTAAATTATGTTTTAGAAAGAAGGTAATTATTTCAATTTCTCTAGCATTTATTAGGCCCAATGATCGTTGCCGTTATGGTCTTTAATAAAGAAATTTGAAATGATCAATTAAATTATCTTTTAGCAAGAAGATGAATATTTCAATTTTTTTAGCATTTATTAGGCCTATTCATCGTTACCGTTATCATCTTTAATAAAGAAATTTTAAATGATCAATTAAATTATCTTTTAGAAAGAAGATAATTATTTACAATTTTTTGGCATTCATTAGGCCTAACGATCGTTACCGTTATGATCTTTAATAAATAAATTTTAAATGATCTATTAAATTATCTTTTAGAAAGAAGATAATTATTCACAATTTTTTAGCATTTATTAGGCCCAATGATCGTTACCGTTATGATCTTTAATAAAGAAATTTTAAATGATCAATTAAATTATCTTTTAGATGGTAGATAACTATTTCAAATTTTTTAGGTTTTATTAGGCCCATTGATCGTTACCGGCATGATCTTTAATAAAGAAATTTTAAATGATCTATTAAATTATCTTTTAGAATGAAGATAATTATTCACAATTTTTTAGCATTTATTAGGCCCAATGATCGTTACCATTATGAACTTTAATAAAGAAATTTCAAATGATCTCTTAAATTATCTTTTAGAAAGTAGATAATTATTTCAATTTCTCTAGTATTTATTAGGCCCAATGATCGTTGGCGTTATGGTCTTTAATAAAGAAATTTTAAATGATCAATTAAATTATCTTTTAGAAAAAAGATGAATATTTCAATGTTTTTAGCATTTATTAGGCCCATTGATCGTTACCGTTATGATCTTTAATAAAGAAATTTTAAATGATCAATTAAATTATCTTCTAGAAAGAAGATAATTATTTACAATTTTTTGGCATTCATTAGGCCTAATGATCGTTACCGTTATGATCTTTACTAAAGAAATTTTAAATGATCTATTAAATTATCTTTTAGAAACAAGATAATTATTCACAATTTTTTGGCATTCATTAGGCCTAATGATCGTTACCGTTATGATCTTTAATAAAGAAATTTTAAATGATCAATTAAATTATCTTTTAGATGGAAGATAACTATTTCAAATTTTTTAGGTTTTATTAGGCCCATTGATCGTTACCGGCATGATCTTTAATAAAGAAATTTTAAATGATCTATTAAATTATCTTTTAGAATGAAGATAATTATTCACAATTTTTTAGCATTTATTAGGCCCAATGATCGTTACCATTATGAACTTTAATAAAGAAATTTCAAATGATCTCTTAAATTATCTTTTAGAAAGAAGAGAATTATTTCAATTTCTCTAGCATTTATTAGGCCCAATGATCGTTGTCGTTATGGTCTTTAATAAAGAAATTTTAAATGATCAATTAAATTATCTTTTAGAAAGAAGATGAATATTTCAATTTTTTTAGCATTTATTAGGCCCATTGATCGTTACCGTTATGATCTTTAATAAAGAAATTTTAAATGATCAATTAAATTATCTTTTAGAAGGAAGATAACTATTTTTTAGCATTTATTAGGCCCATTGATCGTTACCGGCATGATCTTTAATAAAGAAATTTTAAATGATCTATTAAATTATCTTTTAGAAAGAAGATAATTATTCACAATTTTTTAGCATTTATTAGGCACAATGATCGTTACTGTTATGATCTTTAATAAAGAAATTTTAAATGATCAATTAAATTATCTTTTAGAAAGAAGATAATTATTTACAATTTTTTGGCATTCATTAGGCCTAATGATCGTTACCGTTATGATCTTTAATAAAGAAATTTTAAATGATCTATTAAATTATCTTTTAGAAACAAGATAATTATTCACAATTTTTTAGCATTTATTAGGCCCAATGATCGTTACCGTTCTGATCTTTAATAAAGAAATTTTAAATGATCAATTAAATTATCTTTTAGAAGGAAGATAACTATTTCAAATTTTTTAGCATTTATTAGGCCAATTTATCGTTACCGGTATGATCTTTAATAAAGAAATTTTAAATGATCTATTAAATCATCTTTTAGAAAGAAGATAATTATTCACAATTTTTTAGCATTTATTAGGCCCAATGATCGTTACCGTTATGAACTTTAATAAAGAAATTTTAAATGATCTCTTAAATTATCTTTTAGAAAGAAGATAATTATTTCAATTTGCCTAGCATTTATTAGGCCCAATGATCGTTACCGTTATGAACTTTAATAAAGAAATTTCAAATGATCTCTTAAATTATGTTTTAGAAAGAAGGTAATTATTTCAATTTCTCTAGCATTTATTAGGCCCAATGATCGTTGCCGTTATGGTCTTTAATAACGAAATTTGAAATGATCAATTAAATTATCTTTTAGAAAGAAGATGAATATTTCAATTTTTTTAGCATTTATTAGGCCTATTCATCGTTACCGTTATCATCTTTAATAAAGAAATTTTAAATGATCAATTAAATTATCTTTTAGAAAGAAGATAATTATTTACAATTTTTTGGCATTCATTAGGCCTAACGATCGTTACCGTTATGATCTTTAATAAATAAATTTTAAATGATCTATTAAATTATCTTTTAGAAAGAAGATAATTATTCACAATTTTTTAGCATTTATTAGGCCCAATGATCGTTACCGTTATGATCTTTAATAAAGAAATTTTAAATGATCAATTAAATTATCTTTTAGATGGAAGATAACTATTTCAAATTTTTTAGGTTTTATTAGGCCCATTGATCGTTACCGGCATGATCTTTAATAAAGAAATTTTAAATGATCTATTAAATTATCTTCTAGAATGAAGATAATTATTCACAATTTTTTAGCATTTATTAGGCCCAATGATCGTTACCATTATGAACTTTAATAAAGAAATTTCAAATGATCTCTTAAATTATCTTTTAGAAAGAAGAGAATTATTTCAATTTCTCTAGCATTTATTAGGCCCGATGATCGTTGTCGTTATGGTCTTTAATAAAGAAATTTTAAATGATCAATTAAATTATCTTTTAGAAAGAAGATGAATATTTCAATTTTTTTAGCATTTATTAGGCCCATTGATCGTTACCGTTATGATCTTTAATAAACAAATTTTAAATGATCTATTAAATTATCTTTTAGAAACAAGATAATTATTCACAATTTTTTAGCATTTATTAGGCCCAATGATCGTTACTGTTCTGATCTTTAATAAAGAAATTTTAAATGATCAATTAAATTATCTTTTAGAAGGAAGATAACTATTTCAAATTTTTTAGCATTTATTAGGCCAATTTATCGTTACCGGTATGATCTTTAATAAAGAAATTTTAAATGATCTATTAAATCATCTTTTAGAAAGAAGATAATTATTCACAATTTTTTAGCATTTATTAGGCCCAATGATCGTTAACCGTTATGAACTTTAATAAAGAAATTTTGAATGATCTCTTAAATTATCTTTTAGAAAGAAGATAATTATTTCAATTTGCCTAGCATTTATTAGGCCCAATGATCGTTACCGTTATGAACTTTAATAAAGAAATTTCAAATGATCTCTTAAATTATGTTTTAGAAAGAAGGTAATTATTTTAATTTCTCTAGCATTTATTAGGCCCAATGATCGTTGCCGTTATGGTCTTTAATAAAGAAATTTGAAATGATCAATTAAATTATCTTTTAGAAAGAAGATGAATATTTCAATTTTTTTAGCATTTATTAGGCCTATTCATCGTTACCGTTATGATCTTTAATAAAGAAATTTTAAATGATCAATTAAATTATCTTTTAGAAAGAAGATAATTATTTACAATTTTTTGGCATTCATTAGGCCTAACGATCGTTACCGTTATGATCTTTAATAAATAAATTTTAAATGATCTATTAAATTATCTTTTAGAAAGAAGATAATTATTCACAATTTTTTAGCATTTATTAGGCCCAATGATCGTTACCGTTATGATCTTTAATAAAGAAATTTTAAATGATCAATTAAATTATCTTTTAGATGGAAGATAACTATTTCAAATTTTTTAGGTTTTATTAGGCCCATTGATCGTTACCGGCATGATCTTTAATAAAGAAATTTTAAATGATCTATTAAATTATCTTCTAGAATGAAGATAATTATTCACAATTTTTTAGCATTTATTAGGCCCAATGATCGTTACCATTATGAACTTTAATAAAGAAATTTCAAATGATCTCTTAAATTATCTTTTAGAAAGAAGAGAATTATTTCAATTTCTCTAGCATTTATTAGGCCCGATGATCGTTGTCGTTATGGTCTTTAATAAAGAAATTTTAAATGATCAATTAAATTATCTTTTAGAAAGAAGATGAATATTTCAATTTTTTTAGCATTTATTAGGCCCATTGATCGTTACCGTTATGATCTTTAATAAACAAATTTTAAATGATCTATTAAATTATCTTTTAGAAACAAGATAATTATTCACAATTTTTTAGCATTTATTAGGCCCAATGATCGTTACTGTTCTGATCTTTAATAAAGAAATTTTAAATGATCAATTAAATTATCTTTTAGAAGGAAGATAACTATTTCAAATTTTTTAGCATTTATTAGGCCAATTTATCGTTACCGGTATGATCTTTAATAAAGAAATTTTAAATGATCTATTAAATCATCTTTTAGAAAGAAGATAATTATTCACAATTTTTTAGCATTTATTAGGCCCAATGATCGTTACCGTTATGAACTTTAATAAAGAAATTTTGAATGATCTCTTAAATTATCTTTTAGAAAGAAGATAATTATTTCAATTTGCCTAGCATTTATTAGGCCCAATGATCGTTACCGTTATGAACTTTAATAAAGAAATTTCAAATGATCTCTTAAATTATGTTTTAGAAAGAAGGTAATTATTTTAATTTCTCTAGCATTTATTAGGCCCAATGATCGTTGCCGTTATGGTCTTTAATAAAGAAATTTGAAATGATCAATTAAATTATCTTTTAGAAAGAAGATGAATATTTCAATTTTTTTAGCATTTATTAGGCCTATTCATCGTTACCGTTATGATCTTTAATAAAGAAATTTTAAATGATCAATTAAATTATCTTTTAGAAAGAAGATAATTATTTACAATTTTTTGGCATTCATTAGGCCTAACGATCCTTACCGTTATGATCTTTACTAAAGAAATTTTAAATGATCTATTAAATTATCTTTTAGAAACAAGATAATTATTCACAATTTTTTGGCATTCATTAGGCCTAATGATCGTTACCGTTATGATCTTTAATAAAGAAATTTTAAATGATCTATTAAATTATCTTTTAGAAACAAGATAATTATTCACAATTTTTTAGCATTTATTAGGCCCAATGATCGTTACCGTTCTGATCTTTAATAAAGAAATTTTATATGATCAATTAAATTATCTTTTAGAAGGAAGATAACTATTTCAAATTTTTTAGCATTTATTAGGCCAATTTATCGTTACCGGTATGATCTTTAATAAAGAAATTTTAAATGATCTATTAAATCATCTTTTAGAAAGAAGATAATTATTCACAATTTTTTAGCATTTATTAGGCCCAATGATCGTTACCGTTATGAACTTTAATAAAGAAATTTCAAATTATCTCTTAAATTATGTTTTAGAAGGAAGATAACTATTTCAAATTTTTTAGCATTTATTAGGCCAATTTATCGTTACCGGTATGATCTTTAATAAAGAAATTTTAAATGATCTATTAAATCATCTTTTAGAAAGAAGATAATTATTCACAATTTTTTAGCATTTATTAGGCCCAATGATCGTTACCGTTATGAACTTTAATAAAGAAATTTTAAATGATCTCTTAAATTATCTTTTAGAAAGAAGATAATTATTTCAATTTGCCTAGCATTTATTAGGCCCAATGATCGTTACCGTTATGAACTTTAATAAAGAAATTTCAAATGATCTCTTAAATTATGTTTTAGAAAGAAGGTAATTATTTCAATTTCTCTAGCATTTATTAGGCCCAATGATCGTTGCAGTTATGGTCTTTAATAAAGAAATTTGAAATGATCAATTAAATTATCTTTTAGAAAGAAGATGAATATTTCAATTTTTTTAGCATTTATTAGGCCTATTCATCGTTACCGTTATGATCTTTAATAAAGAAATTTTAAATGATCAATTAAATTATCTTTTAGAAAGAAGATAATTATTTACAATTTTTTGGCATTCATTAGGCCTAACGATCGTTACCGTTCTGATCTTTAATAAAGAAATTTTAAATGATCAATTAAATTATCTTTTAGAAGGAAGATAACTATTTCAAATTTTTTAGCATTTATTAGGCCAATTTATCGTTACCGGTATGATCTTTAATAAAGAAATTTTAAATGATCTATTAAATCATCTTTTAGAAAGAAGATAATTATTCACAATTTTTTAGCATTTATTAGGCCCAATGATCGTTACCGTTATGAACTTTAATAAAGAAATTTTAAATGATCTCTTAAATTATCTTTTAGAAAGAAGATAATTATTCACAATTTTTTAGCATTTATTAGGCCCAATGATCGTTACCGTTATGATCTTTAATAAAGAAATTTTAAATGATCAATTAAATTATCTTTTAGATGGAAGATAACTATTTCAAATTTTTTAGGTTTTATTAGGCCCATTGATCGTTACCGGCATGATCTTTAATAAAGAAATTTTAAATGATCTATTAAATTATCTTTTAGAATGAAGATAATTATTCACAATTTTTTAGCATTTATTAGGCCCAATGATCGTTACCATTATGAACTTTAATAAAGAAATTTCAAATGATCTCTTAAATTATCTTTTAGAAAGAAGAGAATTATTTCAATTTCTCTAGCATTTATTAGGCCCGATGATCGTTGTCGTTATGGTCTTTAATAAAGAAATTTTAAATGATCAATTAAATTATCTTTTAGAAAGAAGATGAATATTTCAATTTTTTTAGCATTTATTAGGCCCATTGATCGTTACCGTTATGATCTTTAATAAAGAAATTTTAAATGATCTATTAAATTATCTTTTAGAAACAAGATAATTATTCACAATTTTTTAGCATTTATTAGGCCCAATGATCGTTACCGTTCTGATCTTTAATAAAGAAATTTTAAATGATCAATTAAATTATCTTTTAGAAAGAAGATAACTATTTCAAATTTTTTAGCATTTATTAGGCCAATTTATCGTTACCGGTATGATCTTTAATGAAGAAATTTTAAATGATCTATTAAATCATCTTTTAGAAAGAAGATAATTATTCACAATTTTTTAGCATTTATTAGGCCCAATGATCGTTACCGTTATGAACTTTAATAAAGAAATTTTAAATGATCTCTTAAATTATCTTTTAGAAAGAAGATAATTATTTCAATTTGCCTAGCATTTATTAGGCCCAATGATCGTTACCGTTATGAACTTTAATAAAGAAATTTCAAATGATCTCTTAAATTATGTTTTAGAAATAAGGTAATTATTTCAATTTCTCTAGCATTTATTAGGCCCAATGATCGTTGCCGTTATGGTCTTTAATAAAGAAATTTGAAATGATCAATTAAATTATCTTTTAGAAAGAAGATGAATATTTCAATTTTTTTAGCATTTATTAGGCCTATTCATCGTTACCGTTATGATCTTTAATAAAGAAATTTTAAATGATCAATTAAATTATCTTTTAGAAAGAAGATTATTATTTACAATTTTTTGGCATTCATTAGGCCTAACGATCGTTACCGTTATGATCTTTACTAAAGAAATTTTAAATGATCTATTAAATTATCTTTTAGAAACAAGATAATTATTCACAATTTTTTGGCATTCATTAGGCCTAATGATCGTTACCGTTATGATCTTTAATAAAGAAATTTTAAATGATCTATTAAATTATCTTTTAGAAACAAGATAATTATTCACAATTTTTTAACATTTATTAGGCCCAATGATCGTTACCATTCTGATCTTTAATAAAGAAATTTTAAATGATCAATTAAATTATCTTTTAGAAGGAAGATAACTATTTCAAATTTTTTAGCATTTATTAGGCCAATTTATCGTTACCGGTATGATCTTTCATAAAGAAATTTTAAATGATCTATTAAATCATCTTTTAGAAAGAAGATAATTATTCACAATTTTTTAGCATTTATTAGGCCCAATGATCGTTACCGTTATGAACTATAATAAAGAAATTTTAAATGATCTCTTAAATTATCTTTTAGAAAGAAGATAATTATTTAATTTGCCTAGCATTTATTAGGCCCAATGATCGTTACCGTTATGAACTTTAATAAAGAAATTTCAAATTATCTCTTAAATTATGTTTTAGAAAGAAGGTAATTATTTCAATTTCTCTAGCATTTATTAGGCCCAATGATCGTTGCCGTTATGGTCTTTAATAAAGAAATTTGAAATGATCAATTAAATTATCTTTTAGAAAGACGATGAATATTTCAATTTTTTTAGCATTTATTAGGCCTATTCATCGTTACCGTTATGATCTTTAATAAAGAAATTTTAAATGATCAATTTAATTATCTTTTAGAAAGAAGATAATTATTTACAATTTTTTGGCATTCATTAGGCCTAACGATCGTTACCGTTATGATCCTTAATAAATAAATTTTAAATGATCTATTAAATTATCTTTTAGAAAGAAGATAATTATTCACAATTTTTTAGCATTTATTAGGCCCAATGATCGTTACCGTTCTGATCTTTAATAAAGAAATTTTAAATGATCAATTAAATTATCTTTTAGAAGGAAGATAACTATTTCAAATTTTTTAGCATTTATTAGGCCAATTTATCGTTACCGGTATGATCTTTAATAAAGAAATTTTAAATGATCTATTAAATCATCTTTTAGAAAGAAGATAATTATTCACAATTTTTTAGCATTTATTAGGCCCAATGATCGTTACCGTTATGAACTTTAATAAAGAAATTTTAAATGATCTCTTAAATTATCTTTTAGAAAGAAGATAATTATTTCAATTTGCCTAGCATTTATTAGGCCCAATGATCGTTACCGTTATGAACTTTAATAAAGAAATTTCAAATGATCTCTTAAATTATGTTTTAGAAAGAAGGTAATTATTTCAATTTCTCTAGCATTTATTAGGCCCAATGATCGTTGCCGTTATGGTCTTTAATAAAGAAATTTGAAATGATCAATTAAATTATCTTTTAGAAAGAAGATGAATATTTCAATTTTTTTAGCATTTATTAGGCCTATTCATCGTTACCGTTATGATCTTTAATAAAGAAATTTTAAATGATCAATTAAATTATCTTTTAGAAAGAAGATTATTATTTACAATTTTTTGGCATTCATTAGGCCTAACGATTGTTACCGTTATGATCTTTAATAAATAAATTTTAAATGATCTATTAAATTATCTTTTAGAAAGAAGATAATTATTCACAATTTTTTAGCATTTATTAGGCCCAATGATCGTTACCGTTCTGATCTTTAATAAAGAAATTTTAAATGATCAATTAAATTATCTTTTAGAAGGAAGATAACTATTTCAAATTTTTTAGCATTTATTAGGCCAATTTATCGTTACCGGTATGATCTTTAATAAAGAAATTTTAAATGATCTATTAAATCATCTTTTAGAAAGAAGATAATTATTCACAATTTTTTAGCATTTATTAGGCCCAATGATCGTTACCGTTATGAACTTTAATAAAGAAATTTTAAATGATCTCTTAAATTATCTTTTAGAAAGAAGATAATTATTCACAATTTTTTAGCATTTACTAGGCCCAATGATCGTTACCGTTATGATCTTTAATAAAGAAATTTTAAATGATCAATTAAATTATCTTTTAGATGGAAGATAACTATTTCAAATTTTTTAGGTTTTATTAGGCCCATTGATCGTTACCGGTATGATCTTTAATAAAGAAATTTTAAATGATCTATTAAATCATCTTTTAGAAAGAAGATAATTATTCACAATTTTTTAGCATTTATTAGGCCCAATGATCGTTACCGTTATGAACTTTAATAAAGAAATTTTAAATGATCTCTTAAATTATCTTTTAGAAAGAAGATAATTATTTCAATTTGCCTAGCATTTATTAGGCCCAATGATCGTTACCGTTATGAACTTTAATAAAGAAATTTCAAATGATCTCTTAAATTATGTTTTAGAAAGAAGGTAATTATTTCAATTTCTCTAGCATTTATTAGGCCCAATGATCGTTGCCGTTATGGTCTTTAATAAAGAAATTTGAAATGATCAATTAAATTATCTTTTAGAAAGAAGATGAATATTTCAATTTTTTTAGCATTTATTAGGCCTATTCATCGTTACCGTTATGATCTTTAATAAAGAAATTTTAAATGATCAATTAAATTATCTTTTAGAAAGAAGATTATTATTTACAATTTTTTGGCATTCATTAGGCCTAACGATCGTTACCGTTATGATCTTTAATAAATAAATTTTAAATGATCTATTAAATTATCTTTTAGAAAGAAGATAATTATTCACAATTTTTTAGCATTTATTAGGCCCAATGATCGTTACCGTTCTGATCTTTAATAAAGAAATTTTAAATGATCAATTAAATTATCTTTTAGAAGGAAGATAACTATTTCAAATTTTTTAGCATTTATTAGGCCAATTTATCGTTACCGGTATGATCTTTAATAAAGAAATTTTAAATGATCTATTAAATCATCTTTTAGAAAGAAGATAATTATTCACAATTTTTTAGCATTTATTAGGCCCAATGATCGTTACCGTTATGAACTTTAATAAAGAAATTTTAAATGATCTATTAAATTATCTTTTAGAATGAAGATAATTATTCACAATTTTTTAGCATTTATTAGGCCCAATGATCGTTACCATTATGAACTTTAATAAAGAAATTTCAAATGATCTCTTAAATTATCTTTTAGAAAGAAGAGAATTATTTCAATTTCTCTAGCATTTATTAGGCCCGATGATCGTTGTCGTTATGGTCTTTAATAAAGAAATTTTAAATGATCAATTAAATTATCTTTTAGAAAGAAGATGAATATTTCAATTTTTTTAGCATTTATTGGGCCCATTGATCGTTACCGTTATGATCTTTAATAAAGAAATTTTAAATGATCTATTAAATTATCTTTTAGAAACAAGATAATTATTCACAATTTTTTAGCATTTATTAGGCCCAATGATCGTTACCGTTCTGATCTTTAATAAAGAAATTTTAAATGATCAATTAAATTATCTTTTAGAAAGAAGATAACTATTTCAAATTTTTTAGCATTTATTAGGCCAATTTATCGTTACCGGTATGATCTTTAATGAAGAAATTTTAAATGATCTATTAAATCATCTTTTAGAAAGAAGATAATTATTCACAATTTTTTAGCATTTATTAGGCCCAATGATCGTTACCGTTATGAACTTTAATAAAGACATTTCAAATGATCTCTTAAATTATCTTTTAGAAAGTAGATAATTATTTCAATTTCTCTAGTATTTATTAGGCCCAATGATCGTTGCCGTTATGGTCTTTAATAAAGAAATTTTAAATGATCAATTAAATTATCTTTTAGAAAAAAGATGAATATTTCAATTTTTTTAGCATTTATTAGGCCCATTGATCGTTACCGTTATGATCTTTAATAAAGAAATTTTAAATGATCAATTAAATTATCTTCTAGAAAGAAGATAATTATTTACAATTTTTTGGCATTCATTAGGCCTAATGATCGTTACCGTTATGATCTTTACTAAAGAAATTTTAAATGATCTATTAAATTATCTTTTAGAAACAAGATAATTATTCACAATTTTTTGGCATTCATTAGGCCTAATGATCGTTACCGTTATGATCTTTAATAAAGAAATTTTAAATGATCTATTAAATTATCTTTTAGAAAGAAGATAATTATTCACAATTTTTTAGCATTTATTAGGCCCAATGATCGTTACCGTTCTGATCTTTAATAAAGAAATTTTAAATGATCAATTAAATTATCTTTTAGAAGGAAGATAACTATTTCAAATTTTTTAGCATTTATTAGGCCAATTTATCGTTACCGGTATGATCTTTAATAAAGAAATTTTAAATGATCTATTAAATCATCTTTTAGAAAGAAGATAATTATTCACAATTTTTTAGCATTTATTAGGCCCAATGATCGTTACCGTTATGAACTTTAATAAAGAAATTTTAAATGATCTCTTAAATCATCTTTTAGAAAGAAGATAATTATTTCAATTTGCCTAGCATTTATTAGGCCCAATGATCGTTACCGTTATGATCTTTAATAAAGAAATTTTAAATGATCAATTAAATTATCTTTTAGAAAGAAGATAACTATTTCAAATTTTTTAGCATTTATTAGGCCAATTTATCGTTACCGGTATGATCTTTAATGAAGAAATTTTAAATGATCTATTAAATCATCTTTTATAAAGAAGATAATTATTCACAATTTTTTAGCATTTATTAGGCCCAATGATCGTTACCGTTATGAACTTTAATAAAGACATTTCAAATGATCTCTTAAATTATCTTTTAGAAAGTAGATAATTATTTCAATTTCTCTAGTATTTATTAGGCCCAATGATCGTTGCCGTTATGGTCTTTAATAAAGAAATTTTAAATGATCAATTAAATTATCTTTTAGAAAAAAGATGAATATTTCAATTTTTTTAGCATTTATTAGGCCCATTGATCGTTACCGTTATGATCTTTAATAAAGAAATTTTAAATGATCAATTAAATTATCTTCTAGAAAGAAGATAATTATTTACAATTTTTTGGCATTCATTAGGCCTAATGATCGTTACCGTTATGATCTTTACTAAAGAAATTTTAAATGATCTATTAAATTATCTTTTAGAAACAAGATAATTATTCACAATTTTTTGGCATTCATTAGGCCTAATGATCGTTACCGTTATGATCTTTAATAAAGAAATTTTAAATGATCTATTAAATTATCTTTTAGAAACAAGATAATTATTCACAATTTTTTAGCATTTATTAGGCCCAATGATCGTTACCGTTCTGATCTTTAATAAAGAAATTTTAAATGATCAATTAAATTATCTTTTAGAAGGAAGATAACTATTTCAAATTTTTTAGCATTTATTAGGCCAATTTATCGTTACCGGTATGATCTTTAATAAAGAAATTTTAAATGATCTCTTAAATTATCTTTTAGAAAGAAGATAATTATTTCAATTTGCCTAGCATTTATTAGGCCCAATGATCGTTACCGTTATGAACTTTAATAAAGAAATTTCAAATGATCTCTTAAATTATGTTTTAGAAAGAAGGTAATTATTTCAATTTCTCTAGCATTTATTAGGCCCAATGATCGTTGCCGTTATGGTCTTTAATAAAGAAATTTGAAATGATCAATTAAATTATCTTTTAGAAAGAAGATGAATATTTCAATTTTTTTAGCATTTATTAGGCCTATTCATCGTTACCGTTATGATCTTTAATAAAGAAATTTTAAATGATCTATTAAATTATCTTTTAGAAAGAAGATAATTATTCACAATTTTTTAGCATTTATTAGGCCCAATGATCGTTACCGTTATGATCTTTAATAAAGAAATTTTAAATGATCAATTAAATTATCTTTTAGATGGAAGATAACTATTTCAAATTTTTTAGGTTTTATTAGGCCCAATGATCGTTACCGTTCTGATCTTTAATAAAGAAATTTTAAATGATCAATTAAATTATCTTTTAGAAGGAAGATAACTATTTCAAATTTTTTAGCATTTATTAGGCCAATTTATCGTTACCGGTATGATCTTTAATAAAGAAATTTTAAATGATCTATTAAATCATCTTTTAGAAAGAAGATAATTATCCACAATTTTTTAGCATTTATTAGGCCCAATGATCGTTACCGTTATGAACTTTAATAAAGAAATTTTAAATGATCTCTTAAATTATCTTTTAGAAAGAAGATAATTATTTAATTTGCCTAGCATTTATTAGGCCCAATGATCGTTACCGTTATGAACTTTAATAAAGAAATTTCAAATGATCTCTTAAATTATGTTTTAGAAAGAAGGTAATTATTTCAATTTCTCTAGCATTTATTAGGCCCAATGATCGTTGCCATTATGGTCTTTAATAAAGAAATTTGAAATGATCAATTAAATTATCTTTTAGAAAGAAGATGAATATTTCAATTTTTTTAGCATTTATTAGGCCTATTCATCGTTACCGTTATGATCTTTAATAAAGAAATTTTAAATGATCAATTAAATTATCTTTTAGAAAGAAGATAATTATTTACAATTTTTTGGCATTCATTAGGCCTAACGATCGTTACCGTTATGATCCTTAATAAATAAATTTTAAATGATCTATTAAATTATCTTTTAGAAACAAGATAATTATTCACAATTTTTTAGCATTTATTAGGCCCAATGATCGTTACCGTTCTGATCTTTAATAAAGAAATTTTAAATGATCAATTAAATTATCTTTTAGAAGGAAGATAACTATTTCAAATTTTTTAGCATTTATTAGGCCAATTTATCGTTACCGGTATGATCTTTAATAAAGAAATTTTAAATGATCTATTAAATCATCTTTTAGAAAGAAGATAATTATTCACAATTTTTTAGCATTTATTAGGCCCAATGATCGTTACCGTTATGAACTTTAATAAAGAAATTTTAAATGATCTCTTAAATTATCTTTTAGAAAGAAGATAATTATTTCAATTTGCCTAGCATTTATTAGGCCCAATGATCGTTACCGTTATGAACTTTAATAAAGAAATTTCAAATGATCTCTTAAATTATGTTTTAGAAAGAAGGTAATTATTTCAATTTCTCTAGCATTTATTAGGCCCAATGATCGTTGCCGTTATGGTCTTTAATAAAGAAATTTGAAATGATCAATTAAATTATCTTTTAGAAAGAAGATGAATATTTCAATTTTTTTAGCATTTATTAGGCCTATTCATCGTTACCGTTATGATCTTTAATAAAGAAATTTTAAATGATCAATTAAATTATCTTTTAGAAAGAAGATTATTATTTACAATTTTTTGGCATTCATTAGGCCTAACGATCGTTACCGTTATGATCTTTAATAAATAAATTTTAAATGATCTATTAAATTATCTTTTAGAAAGAAGATAATTATTCACAATTTTTTAGCATTTATTAGGCCCAATGATCGTTACCGTTCTGATCTTTAATAAAGAAATTTTAAATGATCAATTAAATTATCTTTTAGAAGGAAGATAACTATTTCAAATTTTTTAGCATTTATTAGGCCAATTTATCGTTACCGGTATGATCTTTAATAAAGAAATTTTAAATGATCTATTAAATCATCTTTTAGAAAGAAGATAATTATTCACAATTTTTTAGCATTTATTAGGCCCAATGATCGTTACCGTTATGAACTTTAATAAAGAAATTTTAAATGATCTCTTAAATTATCTTTTAGAAAGAAGATAATTATTCACAATTTTTTAGCATTTACTAGGCCCAATGATCGTTACCGTTATGATCTTTAATAAAGAAATTTTAAATGATCAATTAAATTATCTTTTAGATGGAAGATAACTATTTCAAATTTTTTAGGTTTATTAGGCCCATTGATCGTTACCGGTATGATCTTTAATAAAGAAATTTTAAATGATCTATTAAATCATCTTTTAGAAAGAAGATAATTATTCACAATTTTTTAGCATTTATTAGGCCCAATGATCGTTACCGTTATGAACTTTAATAAAGAAATTTTAAATGATCTCTTAAATTATCTTTTAGAAAGAAGATAATTATTTCAATTTGCCTAGCATTTATTAGGCCCAATGATCGTTACCGTTATGAACTTTAATAAAGAAATTTCAAATGATCTCTTAAATTATGTTTTAGAAAGAAGGTAATTATTTCAATTTCTCTAGCATTTATTAGGCCCAATGATCGTTGCCGTTATGGTCTTTAATAAAGAAATTTGAAATGATCAATTAAATTATCTTTTAGAAAGAAGATGAATATTTCAATTTTTTTAGCATTTATTAGGCCTATTCATCGTTACCGTTATGATCTTTAATAAAGAAATTTTAAATGATCAATTAAATTATCTTTTAGAAAGAAGATTATTATTTACAATTTTTTGGCATTCATTAGGCCTAACGATCGTTACCGTTATGATCCTTAATAAATAAATTTTAAATGATCTATTAAATTATCTTTTAGAAACAAGATAATTATTCACAATTTTTTAGCATTTATTAGGCCCAATGATCGTTACCGTTCTGATCTTTAATAAAGAAATTTTAAATGATCAATTAAATTATCTTTTAGAAGGAAGATAACTATTTCAAATTTTTTAGCATTTATTAGGCCAATTTATCGTTACCGGTATGATCTTTAATAAAGAAATTTTAAATGATCTATTAAATCATCTTTTAGAAAGAAGATAATTATTCACAATTTTTTAGCATTTATTAGGCCCAATGATCGTTACCGTTATGAACTTTAATAAAGAAATTTTAAATGATGTCTTAAATTATCTTTTAGAAAGAAGATAATTATTTCAATTTGCCTAGCATTTATTAGGCCCAATGATCGTTACCGTTATGAACTTTAATAAAGAAATTTGAAATGATCTCTTAAATTATGTTTTAGAAAGAAGGTAATTATTTCAATTTCTCTAGCATTTATTAGGCCCAATGATCGTTGCCGTTATGGTCTTTAATAAAGAAATTTGAAATGATCAATTAAATTATCTTTTAGAAAGAAGATGAATATTTCAATTTTTTTAGCATTTATTAGGCCTATTCATCGTTACCGTTATGATCTTTAATAAAGAAATTTTTAATGATCAATTAAATTATCTTTTAGAAAGAAGATTATTATTTACAATTTTTTGGCATTCATTAGGCCTAACGATCGTTACCGTTATGATCTTTAATAAATAAATTTTAAATGATCTATTAAATTATCTTTTAGAAAGAAGATAATTATTCACAATTTTTTAGCATTTATTAGGCCCAATGATCGTTACCGTTCTGATCTTTAATAAAGAAATTTTAAATGATCAATTAAATTATCTTTTAGAAGGAAGATAACTATTTCAAATTTTTTAGCATTTATTAGGCCAATTTATCGTTACCGGTATGATCTTTAATAAAGAAATTTTAAATGATCTATTAAATCATCTTTTAGAAAGAAGATAATTATTCACAATTTTTTAGCATTTATTAGGCCCAATGATCGTTACCGTTATGAACTTTAATAAAGAAATTTTAAATGATCTCTTAAATTATCTTTTAGAAAGAAGATAATTATTCACAATTTTTTAGCATTTACTAGGCCCAATGATCGTTACCGTTATGATCTTTAATAAAGAAATTTTAAATGATCAATTAAATTATCTTTTAGATGGAAGATAACTATTTCAAATTTTTTAGGTTTTATTAGGCCCATTGATCGTTACCGGTATGATCTTTAATAAAGAAATTTTAAATGATCTATTAAATCATCTTTTAGAAAGAAGATAATTATTCACAATTTTTTAGCATTTATTAGGCCCAATGATCGTTACCGTTATGAACTTTAATAAAGAAATTTTAAATGATCTCTTAAATTATCTTTTAGAAAGAAGATAATTATTTCAATTTGCCTAGCATTTATTAGGCCCAATGATCGTTACCGTTATGAACTTTAATAAAGAAATTTCAAATGATCTCTTAAATTATGTTTTAGAAAGAAGGTAATTATTTCAATTTCTCTAGCATTTATTAGGCCCAATGATCGTTGCCGTTATGGTCTTTAATAAAGAAATTTGAAATGATCAATTAAATTATCTTTTAGAAAGAAGATGAATATTTCAATTTTTTTAGCATTTATTAGGCCTATTCATCGTTACCGTTATGATCTTTAATAAAGAAATTTTAAATGATCAATTAAATTATCTTTTAGAAAGAAGATTATTATTTACAATTTTTTGGCATTCATTAGGCCTAACGATCGTTACCGTTATGATCTTTAATAAATAAATTTTAAATGATCTATTAAATTATCTTTTAGAAAGAAGATAATTATTCACAATTTTTTAGCATTTATTAGGCCCAATGATCGTTACCGTTCTGATCTTTAATAAAGAAATTTTAAATGATCAATTAAATTATCTTTTAGAAGGAAGATAACTATTTCAAATTTTTTAGCATTTATTAGGCCAATTTATCGTTACCGGTATGATCTTTAATAAAGAAATTTTAAATGATCTATTAAATCATCTTTTAGAAAGAAGATAATTATTCACAATTTTTTAGCATTTATTAGGCCCAATGATCGTTACCGTTATGAACTTTAATAAAGAAATTTTAAATGATCTCTTAAATTATCTTTTAGAAAGAAGATAATTATTCACAATTTTTTAGCATTTATTAGGCCCAATGATCGTTACCGTTATGATCTTTAATAAAGAAATTTTAAATGATCAATTAAATTATCTTTTAGATGGAAGATAACTATTTCAAGTTTTTTAGGTTTTATTAGGCCCATTGATCGTTACCGGCATGATCTTTAATAAAGAAATTTTAAATGATCTATTAAATTATCTTTTAGAATGAAGATAATTATTCACAATTTTTTAGCATTTATTAGGCCCAATGATCGTTACCGTTATGAACTTTAATAAAGACATTTCAAATGATCTCTTAAATTATCTTTTAGAAAGTAGATAATTATTTCAATTTCTCTAGTATTTATTAGGCCCAATGATCGTTGCCGTTATGGTCTTTAATAAAGAAATTTTAAATGATCAATTAAATTATCTTTTAGAAAAAAGATGAATATTTCAATTTTTTTAGCATTTATTATGCCCATTGATCGTTACCGTTATGATCTTTAATAAAGAAATTTTAAATGATCAATTAAATTATCTTCTAGAAAGAAGATAATTATTTACAATTTTTTGGCATTCATTAGGCCTAATGATCGTTACCGTTATGATCTTTACTAAAGAAATTTTAAATGATCTATTAAATTATCTTTTAGAAACAAGATAATTATTCACAATTTTTTGGCATTCATTAGGCCTAATGATCGTTACCGTTATGATCTTTAATAAAGAAATTTTAAATGATCTATTAAATTATCTTTTAGAAACAAGATAATTATTCACAATTTTTTAGCATTTATTAGGCCCAATGATCGTTACCGTTCTGATCTTTAATAAAGAAATTTTAAATGATCAATTAAATTATCTTTTAGAAGGAAGATAACTATTTCAAATTTTTTAGCATTTATTAGGCCAATTTATCGTTACCGGTATGATCTTTAATAAAGAAATTTTAAATGATCTATTAAATCATCTTTTAGAAAGAAGATAATTATTCACAATTTTTTAGCATTTATTAGGCCCAATGATCGTTACCGTTATGAACTTTAATAAAGAAATTTTAAATGATCTCTTAAATTATCTTTTAGAAAGAAGATAATTATTTCAATTTGCCTAGCATTTATTAGGCCCAATGATCGTTACCGTTATGAACTTTAATAAAGAAATTTCAAATGATCTCTTAAATTATGTTTTAGAAAGAAGGTAATTATTTCAATTTCTCTAGCATTTATTAGGCCCAATGATCGTTGCAGTTATGGTCTTTAATAAAGAAATTTGAAATGATCAATTAAATTATCTTTTAGAAAGAAGATGAATATTTCAATTTTTTTAGCATTTATTAGGCCTATTCATCGTTACCGTTATCATCTTTAATAAAGAAATTTTAAATGATCAATTAAATTATCTTTTAGAAAGAAGATAATTATTTACAATTTTTTGGCATTCATTAGGCCTAACGATCGTTACCGTTATGATCTTTAATAAATAAATTTTAAATGATCAATTAAATTATCTTTTAGAAAGAAGATTATTATTTACAATTTTTTGGCATTCATTAGGCCTAACGATCGTTACCGTTATGATCTTTAATAAATAAATTTTAAATGATCTATTAAATTATCTTTTAGAAAGAAGATAATTATTCACAATTTTTTAGCATTTATTAGGCCCAATGATCGTTACCGTTATGATCTTTAATAAAGAAATTTTAAATGATCAATTAAATTATCTTTTAGATGGAAGATAACTATTTCAAGTTTTTTAGGTTTTATTAGGCCCATTGATCGTTACCGGCATGATCTTTAATAAAGAAATTTTAAATGATCTATTAAATTATCTTTTAGAATGAAGATAATTATTCACAATTTTTTAGCATTTATTAGGCCCAATGATCGTTACCGTTATGAACTTTAATAAAGACATTTCAAATGATCTCTTAAATTATCTTTTAGAAAGTAGATAATTATTTCAATTTCTCTAGTATTTATTAGGCCCAATGATCGTTGCCGTTATGGTCTTTAATAAAGAAATTTTAAATGATCAATTAAATTATCTTTTAGAAAAAAGATGAATATTTCAATTTTTTTAGCATTTATTATGCCCATTGATCGTTACCGTTATGATCTTTAATAAAGAAATTTTAAATGATCAATTAAATTATCTTCTAGAAAGAAGATAATTATTTACAATTTTTTGGCATTCATTAGGCCTAATGATCGTTACCGTTATGATCTTTACTAAAGAAATTTTAAATGATCTATTAAATTATCTTTTAGAAACAAGATAATTATTCACAATTTTTTGGCATTCATTAGGCCTAATGATCGTTACCGTTATGATCTTTAATAAAGAAATTTTAAATGATCTATTAAATTATCTTTTAGAAACAAGATAATTATTCACAATTTTTTAGCATTTATTAGGCCCAATGATCGTTACCGTTCTGATCTTTAATAAAGAAATTTTAAATGATCAATTAAATTATCTTTTAGAAGGAAGATAACTATTTCAATTTGCCTAGCATTTATTAGGCCCAATGATCGTTACCGTTATGAACTTTAATAAAGAAATTTCAAATGATCTCTTAAATTATGTTTTAGAAAGAAGGTAATTATTTCAATTTCTCTAGCATTTATTAGGCCCAATGATCGTTGCAGTTATGGTCTTTAATAAAGAAATTTGAAATGATCAATTAAATTATCTTTTAGAAAGAAGATGAATATTTCAATTTTTTTAGCATTTATTAGGCCTATTCATCGTTACCGTTATGATCTTTAATAAAGAAATTTTAAATGATCAATTAAATTATCTTTTAGAAAGAAGATAATTATTTACAATTTTTTGGCATTCATTAGGCCTAACGATCGTTACCGTTATGATCTTTAATAAATAAATTTTAAATGATCTATTAAATTATCTTTTAGAAAGAAGATAATTATTCACAATTTTTTAGCATTTATTAGGCCCAATGATCGTTACCGTTATGATCTTTAATAAAGAAATTTTAAATGATCAATTAAATTATCTTTTAGATGGAAGATAACTATTTCAAATTTTTTAGGTTTTATTAGGCCCATTGATCGTTACCGGCATGATCTTTAATAAAGAAATTTTAAATGATCTATTAAATTATCTTTTAGAATGAAGATAATTATTCACAATTTTTTAGCATTTATTAGGCCCAATGATCGTTACCATTATGAACTTTAATAAAGAAATTTCAAATGATCTCTTAAATTATCTTTTAGAAAGAAGAGAATTATTTCAATTTCTCTAGCATTTATTAGGCCCGATGATCGTCGTCGTTATGGTCTTTAATAAAGAAATTTTAAATGATCAATTAAATTATCTTTTAGAAAGAAGATGAATATTTCAATTTTTTTAACATTTATTAGGCCCATTGATCGTTACCGTTATGATCTTTAATAAAGAAATTTTAAATGATCTATTAAATTATCTTTTAGAAACAAGATAATTATTCACAATTTTTTAGCATTTATTAGGCCCAATGATCGTTACCGTTCTGATCTTTAATAAAGAAATTTTAAATGATCAATTAAATTATCTTTTAGAAGGAAGATAACTATTTCAAATTTTTTAGCATTTATTAGGCCAATTTATCGTTACCGGTATGATCTTTAATAAAGAAATTTTAAATGATCTATTAAATCATCTTTTAGAAAGAAGATAATTATTCACAATTTTTTAGCATTTATTAGGCCCAATGATCGTTACCGTTATGAACTTTAATAAAGAAATTTTAAATGATCTCTTAAATTATCTTTTACAAAGAAGATAATTATTTCAATTTGCCTAGCATTTATTAGGCCCAATGATCGTTACCGTTATGAACTTTAATAAAGAAATTTCAAATGATCTCTTAAATTATGTTTTAGAAAGAAGGTAATTATTTCAATTTCTCTAGCATTTATTAGGCCCAATGATCGTTGCCGTTATGGTCTTTAATAAAGAAATTTGAAATGATCAATTAAATTATCTTTTAGAAAGAAGATGAATATTTCAATTTTTTTAGCATTTATTAGGCCTATTCATCGTTACCGTTATGATCTTTAATAAAGAAATTTTAAATGATCAATTAAATTATCTTTTAGAAAGAAGATAATTATTTACAATTTTTTGGCATTCATTAGGCCTAACGATCATTACCGTTATGATCTTTAATAAATAAATTTTAAATGATCTATTAAATTATCTTTTAGAAAGAAGATAATTATTCACAATTTTTTAGCATTTATTAGGCCCAATGATCGTTACCGTTATGATCTTTAATAAAGAAATTTTAAATGATCAATTAAATTATCTTTTAGATGGTAGATAACTATTTCAAATTTTTTAGGTTTTATTAGGCCCATTGATCGTTACCGGCATGATCTTTAATAAAGAAATTTTAAATGATCTATTAAATTATCTTTTAGAATGAAGATAATTATTCACAATTTTTTAGCATTTATTAGGCCCAATGATCGTTACCATTATGAACTTTAATAAAGAAATTTCAAATGATCTCTTAAATTATCTTTTAGAAAGTAGATAATTATTTCAATTTCTCTAGTATTTATTAGGCCCAATGATCGTTGCCGTTATGGTCTTTAATAAAGAAATTTTAAATGATCAATTAAATTATCTTTTAGAAAAAAGATGAATATTTCAATTTTTTTAGCATTTATTAGGCCCATTGATCGTTACCGTTATGATCTTTAATAAAGAAATTTTAAATGATCAATTAAATTATCTTCTAGAAAGAAGATAATTATTTACAATTTTTTGGCATTCATTAGGCCTAATGATCGTTACCGTTATGATCTTTAATAAAGAAATTTTAAATGATCTATTAAATTATCTTTTAGAAACAAGATAATTATTCACAATTTTTTGGCATTCATTAGGCCTAATGATCGTTACCGTTATGATCTTTAATAAAGAAATTTTAAATGATCTATTAAATTATCTTTTAGAAACAAGATAATTATTCACAATTTTTTAGCATTTATTAGGCCCAATGATCGTTACCGTTCTGATCTTTAATAAAGAAATTTTAAATGATCAATTAAATTATCTTTTAGAAGGAAGATAACTATTTCAAATTTTTTAGCATTTATTAGGCCAATTTATCGTTACCGGTATGATCTTTAATAAAGAAATTTTAAATGATCTATTAAATCATCTTTTAGAAAGAAGATAATTATTCACAATTTTTTAGCATTTATTAGGCCCAATGATCGTTACCGTTATGAACTTTAATAAAGAAATTTTAAATGATCTCTTAAATTATCTTTTAGAAAGAAGATAATTATTTAATTTGCCTAGCATTTATTAGGCCCAATGATCGTTACCGTTATGAACTTTAATAAAGAAATTTCAAATGATCTCTTAAATTATGTTTTAGAAAGAAGGTAATTATTTCAATTTCTCTAGCATTTATTAGGCCCAATGATCGTTGCCGTTATGGTCTTTAATAAAGAAATTTGAAATGATCAATTAAATTATCTTTTAGAAAGAAGATGAATATTTCAATTTTTTTAGCATTTATTAGGCCTATTCATCGTTACCGTTATGATCTTTAATAAAGAAATTTTAAATGATCAATTAAATTATCTTTTAGAAAGAAGATAATTATTTACAATTTTTTGGCATTCATTAGGCCTAACGATCGTTACCGTTATGATCTTTAATAAATAAATTTTAAATGATCTATTAAATTATCTTTTAGAAAGAAGATAATTATTCACAATTTTTTAGCATTTATTAGGCCCAATGATCGTTACCGTTATGATCTTTAATAAAGAAATTTTAAATGATCAATTAAATTATCTTTTAGATTGAAGATAACTATTTCAAATTTTTTAGCATTTATTAGGCCCATTGATCGTTACCGGCATGATCTTTAATAAAGAAATTTTAAATGATCTATTAAGTTATCTTTTAGAAAGAAGATAATTATTCACAATTTTTTAGCATTTATTAGGCCCAATGATCGTTACCATTATGAACTTTAATAAAGAAATTTTAAATGATCTCTTAAATTATCTTTTAGAAAGAAGATCATTATTTCAATTTCTCTAGCATTTATTAGGCCCAATGATCGTTGCCGTTATGGTCTTTAATAAAGAAATTTGAAATGATCAATTAAATTATCTTTTAGAAAGAAGATGAATATTTCAATTTTTTTACCATTTATTAGGCTCATTCATCGTTACCGTTATGATCTTTAATAAAGAAATTTTAAATGATCAATTAAATTATCTTTTAGAAAGAATATAATTATTTACAATTTTTTGGTATTCATTAGCCCTAACGATCGCTACCGTTATGATCTTTAATAAATAAATTTTAAATGATCTATTAAATTATCTTTTAGAAAGAAGATAATTATTCACAATTTTTTAGCATTTATTAGGCCCAATGATCGTTACCGTTATGATCTTTAATAAAGAAATTTTAAATGATCAATTAAATTATCTTTTAGAAGGAAGATAACTATTTCAAGTTTTTTAGCATTTATTAGGCCCATTGATCGTTACCGGTATGATCTTTAATAAAGAAATTTTAAATGATCTATTAAATTATCTTTTAGAAAGAAGATAATTATTAACAATTTTTTAGCATTTATTAGGCCCAATGACCGTTACCGTTATGAACTCTAATAAAGAAATTTCAAATGATCTCTTAAATTATCTTTTAGAAAGAAGAGAATTATTTTGAATTTCTCTAGCATTTATTAGGCCCAATGATCGTGGTCGTTATGGTCTTTAATAAAAAAATTTTAAATGATCAATTAAATTACCTTTTAGAAAGAAGATGAATATTTCAATTCTTTTAGCATTTATTAGGCCCATTGATCGTTACCGTTATGATCTTTAATAAAGAAATTTTAAATGATCAATTAAATTATCTTTTAGAAAGAAGATAACTATTTCAAATTTTTTAGCATTTATTAGGCCCATTGATCGTTACCGGCATGATCTTTAATAAAGAAATTTTAAATGATCTATTAAATTATCTTTTATAAAGAAGATAATTATTCACATTTTTTTAGCATTTATTAGGCACAATGATGGTTACTGTTATGAACTTTAATAAAGAAATTTCAAATGATCTCTTAAATTATCTTTTAGAAAGAAGATAATTATTTCAATTTCTCTTGCATTTATTAGGCCCAATGATCGTTGCCGTTATGGTCTTTAATAAAGAAATTTTAAATGATCAATTAAATTATCTTTTAGAAACAAGATAATTATTCACAATTTTTTAGCATTTATTAGGCCCAATGATCGTTACCGTTCTGATCTTTAATAAAGAAATTTTAAATGATCAATTAAATTATCTTTTAGAAGGAAGATAACTATTTCAAATTTTTTAGCATTTATTAGGCCAATTTATCGTTACCGGTATGATCTTTAATAAAGAAATTTTAAATGATCTATTAAATCATCTTTTAGAAAGAAGATAATTATTCACAATTTTTTAGCATTTATTAGGCCCAATGATCGTTACCGTTATGAACTTTAATAAAGAAATTTTAAATGATCTCTTAAATTATCTTTTAGAAAGAAGATAATTATTTCAATTTGCCTAGCATTTATTAGGCCCAATGATCGTTACTGTTATGAACTTTAATAAAGAAATTTCAAATGATCTCTTAAATTATGTTTTAGAAAGAAGGTAATTATTTCAATTTCTCTAGCATTTATTAGGCCCAATGATCGTTGCCGTTATGGTCTTTAATAAAGAAATTTGAAATGATCAATTAAATTATCTTTTAGAAAGAAGATGAATATTTCAATTTTTTTAGCATTTATTAGGCCTATTCATCGTTACCGTTATGATCTTTAATAAAGAAATTTTAAATGATCAATTAAATTATCTTTTAGAAAGAAGATAATTATTTACAATTTTTTGGCATTCATTAGGCCTAACGATCGTTACCGTTATGATCTTTAATAAATAAATTTTAAATGATCTATTAAATTATCTTTTAGAAAGAAGATAATTATTCACAATTTTTTAGCATTTATTAGGCCCAATGATCGTTACCGTTATGAACTTTAATAAAGAAATTTTAAATGATCAATTAAATTATCTTTTAGATGGTAGATAACTATTTCAAATTTTTTAGGTTTTATTAGGCCCATTGATCGTTACCGGCATGATCTTTAATAAAGAAATTTTAAATGATCTATTAAATTATCTTTTAGAATGAAGATAATTATTCACAATTTTTTAGCATTTATTAGGCCCAATGATCGTTACCATTATGAACTTTAATAAAGAAATTTCAAATGATCTCTTAAATTATCTTTTAGAAAGTAGATAATTATTTCAATTTCTCTAGTATTTATTAGGCCCAATGATCGTTGCCGTTATGGTCTTTAATAAAGAAATTTTAAATGATCAATTAAATTATCTTTTAGAAAAAAGATGAATATTTCAATTTTTTTAGCATTTATTAGGCCCATTGATCGTTACCGTTATGATCTTTAATAAAGAAATTTTAAATGATCAATTAAATTATCTTCTAGAAAGAAGATAATTATTTACAATTTTTTGGCATTCATTAGGCCTAATGATCGTTACCGTTATGATCTTTACTAAAGAAATTTTAAATGATCTATTAAATTATCTTTTAGAAACAAGATAATTATTCACAACTTTTTAGCATTTATTAGGCCCAATGATCGTTACCGTTATGATCTTTAATAAAGAAATTTTAAATGATCAATTAAATTATCTTTTAGAAGGAAGATAACTATTTCAAATTTTTTAGCATTTATTAGGCCAATTTATCGTTACCGGTATGATCTTTAGTAAAGAAATTTTAAATGATCTATTAAATCATCTTTTAGAAAGAAGATAATTATTCACAATTTTTTAGCATTTATTAGGCCCAATGATCGTTACCGTTATGAACTTTAATAAAGAAATTTTAAATGATCTCTTAAATTTTCTTTTAGAAAGAAGATAATTATTTCAATTTGTCTAGCATTTATTAGGCCCAATGATCGTTACCGTTATGGTCTTTAATAAAGAAATTTTAAATGATCAATTAAATTATCTTTTAGAAAGAAGATAAATATTTCAATTTTTTTAGCATTTATTAGGCCCATTGATCGTTACCGTTATGAGCTTTAATAAAGAAATTTTAAATGATCAATTAAATTATCTTTTAGAAAGAAGATAATTATTTACCATTTTTTAGCATTCATTAGGCCTAATGATTGTTACCGTTATGATCTTTAATAAAGAAATTTTAAATGATCAATTAAATTATCTTTTAGAAAGAAGATAAATATTTCAATTTTTTTAGGATTTATTAGGGCCATTGATCGTTACCGTTATGATCTTTAATGAACAAATTTTAAATGATCAATTAAATTATCTTTTGGAAAGAAGATAATTATTTACAATTTTTAGCATTTATTAGGCCCAATGATTATAATTATTAAATAATCATTATGGTTGAGCTATTGTTATAATAATGTATTACTTATACACTGCCTGTATATAATTATTATTATTTGATAGTGCTAAACAAAGATAATTATGATTATTAAACAATGGTAATATAAGACCTAAAAGATAAAATTATCAATTATAATATTATCTTCTTTTAATCATAAAAATAATTATCATGATAAACAATATCACGGTAATGTATGTTTTGTAAATAATTAAGATAATTATCTATCAAATTATCTCTAAAAAATAGATTAAGTAAAATTATCTTTTACATAAATACAGTTTACCTATTTTAAAAAACTAAGACAAAGTCTAACTTGTTATCTAAGAAAGACTTTTTTTAGATATAGTCTAATTTTTTTAAAAGTTTGTTATCTATAATAATGTAATAATTAGATTAAATTAAAGAGTAATTGATATTACTTACAATATTGTTATATATTAAATTCTAATATTTATATTTATAATCGATAGATTTATATATTAGAATTATAAGATATTTCATTATTTAAACTCCATTTTCCTTTTAGTAAGTAAATAATTACAAATTCCATATTTCTAAATTTCTAAATGAATGTCTAATTTTACATTAAAAGAATGGTTTTTATATCCATTATACTTGGTTTAGTTATATCAATTCTATATAAATAAAGGATTGTTAAAAAAAAGAATCAACCATTCAAGTATTCAAAAGTGCATCGAAAAATAATGTCGGTATGGGTATAGAATATTTTGTTATGTCGTGTATATATATATATATATATATATATATATATATATATATATATATATATATATATATATATATGTATATTGAATTGTGAATATATAGATTATAGAATCATTTCTGATTCAACCAAATAATGATATTAAGTATTTAATGAATTTAAAAGTTACCCTATAATTCTCACAATAGAAAAAAAAGCATTAAAATGAGATTTAATTCAATATAAAATAAAAGGGGGGGAATATGGGGAGATTGGTAGATGGTACGGACTTAATTAGACTGAGTCTTGGTATGAAAAGTTTCCAAGTAAGAACTTTCAAATTCAGAGAAACTCTGTAATTCACAATGGTGCATCCTAAGCGAAATCCCGTTTTCTGAAAACAAAGAAAAGTTTAGAAAGCAATAAAAGTATAGGTGCAGAGACTTAATGGAAGCTGTTCTAAAACATGGAGTTGACTACTGTTCCATTTTGCATTGGGAAAGGAATCACTCTATCATAATCTGATAGATCCTTTAAAGAACTAATCAATCAGGCGAGAAGTTTTAATTTGATATATCATAATTATTAAATAATCATTAAGGTTGAGCTACTATTATAATAATGTATTACTGATACACTGCATGTGTATAATTATTATTATTTGATATGGCTAAACAAATATAATTATGGTTATTAAACAATGGTAATAAAAGACTTAAAAGACAAGATTATGAATTATAATATTATCTTCTTTTAAATATAAAGGTAACTATCATGATAAAGACAATAATATGTTATGGTAATGTATAATTTGTAAATAATTAAGATAATTATCTATCAAATTATCTCTAAAAAAAGAGATTAAGTAAAACTATCTTTTCAATAAATAGACTTTACCTATTTTTAGAAACTAAGACCTAAGTCTAACTTGTTATCTAAGAAAGATTGCTTTTAAAAGTTTCTATTTTCGTTAGATTATTTAACAACATATTTAATATTAAAAAATGAAATATACTAATTGCGTATGCATATTAATTTCAGTACTCCCCATAATTATCTATGAAAATGTACTACTAAACTAAATTTAAAAAAAAAATCTCTAACCTCTAAGCTAAGCAGGCAAATATAACCGAAATTACGTATGCATATCCATTTAATAAACTGTTCTGATCTTAGTCATTAATTGCTAGTTATTTATAACATAATTCAAATTAATACGAATCTACAAAAAATATAGAATATCATATATTTAAATAGATATAGATAAGTACTATAATATAAATATTATAATATTATTTAGTACTAACAATACTATTTAGTAATAGTATTTACAATTCGAACTCAAATATTCTAATTTTTTAGAATCTATAATAATGTAATAATTAGACTAAAGTAAACAGTAATGGATATTACTTACAATATTGTTATATATTAAATTCTAATATTTATATTTATAATCGATAGATTTATATATTAGAATTATAAGAAATTTGATTATTTAAACTCAAATTTAGTTTTAGTAAGTAAATAATTAGAAATTCCATATATTCTAAATTTCTAAATGAATGTCTAATTCTATATTAAGAGAATGGTTTTTTATATCCATTAGACTATGTTTAGTTATATAAATTCTATATAAATAAATGGATTGTTAAAAAAAAGAATTGACCATTCGAGTATTCAAAACTGCATAAAAAAATAATGAATTTAAAAATTCCCCCATAATTCTCACAATATAGAAAAAGCATTAAAAGGAGATTCAATTTAATATAAAATAAAAAGGGGGGATATGGGGAAATTTGTAGACGGTACGGACTTAATTGGATTGAGTCTTGGTATGGAAACTTACCAAGTGAGAACTTTCAAATTTAGAGAAACTTTGTAATTGACAATGGGAAATCCTAGGCCAAATCCCGTTTTCGAAAACAAAGAAAAGTTCATAAAGCAATAACAATATAGGTGGAGAGACTCAATGGAAGCTGTTCTAAAACATGGAGTTGGCTACTGTTCCTTTCTGCATTGGGAAGAGAATCACTCTATCGTAATCTTATAGATCCTTTAAAGAACTGATCAATCAGACGAGAATTTTTAATTTGATATATCATAATTATTAAATAATCATTCTGGCTTAGCTACTATTATAATAATGTATTACTTATACATTGTGTGTGTATAATTATTATTATTTGATATTGCTAAACAAAGATAATTATGATTATTAAACAACGTTAATATAAGACCTAAAAAACAAGATTATCAATTATAATATTATCTTCTTTTAAATATAAAGGTAACTATCATGATAAAGACAATCATCTATCACGGTAATGTATAATTTGTAAATAATTAAGATAATTATCTATCAAATTATCTCTAAAAAAAACATTAAGTAAAACTATCTTTTAAGTAAATAGACCTTACCTATTTTAAAAAACCAAGACCTAAGTCTAACTGGTTATCTAAGAAAGACTTTTTTTACATCTGGTCTAATTGTTTTAAAAGTTTCTATTGTCGTTAGATTATTTAACAACATATTTAATATTAAAAACTGAAAATGTACTAATAAACCAAATTTAAAATCCAACTTTTTAGCTATGCAATTTAAAAATAGATGTCTAATTCTACATTAAAAGAATGATTCTTTATAACGATTAGTCTTGGTTTAGTTATATCAATTCTATATAAATAAATAGATTGTTAAAAAAAGAATCGACCATTCGAGTATTCAATATTGCATATAAATAGCTATGTCGTATATATATTGAATTATGAATATATAGATAATAGAATAATTTTTTATTCAACCAGATAATGGTATTGAGTATAGATGAAAAAAAATCAATAAAAAAATAGGAGAAAATATTTTTGAATACAATATAACAATTTGTATTTAATGAATTTAAAAGTTGCCCCCATAATTCTTACAATCTAAAAAAAGATTAAAATGAAACTGAATTCAATATAAAATAAAAAGAAGGGATGTGGGAAAATTGGTAGATGCTATGAACTTAATTGGATTGACTCCATGGAAGCGGCTCTAACACAGGGAGTTGACTACTTTTCCTTTTTGAATTAGGAAAGGAATCACTCTATCATAATCTGATAGATCCTTTGAAGAACTGATCCATCAGGCTAGAATGTTTAATTTGATATATCATAATTATTAAATAATCATTATGGCTGAATTACTATTATAATAATGTATCTGAAAAAGACTTTTTTTAGATATGGTCTAATTTTTTTAAAAGTTTGTATTGTCGTTAGATTGTTTAAAAACATATTGAATATTAAAAAATGAATATGTACTAATAAACTAAATTTCAAAATCCAACTTTTAGGTATGCAATTTAAAAATGAAAATGTACTACTCACGTATGCATCTTAATTGCAGTACTCCAAAAATTACCTATGAAAATGTACTAATTACCTATGCATCTTAATTGCAGTACTACAAAAATTTGCTATGAAAATGTACTAATAAACTAAATTTAAAAGACCTCTAACCTCTGAGCTAAGCGGGCAAACATCACCGAAATTACGTATGCATATCAATTTAATAAATTGTTCCGATCTTAGTTATTAACTGTTAGTTATTTATAACATAATTCAAATTAATTTGAACCTATAAAAAATATAGATTATCAGATATTTAAATATATCTATATATATATATAGATAAGTATTATAATATAAATATTATAATAGTATTTAGTATTAATAATACTAGTTAGTAATACTATTTACAATTCAAACTGAAATATTCTAATTGACATTACTTACGAATCTGTAATTGATTATTTAAACACCATTTTAGTTTTAGTAAGTAAATAATTAGAAATTCCATATTTCAAAATGTCTAAATAAACGTCTAATTCTATGTTAAAAGAATAGTTTTTTATATCGATTAGACTCGGTTTAGTTATATCAATTCTACATAAACGAATGGATTGTTAAAAAAAAAAAATCGACAATTCAAGTATTCAAAATTGCATTGAAAAATAATGTAGGTATGGGTATAGAATATAAATAGCTATATGGTATATATATCTGTGTATCTTCAATTTGAATATATAGATCATGGAATAATTTCTGATTTAACCAGATAATGGTATTGAGTATAGATGAAAAACTGAATAAAAACAATAGGATAAAATATTTTTCAATACAATATAACAATTTTTATTTAATTAATTTAAAATTTCTCCCATAAATCTCACAATATACAAAAAAAGCTTCAAAGTGAGACTCAATTCAATATAAAATAAAAAAAGGAAGGATGTTGGGAAATTTGTAGATGCTACAGACTTATTCAGATTGAGTCTTGGTAGGGAAACTTACCAAGTCAGAACTTTCAAATTCAAAGAAAGTCTAGAATTCACAATGGGCAATCTTGACTCAAATCCCGTTTCCAAAAATAAAGAAAAGTTCCGAAAGCAATAAAAGGGATAGGTGCAGAGACTCAATGGAAGCTGGTTTAACACATGAAGTTGAATAGGTTCCTTTTTGCATCAAGAAAGGAAACACTCTATCATAATCTAATAGAACAATTTAAGAACTGATCAATCAAACAAGAATTTTTAATTTGAGATATCATAATTATTAAGTAATCATTATGGCTGAATTAGTATTATAATAATGTATTACTTATACACTGTGTGTATAATTATTATTATTTGATATTGCTAAATAAAGATAATTATGATTATTAAAAAAAGGTAATATAAGATCTCAAAGATAAGATTATCAATTATAATATTATCTTCTTTTAAATATAGAGGTAACAATCATGATAAAGACTATCATCTATTATGGTAATGTATAATTTGTAACTAATTAATATAATTATCAATCAAATTATCTCTAAAAAAATAGATTACGTAAAACTATCTTTTAAATAAATAGACTTCACCTATTTTAAAAAACTATGACATAAGTCTAATTGGTTATCTGAGAAAGACTTTTTTATCATATGGCCTAATTTTTTGAAAAATTTGTATTGTCGTTAGATTATTTAAAAACATGTTTATATTAAAAAATGACAATGTACTAATAAACCAAATTTAAAAATCCAACTTTTAGCTATGAAATTTACAAATGAAAATGTACTAATTACCTATGCATCTTAATTGCAGTACTACAAAAATTTGCTATGAAAATGTACTAATAAAGTAAATTAAAAAAGATCTCTAACCTCTAAGCTAAGCGGGCTAACATAACCGAAATTACGTATGCATATCAATTTAATAAACTGTTCTGATCATAGTTATTAATTGTTAGTTATTTATAACATAATTTAAATTAATACGAACTTGTAAAAATATAGAATATCCAATATTTAAATAGATATAGATAAATACTATAATATAAATATGATAATAATATTTAGTATTAATAATAGTATTTAGTAATAGTATTTACAATTCGAACCCAAATATTCTAATTTTTTAGAATCCATAATAATGTAATAACTAAATTAAAGTAAACAGTTATTGATATTACTTACAGTATTGTTATATATTAAATTCTAATATTTATATTTATAATTGATAGATTTATATATTAGAATTATAATATATTTGATTACTTAAACTCCATTTTAGTTTTAGTAAGTAAATAATTAGAAATTCCATATTTCTAAATTTCTAAATGAATGTCCAATTCTATATTAAAAGAATGGTTTTGTATATCCATTAGACTGGGTTTAGTTATATCAATTCTATATAAATAAATGAATTGTTAAAAAAGAAGAAGCGACCATTTGAGTATTCAAAATTGCATTGAAAAATAACGTAGGTATGGGTAGAGAATATGAATAGATATGTGGTACATATATCTGTGTATATTGAAATGTGAATATAGAGATAACAGAGTAATAACTGATTCAACCACATAATGGTATTGAGTATAGATGAAAAAAAATCAATAAAAATATAGGACGAAACATTTTTCGATACAAAATAAAAATTTTTATTTAATGAATTTAAAAGTTCCCCATAATTATTACAATAGAAAACAAAAGCATTAAAATGAAACTTAATTCAATATAAAATAAAAAAAGGGGATGAGGGGAGAATGGTAGCTTCTATGGAGTTAATTGGATTGAATCTTGGTAGGGAAACTTACCAAGTGAGAACTTTCAAATTTAGAGAAACTCTAGAATTCACAATGGGCAATCCTGAGTTAAATCCTATTTTCCGAAAACAAAGAAAAGTTTAAAAAGCGATAAAAAGGATAAATACAGAGACTCAATGGAAGCTGCTCTAACACATGGAGTTGACTACTGTTCCTTTTTGCATTAGGAACAGAATCACTCTATCATAATATGATAGATCCTTTAAGAACTAAACAATCAAGAATTTTCATTTGATATATCATAATTATTAAATAATCATTATGGCTGAATTACTATTATAATAATGTATTACTTATACATTGTGTATGTATAATTATTATTACTTGATATTGCTAAATAAAGATAATTATGATTATTAAGCAACGGTAATATAAGACTTAAAGGATAAAATTATCAATTATAATATTATCGACTTTTAAATATAAAGATAACTATGATGATAAAGACTATCATTCGTTACGGTAACATATAATTTGTAAATAATTAAGATAATTATCTATCCAATTATCTATAAAAAAATACATTAAGTAAAACTATCTTTTAAACAAATAGACTTTACCTATTTTAAAAAACTAAGACGTAAGTCTAATTGGTTATCTAAGAAAGATTTTTTTAGATATGGTCTAATTTTTTGAAAAGTTTGTATTGTCGTCAGATTATTTAAAAACATATTTAATATTAAAAAATGAAAATGTACTAATGCACCAAAATTTAAAAATCCAATTTTAGCTATGCAATTTAAAAATGAAAATATACTAATTACATATGCATCTTAACTATACTACTCCGAAAATTAGATATGGAAACGTACTAATAAACTAACTTTAAAAAGATCTCTAACATGTATGCATATCAATTTAATAAACTATTCCGATCTTAGTTATTAAATTTTACTTATTGATAACATAATTCAAATTAATACGATCCTATAAAAAATATAGAATATCCAATATTTAAATATATATAGTTAAATAGTATAATATAAATATTATAATATTATTTAGTATTAATAAAACTATTTAGCAGCAGAATTTACAATTCGAACTCAAATATTCTAATTTTTTGGAATCTACAATCATGTAATAATTAGATTAAATTAAACAATAATTGATATTAGTTACAATATTGTTATATATTATATATTATATTCCAATATTTGCATTTATAATCGATAATTTATATATTAGAATTATAAGATATTTCATTATTTAAACTCCATTTTAGTTTTATTAAGTAAATAATTAGAAATTCCATATTTCTAAATTTCTAAATAAATGTCTAATTCTACATTAAAAGAATGGTTTTGTATATCCATTAGACTCGGTTTAGTTATATCAATTCTGTATAAATAAATGGATTGTTAAAAAAAAGAATCAGTCATTCGAGTGTTCAAAATTGCATTGAAAACTAATGTAGGTCTGGGTATAGAATATAAATAGATATGTGGTACATATATATGTGTATATTGAAATGTGAATATATAGATAACAGAATAATAACTGATTCAACCATAGAATGGTATTGAGTATAGATGAAAAAAAAATCAATAAAAATATAGGACGAAATATTTTTCAAAACAATATAACAATTTTTGTTTAATGAATTTAAAAGTTCCCCCATAATTCTTACAATAGAAAACAGAAGCATTAAAATGAGACTCAATTCAATATAAAATAAAAAAGGGGATGTGGGGAAATTGGTAGATTCTACAGAATTAATTGGATTGAATCTTGGTAGGGAAACTTACCAAGTGAGAACTTTCAAATTTAGAGAAACTCTAGAATTCACAATGCGAAATCCTGAGTTAAATCCTGTTTTTCAAAAACAAAGAAAAGTTTAAAAAGCGTTAAAAGGGATAGGTGCAGAGACTCAATGGAAGCTGCTCTAACACATGTAGTTGACCACTGTTCCTTTTTGCATTAGGAAAGGAATCACTCTATCATAATCTGATAGATCCTTTCAAGAACTGAACAATCAGGCAAGAATTTTCATTTGATATATCATAATAATTAAATAATCATTACTACTGAACTACTATTATAATAATGTAATACTTATACACTGTGTGTGTATAATAATTATTATTTGATATTGCTAAACAAAGATAATTGTGATTATTAAACAGCAGTAATATAAGACTTAAAAGATAAGATTATCAATTATAATATTATCTTCTTTTAAATATAAAGGTGGCTATCATGGTAAAGACTATCATTTGTTACAGTAACGTATAATTCATAAATAATTAAGATAATTATCTATCAAATTATCACGAAAAAAATAGATTAAGTAAAACTATCTTTTAAATAAATAGACTTTACCAATTTTAAAAAACTAAGAGCTAAGTCTAATTTGTTATCGAAGAAAGATTTTTTTACATATATGGTCTAATTTTTCTAAAAGTTTGTATTTTCGTTAGATTATTTAAAAATGTAGTTAATAATGAAAAATTAAAATGTACTAATAAACCAAATTCAAAAATCCAATATTAGCTATGCAATTTGAAAATGAAAATGTACTAATTAGTATGCATGTTAATTGCAATACTCCGAAAGTATTCAAAATTGCATTGACAAATAATGTAGGTATGGGTATAGAATATAAATAGCTATGTGGTATATATATCTGTGTATTTTTAATTGTGAATATCTAGATAATGAAATAATTTCTGATTCAACCAGATAATGGTATTGACTATAGATGAAAAAAAATCAATAAAAAAATACAACAAAATATTTTTCAATACAATATGACAACTTGAATTTAATGAAGTTAAAATATCCCCCATAATTCTCACAGTCTAAAAAAAACACTAAAATGACAATGAATTCAATATAAAATAAAAAAGGGGGATGTGGGGCAATTGGTAGATGCTATGGACTCAATTGGATTGAGTCTTGGTAGGAAAACTTACCAAGTGAGAACTTTCATATTCAGAGAAACTCTAGAAATCGCATTTTCCAAAAACAAAGAAAAGTTCAGAAAGTGATAAAAGGGATAAGTGCTAATACAATCCACCTAGCATGCATCATGGCTAGGAGGATTCAAGGAAGGCATGGCATGGATGAAAGGTCATTGAAGATTGGAAGCCATAGTCTTTATTTTTAGCTTGTAAATATTTTATTTTAATTAGCTAAATAGGAGCATATTTTTAAATCCTTTAAGGCCATGTATATTCGGCCATATTCTTTTTAGTTTAGAAGGTATAGGTGTCTTTAGTTAAAAAGGAGGAGTAAGCTTATAATGGGTGCATAAGTCAAGACATGATTTTGGGCTAGCCATTCATATTAAGAGATGCCAATTGCACCCATAGGGGGTGAACTTAGGTGCCTCACTTAAGGCCTAAGACTTGGGTTAATTAGTTTTAATCTTAATTAAGCCCAAGTCCCACATTGCCTAGAAAAGTGTGCCCAAGCTCCCCCATTGGGCTATATATACTCATTCCCCCTCATTGTAAAATTTCACCTTTGAAGTTGAATGAAAATAGTCTCTTTGTGAGCACATTCTTAGTAAAAGGTCTTGAGGATTCTCTCTCTTGAAGAATCTCTTCCTAGTTGGTTTTTATCAAGGGTTCCTTTCCTCGTGGTAAACCTAAACACTTTCGCTAATCTCTCTTTAAGAGTGGTGCCCTACCTCCATTTTCTTTCCCCTCCATCATCCATTTCATGGTACTTGGAACCTCAAGGAGAAAGATCAAGGGGAGTGCAAAAGTTATTTGCATCAAGTGCAGAGACTCAATGGAAGTTGCTCTAACATATGGATTTGACTACTGTTCCTTTTTACATTAAGAAAGGAATCACTCTATCATAATCTGGTAGATCCTTTGAAGAACTGAAAAATCAAGCGAGAATTTTCATTTGATATATCATAATTATTAAATAAGCATTATGATTGAATTACTATTATAATAATGTATTACTTATACACTGTGTGTGTATAATTATTATTATTTGATATTGCTAAACAAAGATAATTATGATTATTAAACAATGTATATAAGCCTTAAAAGATAAGATTATCAATTATAATATTATCTTCTTTTAAATATAAAGGTGGCTATCATGGTAAAGACTATCATCTGTTATGGTAACGTATAATTTGTAAATAATTAAGATAATTATCTATGAAATTATCTCTAAGAAAAAAGATTAAGTAAAACTATCTTTTAAATAAATAGACTTCACCAATTTTAAAAAACTAAGACCTAAGTCCAATGGTTATCCAAGAAATATTTTTTTACATATATGGTCTAATTTTTTTAAAACTTTGTATTGTCGTTAGATTATTTAAAAACATATTTAATATTGAAAAATTAAAATGTACTAATAAACCAAATTCAAAAATCCAATTTTAGCTATGCAATATAAAAATGAAAATGTACTAGTTACGTATGCATCTTAATTGTAGTACTTTGAAAGTATTCAAAATTGTACTGACAAATAATGTTGGTATGGGTATAGAATATAAATAGCTATGTGGTATATATATCTATGTATTTTGAATTGTGAATATATAGATAATCAAATAATTTCTGATTCAACTAGATAATGGTATTGAGTATAGATGAAAAAAATCAATAAAAAAATAGGAGAAAATATTTTTCAATATAATATAACAACTTTTATTTAATGAATTTAAAATTTCCCCCATAATTCTCATAATCTAAAAAAAAGCGCTAAAATGAGACTAGATTCCACATAAAAAAAAAAGGGGGGATGTGGGGAAATTGGTAGATGCTAGGGAGTTAATTAGATTGAGTCTTGGTAGGAAAACTTACTGGGTGAGAACTTTCAAATTTAGAGAAACTCTAGAATTCCCAACGGGCAATCCTGAGTCAAATCCCATTTTCCAAAAACAAAGAAAAGTTCAGAAAGCGATAAAAGGGATAAGTGCAGAGACTCAATGGAAGCTGCTCTAACACATGGATTTGACTACTGTTCCTTTTTGCATTACGAAAGGAATCACTCTATCATAATCTGATAGATCTTTAAAGAATTGAACAATTAGGCGAGAATTTTCATTTGATATATCATAATTATTAAATAATTATTATGACTGAATTACTATTATAATAAAGTATTACCTATACACTGTGTGTGTATAATTATTATTATTTGATATTGCTAAATAAAGATAATTATGATTATTAAACAATGGTAATATAAGACTTAAAAGATAATATTATCACTTACAATATTATCTTCTTTTAAATATAAAGGTGGCTATCATGGTAAAGATTATCATCTGTTACGGTAATGTATAATTTCTAAATAATTAAGATAATTATCTATGAAATTATCTCTAAGAAAAAAGATGAATTAAAACTATCTTTTAAATAAATAGACTTCACTATCCAAGAAAGATTTTTTACATATATTGTCTAATTTTTTTAAAAGTTTGTATTGTCGTTAGATTATTTAAAAATGTAGTTAATATTGAAAAATTAAAATGTACTAATAAACCAAATTCAAAAATTCAATTTTAGTTATGCAATTTAAAAATGAAAATATACTAATTATGTATGCATCTTAATTGTGGTACTCTGAAAGTATTCAAAATTGCATTGACAAATAATGTAGGTATGGGTATAGAATATAAATAGCTATGTGGTATATATATCTGTGTATTTTGAATTGTGAATATATAGATAATGGAATAATTTCTGATTCAACCAGATAATGGTATTGAATATAGATGAAAAAAAATCAATAAAAAATAGGACAAAATATTTTTCGATATAATATAACAACTTGTATTTAATGAGAATTTCCCCCATAATTCTCACAATTGAAAAAACAAGCACTAAAATGAGACTGAATTCAATATAAAATAAAGAAGGGGGGATGTGAATAAATTAGTAGATGCTACGGAGTTAATTGGATTGAGTCTTGGTAGGAAAACTTACTAGGTGAGATGAGAAACTCTAGAATTCCCAATGGGCAAGTCTGAGTCAAATCCTATTTTCCGAAAACAAAGAAAAGTTCAGCAAGCGATAGAAGGGATAAGTGTAGACACTCAATGGAAGCTGCTCTAACACATGGATTTGACTACTGTTCCTTTTTACATTAGGAAAGGAATCACTGTATCATAATCTGTAGATCCTTTGAAGAACTGAACAATCAGGCGAGAATTGTCATTTGATATTTCATAATTATTAAATAATCATTATGACTAAATTACTATTATAATAATGTATTACTTATACACGGTGTGTGTATAATTATTATTATTTGATATTGCTAAACAAAGATAATTATGATTATTAAACAATGGTAATATAAGACTTAAAAGATAAGATTATCAATTATAATATTATCTTCTTTTAAATATAAAGGTGGCTATCATGGTAAATACTATCATCTGTTATGGTAATGTATAATTTTTAAATAATTAAGATAATTATCTATCAAATTATCTCTAAGAAAAATGATTAAGTAAAACTATCTTTTAAATAAATAGACTTCACCAATTTTAAAAAACTAAGAGCTATGTCTAATTGGTTATCCAAGAAAGACTTTTTTACATATATGGTCTAATTTTTTAAAAAGTTTGTATTGTCCTTAGATTATTTAATAACACAGTTAATATTGAAAAATTAAAATGTACTAATAAACCAAATTCAAAAATCCAATTTTAGCTATGCAATTTAAAAATGAAAATGTACTAATTACATAGGCATCTTAATTGTAGTACTCCGAAAATATTCAAAATTGCATTGACAAATAATGCAGGTATGGGTATAGAATATAAATAGCTATGTAGTATATATATTTGTGTATTTTGAATTATGAATATATACATAATGGAATAATTTCTGATTCAACCAAATAATGGTATTGATATAGATAAGAAAAAATCAATAAAAAAATAGGACAAAATATTTTTCAATACAATATAACAATTTGTGTTTCATGAATTTAATATTTCCCCCATAATTCTCACAATCTAAAAAAATCACTAAAATGAGACTGAATTCAATATAAAATAAAAAAGGGGGGCATCTAGGGAAATTGGTAGATGCTACGGACTTAATTGGATTGAGTCTTGGTAGGGAAACTTACCAAGTGAGAACTTTCAAATTCAGAGAAACTCTAGAATTCACAATAGACAATCCTGAGTCAAATCCTGTTTTCCGAAAGAAAGAAAAGTTCAGAAAGCAATAAAAGGAATAAGTGCAGAGACTCAATGGAAGCTGCTCTAACATATGGATTTGACTACTGTTCCTTTTAGCATTAGCAAAGGAATCACTCTATCATAATCTGATAGATCCTTTGAAGAACTGATCAATCAGGAGAGAATTTTTACTTTGATATATCATAATTATTAAATAATCATTGTGTGGCTGAATTACTATTACAATAATGTATTACTTATACACTGTGTGTATAATTATTATTATTTGATGTTCGTAAACAAAGATAATTATGATTATTAAACAACAGTAATATAAAACCTAAAAGATAAGATTATCAATTATAATATTATCGTCTTTTAAATATAAAGGTAACTATCATGATAAAGACTATCATCTGTTACGGTAACATATAATTTGTAAATAATTAAGATAATTATCTATCAAATTATCTCTAAAAAATAGATTAAGTAAAACTATCATTTAAATAAATAGACTTTTCTTAACTAGTTATCTAAGAAAGATTTTTTTAGATATGGTCTCTATTGGTCCTTAATTTTCCTATTTTAATTCATTTTCATAATTGGGCCACGTTTGGGCCTTTTCACATTTTTCTCCTTTATTTTGTAGGTTAGTGGACCTCATTGGAGTAGACTTTGAATTGGGCTAGAATTTTGTTATTTTTGTAATTTTTTTATTGTAATTTTTAGTTTAATTTTCTTTATCTCTTTTATGAAATTTATTTTTGTGCCTTAGCCCAGTTTAGTTGGACTTTTAGTTAGATTTTTAGATAAAATAATTGAGTACCCAAAAGCTCTCAATTTAAAATAATTGAAAACATTATTATCATATGAAGGAATCAAACCGAAAATCAAACCCCTAAAAAAGATCGTAGAAGTATATAGAAGTGTTTGACTTGACCTGAGGTTGAGTTGCATTGACTTGAAAATCGTAGGTACCCACATGTGCAGTTGCACCTCATCCACTATTGCATCATCTTGTCCCGAGTGTAAGATCAAAATGCAAAGCAAGCTTCATCTTTCTTTTCTGTGGAGGGACTGAATAACCACATCTTCCTCTATAGTTCAAATATAAGCACCTCATCAAATAAGACAAAAATCTGTAATTCAAATATAATCATCCTCTATAATTCAAATACAATCACATCATAAGATAGACATCTACAATTAAAATATTATCAATTCATACGTTAAGATAAATATTTAAATTTCATATAGCATCATCCTCTATAGTTCAAATATAATTAAATCCTAATATAAAATAAAAATCTAGAATTCAAATATAATCAAATCATAAAACATATTTAAATTTCAAATATAACCATATTCTATAGTTCAAATATAATTAAATCCTAATATAAAATACAAATCTAGAATTCAAATATTATAAAATCATAAAGCATATTTAAATTTCAAATATAATCATCCTCTATAATTCAAATATAATTACATATAAGATATGATAAAAATTTATAATTCAAATATAATCCAATCATAAAACATTTATATTTCAAATCTCGTCAGCCTTTATAATTTATAATTCAAATATAATCACATCATAAGATAAAATAAAAATTTCTAATTCAGATATAATTAAATCATAAAATATTTAAATTTCAAATCATCATCCTCTATAATTCATATAAAATCACATTTTTAAGATAAAATAAAAATTTATAATTCAAACATAATGACATCAAAAGATAAAATAAAAAGATAAATTGTAGATGTTTGTCCTATCTTATAATATCATTATATTTGAATTATAGAGGATGATGATATTTGAAATTTAAATTTTTTTATGATTATATTTGAATTATAGATTTTTATTTTATCTGGTTATATTTAAACTATAGAGGGTTTTTTTTTTGTAATAAGCAAAATATTTTATTTAGAAATAGAAAAGCCCTAATAGTAGGAAATGATTGACATTGCCTACATCATTATAGAGAACAAGACACAGATTACATAGACATGTGGAAACAATGAGCACCTGACCCCACCGCATTAGCAAGAGTTACCAACAAAAGGCTCAATAATAACTATTATGTTGTTACCCATTAGTTAAGCTAACTATTGAAATTTTAAAAAGAATCATCCTTTATATTTCAAATATTATAAAATGCTAATATAAAATGAAAATCTACATATTGAAATATAATAAAAGCATATTCAAATAAAATCACATCATCAGATAATACAAAAATATCTAATTCACATAAAATCAAATCATAAAATAATTAAATTTCATATATCCTCTATAATTCAAATAAAATCACATCATTAGATAATACAAAAATATCTAATTCACATAAAATCAAATCATAAAATAATTAAATTTCAAATACAAAAATATCTAATTCACACAATATAAGAATTTTTCTTTAATCAACTTAAAAGTTCCCCCGTAATTCTTACAATAAAAATAGTATTAAAATGAGATTCAATTCAATATAAAATAAAAAGGGGACATGTGGGGAAATTGGTAGACGCTATGAACAATTGCATTGAGTCATGGTACGAAAAGTTACCATGTGAGAACTTTCAAATTCTGAGAAACACTAGAATTCACAATGGACAATCTTGAGTCAAACCCCATTTTCTGAAAAGAAACAAAAGTTCAGAAAACGATAAAAGGGATAGGTGCAGAGACTCAATGGAAGCTGCTCTCGCACATGGAGTTGACTAATGTTCCTTTTTGCATTAGAAAAGGAATTACTCTATCATAATCTGGTAGATCCTTTGAAGAACCAATCAATCAAGCGAGAAATTTTAATTTGATATATCATAATTATTAAGAAATCATTATGGCTGAATTACTATTATAATAATGTATTACTTATACACTATGTGTGTATAATTATTATTACTTGATATTGCTAGACAAAGGTAATTATAATTATTAAACAATGGTAATATAAGATGAAAAAGATAAGATTATCAATTATAATATTATCTTCTTTTAAGTATAAAGGTAAGTATCATGATAAAGACAATTATCTATTATGGTGATGTATAATTGGTAAATAATTAAGATAATTATCTCTAAAAGAAAATAGATTAAGTAAAACTATCTTTTAAATAAATAGACTTGACCTATTTTAAAAAACCAAGACCTAAGTAAAACTCCATTTTAGTTTTAGTAGGTAAATAATTAGAAATTCCATATTTCTAAATTTATAAATGAATGTCCAATTCTATATTAAAAGAATGGTTTTGTATATCCATTAGACTGGGTTTAGTTATCTTAATTCTATATAAATAAATGAATTGTTAAAAAAGAAGAAGCAACCATTCGAGTATTCAAAATTGCATTGAAAAATAATGTAGGTATGGGTAGAGAATCTGGATAGATATGTGGTACATATATCTGTGTATATTGAAATGTGAATATATAGATAACAGAGTAATAACTAATTCAACCACATAATGGTATTGAGTATAGATGAAAAAAAATCAATAAAAATATAGACTGAATTTTCATGAAAGCTGCTCTAACACATGGAGTTGACTACTATTCCTTTTTGCATTAGGAAAGGAATCACTCTATCATAATATGATAGATCTTTTGAAGAACCGAACAGTCAAGCGAGAATTTTCATTTGATATATCATAATTATTAAATAATCATTATGACTGAATTACTATTATAATAATGTATTACTTATACACTGTGTGTGTATAATTATTATTACTTGATATTGCTAAACAAAGATAGTTATGATTATTAACCAACGGTAATATAAGACTTAAAGGATAAAATTATCAATGATAATATTATCGACTTTTAAATATAAAGGTAACTATGATGATAAAGACTATCATTCGTTACGGTAACGTATAATTTGTAAATAATTAAGATAATTATCTATCCAATTATCTATAAAAAAATACATTAAGTAAAACTATCTTTTAAACAAATAGACTTTACCTATTTTAAAAAACTAAGACGTAAGTCTAATTGGTTATCTAAGAAAGATTTTTTTAGATATGGTCTAATTTTTTGAAAAGTTTGTATTGTCGTCAAATTATTTAAAAACATATTTAATATTAAAAAATGAAAATATACTAATGAACCAAAATTTAAAAATCCAATTTTAGCTATGCAATTTAAAAATGAAAATATACTAATTACGTATGCATCTTAACTGTACTACTCCGAAAATTAGATATGAAAATGTACTAATAAACTGAATTTAAAAAGATCTCCAACATGTGAGCTAAGCGGGTTAACATAACCGAAATTATGTATGCATATCAATTTAATAAACTATTCCGATCTTGGTTATTAAATTTTAGTTATGGATAACATAATTCAAATTAATACGAACCTATAAAAAATATAGAATATCCAATATTTAAATATATATAGTTAAATAGTATAATATAAATATTATAATACTATTTAGTATTAATAAAACTATTTAGTAGTAGTATTTACAATTCGAACTCAAATATTCTAATTTTTTGGAATCTATAATCATGTAATAATTAGATTAAAGTAAACAGTAATTGATATTAGTTACAATATTGTTATATATTATATTGCAATATTTATATTTATAATCGATAATTTATATATTAGAATTATAAGATATTTCATTATTTAAAGTCCATTTTAGTTTTATTAAGTAAATAATTAGAAATTCCATATTTCTAAATTTCTAAATAAATATCTAATTCTACATTAAAAGAATGGTTTTATATATCCATTAGACTCGGTTTAGTTATATCAATTCTGTATAAATAAATGGATTTTAAAAAAAAAGAATCGGCCATTTGAGTATTCAAAATTGCATTGAAAAATAATGTAGGTCTGGGTATAGAATATAAATAGATATGTGGTACATATATCTGTGTATATTGAAATGTGAATATATAGATAACAGAATAATAACTGATTCAACCACAGAATGGTATTGAGTATAGATGAAAAAAATCAATAAAAATATAGGACAAAATATTTTTCAAAACAATATAACAATTTTTATTTAATGAATTTAAAAGTTCCCCCATAATTCTTACAATAGAAAACAAAAGAATTAAAATGAGACTCAATTCAATATAAAATAAAAAAGGGGGATATGGGGAAATTGGTAGATTCTACATAATTAATTGGATTGAATCTTGGTAGGGAAACTTACCAAGTGAGAACTTTCAAATTCAGAGAAACTCTAGAATTCACAATGCGAAATCCTGAGTTAAATCCCGTTTTTTGAAAACAAAGAAAAGTTTAAAAAACGATAAAAGGGATAGGTACAGAGACTCAATGGAAGCTGCTCTAACACATGTAGTTGACGACTGTTCCTTTTTGCATTAGGAAAGGAATCACTCTATCATAATCTGATAGATCCTTTTAAGAACTGAACAATCAGGCAAGAATTTTCATTTGATATATCATAATTATTAAATAATCATTATGACTGAATTAATATTATAATAATGTAATATTTATACACTATGTGTGTATAATAATTATTATTTGATATTGCTAAACAAAGATAAGTGTGATTATTAAACAACGGTAATATAAGACTTAAAAGATAAGATTATCAATTATAATATTATCTTCTTTTAAATATAAAGGTGGCTATCATGGTAAAGACTATCATCTATTATGGTGATGTATAATTCATAAATAATTAAGATAATTATCTATCAAATTATCATGAAAAAAATAGATTAAGTAAAACTATCTTTTAAATAAATAGACTTTACCAATTTTAAAAAACTAAGAGCTAAGTCTAATTTGTTATCCAAGAAAGATTTTTTTACATATATGGTCTAATTTTTCTAAAAGTTTGTATTTTCGTTAGATTATTTAAAAATATAGTTAATATTGAAAAATTAAAATGTACTAATAAACCAAATTCAAAAATCCAATATTAGCTATGCAATTTGAAAATGAAAATGTACTAATTACGTAAGCATGTTAATTGCAATACTCTGAATGTATTCAAAATTGCTTTGACAAATAATGTAGGTCTCGGTATAGAATATAAATAGCTATGTGGTATATATATCTGTGTATTTTTAATTGTGAATATCTAGATAATGAAATAATTTCTGATTCAACCAGATAATGGTATTGAGTATAGATGAAAAAAAATCAATAAAAAAATATGACAAAATATTTTCAATACAATATAACAATTTATATTTAATGAATTTAAAATTTTCACCATACTTTTCACAATAAAAAAAAACCATTAACCTGAGATTCCATTCAATATAAAATAAATAGGGGGTATGAGGGAATTGGTAGATGCTATGGACTTAATGGATTGAGTATGGGTAAGGAAACTTACGAAGTCAAACCTTTCAAATTCAGAGAAACTCTAGAATTCAGAATGGGGAATCCTGAGTCAAATCCCATTTTTCAAAAACAAACAAAAGTTTAGAAAGCGATAAAAGGGATAGGTGCAGAGACTCAATGGAAGCTGCTCTAAGACATGGAGTTGACTACTGTTCCTTTTTGCGTTAGGAAATGAATCACTCTATCATAATCTAATAGATCCTTTGAAGAATTCATCAATCAGGCGATAATTTTTAATTTGATATATCATAATTATTAAATAATCATTATGGCTGAATTACTATTATAATAATGTATTACTTGTACACTGTGTGTTTATAATTATTATTACTTGATATTGCTAAACAAAGATAATTATGATTATTAAACAACGGTAATATAAGACCTAAAAGACAAGATTATCAATTATAATATTATCTTCTTTTAAATATAAAGGTAACTATCATGATAAAAACTATCAATTGTTACGGTAACATATAATTTGTAAATAATTAAGATAATTATCTATCAAATTTTCTCTAAAAAAAATAGATCAAGTAAAATTAACTTTTAAATAAATAGACTTTACCCATTTTAAAAAATTAAGAACTAAGTTTAACTTGTTATCTAACAAATACCTTTTTTATATATGGTCTAATTTTTTTAAAAGTTTGTACTAATTTTTTTATATAAGACCTAAGTTTAACTTGTTATCTAACAAATAATTGTTATAAAACTTTTGGCCATGCAATTTAAAAATGAAAATGTACTAATTGCGTATGCATATTAATTGCGGTACTCTGCATAATTAGCTATGAAAATGTACTAATAAACCAAATTTAAAAAGATCTCTAACCTCTGAGCTAAGCGGGCAAACATAACCGAAATTACGTATGCATATCAATTTAATAAATTGTTCCAATCTTAGTTATTAATTGTTAGTTATTTATAACATAATTCAAATTAATACGAATGTAGAAAAAATGTAGAATATCCAATATTTAAATACATATAGATAAATACTATAATATAAATATTATAATAGTATTTAGTATTAATAATACTATTTAGTAATAGTATTTACAATTCAAACTCAAATATTCTAATTTTTTAGAATCTATAATAATGTAAAAAGTAAAGTAATTCATATTACTTACAATATTGTTATATATTAAATTCTAATATATATATATATAATTGATAGATTTATATATTAGAATTATAAGATATTTGATTATTTAAGCTGCATTTTCGTTTTAGTAAGTAAATAATTAGAAATTAAATGTCTAAATTTCTAAGTGAATGCCTAATTCTACATTTAAAGAATGGTATTTTATATCCACTACACTCGGTTTAGTTATATTAATTCTATATAAATAAATGGATTCTTAAAAAAAACGAATCGACCATTCGAGTATTCAAAATTGCATTGAAAACTAATGTAGGTATAGGTATACATTATAAATAGCTATGTGGTATATATTTGTGTATATTGAATTGTGAATATATAGATGATAAAATCATTTCTGATTCAACCAAATAATGATATTGAGTATAGATGAAAAAAAATCTATAAAAAAATAGGACAAAATATTTTTCAATACAATATAACAATTTATATTTAATGAATTTGGAAGTTCCCCATAATTTTCGCAATAGAAAAAAAACATTAAAATGAGACTCAATTCAATATAAAATATAAGGGGGCATATGGGGAAATTGGTAGATGCTACAGACTTAATTGTAATTAGTCTTGATATGGAAACTTACCAATTCAGAGAAACTCTGGAATTCACAATGGACAATCCTGAGCTAATTCCCATTTTCCGAAAACAAAGAAAATTTCAAAAAACGATAAAAGGGATAGGTGCAAAGACTTAATGAAAGCTGCTTTAAGACATGGAGTTGACTACTGTTTCTTTTTGCATTAGGAAAGCATCACTGTATCATAATCTGATAGATCCTTTGAAGAACTGATCAATTAGGCGAGAGTTTTAATTTGACATATCATAATTATTAAATAATCATTATGGTTGAGCTACTATTATAATAATGTATGACTTATACATTGCATGAGTATAATTATTATTATTTGATATTTTTGAACAAAGATAATTATGATTTTTAAACAATGGTAATATAAGACCTAAATGATAAGATTATTAGTAATAATATTATATTATTTTAAATAGAAAGGTAATTATCATGATAAAGACTATAATTTATTACGGTAACATATAATTTGCAAATAATTAAGATAACTATCTCTAAGAAACATAGATTAAGTAAAACAATCTTTTATATAAATAGACTTTATCTATTTTAAAAAACTAAGACCTAAGTCTAACTTGTTATCTAAGAAAGACTTTTTTTAGATATGGTCTAATTTTTTTAAAATTTGTGTTGTCGTTAGATTATTTAACAACATATTTAATATTAAGAAATGAAAATTTACTAATATACCAAATTTAAAAATCCAACTTTTAGTTATGCAATTTAAAAATAAAAATATACTAATTATGCATACATATTAATTGCAGTACTCTGTATAATTAAGTATGAAAATGCACTAATAAACAAAAATTTAAAAAGATCTCTAACCTCTAACCTAAGCAAGCTAACACAACCGTACTTATGTAAGCATATCAATTTAATAAACTGTTCCGATCTTAGTTATTAATTTTTAGTTATTTATAACATAATTCAAATTAATACGAATGTAGAGAAAATATAGAATATCCAATATTTGAATAGATATAGATAAATACTATAATATAAATATTATAATAGTATTTAATATTAATAATACTATTTTGTAATAGTACTTACAATTCAAACTCAATTATTCTAATTTTTTATATAATAATGTAATAATTAAAGTAAAGTAAACAGTAATTGATATTTAATGAATTTAAAAATTCCCCCATAATTAGATTGTGAATATATAGATGATACAATCATTTCTGATTCAACCAAATAATGGTATTGAGTATAGACGAAAAAAATCAATAAAAAAATAGGACAAAATATTTTTCAATAAAATATAACAATTTATATTTAATGAATTTAGAAGTTCCCCCATATTTCTCACAATAGAAAAAAAAGCATTAAAATGAGATTCAATTTAATATAAATAAAAAGGGGGGATGTGGGGAAATTGGTAGACAAACTTAATTGGATTGAGTCTTGGTAGGAAACATACCAAGTGAGAACTTTCAAATTTAGGGAAACTTTAGAATTCACAATGAGCAATCCTTTTCCAAATCCTGTTTTCGGAAAATGAAGAAAATTTCAGAAAACGATAAAAGGGATAAGTGCAGAGACTCAATGGAAGTTGCTCTAAAACATAGAGTTTATTAATATTCCTTTTTGTGTTAGGAAAGGAATCACTCTATCATAATCTGATAGATCATTTGTAGAACTAATCAATCAGGTGAGAAGTTAAAATGAGATTCAATTCAAGATAAAATAAGAAAAGGGGGATGTCGTATGAAAACTTACCAAGTGAGAACTTTCAAATTTAGAGAAACCCTGGAATTAACAATGGGAAATCCTGAGCCAAATCTCGTTTGTCAAAAACAAATAAAAGTTTAGAAAGCAATAAAATGGATAGGTATAGACACTCAATGGAAGTTGTTCTAAAACATGAAGATGACTACTTTCCCTTTTTGCATTAGGAAAGGAATCAATTTATCATAATCTTATAGACCCTTTGAAGAATTGATCAATCAGGCAAAAGATAGAGTCCTATTCTACATGTCAATACCAACAACAATGAAATTTATAATAAGAAGAAAATCTGCCGACTTTAGAAATCTTGAGGGTTTTCAAGTCTCTCTATTCCCAAAGGGTCTGTTTAACTTTCTAATTACTTTTCCTATATCCTCTCTTTGACAAATAAATTGGAATTTTTCTTTTCAAAATTTCTTTATCATAATTATAAGTCACAAGTTTTGGATTATATACGTGAAACATGTAGAATTTTTTCATGATAAATGTACAAATATCTTTTTTTTGAGCAAGAAATTCTTATATGCGTGATTAACAATACAAAAAACATGACTACTATTGATGTGATCTTTGATGATCACGTGCCCAAAGGATCCTTTCTAAGGTCACTTGGAAGGGAAATAGATTTATGGAGAGGAAAGGAATGGGGTGAGGCGCCACAAATACTATGTTTGATAAGCCAAAGGGGAGAGGCCACAAGGGAGGGGTCCCTTGATAACTTTTAGAAGCTCTCACAAAGGAGAAAGGGGGACACTCAAAGGTAAGAACCTCAACCAATATAGTCTCTAGGATTAAATTCAAGTGTAAAAAATACAAGTGAGGGAGGAGCTCCTATTTATAGAGGTAGCTAACCTCTTGAACAAGAAAACCTAAAAAAGAAGGGTTAGGATTAAAAGGAGAGATCTAAGGGAGGAGAATTGAGAAACAATTCCCTCCTTAGATCATCAAACTTGGTGCCCAAGTTTCTCAAACCAAGGGCCAAGATTCCTTCTTATTAGCTTAGGGGGTGTAGATATCAAGGCTACCCCTTATTTCCTTCATAAAGACCCAAAAAGCTAAATCCACCCTCTAAATTCCTAAGACACCTCCTAAAAATAAAAAATGGACTAAATACATGTCCCAAATTAAATTCTTAATGCTCCTCAAAATTAAAATAAAGGAAAATTACATTTTATTAACTAAAGTCTCTAGCCTAATATCTTCACTCTCCATAGGAGGTGAAGTCTTCCTTTGTCTGCAAGGGCTAGGTCTTCTTCAATCCTTCTAGCCATGGCCCTAGTGATAGGTCCTCGGCTAGGCATGGTCACATCATCTCCTCCCCCTTGAAGAGGATTTGACCTCAAATCCATGGGGTCTTCGTCATTTTCAGCACCTACAAATGGAGACAAATCAGAAACATTAAAACTAGTGCTTACCCCATAATCCTCTAGCAGATCTAAAACATAGGCATTATTACCGATCCGCTCAAGGATTTGGAAAGGTCCATCTCCTCTAAGGCTAAGTTTGGACTTCCTTTGAGAAGGAAATCTATCCTTTCTCAAGTGAAGCCATACCCAGTCGCCCTTTTCAAAGATGACTTCTTTCCTCCCCCTATTGGCGAAAGTAGCATCTCTCAAGGATGGGCGCTCTATGTTAACTTTAACCCTCTCATGTAATTGTTTTACAAAAATGGCTTTTGCCTCTCCTTCTTTATGCACAGCAACAGAAAGAGGAAGAGGTAAAAGATCTAGAGGAGTACGAGGATTAAAGCCATAGACCACCTCAAAAGGAGAATGCTTGGTGGTTCTATGAACCACCCGGTTATAAGCAAATTCAATGTGAGGAAGGTACTCATCCCAAGACTTATGGTTGCCTTTAAGGAGAGCCCTCAGTATAGTGGATAAAGATCTATTCACCACTTCTGTTTGTCCATCAGTTTAAGGGTGACAGGTAGTGGAAAAAGAAGTTTAGTTCCCAGCTTAGCCCAAAGAGTTTTCCAAAAATGGCTAAGGAACTTCACATCCCTATCTGACACTATTGAAGAGGGTATACCATGCAATCGGACAACCTCTTTAAAGAAAAGTCTTGCTATGTTGCTCGCATCATCCACTTTGTGGCAGGGAATAAAATGGGCCATTTTTGAAAATCGGTCCACCACCACAAATATGGAGTCTGCACCTCGTTGGGTTCTTGGGAGCCCAAGGATGAAATCCATGCTAATATCCTCCCAAGGTGCAGAAGGAGCAGGTAAAGGTGTGTATAGTCCATGAGGCATTGCTTTAGACTTTGCTTGCAAGCAAGCTATACATTTAGAGCAATGTCTATGGACATCTCTACGCATATGGGGCCAAAAAAATTTCTCTTGTAAAAGCATGAGGGTTTTTGAAATCCCAAAATGCCCCATGAGCCCACCTTCATGACTCTCTTTTGTAAGTAAGTTCCTAATTGATCCTTGTGGTATACAAAGCTTACTCCTTTGTAAAGATACCCCTCATTGATGAAGTACCCATCATGGGCCTTTAATGCAAATGCAGATGCAGAGGTAGCAAATATGGGGCCGAAATCCTTATCAGACGGATACATAGCCCGAATGTCATCAAATCCCAAGATTTTTGCACTCAAGGATGAATAAAGGGCATGACGCCTAGAAAGAGCATCAGCCACCACATTTTGTTTTCCTTTCTTGTACTTGATGACATAAGGGAAGGATTCAAGATATTCCACCCATGTTGCATGCCTTTTGTTCAATTTACCTTGACCCCTCAAATATTTTAGTGACTCATGGTCACTATGAATGACAAACTCCTTGGGAGCAAGGTAATGCTCCCAAGTTTGAAGGGCCCTAATTAGAGCATAAAACTCCTTATCATAGGTGGGGTAGTTGAGGGGGGCACTATTGAGTTTTTCACTGAAATACGCAATGGGTTGCCCTCCTTGCAACAACACAGCCCCCACACCTATACCAGAGGCATCACATTCAAGTTCAAATGTTTTAGAAAAGTCAGGTAATGCCAAGACTGGTGCATGGGTCAGTTTATGCTTAATTAGCTGGAAGGCTTTCTCTTGTTTCTCACCCCAAAGGAAAAGAACTTCCTTTTTCACCAAATCATTTATTTGTGTGAAGAGCGTGGAGAAATTAGGCACAAAGCGCCTATAAAATCCAGCGAGACCATGAAAGCTTTTGATCTCTGTCACACTCTTTGGGGTGGGCCATTCTTGAATAGCTTTTATCTTTTCGGGGTCAACATGAACCCCTTTTGTGCTAACTACAAAACCTAGGAAAACTACACTATCTACACAAAAAGTGCATTTTTCTAAGTTACCAAAAAGATGATTACTCCTAAGAAGAGAAAAAACATGCCTTAGATGTCCTAAATGATCATCTAGGTTCCTAGAGTAAACTAAAATGTCATCAAAGTAAACTACACAAAATTTACCAAGGCAATCCCTTAGTACATGATTCATTAAGCGCATGAATGTGCTTGGGGCATTAGTTAGCCCAAAAGGCATAACCAACCACTCATAAAGACCAAATTTAGTCTTAAAAGCAGTTTTCCACTCATCACCCTCTTTGATCCTTATTTGGTGGTAACCACTTCTAAGATCTATTTTTGAAAATATTTTTGCCTGTGCAATTCATCCAACATGTCATCAAGATGGGGGATTGGGTGCCTATATTTGATGGTGATGTTGTTGATTGCACGACAATCAACACACATCCCCCATTGGCCATTCTTCTTGGGCACCAACAAGACTGGCACAGCACAAGGGCTTAGGCTCTTTTGAACCAAACCCTTCTCCAAGATCTCATTCACTTGAGACTCAATCTCTTGGGTCTCCATGGGGTTGGTCCTATAGGCAGGTCTATTAGGCAGACTTGCGCCAGGCACCAAATCAATTTGATGTTCTATACCCCTAATGGGAGGAAGTCCTTTCGGAACCTCATTAGGGAATATGTCATCAAATTCTTTTAAAATATCTTGAACCCCTTGAGGAAGGTGCTCATGTGCATGGGCTGTGGCAGTGCTCTCAGCAGAAGAATGCAAAATGGAAGAAGGATTTTATGCTTCTTTGCAAAAGAGGAGATAAAAGGGCTTGTTAGTCAAAGGAGCTTCTTTTAAACCACGTTTAGTAGCAAATAGGCTCCTTTTACTAATATTCCCTTTCGAAGGGGCATTACCTTCCGACTCTCTCTTTACCCTTTTCAAGCTTTAAGGGTAAAGCTTGTTGTGCTTTTTTTTGTTTTTGTTTTTCCTCAACTCTTTTCTTTTTCATCGCAAATTGATCCTCAGCCACTTGAGAAGGTGACAAAGGATACAATTTGAAGCGCTTTTCATTATGGGTGAGAATTATTTGGTTGGAGTGGCCATGGTGAATAGCTTTTTTGTCAAATTGCCATGGTCTTCCCAACAGGATATGACCAGCCTCCATAGGAACTATGTCACAAAGAATCTCATCATTATAAGATCCTATGGAAATTGGAACCATAACTTGTTCATTGACTACCATCTCCCCTTGCTCATTGAGCCATTGCAATTTGTAAGGTTTGGGATGGGGCACGGTAGTCAAGGCTAGTTTTTCAACCAACCTAGAGCTACAACAGTTACAACAGGAGCCACTATCAACAAGGAGAGAACATACTTTGTCATTTACTTTACATCTTGTATGGAAGATGTTCTCTCTTTGTGACTGGCCAAGCTCTAGAGGTTGGCTTCCAAGAAGCCTTTGAACCATAAGGAGGTCCCCCTCATTAGGAAAAGCTTCCTCACACTCTTGTTCAAAAGTGTGTCCCCCTTCTTCCTCACTCTCACTAGAGGAGGAAGATGAGCTATTCTCACTACAAATGTCTTGTCCCCTCATGATCATGGTTTTCTTGTTAGGGCATTGAGAGGCAATGTGGCCTCTCCCAAGACATTTGAAGCATTTGATACTACTTTTCCTTTCAGTAGGCTTAGTAGTAGGGGGTTTTCTCTCTACATGAGGTGCTTTTGTATCTTGAAAATGCTTGGGTTCCTCTTTGGGAAAACCCTTGAAAGAGTTTCCCTTAAGTTGGTCTCTCTTTGAGTAAGAGTGATGCATGCCTCCCTTGATCTTTTTCCTTGAGGTTCCAAGCACCATGAAATGGATGATGGAGGGGAAAGAAAATGGAGGTGAGGCGCCACTCTCAAAGAGAGATAAGCCAAAGTGTTTAGGTTTGCCACAAGGGAAGGAACCCTTGATAAAAACCAACTAGGAAGAGGTTCCTCAAGAGAGAGGATCCTCAAGACCTTTTACTAAGAATGTGCTCACAAAGAGACTATTTTCATTCAACTTCAAACGTGGAATTTTACAATGAGGGGGAATGAGTATATATAGCCCAATGGGAGAGCTTGGGCACACTTTTCTAAGCAATGTGGGACTTGGGCTTAATTAGGATTAAAACTAATTAACCCAAGTCTTAGGCCTTAAGTGAGGGACCTAAGTTCACCCCCTATGGGTGCAATTAGCATATCTTAATGTGAATGGGCTAGCCCAAAATCATGTCTTAACTTATGCACCCATTATAAGCTTACTCCTCCTTTTTAACTAAAGACACCTATACCTTATAAACTAAGAAGATGGCCGAAAATACATGGCCTTAAGGGAATTAAAAATACTTTCCTATTTATCTAATTAAAATAAAATATTTACAAGCTAAAAATAACGAAGACTATGGCTTCGAATCTTCAATGAGCTTTTGTCCATGCCATGCCTTCCTTGAGTCCTCCTAGCCATGATGCATGCTAGGTGAGATTGCATCATCTCCTCTCCCTTGGAGAGGATTTGACCTCAAATCCTGAGGTCTTTCTTTCGCTTTTTCAAAGTCTGCAAGAAAATAAGGAAAGCAGTAAGTATATGCAGACAAGTGATTTTGAGGGAAGTGAGAGGTCTATAAGGAGGCCTTTTAAGAATGGGGTAGTGGAGGTTGGCACTAAAGTTTGAAAATATTTTAGTGTGCATGTGCCTCCACACAACAGCTCCCCATCCTCCTCCAATTGCACTAGATACTAGCCTCAAAGGTTTTGAAATAGTTGGCGAGACTAGTCTAAGTGGAATGGAGCACTCATCAAGTTGGATTTGAGGGTGTGGATCAAGGTGCTCAAAAGATATAGGCACATCCTCAAATTCAACTTGTTCTTTTTGTAAGAGTTGGCAGTAAAATTTTTCTATGTAGAGAACCTCCTTTGAAGGCAAAGGCGGATCTTCCTTAGACTCGGTCTTCCTACCAACAACCTTATTTTCATTTTTATCCCTTTCTCTCTTAAGCTTCATAATCCTTCTATCCTTCATAACCTCGGTAGGGGTAAGAGGAAGTAAGGTGATCTTTTTCCCTTTATGAGAGAGAGTGATTTTATTAGTGAGGCCATTGTGCAAAGTTTCCTTATCATGTTGCCATGGCCTTCCCAGCAACATGTGACTAGCTTCCATAGGGACTACATCACATAACACTTTGTCGTGATACTTCCCTATGAAGAAGCTAATCTCCACTTGCTCTCTTACTACTACACCATCTTCATAATTAAGTCCATGCAAAGAATAAGGTGAAGGATGAGGAGTAGTAGCAAGTGATAGCTTTTCCACCACCCTCGTGCTACAAAAATTACAACATGATCCACCATCCACAATAAGAGAACAAGTTTTGCCCAAAATTTTGCATCTTGTTTGAAAAACATTCTCTCTTTGTGTTTGGGTTTCCTTACAAGGATGGTTCCAAGAAGTTGTTTCACTTTGAAGAGATCATCACATGAATGAATACCCTTTTCATTTGATGTTCCCTTTAAAGTCCTTTTTCTTTTGGGGCAAAACAAAGCAATATGCCCTTTTTCTAAACACTTAAAACATTTAGGACTTCGAAAACGAGTGCTCGAACTAGTGGTAGGGGTGTCACTCATACTCAAGGGTTTTCTCTCAATATGCTTTCTTTTGGATGACTCTCTTTTGGGTTTAATTATAGAAGGGTTTGTCTTTTTCTTAGGATGCCTCTTAGGGTTTTCCTTCTTACTAGAAGAAGCATGAATGTCATGGATTATTTTAGGCTCCTCTAAGTCTCTATAATATGTGTAAATGTTACCACAAGAGCTCTTATAGGCATCTCTCTCTTTTTGTATCTTCATTTCTTCCCTTCTTTCTAACTTATTTTGTTCCTTTTCTCTCTTTTCCAATTCTTTCTTCTCTTTTTCTCTCCTTTCTCTTCTCTCTTTTCTCTCTAACTCTTTTCTTTTGTTTTCTTCTTTTTCTCTTTCTTTTTCTCTTTTCTCTTTTTCTCTTCTCTCTTCTCTTTCTTTTTCCCTTGCTCCTCTTTCTTTCTTTTCATTTTCCCTACTCTCTATTTGTCTCTCTTTTTCTCTTCTTTCTTTTCTTTCTTGTCTCTCCTTTTCTTTTTGTTCTTTCTCTCTTCTCTCCTCTCTATCTAGTTCCTCTTGTTCTCTTTTCCTCATCTCTCTTTGTTTTCTCTCATTTTTCCAAAATTCCCTACGTTGTTTTTCTACTATTTCCCAATCAATAGAGTATGTATATGCGGGCAAGGTTGGTTTATCACTCTTCTCATTCTTTTCTTTTATTCTATTCTCACATTCTTCTCCTTTATTTTCCCTAGTTTCATTACTACTCCTAACACTCCTAGAAGTGTGTGAAAACATGTCAAAGTGTAAGGCCTAGGGAACTAATATGCAAAACACTCCTCTCTTTTTTGTTTTCTCCTAAAGTGTTAAGAGTCTTTGGAACTCTAACACTTTCTAAAACGTTGAAAGCAAATAAAGAAATTTAAAGCAAAGCTAAAGGATTCTAACGTGCTCCTAAGTATGAATAAGGGGTACCAATTCCTTATCCACACTAAAACGAGAAAATAAGGTTTATTACACACAAAAGAGGTGACCCTTATGGGCATCCAATACCTCTAATTAAAATGTCCTTTAAAAATACACCCAAATTAAACAAAGAAAATTAAAAGTAGTTGAATGTAGCTCCTTTCTTCAAGTGCTCCTCACCAAGTGTATCACTCTAGTCTTGGCCTCCTTTTCAAGTCTCCTCTTCCTTGGTTTTAAATCAACACTTCCTAAGGATGCTACCCTTGTGAAAATTTCAACAATTTGGCTACCTACCAAGAGAAAACAAGCGCCCAAGCAAGAGACCAAGGGAAGTAGAATTTGAAAGCAAAAAGCAATAAAAAGCACTTAACAAGAATAGGAACACATCCAAGTGGAAAGAATTTATTTGACAAACACAAAGAAAGCCAATAAGGACAAGCAAGAAATAAAAGGTGTAGAAAGAAAGCTGGCACACAAAAAAAAATTCCTAGAATGGGCCTAAAATAGAATTGGACTTAAAACAAAAAAGACTCAACAAATTCAATGATTTGCACAATTGTAAAGCAAGGTGGCTAAATCATAGTCAAATAAATTCAAGCAAATTTCAATAAAATTTAACACTCCTTTGAATTTTTTAATAATTTTGAGGTGCACTAATTTTTATTTTATTTTTTTGTACTCTTTTTACTTGTTTTTAGCACTTTTTACTAACTCTTTTTTTTTTACTTATTTTACACTTTTGATTTCTTTTCTTCTTCTTTTTTTTTTTTGAAACAATTTTGCTACACCTCTTAACACATTTTGTAGCAAATATAGTGAGGAGTCAAAGAATCATAAATTCTTGAACAAAGGATAGGAAATGGCCACCATAATTGATATACAAAAGTGCAAAATTAAGAAACAAAGCAACCTAATATGAATTAGTAATTTTAGGTGATAAAAAATAAATGGCACAAGGAGAGTTTTATGGAAGTTGAGGACAACTTGATTACTCAATAATCAGCCCAATCATACCCAACATGCCTCTCAAAGCCAATCAACAAAAATCACCACAAAAACTAGCACAAAATTAAGATACTAAAATTATTGAACAAGTGAATGAAATTTGGAAGAAATTGAGCATTAAGTTTTTTTGAAGATTTTTTTTTTTTTAAGAACATGCTAAGATCTAAATAGCATGTGAGACTCTAAGGACATGGGATCCAGAGTAAGCCTCTTTGATGCTCAATTTCCAATAGAGAAATAACACACTTTTATGGTAAAAATAAAAAGGCAAAACTATGCAGAATTAAGAGACAATAAAAGGGCTACAACATGACCAACTAAGACACAACTTGGAAGATTAAAAACTGAAATTAAATGACTCAAAATAACCATAAATATATGCCCAAAACAGAGAACAAAGGGCTGGAAAAACAGAAAAATAGGTGCAGGAAAATAGAATTAAAAATTCAAATAAGAAGAACAACGTGCATCCAAAGATCAAGACCACAATGTGTGGCTTCCTTCACAAATTTTGTGAAGTCATTACAATGATCTTCTTAGGATTTGCACAAGAATAAGGAAAAAATAAAAAACTGGGCAGAAAATTAAAGAAACAATCCTAAAGGAAACATATAAAGATTCAATGGAAAAGAACAAGATAAATTGAATCCAGAAAGCAATAAAAACTAGGAAATAAATTGCATAAAATGAAAACTACAAAAACATAAACTAACAAGACATAAAAGGAATTAAATTACAAGAATCAAAGGCTGGAAAAAATAAAGGAAAAAGCAAGAACTCTAAGAGGAAAAGCTGAAAAAAATTAAAGAAAATTAAGACTAGAAAAGAACCTCATGGAGTTGGCCTGATACCAAATGATGCATGCCTCCCTTGATCTTTTTCCTTGAGGTTCCAAGCACCATGAAATGGATGATGGAGGGGAAAGAAAATGGAGGTGGGGTGCCACTCTCAAAGAGAGATAAGCCAAAGTGTTTACGTTTGCCACAAGGGAAGGAACCCTTTATAAAAACCAACTAGGAAGAGGTTCCTCAAGAGAGAGGATCCTCAAGACCTTTTACTAAGAATGTGCTCACAAAGAGACTATTTTCATTCAACTTCAAAGGTGAAATTTTACAATGAGGGGGAATGAGTATATATAGCCCAATGGGAGAGCTTGGGCACACTTTTCTAGGCAATGTGGGACTTGGGCTTAATTAGGATTAAAACTAATTAACCCAAGTCTTAGGCCTTAAGTGAGGCACCTAAGTTCACCCCCTATGGGTGCAATTAGCATATCTTAATGTGAATGGGCTAGCCCAAAATCATGTCTTAACTTATGCACCCATTATAAGCTTACTCCTCCTTTTTAACTAAAGACACCTATACCTTATAAACTAAGAAGATGGCCGAAAATACATGGCCTTAAGGGAATTAAAAATACTTTCCTATTTATCTAATTAAAATAAAATATTTACAAGCTAAAAATAACGAAGACTATGGCTTCGAATCTTCAATGAGCTTTTGTCTATGCCATGCCTTCCTTGAGTCCTCCTAGCCATGATGCATGCTAGGTGAGATTGCATCAAAGAGGGAGAATCTTTTTTAAAACTTTTTCTCTTGAGTTGATTCTCAGCTGTTACACAAAGTTCTACCAACTCATCAAGGTTTGAGTATGAAAGAAGCTCTACCTTATCTCTAATGTCAGAGCTTAATCCACACAAAAACCTAGCAAGGGTGGCATTGGGTTCCTCAATGATATTGGCCCTTAGTATGAGAAGCTCCATCTTTTGTCTATACTCCTCAATACTTAGGTTATGTTGCCTAAGTCTTTGGAGCCTATCCAAAAGATCCCTCTCATAATATGAAGGAATGTGCCTTCTTCGCAAACAAGTTTTTAAATCATTCCAGTAGCGAATGTCAGGCATTTGTTTACGGGCCCTATCCTTGACTAACCCATCCCACCAATGCAAAGCAGAACCTTGAAAACTAAGGGAGGCCAAAGGTACTTTCCTTTCTTCCCTAATTTCATAGCATCGAAAGAGTTGTTCCACTTTGACTTCCCAATCTAGGTAAGTCTCAACATCTTCCCTACCATGAAAATGGGGTAGGTCTACCTTTGGTTACCTAGCATGATTTATGTTCTCTTAAGGAGAATGATGATTGTATGATGAATGAAAGTGATGCTTATGTTGATTTCTATAGTATTCTTCTTCACTAGAGCTAAAATGCCTAGATGGGGATCTTATGAGAATTCCTTTATTTTTTCTATCACTTTCCCTCCCATCTCTCCTCTTACTCTCTTCTCCTCTCCTTCTCTCTTCTTCCTCTTTTTCTCTTTTTCTTTCTAGTTCTTTCCTTCTTCTCCTTTCTTCATCCTCTCTTCTCTCTCTTTGCCTTCTCTCTTCTCGCTTTTTTTTCTCTTTTCTCATTTCCAACATCTCTTTTTTTAACTCTTCCTCCTTCTCTTTTTGTTTTTCCTTTTCTTTTATTTCTTTTTTTCTCTCTTTTTCTTCTCTTCTTTCTTGTTCTTTAGCCATCCATTCCCTAAATTCTAAGTTAAGGTTTTCAAGAGTGTCTCCCTTAGAAGGTTTTCTTTGGTTGACACTCTTCTTGATGAACAACTATGTGCACTAGAATGTGTATGGGAAGTCATGGTGCTTGGATGCTAAAAACTAAAGGGTAGGCCAAAAACTTTTTTTTTTCAAGCAACACTCCTCTCTTTTTTTTTTCCTCACCTAAGGTGGCTTGATGAGTCTTTGGAACTCTTAGCCTCTACACGTTTTTTCAAAATAACATAAAATAAAATAAAAGTGCAAGAATGTAAAAGAGAAAGGGCTTTAATCGTGCTCCTAAGGTGTTGAAGGAAGTGTACCACTTCTCCCTTCTTCACCTAATTAACGAGGAACTACGCTAAAATTAACCAAAATTATTACAAACCAAGGGAGGGCCTTAAGGGCACTCAAACTCCCAATCTAAAATTAAGTATACACAATACAAAGAATAAAAAAAAATAAAACAAAGTCTTCACTCCAAGCTTTTTTGGTGTTTGTCTCCTTTTGATCAAGCCCCTTTGAGTTGCATCAACTCACCCCAAGAATGTTACCCTTGTTTCCTCTTGTTTGGACTTGCCAAAATTTTATATATGGAACCTTTGCCAACCTTTCCTTACCAAGGCCGAATACAACACAAGACAACAAACAAAGCTGAATAACAAAACAAGGTTCACAAATCCAAGTGGATAGATTAAACAATGAAAAACTCAAAGAAGTAAAGAAGACAAGCAAGAAAACATAAGGCTTATAAAGGAAGGTAGCACACAAATAACTTTCCTAGATTAGCTCTAAGAGTAGAGATGAAAAAATACTCAAACAAAAAAAATGAAACCAATAGTTGCACACTTAATAAAATTTAAGTGACCAAAAACTAAAAAGCTTACTCAAGTAATTTTTTTTTTTGAATCACAATTGCTTCCTCATATCAAATGTTTCTACTATTAGGTACACAACTTCAAATTTGTCTTTCTTTTGAGTTCTTTATCTTCTTTTTTTTTTTTAACTTGAACTTTTTCTATTTTTTTTTAACTTTTTCTAATCATTTTGCTGCACCTAATAGCTTGTTGAATTGAAATTTTAATGAGGATTCTTGAAATAATAACACTTGAGTGAATAAGCACAAAGTAAGGTCACACAATTTTCAAGCAATGCATGCAACTAAAGGCAAAACAACTTAGTAGTTCCAAATACCACTGAACTAATGGTGCTTAAGGAATGATTTAGGGCTGATTTTGAAGTAAATTGATTGCTCAAATTACTAACACAATTCACCCAAGCTAAAATTCCATAAAGAGGCACCAATAGTGAAGGTAAACCAAGTGGAAAGCTACTAATAATTCAACATAAAACAAGAAACATATAAAGATTGAATTGAGCAAATATTTAAGAACAACAAAGAGATTAATATGCTTGAACTAAAAGCATAAAATACTTAAGAGACTCAACAAGAGGTTCACCTCTTAGGAGCTCAATTCAAACTGTTTTTGAAGGCTTTTTTGTAAAAAATTTAAGAGGCTAAAACCTATGGAATTTAAATGAGACAAAATAGGAAACTAACATGACTAGTATTTGACAAAACACAAGATTAAGAAAAAATAACACACCTAAAAATAGAGCAAAAATTTCAGCAAGAGACTTAAAACAAAAGGCACAACAAAGTGGCCAAAGTTGATCACCACAATGGTGTGGAAAAATCCTCAACCATGTGGGTTTAATGGTCACAAGTTCTTAGGCACACTTTAACATAAAAAACCAAGGGAAAATTAAGCAACTTGAACACAAAAATAAGATGCAAAGAAAGGGACAAATAAAATCGCATCAAATTAAATGGAACATAGGCGCGTAGATAGAAAACAAAAGCTCATATAATAGCAAGAATAAAAAGCTATACTACTAGACAATAAAGGAAATAGAGATGACAAAAAATGAAGGACTTTAAAATAAAGAGATCAAAGAAATAAACAACAAAGCAAAAAAAAATTGAGAAAGAACGTGACCTTTAGAAAGTGGCTCTGATACCACTTGATGTGATCTTTGATGATCACGTGCCCAAAGGATCCTTTCTAAGGTCACTTGGAAGGGAAATGAATTTATGGAGAGGAAAGGAATGGGGTGAGGCGCCACAAATACTATGTTTGATAAGCCAAAGGGGAGAGGCCACAAGGGAGGGGTCCCTTGATAACTCTTAGAAGCTCTCACAAAGGAGAAAGGGGGACACTCAAAGGTAAGAACCTCAACCAATATGGTCTCTAGGATTAAATTCAAGTGTAAAAAATACAAGTGAGGGAGGAGCTCCTATTTATAGAGGTAGCTAACCTCTTGAACAAGATAACCTAAAAAAGAAGGGCTAGGATTAAAAGGAGAGATCTAAGGGAGGAGAATTGAGAAACAATTCCCTCCTTAGATCATCAAACTTGGTGCCCAAGTTTCTCAAACCAAGGGCCAAGATTCCTTCTTATTAGCTTAGGGGGTTTATGTAGAAAAGAGGGGTGTAGATATCAAGGCTACCCCTTATTTCCTTCATAAAGACCCAAAAAGCTAAATCCACCCTCTAAATTCCTAAGACACCTCCTAAAAATAAAAAATGGACTAAATACATGTCCCAAATTAAATTCTTAATGCTCCTCAAAATTAAAATAAAGGAAAATTACATTTTATTAACTAAAGTCTCTAGCCTAATATCTTCACTCTCCATAGGAGGTGAAGTCTTCCTTTGTCTACAAGGGCTAGGTCTTCTTCAATCCTTCTAGCCATGGCCCTAGTGATAAGTCCTTGGCTAGGCATGGTCACATCAACTATTGAAAACTAGTTGACAAATATCTTATTCTCCCCTGATTGATCAATTCTTCAAAAGATCTATCAAATGATGATAGTGATTCCTTTCCTAATGCAAAAAGGAAAAGTAGTCAACTCCATGTTTTAGAACAATATCCATTAAGTCTCTACACCTATCCCTTTTATTGCTTTCTGAACTTTTCTTTGTTTTTGAAAAACGGGATTTGGCTCAGGATTCCCCATTGTGAATTCCAGGGTTTCTCTAAATTTGAAAGTTCTCACTTGGTAAGGTTCCATACAAAACTTAATCCAATTAATTCCGTAGCATCCACCAATTACGCTATATCCCCCTTTTTTATTTTATATTGAATTGAATCTCATTTTAATGTTTTTTTTCTATTACCAAAATTATGGAGGAGCTTTTAATTCATTAAATACAGAGTCTTATATTGTATTGAAAAATATTTTGTCCTATTTTTTTTTTATCTATACTCAATACCATTATTTGGTTGAATCAGAAATGATTCTATTATCTATATATTCACAATTCAATATACACAGATATATATACTATCAAACTTAATTTTAAATATAAAAATAAAAGTTTTAAACTATCATAATTTTTAAACGGTAATAATGGTAATTGTTAGTATAAACATAATAAGGATAATTATCTTTTAATAGATAATTTAATAGATCATTTAAACTTTATACCTACAAATTTAATATATTTATAAAGAAGATAATAATATAATCTTTATTATCAACTTTTACTATATAATTATTTTGATAATTGTAGATAATTTTCTTATTTGTACTCTAAAATCAACATTTTCTTTGTAGATACCATCATAATAATCTTTATTTTTTCAAACACATATAGTCAATAATTTATGATTATCAATGATAATTATGGTAGGTACTATTTATTATCAAATTATAATAGTACCTACAAAGCTATTAAAATTATCTTTATTATTAAATTATCGATATCATAAGGATAATAGGTACCAATTAAGTCTATAGCATTTACTAATTTCACCATATCTCCCCTTTTATTTTATATTGAATTGAATCTCATTTTATTGCTTTTTTTATATTACGAGATGCATTGAATCAAATTTAAAAGTTCAACTTTTAGCTATGCAATTTAAATTAGATTCAATGCATCTCGTAATAGAAAAGAAAGCATTAAAATGAGATTCAATGCAATATAAAATAAAAAAGGGGGCATATGGTGAAATTGGTAGACACTACGGACTTAGTTAGATTGAGTCTTGGTATGAAAACTTACCAAAGTGAGAACTTTCAAATTCAGAGAAACCCTGGAACTCACATTGGGCAATGCCGAGCCAAATCCCATTTTTCGAAAACAAAGAAAAGTTTAGAAAACGATAAAAAGGATAGGTGCAAAGACTCAATGGAAATTGTTCTAAAACATGGAGATGACTACTTTATGTGACACCCTTCTACCCTATAACACTTTATTCTTGAATTATAAAATAATATAGAAATTTTTCTCATTTAAATCTTAGAATTGACATTTAGGTAAAAGGATTCACTATCACTCAATATACACTTATTTTTCAAACTATGATATTATAAAACATAGACATATAAGTAGACACCTTAGAGTTTAAAAAATTTTCTTTACAAGATTCTTAATTAATACAACTCACACTGAAACTTTGAATTATTCGTATACATGACAAAAACACTATTAGTTTATACTCTTTAGCCCAATGTCACATCTAATAAGAACAAACCAATAGAAAGATGTAAAGAAAAGCTGAAGCTTTGTCACCCACGATATCATCAAGATCTTGCTCACCTAAAAGTGGTGTTTAGCCCAAACAAAATGCAACAAAGGAGTGAGAATATGTCTCACGTATCTTAAGACACATATCAAGAGAATGAACAATCAACTAAAGTACAACAAATAACATATAAATTGATCCCATGCCCATGACAAAACTTATCCATCCACATACATAAATTTATTCATGATAATGATGCTCATGCATGCTTTCTCAAGTACACCCCCGAAATGGTGATCTTCTACGCCATAACACGTAGGTACAAACCATCTCACCATAGGTCCACCCAAAGTGAATCCTCTTCTATGCTGGTAACATGTAGGTACAATCGTGCAATGCAAAACAATCAAAGAAGATCTAGTCCAAAACACCACACAATGGGCGATCCTTACAAACCTTCTCCAACTGTCACACTCATGCATGCTGTCCAGGTACGCGCTTGAAGCAGTCCTCTTCTACGCCAGTAACACGTAGGTACAACCATCTCACCATAAGTCCACCCGAAGTGAATCCTCTTCTATGTCAGGGTAACACGTAGGTACAACCTGCAATGCAAAACAGTCAAAGAAGATATGTCTGAAGCACTACACAATGAGTGATCCTTACAAAACTTCTTTTACTGCCATGTTCATGCGTCATGTCATTCACAATATCAATAATCTATTAAATTATCATTTACAAAAAAATAATTATATCAATTTTTTAGCCATTCGTATGTATAATTATAATTATCATTATTATCTTTAATAAAAAAATTTAAATAATCTATTAAATTATCTTTTACAAAGAAGATAATTATTTCAAAGGTTTTAGCAATTTGTACGCACAGTCATAATTAGCATAATTATCTATAATAAAAATTTTAAATTATGTATTAAATTATCTTTTATAAAGAAGATAATAATAACAAATCATTTAGCAATTTGTAGGTACTATCATAATTATATTGATTATATTAAATCAACAAAGTTTAAATAATCTATTAAATTATCTTTTATAAAGAAGATAATAATGTCAAATCTTTTAGCAACTTGTAGGTACTATCATAATTATCTTTATTAGATTGAATCAACAAAGTTTAAATAATTTATTAAATTATGTTTTATAAAGAAGATAATAATGTCAAATCTTTTAGCAATTTGTAGGTATTATCATAATTATCTTTATTACATTCAATCAACAAAGTTTAAATAATCTATTAAATTATCATTTATAAAGAAGATAATAATGTCAAATATTTTAGCAATTTGTAGGTACTA